>CM053626.1:150748974-150795416 GCA_028646595.1 Phalanger gymnotis | reverse complement strand
CCCAGGAAAAGACAATAAATGGTATTGGTAACATTAGTAAGAATGATGCAAGTTTAGTAGTCATTCATAATTCTAAATTTGGTTTCTCCTAAAATACTAAATGCTTTCTTTCTCTTTTTCTTCCCACCTAAATATATATCTTTACTTTAAATCCAAGTTTCCCATCTAATACAATTTTAATTACCCAATATGTATATGCTTAGGCTATCTAGTGATTTAATTATTAAAATCTCACATAAAGTAGAAAAGTCAGAATTTTTTGTTTTTTCTGTAAAAAAAACAAACCCTGTAATTTTCTTTTTTCCTTAACTGCATATGAAAAACTAGATACTTTAGAATAAATTTCATATATATATATATATATACATATATGTATTATATATATATATATATATAATTTTATAGGCAGCTATGTGGTACAAAGAACAGATTTATCACTGAAATTTTTTTAAAAAAGGAAAACCTCAGTTTAAATCTGGCCTCTGACACTGGTTTGGTGACCTGGAATAAGTCACTTAATCCTTGTTACCTCAGTTTCCTTATCTGTAAAATGAAGATAATAATAGCATCTATTTCCCAGGGTTATTATGAGGATAGAACTATTATTATTATTATTATTATCATCATCATCATCATCATCATCATTTTCTAATGAAAAAACCAACATATACAACATTCTCCCCAGTACTCTCTTATATGCAATATCATTACTTCTTTCTTCACAGTTGAAGAAATTCTGGAGCTATGTTAAATCATATAAATGAAAATTTTTAGAATATCCAGATTTTCAGTTACCCAAATTTTCAACCTCTGTGTCATTCTTATTCATCACTCTCTCTCTTGCCCCCCCCATCCAAACTATTCTCAAGGACTTTTGACTTTTACTTTCATAATATCTCTCTCATTTGCCCTCTTCTCACCTCTGATATGGCCACCACCCTGGTGAAGACCCTCTTAGCTGCCGGTTGGTCTTTCTACCATAGATATCTCCACACTCCAGCCTATCCTCCACTCAACTATCAAAATGATTTTCCTGTAGCGTAGATTTGACTTTATCAACCCTCTATTCAGTAAACTCCAGTGGCTCCCTATCATTTCCAGGATTAAATACAAAATACTATATTTTGTATTCAGTATACTTCAGAATGTGTCCCTCACTTTCTTTCCAGTCTCCTTTTACCTTACACTCTCTCCTCATTCCCCATTCATTCTGCAATACACTGATATTGGCTTCCTTAACTCTCCATTCAAAGAAGACACTCCATCTCCGGACCGCAATATTTTTCACTCTCTCTCATGCCTAGAGTGTTCTTCCTCATTATCTCTGCTTGCTGGCATTCTTTGAGCTGCTGCTAAAATGCTACCTTCAGTAGGAAGCCTTTTATAATTCACCCAATTCTAGTGTCTTCCTTCTTTGTATCCCTCGTCCTTGGCCTGACATACAGTAGGCACTTAATAAATATTAATTGACTATTGACAATATGTATCAGTAATTAAGGTGGGACTTTTTGCTGTTCTTCTCTTAAGTGGCTTTAATGATTTTGGCCTTTGTTTGAATAGCACCCATAAAGTGGGATCTTGTCTTGGAATGTTTCTCAGCACTAAGACAATCAAGAGTCATTGACTTGTATATGGTGGTACTAGGGATCAATTTTCTCACACCCTAAATTGGATTTTTCACTGTTCTTTGTTTGAGTGCTTCTCAGCACTGAGATGGGTATATAAGACCCAAGGTTGGCGTTTGACTTTTGGGGGCTCGCATTCACTGGAAGAGTGCTGTGTGACTTGAAGACTCTGGGCAGCCATCGTTAAGAGCCCCTGGGCTTGTAAACTCAGATGTTGGGACTTTGTTAAACCCTGGTGACTATGAATTGAGATTTGAATCGGACAAGGTCTATCTGTTGATGTTTGTAATTTGTTTTTATTTGCTCTGAAGGTCAGGTTGCTAGCTTTTCCTCCTGAACTAAATGAGTATATATACATATATATGTATGTATACATATATACTCACTTAGTTCAGGAGGAACATACACACACACAAACACACACACACACACACACACACACACACACACATATATATATTCTTGATTAAAGTAAGATTGTTAATCCCTTAAAGTTACTTTCCTTAGTAAAGTAGATCAAAAAGAACCTGTGCTGGCAGCTTTTGTTGCTGGTCTTGTTAGGTCTTACACCCTGCAACAGCTGCTAGCCAAATTGTTGCCATACAATATTAATTTGCTGAAAATTGAATTGTAGCATAAATTAAATCTTAATCATTTTCTCCATAACAAAGAGAGTGATTAGTCTATCCATTGACTGTACTCTTGTTATTTGTCAGCTCTCTACAGTTTTGACTAGTTTATTGGACATAGTAAATTAAAACTGCCTTCTTTCTACAAGAACTTTCACAAGATATATTAAAATGCAATCAAGAGATCTGGCTTCAAATTCTAGCTTTTAAACTTTCTAGCTATGGGACCATCTATGAAATGGGAATTGTAGCTATGCTTTCTACAAAATTCTTTAGAGAAATACTTTGTGAAACTTAAAGCAATATGTGAAAAAGAATTATTGGATTTTGCTTGTATGTAAAGTTTGTGTTTCATACAAAACATCTAGTATCATAGGATATATTTATTAGGAAGGACAGTGAGTCAACAAGGATTTACTAAGCTGTATCTAGCATTGGGGATACCAAAAAATGGCATCCTTCCTCATGCTCCTCACATTCTACTAGAAGAGAGAAGACATTCAAAATTGTATATACAACACATATACAGAGTAAATGGAAAATAATCTTGGAACATGGAATTTAAGGTGGGTATTAAAGGAATCCAGGATGTAAAGATTAGGAGGGTGAACTTCCAAAACATAGAGATAGCCAGTAAAGAGATTCGGGGTTGGAGGAATGAGGGTCTTGTACAATCAATCTCTCAATTCCAAAGCTTCCCCCTCTGTTATTTCCTATGTGTCTTGTATATAGCTTGTTTTGTATATACTTATTTTCATGTTCTCTCCCTCATTTGATTATAAGCTCCTTGAGAGTAAGGACTGTTTTTTGTCTCTTTTTGTATCCTCAGCATCTAACATAGCATCTAGCACAAAGTAGGTGCTTAATAAACGTTGATTAATTGCATGCAATACTAATGTCAATAGATCATAGAACACATAGACAGAAGTAAAGAATAGGAATACTGGAAAGCAAGGGGCAGGTTGTGAAGGGCTTTAAATCCAGCAAATTCTATATTTGATCCTGAGGAAAATAGGGAGCCAATGGAATTTATTAAATAGAGGGGTGACATGGCCAGATGTATAGTGTAAAAAAATCACTTTAACAACTGAGTGGAGGGTGTACTGAAGTTGAGAGGGATTAGAAACAGGTAGATCAACAATAAAGTTATTTTAATAGTCCAGGCATAAATAATAGTAATAGCAGCTAACATTTATATTATGTTTACTATGTGCCAGGCACTGTGATAAGCACTTTACAATTATTATTTCATTTGATCCCCACAAAAATCCTGTGAGGTGGGTGCTATTATTATCCTCATTTTACACATGAGGGAACTAGGACAGTTAAGTGACTTGCCCAGGGTCACACAATAAATAAGAGTCTGAGGTAAGATTTGACCTCCCACCTTCATAACTCCAGGCCTGACACTCTAGCCACTGTGCCACATATATTCCTGTAACAGTCTCAATAGTGGAATGTATACCAAAAATATAATCTATCTTTTGGTGAATTGTACTTATTTCTTATAAAAGTTAGTTACAATAAATGCATAGGGGAGGAAAGAGAAATAATACAAGAAAATAATATGCCACAATATTTTTTTCAACTTTGAATCTTTGAAATGCTAGATTCCTCATAAATTCTGGATTTGACCACATAAGCAATTGTTTTATGAGTTACTCAGATTAAAGTAGAGCAGTAAACAGTTAACAGGTAGTCATAAAATGCCAGAGGAATTGTATGCATCTTGATGATTTGAAATGGAGAAAACACTTAGGAGCATTGTCCCATGATGCTTCTTTCTAGGCAAACTAGGAACTTTGTATGTGAAACTGGCTAACTTCAAGGACCACTTTTATTCTTTTTCCCAATCAAGAGCTCATTTAGAATGCTATGACTGTGGCTTGGGGCTGTCTTACTCCATCTGAAAACTAGTACTGATGATAATTGCCTGGTTTTTACCTTGTTTACTTTCTTCAAGAGGTGGGAGGGGCTTGACATCCTTCCTTTGTAGTGATTTGCTAGCCATCTCTTACACGTTATCACATTCACATATAACTGGGTTCTACTGCAGGAAAAGTTGGACATTTGCAATACCAAGGAAAAGAACAATAAACCTATTGTGGCATAATTATTAAGCAATGTCATAGGTCTTCTTTGTATCAGAAAAATATGAGTACAGAAGGGAATAAGCTTTTGGAATATGTATCACCTTTTGTCCTTGATAAGCTGTCCCTTTTCTCTGATTCCAAGCAGCTATATTCCCTCAACTTCTGACAGCGTCGGGTGCCTGAACTCCCATTATCTGTGTCCTTTATTATAAAAACATTAAACCCAAATCCCTCACAAACAGATAAAGTCTTCCTCCCCTTATTAGCTATCTTAACCCATAGACAAAATGTAGGCAGTAAAGGAATCATTCTGTTCTTTAAATCAAGTAGATTAGTCCATTTCCTCATGGGGACTGGCAAAGTCTTCCAATAGATGTGACTGGCAGAGGAAGAGGCTGAAGATGATGGCCTGAGGGAATTGACTGCTGACTTGATAAATCTTTGGGTCAGAAAAGGTCATCTCTTGATGTCTAGAAAAAAGATTGACTTACTAACAAATATCAGTAAGAGCTCCTTTGCACTGTGAAATCTAAGGAAAACAAACTAATACTGAAAATATATTTGCATACCAAACAACTGTAACCCCAATTGTTTTAGTTATAAATTGCCTTTGAATGATTTATAAATTTAAAGTGATAAATACTAGATATTATATTATTTGGCTGGTCAAGCAGTTCCTCATGGAGTATGTAGGAAACATGTTTTCAGCTGCTCCATTGCCAATTACTAGGCAAAGACATTTTGCTCACTGGTAGATGATACTTTGAAAATGCTGGGAGGAAAAAAACCAAAAGCATTGAGTCATGTAAAACTTTATAATAACTGAAAAAAATTAAGCACCACAGTGATCTATGAGTCTGAACCAGTTGTTGTGCATTAAATAAGAATCTCACAGTAATGTGTTTAATATATTTTTATCATTAGAAAAAAAACAGTAAGAAAACTCAATGTAGGTATGATCAAATAAGTTTAGTTTAGTGTCATATTAAAGGACACACACACACACAAACACACACATTAACATATGAATTTTTCCTAATTTTAAAGTGAAAAAAATTCCTACTTACTAGCCTAATTTCACTTTATTGATAGGAAAACATGAGAGAATTAATGATTATAATTCCATGAAGAAAATTGTTAGACAGATGGCGTATCACCTTATATTTCCATTTTCTCACAGTTTTCTCACTTGTATCTATATTTTTTCTTAATATGTCATGTCTAGTTTCCCTTTACTGGTTTCCTAATTCTCTTAATGGAAAAATGCATTTTCCTAGCAATTAGAAAGAGTTATAAGTAACACCTTTAGTCACTTCATATGATGACAATGTTTTGTAGAAAATAGGAAAAAGGGAAATTCATTTAATGCTCTGAAAAAGCAGATAGAGATGAACAGTTAAAAAAACCTGACACATATTGCTTTTGTGACCTTGGGAAAGTCATGTAGCCTCACTGGACCTCAGTGTTCTTACTTGTAAAATGAGGGAGATGGACTAGGTAGTTTCTAATCTCACTTCCAGCTCTGGATCTATGACTATACATTCTATAATTTTTATATCTGAAAGAAATATATGCAACAGAATGAAAAAGGAGAGAAATTTTTCACAATAGTCCTTATTTTTAACCGCCTCTGAACTTTTACAAATCTCATAAATTGCTTTATACTTCTGCATGCTTGCATATATATTATGCATATATAAATATTATACAAAGTAAAAATGCACAAATTAGCTAGTGTTTGTCAGTGTTCAATATTCAACCAACATTTTGAACCGTATTGCTTAGTATAGCTATTGTTTTTTGTTAGGAAAATAGATTAAAAGGCTAGCTTTTCTTTCTCTGTGTTTCTACAGCTATCTACCTTCTTAGATATTTTAAAAGCGGGAGACATATGATGATAAGGGGGTTTATGGAACATTCATTAGGCTACTAAGTCATCAGAAATAAAAAAAAACGATTTGAAGGATAGGTTCTAACAGCTTTTACCATGCCTACATAGTTTATTCCTTCAACAATACTAATTAAATGTCTTCTTTATGTAATAGACCACATTAATTTCTAGAGAAGATATGAAGATAAATAAGCTAGAGTGCCAGTTCTCAAGAGGTTAATAACTTCTAGAATGGAGGAATAGAAAAAAAAAGAGGAAGAGCCAGAAATTTTTGAAAAAAAATGGGATAGTAAGAAAATATCATGGTGAGGAAAATGAAAATATAGTTACAGACAATGAGCAGTGGGTGTATGCAATGTGATATAATGAGGAAGACTGAGGTGGTGGAAACCTTTAGGCAGTATTGTATGTACAATGGCAAAGAAACTGATGCTGAGATGATTAGGTGCTACATGCATGTGTTTCTATCACTCACAAACCCTTAAAAGCGACTGGTTGCACAGCAGAGAAAATGACTTTCTTACTTGATTTTTCACTTAAGTAATAAAGACTTAATAAAAGTGGAAAATATTAACCAGAACAACAAAAGACAATTTTTAAAAATATAGCTAATTTCTCCCTTATCAAAAAAGGTCTTATATTTACTTATATTGTTACATGCTTTAGAAAAGCTGTTTTGATGAGCACAATTTACTAACTAGTTTCCCAAGAATTAGCTTTATCCCCAACTCTTATTTATTTTGTCAGAGATGAGAAGTCACAAGTGAAAATTCTCAGCCAAGGTTTTGATGTCCAACTGCCCTTTTGCATTTTATAAGAACTTTTTTCTTTTTTTTATTTTAGAGAAATATCATAATTTAAATGCATTTAAATACATTACATTAAATACGTAATTTAAATACATAATAAGAGAAGAAAAAGCAACATAAACTTAAATATAAAGAAAAAAAATGTGTCATGCACTTGTTTTTTTTCTATCAAAATGGGGTTGGTTAAGAAAATGCAACTAAGAAGTACTTTTCCATCCAATTTCCAAAGAATTGGTAAACCCATCCTTTCAAGATGTTCCTGTGGCTGCTTCAGCATTGAGGCAATGTGCCTTCTGTCACTACAAATCTTTGACTAGAAGGCTCCACAGAGAACCAGTGGATACAACTTGCTGAGACCAAGAGTAGACTTTATTGAATATGGCTCCATGTTCAAGGCTATGTGGAATGCAACAAACGACAGATGATTTTCATCTAATCTTAAGTATCTTTCAATAGACATCTCTATCCTCGAAACAATAAGTCTCTGTCACATGGACATTTCCAGTACTTTGTCATTTAAACCTAAGCCCTGAATGACTAGACTACTCTGATCTTATTAACACACTTTGATACCCAGTATAAGGTGCTAGAACTGATCATAAAAGTTATAGAATGATTTTGGAAAAACATAGTGCAAAATGTAACAGAAGGGTGAAGGGAAACAGTGATTATATACATTCTGACTACCCTCTAGCTAAAGGTTACAGAAATTAAGGGCTGTGAAATGAGCTGCTTATTCTTGAATGAGAAGAAATGCCAGGCTTATTGTAAGAAATCTGCCTGTGTAACAAGATAGATCTATGATTACTGATAATCTGTTGAGAGTTTTAATGACCAAATTTATAAGAATAAAAATCATTCCCCAATTGATATACGGTCAAAGGTTATGAACAGGCAGTTTTCAAAGGAAGAAATTAAAACTATCTGTAGTCATATAAAAATGCTCTAAATCACTATTGATTGATTTGATTTGTTTTGCAAATCAAAACAGCTCTGAGGTACCACATCACACCTAGCAGATTGGCTAATAGGAAAAAGCAGGTGAATGATAAATGTTGGAGAAGATGTGGGAAAATTGGTACATTAATTCATTGTTGGTGGAGTTTCCAACTGATTCAATCATTCTGGAGGGCAATTTTGAACTGTGTCCAAAGGGCTATAAAACTGTGTATACCCTTTGATCCAACAATACCACTTTAAGAGTTGTATGCAGAAAAGATCATAAAAATGGGAAAAGGACCCACATGTACAAAAATACTTATAGCAGCTCTCTTTGTAGTGGCCAAGAACTAGAAATCGAGGGGATGCCCATCATATGGGGAATGGCTGAACAAATTGTAGTACAAGAATGTAATGGAATACTATTGTGCTATAAGAAGTGATGGAAAAGCAGACTTCTTAAAAACCTGGAAAGACTTATATGAACTGATGCTGAGTGAAGTGAGCAGAACCAGGAGAACATTGTACACAGTAATATCCACAGTATGTGATGACTGACTTTGATAGACTTAGATCATCTCACCAATGCAAGGATGTAAACAATTCCAAAAGACTAATGACAGAAAATGCCATCCACATCCAGAGAAAGAAATATGGAGCCTGAATGCAGATAGAAGCAGACTATTGTCTTTTTTGTTTGTTTGTTTTCATGTGTTTTTTTCTTTCTCAATGTTCCTCGAAATCAGTCTAATTCTTCTATACAATATGACTAATGTGAAAATAAGTTTAATGGGAGTGTATATGCAGAGCCTATATAAGATTGTGTGCCATTTTGTGAAGTAGAGAGGGAAAGGAGGGGGAGAAAATTTAAAACTTATGGAAGTGAATTTTGAAAATTGAAAAGAAATTAACTTATAAAAAAGAGAAATGGAAAAAGATTGTTTTAATTAAAAAGAAAAAAGTTCAGAAAATTCAGAAAACTGGAATAGAGTCATATGTTAATAATATTTGACATTAAAAACATTTGGCCAACGTCTTATGACTTTTTACTCTTGGATAGTGATTTAAGTTATAAATTCCATCATATAATTAATTTCAAAGGATTAAGTAGATTTTTTTTCATTTGTATCAGAATAAGAATTTTTCTTTTCGAAGACTGAATACTGCTTTCATGTAAAAGGGTCATTTGGCAAAAGTTATTAGGAATCAAAATTTGATTAACTGAAGTTGGCATAAATTTTAATTTGCAAATAGCAACTTCTGGAGATTGGGTTTCCATATTTCTTAGAATAGCTTCAGCAATATGATATGTTTATCAATAGCCTATTCCATGAAAACTAAATTTCATTTTTCTACTCCATGAATTCTATTTTCATAGTTCTAAATGCACAGTGAAATTTTGGCTATAGAAATTTTCCATCCCCTTGGCTGTTTCTGCATAGATAAGCTGACTAAACTTTGGGCATCTGTGTGGATACAGATCTTTTATTAATAGACAATGCAAAGGTACCAATGTTAGCCATATACAGGAGCACTTGGAGAACCTCATTATCCCCAGACAGTTCTTTGTTAACCTGGGCTCTATGTGAAATCTTTTCCCTTACATTGGAGCTATCTCTCACTTTTACTCTTCATTTTATGTTTCTTCACATAAGGTCATTAAGCAGGGTTATTTTTATTATATCTGCCAAGGAATCTTGAATCATTTTATCTATGAATGGTAGTCACCTTATTGTAAAAAAAAAGGATAATTTTTGTTTTTCCAAATCAATTTTTTTTCATAATCAATAAAATTGGATTGCACATGCTCCGAAGATTTCTATTAATTGTGAAATTGTGGTCCATCATTGCTTATTACTTGACAAAGTTTGGTCTTCCTTTATCAATCTTCTGAGAGGCTTTCAATTTGCATGTAGATAACTCTCATAAAGATATATTTTTTTAAATGAGAGATTAGTTTGGTGGTTTTTAATGCCCTCTTGCTCATTTCCCCACAGTATTAATATGGTCCAATATTTTTTCCATTCCTTTGATATATCTTTCTTTCCTTCAGATATATCATATTTTGTTGCATCTCCCAATGCTCTTGCAAATTGTGTCCCCTCTAACATGGATGCCATCTCTATACACATAGTACCATCTAGTTGTTTTCCTATTTTTGCTCTTGCATGATATTTTAACTTCTTCTGTAAGCACACTTGGAACTGTGATATTAGCATGCAAATGAGCTGATTGTACTTCTCTTTGAGGAAGAAAAAAATGTTTTATATATATATATATATATATATATATATATACATATATATAGTTAAAGTTTTCTTCTATTTGTTTTTCTTCTTTTCATTTTCTTCCTTGAATATCCTTTGTAATAACAAAGAATATAATAGATAGAAAAAAATAAAACAAATGAAAGGAAAAATCTTTTTAAATATTTTTAAAAATAAGAACTAAAAAAAGTAAAGCTTAGGCTCAACTGCAACAACAACAGAAATAAAATGAGTAATTGCAGATCTTTAGGAGTGCATTAGTGCTAATGCAGGTGACCCATTCCATGGAATAACAATAGCCATAACAATAACAACCACATCTTGGGAAATTTCTCAAGAAATAAATATATTATGCAATTATTATAGTTACTTTGTGAGGAAGGACGATCCCAAGTCATGCCTGCCATAGTTCATAATCTAGATCCAAAACATAACACATTCTTTGTAAGTATCCATAAATGTAACCGCTTGCTTAGAATGAAGGCTCTGGGGTGACACATGCAGTGTTCAATGTTGGTGACACCACAGTGATCATATTCTATTTGGTCGATGCACTCATCTTGCGTTTTCCCTAGGAATTTCAGGATTTGGTTATTTTTTTCCCCAATGTTGAGTTTCCTTTGGGAACATTCAAGTTTAGCTTATATATATATATCCTTACATCAATAGGAAAAAGAAGAGATTCTTAACTCTCATACAACTACTGAGGCTAATAATAAAGAAGAATATTAGGCTTATTTAACCTAAAAAAATTGTAAAGTACTCATGATTTGAACTCAAGTTCATAAATAGTAAATAATTATGATGATGGAGGTGGAGGAGAAGGATAGAATTATTCTTTTCCCCTCTCCAGTGAGCTTTTATCTTGCACAGGTTTCTAGTTGTACATTGTTCTAAGTCTATATTACGGTTTTAAGGTTGGGGCATTCTAGAAAAGGGAAGCTGACTAGAGAGTGAACTCCTCTTAGTTCATGGCATCCCACCTTCCCATGGAACTATATAGTCCTGTAGAGTAAATAGTATTATCCTGACAGAGATGTCCCTCTTCCCCATTAGTTTTTTTTTTCTACAGTCATCAAAGTAACCCTTCCAAAGTAATATTCAAATTTCCAAAGACAGATAGCTTTCCAGATTTATACTACTAACTTGGATGGAGTCCTCTAAAATAAGAAAGAAATAAGAGTTATGTTTATCCACTCAGCTGGAGGTGGATAGTCCATACTACACATACCACCAGCAAAGGCTGAAACTCAGATTTACTCTTAGAGTGTGGCTATGTTCCTCATTAGTTCTCACAACTTAACCAGAAAGATCTAGGTAATGAGAAATATATGTGCTATCTTAAAGTATTCTTTAAGTACTAAAAATAGTTTTATATGTATTCACATGCATTTCTAATGAAGTATTTACTTATTTGTAGTCGTCAAAATTCACATTTATGAGATTTTGAGTTCCAAATTTCTCCCTTCTTCCCTCCCCCTTCCCCAAGATGGCATGCAATCTGATATAGGCTCTACATGTACAATCATATTAAACATATTTCCAAATTAGTCATGCTGTAAAGAAGAATCAGAACCAAAAGGGAAAAAAACACAATAAAGAAAAACAAACAAACAAAGAGAGAGAGGAAATAGCATGCTTCAATATGAATTCGGACTCCATAGTTCTTCCTCTGGATGTGGACAGCATTAGCTCTAAAAGAGCTAAACCTATCAAAGTTGGCCATCACATAATGTTGCTGTTACTGTGTACAATGTTCTCTTGGTTCTGCTCAGTTCACTCAGCTTCAATTCATGTAAGTCTTTCCAGGTTGTTCTGCCTGGTCATCATTTCTTATGGAACAATAACATTCCATCGCATTCATATACCACAACTTGTTCAGCCATTCCCTAATTGATGGGTATTCCTTAATTTCCAGTTCTTTGCCACTACCAAAAGGGTTACTAAAATATATTTGTACATTTGGGTGCTTTTCCCATTTTTATAATCTCTTTGGGATACAGACCTAGAACTAGTATCGTTGGATCAAATGCTATGCAGTTTTATAACCCTTTGGGCACAGTTCCAAATTGCTCTCTGAAATGGGTAAACCAATTCACAACTCCACCAACAATGTATTAGTGTTTGAGTTTCCCCAAATCTTCTACATTTATCATTTTCTTGTTTTGTCATCACATGCACAGTGTATTTTCGTTTTGCCACGAAAAGGGAGAAAGTAAAATATTAAAAATATTAAATATTATAGATCTTTGGCATTATTTTATAATCACCCATTTTCTTTATCATTATTTTTCCAAAAAGAAGAGATACAAACAAAAAGAAGATTCCCAAAAGCAATGACAGAAGAAATAGAGAGGAGAAATCCATTTGACTGTGATTTTTAAGATTAAGTAATGAAATAGTATCATATTTAAAATTATTTATGAAATTGCATTTGAGCTAATTATTCCCAGCTTTGAAATATAAAGAAAGCATACAAACATATGTAATAGTCTTTAAAACTGGCATTGTTAATAAGGCTTTGTTATTCAGAATAGCAAGGACATAAAAATAATGATTTTAAGCAGTTGATTTTATATCTGCTTACATGGTAAATGAGAAGAAAAACTTTGGATTAGCCAACTATGTACAATCTAAATAAAAAGCAGGAATTATCAATTGCCAATTCATAATTACATATGGATATAGGATCAAAGCACTGATATTCTTAAGGTACAGCCCACATTATTCAAATCAAAATCAAATACAACCTCTAATTGTGTGAGCAAAAGATTATTCTGCTCTTTATGCTCTGTAAAATAGTTTCTATCCTGTAAGATTTACATACAAATTACAAATGAAAAACATCCTAATTGTCTCTTATAAGCTTGTTTGAGGGAAATAATAAACACTTTGAAATTACTTAGGAAAACAAACATTTAGTTGTGGGGGATCCCTATAACTGTATCTGGTAGGTCTTTGATATTTTAAAGAGGTTCTAACTTATCAATAAAAAGGTGATTTGTACAGAGGGACATACTTTCATTGCACATCATGTTGCTAATTAGTAAAGCAATGCTCTAATGTTTCCCCCTGAAAATTGCAATAGGAAAAGTAAATATTCCATTTCAGAGGCACACACATTTTGCTTATGCATAAACATAGACTCATTAAATACATCCTATGCCCTGCAAACTGTTGCTTGCTTGATTATGCATAGAGTAATTAGGTAACCACAAAATTAAAATGAAGGAAAATGTGTTTGGCTGTATCTTTGGTCACATTATAATTTTTTGGGAAAAGAAGGGAAAATCAATAGTTACTCTCTGGCATTGCTGCTGAAGCCTGACTGTAAGAAAAGAAAATGCCTCCTCTAAGGCTGCTCAGGCATACAACACAAACCATCGCCTGTAGTCAATTTAATAGAACACAGTTAGTTCCCTAGGACCATTGTAATCCACTTGGGTCTTTCACCTGTTTTGTTATTCAGATAGAGTTTGGATTCAATGGCTTCTGAGATGCCTTTCATTCTGATTCCTCTATTCCTCAGAAAAGTAAAATGATTAGAGGTTTTCCAAAAAAAATGCTTGTTTTTTTTGGGGGGTGCACACAGATAATGTAAACTAGAGTAGGAGAAAAGGTAGTAAATTAAGTATATGTGTTACTATGAGAAAATCTAGGAACTATAGGCAGGGCAAAGCATGGTACAAAACATTTGGGTAAGGATTAATAGAGGTAGAAAAAGAAATAATAATATTGTTGTAGTATTCTGTTTGTTGTTTGTCCCCCACTCTTAAAGAGGACTAATGGCATCAGGAAGATGTAGTCATGGCATGCAAGTGAGTTGGATTTAAGTGTAGAAGGGCTGTGCAAAGTCACTAGCCTCCTTCTCCCTAGCCATCTGAGTCCAGTGGATGACTGGAGGTGGTTCTGAATGCAGTGGGGGACTTTGACTCCAGTTTGTCAGTGATTAAGACTAGATAAGAAATGAGGCAAAGAATGGTCTCTTTACCTAGTGACAAAAAACCTGTCTGGGAGTGTAAGACTATCAGGGTTTCTGGGCAAAACAGAAACAATTTCTATTAGTCACTCTGAGCCATTGTGTTGGTAAGCAAAATGGGCTCTTAGCACTTTGTTCAACCAAGTACCCTTGAAGAATTTGACTTTTGTTTCCTTCGAGTAATTCATTGTATTTCATTGAGTGTTACTAAGTGCTAAGCCCCAGGCTTTAACCCCTATTAGGGATGTGAACCTCCCAGGATCCTAAGAGGAGGGGCTAACTCAAGAACCAATCATAGCAGCCTAAGTTCTGGTCATTCAGTTGACGTTTGATGAGGTCTGAAATCCTATAAGAAGAGAAGACAGCCAGTTGCGCAGGGCTCTCACTCGTGGTGGTGCTGAGGCGGAGACTCCCGACAGCTGTAGCTAGAAGCCCTCCAGCTTGTAACCTGGATGCTGAGACTTTGTTAAACTCTGGTAACTATGTATTGGGATTTGAATCAGACAAGGTCTATTTGTTGATGTTTGCACTTTGTTTGTATTTTGTTCTGAAGTTCAGTGTGCTGGTCTTTTCCCCCGATCTAAGTGAATGATATTTTTATGCTGAATTAAAAGTAAGCTTGTCAACCCCTTCATGTAGCTTTCCTTAGTTAAGCAGAAGAACCTGTGCTTTTGCAGCATGCTGGTAGCATTCTTGTTGTTGGGGTTGTGTTGGTCTTTCACCCCCACAGGAGGTGCTAGTTGGATTGTTGAAACAGCCATCAAAACCCAAACAATGACCAAGTGAGCTTGGGCTAGGACCTGTTGTTGGTCAATCAATTCTACATACCGCAAGGACAGAAAGAGGAAAAATATGGGTCATGCAGGGATCACAAGCCTGAGAGAGAATTATGATATAGTAGTTATGGGGACGTCAATTATTATTGTACTCATTATATCTCTTCATGTCAAAATCAGAACAGCTAACAGTGTCTTATTTTTTTTCCCAAATAATAGTTTTATTATATAGAAGGTAGAGGAAGCATCCAAAACTAATGTTGCAATGATTCTCAGCAATAAGGAGGAACTAGGACTGGTCACTGCAGTGAATATGAGGGGAATTAGAAATCTGGAAAGAATGAAGGCTTCATCTGGGAGTTTATGATAGAAAAGGAGATAAAAATCTAGAAATTTCTTTATGCTTATGTTCTGGATGGACTCCTCTTCCTTCTCTATCTTTTGAGATCCCTCCTTTCAAGGGCCAATGCAAAAGCAACTTCCTTCTTTTCATCTTTTCTGTTCCATTCTTTCTTCCCCACCATGGTTATAATGACTCAAATCTGGCATAGAACCTTTGTCTACATCCCTCTTTCATGCTTAAACTCTTAGGTCCCTGAAATTAAAGCCTATCTTACCAAGTTTCTAATTACTGTGCCCAGCAGAGTATCTAATGAATACTAAATGGTTAATATATTTTTATTTATTTTGAAAAAAATGAATTGCAAAAGCTTTAAGAATGTGCAGTTGTTTTTGCATTAAGCAATGGTTCCTATAAATGTTTTGATCTAAAGTTTCTGCTCTGGTCCTACCAGGACAAAAAGGTAAAAATATTCAGCTTTATTCTCTTGTGACTTCTCATTCCTTCTCACCTCAGAGGTCCTTAATGTGATATGCCATTAGTCAAGTTTTAGAGTAAGGTAAAGGCAGTGGGAAAGGAAATGAAAATGGGGATCTGAAAGACATTTTGAATAGGACTGGCTGTCTGGTTAGATCTATAAAAGAAAAGTAGAGTTAATATCCTGGGTGGTATTTTTTCATTAGTTAGTACCTTTTCTTTTTTAATTATCTGCTGTGCCCCATCTCGCAGTATGAGGTACTAATGTTATAAGCATTTATATCTGTGGAAGGGAGGCTACATGATGAATCAGAACAATTTTGTTGTTGGTATAACTTAATTTATATTGAAATTGAAAGAGCCACCTCATTTTGGAAGAGTGATTTCTTAAGCTGAAGAAATATTTGTATGAAGTATGTAATTTGGTCCAGTACCTTTGATTTGAATATCAGCCCTTTCCTAGAGTGAAAACTCTCCCTCCATGTCTTGCTTTTCATCAGGATTCCAGTCACCTGAGCAAGTATCCGCAATTAAATAATAATACAGAACTACCACTACTACTACTGCCACGACCACAACAGCATTAACAACTACAAAGTCGTATTTTGCAGCTTGCTCCTTTAGCTTTTGTCTGTCAGAGTCTTCTTTGTACGTTTAGGTTTAGGGAGAGAAACTGCTGATGTTGTTACCACAAAAACAAAAACTCAAACTCCTTTATGCCTAAAGACTATGAGTTCTATGAAGGAAAGGCATGGAGGAATTTTTGGATGATATTAGATAGACTTTAGGTAGCTAGGTGGCACAGTGAATAGTGTGCAGGGCACAAAGTCATAAAGATTTATCTCCCTGAGTTCAAATACGACCTCAGATGCATTGGCCTCAGATAACTGTATGACCTACCCTGGGCAAGGCCCTCAATCCTGTTTTCCTCAGCCCCTTATCTATAAAATGAGCAGGAGAAGGAAAGGCAAACCACTGCAGTGTCTTTGCCAAGAAAACCTCAAACGGGGTCACGAAGGGTCTGACACTATTGAAGCACCTGATCAACCATGGCAAAAGTCAACATTTATTATTGTGGGAAGGGTATGGCTAGAAAACATTTCCTATGGAAAAAAGGCAAGGAGTTTTAATGCACTGCGTATTTTCATAGGCCTATTCAGCCCTACCTACTCCTCAATCTATACCTGCAGCTGAAGTATTGTACAATAACATATAGTGCTTAATGTGCTGCAGGCACTGTGCTAAGCTCATTACAAATAGCTAATCCTGTTATTTTAAGATCCTTGATAGAACCAAGGGATTTTAACATTTCTTGGGGGAGGGGGGAACAAATAAAACCGACTTCTGTTAATTAATTTATTTGATTCATCTATATTACTTGTAATGATGTTCCATTAGTGTGTACGTGTGTGATAGAGGGCAGGTAAGTGGCACAACGGAGAGACTACTGGGCCTGTAGTCTGGAAGACTCATTCTTTTTTCATTAAAATCTGGCCTCAGACATTTACTAGCTATATGACCCTGGGGAAGTCACTTAATCCCGTTTGCCTCAGTTTCCTTATCTATAAAATGAGATAGAGAAGGAAATGGTAAACCACTCCAGTATCTTTGCCAAGAAAACCCCAAATAGCATCGTGAATATTCAGATACAACCCAACTGCAACAACTGTTTGAGGAAATTGTTTGCATTTCAGTTTCGCTTATGATTACATGAATAAGATAGTGTTTATCTGTACTTTGTTTAAATCTCCAAATGGAATATCATTGTACATATTCCAACTACATTTGAAGCTCACTAAGTATTGAATAAAATCCATATATTTTCCACCTGAGAAATACATAATATTCACATTCATACTCTGTAGTTTCTGAATGAGAGAAAAAGGAGACAGAAACCTGGGGTAATAGAATACTGACACATTTTCAAAAAATTCTTAATATTATAAATCAATTTGTATAAATTGAAGCTATATACAAATTTATAAAGTGGCTTATAGTTATTAAATAATTTATCTATGTTTAATAGGAGGGAAATTATTAGATAAGTTTAGCTATTCCCTATAATACCCAGTTATCATGGCAAGTGTTCTTCTATTTCCTGATTACTTTTTTCTCTCTGTTCTTCCCTTGGATTAAGTGAACGCTATTCATTTCCTTATTAGAATCTTTGTAATAACAACTCCCTTCTTTGGCTGATGAGATGATAGGAAGTGATTTTTTTATTAACATATTTTAAACTTAAATACACTGTAAGAAAAAGAAACATTATAAATTTAAATAGGAAATAACAAAAGAAAAAAAATCATTTCTATGGAAGAATGTGAGAGAGGATGCAAGATATACAGAAAACAATTTACATTTCAAGAAAGCCTGTATGATAAATAGTGTTCAGAGCTGTCCATCTTTTCTTTGCTTCCTTGTAAATTTTCTTTTGTTCTCTGCTGGGCACTTTTTACTTTAATCTAGATACATATAGATATAGTATGCATATATTAATATATGTGTACATGTATGTAGGCATGTATATGTACATATGTATGTATATATGTATATGCATGTGTGTATCTATGTACATACCTATATGTGTATATACGTGTATTGACACACACAGATGTCTGCCTCTTTGTGACGATTTTAGGTCACGTGGGTGAGTCGCATGTGTGACTCACCCCTGACACTGACAAAGATATAAAAACCAAGGGTTGGCCTCCTCTTCTTTGGAGCTCCTTGCTGCAGCAGTGGTCTAGGCCAGCCCTTATTCTGATCTCCCGGGCTGAACCTAGATGTTGGTAACTATGAATCTGTATTGGATCTGTCTGTTGATGTTTGTACTTTGTTTGTAATTTGCTCTGAAGTTTAGGGTGCTGGCTTTTTTCCCTGAACTAAGTGAATGATATTTGTGTGCTGAATTAAAGTAAGCTTGCCAACCCTTTCACCTTGCTTTCCTTATTAAGGCAGATCAAAAGAACCTGTGTTTTTGTGGCAAGCTGGCAGCTTTCTGGGTGCTGGCTGTGCGTGGATCTTACACCCCCACAGAAGCTGCTAGCCAGATTGTGGAAACACTTAACTATGTATATTTATTATAAGAGTTTGTTATTCTTTTTCTTTTTCCATTTGGGAAGAGAATTGGTGGAAGAAAAATATTTATTCACTGGGAAAACATTCAAAGTCAAAAGAAATAAATGATTTTTGGTTCTCATTTAGGAAGATATATTATTTTCAGGATCTTGATATGGTCAGCACAATGTCACTGGAAAACAGATTAACAGAATCTCACCCTCTGGAGGAAATCTCTCTTCCTTTAAAACCTTGAAGTTGTTATGTGCCATTACAATGGAAAACATATTTAATTAATTTGTCTACCAGGTTAATGCCACATTTGACATGAACAATCACAGGGTCATCAAACAACTTGTTTCTGTTATAATACATGGCTTGGAAGCAATAACTACTGATATAATTCTGTATACATCTACCAAAATAATCTTCCAAAGCCACAGGTAAAACTGTCATTTCCCTGCTCAAAAACCTTCAATGGCCTTCATTGCCTTTAAAATAAAATAGACTCTTCAGTCTTTTACATAAGGTTTAGGTAGATAAGACTTATGTTTCCAGTCAGGTTTTTTTAAACCTTTAATAAACACTACATTTTAACAAAACTATGTGACTGAGTTCCTCAAATATAGCTATCTCACTTCTGCACATTCACACTGAGTTTCCCAACTTCCATGAATTTCACTCTCTCCTCATTTATGCCTATCAGTATCTTTCAGGATCAGCTGAAATATCAGCACCTCCTTGAGACTTTCCCAGATTGTCTCCATGCTTAGGCTTCTTTACTCAAATTCACTTGTATCTACCAGTTCAATGTAATATGTTACTAGTTAATTTTAAGGTATTTTAGAGCAAAGTCTGTTTACTTTTCATATTTGCATGCCCAGAGCCTAGAACAGTACTCTTGTAACATGGCAGGAACTTAAATAATTATTGAATTAAATTGAATTAATGGTACATGAGAAACCTTTAGTGCAACTGAAAAGACTATATAGATCAATAAGAAAAGGGCAAAAACAAGCAAATCTGGGGAGTGACGTTACTAAGAAGAAGAAAGATGAACCTTCCCCAGATACTATTATTATAAATGAGGGAAAAGCTTCCAATCTGAAAGGTTCATCAACAGAAGAATAATGGAGCACAGATGTTTATTTCTGATTTTAAAACTGTCAATGGGTAGTGTGTTGTTCTGTGTTGTGTTGTATATTGTCATGCTTTTTTCCACTTAAGTTTGATTCAAAAGTAACATGACACTGAGGCAAATATACTGAATTTAGAGTCAGAGGACCTGAGTTCAACTTACTATTTTTGTGACTTTGAGGAGTGACAATCTTTTTAATCCTCAGTTCCTCATTTATAAAATGAGAGGTTTGAAAGAGATGCCCACTAATGTCCCTTGTAGCTACAAATTTATTATCTTAAACTCCCTATTTAAAATAGAATAACCACTGATGAATGCACAGGGCCTAGGGAACTATACTACTCTCTTCTCCACTGATGGGCATATGGTTGGACGGGGTTCACTTCTTTGAGGATATTGGTCTCTCATGAGAGGTGTTAGGTTCTCTTTTCTCATACAGTTTGGCTCATTAAAATCATACTCTAGTGCCCCAGAGAGAGACTTATTTATAACTTAGGCTATGGTTCATATGTAAGGCTTCTGCAAAGGGGAGAGCAGAAATATACTTATTGTATATGTTGAAATAAACATTTTATTTCTACATAGGTAAGAATGCTAAATGATCCGTAGTGCACCTTAGCAGAATGACTTAAAACAAAATTCAACAACACACCTTAAAACTCCCATTACAATCTTCTAGATGATGGAAACATAAAATTCATCTGAACACAAAGCAGTTAAAAAATTCTGACTGGACATTTTCTATTTCAATTTGATGATACACTTTTCAAATAACTCCTTTTACGTGTAGGCTTACACGTAACCGTGCTTAGGCCAATCGTCTTTGTTGTGGTCAACATCTTTAAGAGCATTGAATAAATTAACTAAGTATCTAAGTATAAATTACATAAATTACCTAAATAACCCTCTCCCCCACCACCTTTCAGCTCTAGTCAAATGAGACAAAGGAACTCACAAATTGACTTCCAAGCTTTCCTGTATTTCCATCTTGTCATAGATACTTGTTCATCTAACATCAGAAGAAAGTAACCACAAGTAGAAAAGGAAGCCAGTGGTTCATACAAAAGCTCACTTAATAGATTTTCCTTGAAGTAGCTTTTGCATAATTATGGAATGGAAAAAGGCAAGTCTTATCCAAATCATCAATGGAAGCCTACTACTCGGATGGTACCATCTGAAGAGACAAAGGAAGAAATTCAACGTTAAGCTTCCTCTTCCTTTCAGTTAGGCAATAGTTGTATTGAAAATAAATTTGTTTTAAGTCCCCATTTCATGACTGAATAGTTGCTGTATAGGTTGTTTTCTGTAATTTGATAAATGGTATAGTATGTCAATGAATGTGTGTCCCTCAGATTTGATAAGCAACTGCTAATGATGTATGTGTGGCCCATATTTGGTAAACGAATGCTAATGAGTGTGTCCTCCAAATCTGGCAAAAAACTGAGAAACATTTGTTAATAATGTTAACTTCAACTAATAGTTTCCATTATGAAAAGTTAAGGTGATTGAGGGCGGAGCCAAGATGGGGGAGTAAAAGCAGAGACGCTGTTGAGCTCTCACAAATTCTTTCAGATACCTCTGAAAAAGTGAATTTGATCAAATTTGAGAGAGTTAGAATACACTAGGAGACAAAGTGTGGCAGATTTCTAGCTCAAGAGAGTCTGGAAGGTTGACGGGAAGGATCTGTTACAGTGGGCTAGGAAAGCAAAGAGTGTGCCAGATTACACCCACCAGACTGGAGCTGGAGCAGGCCCAGCAATCTGAATCATCGACAGCAATGGCAATTACCAAACCTCTCAGCTAAGGACTCTCTCAGAGGTGGTTGAGAGAAGTGCAGGGTCTGTAGCGAAGGCAGGAGCAGTAGTAGCTACTCCTGGGGCTATCAGCCCAAAGAGTAAAGGAATCAAATTCACCTACTTGAACTTCCAGGAGCCATGAGGATGGAGTAAACTGCCAGTGCTTTCATTCCCACCCCCTTTTTGACCTTGAAAAACCCAGAGAATATTGCCACAGGAAAAATCCTGGAACAGTAGAGCCAGAGTAGGGGTACAACAGCCTTTTAGCTTGGGAAACAAGGGAAATGGACCCCTTTTGCAGTGGCTGAAAGGGATGAATACAGGATGGGAGGCATCCCAAGCCCCACCTCAGCAGACCAGAGGGAGTTCCTGAGCCCCTAGTGCAGTGGAGATAGGCAGGGGAATTGGTAGACACCAGCACAGACAATGGCTGAGGCTATCCATGCTATAGTGCAGCCCTAGGGGAAGAGGAGATTTCCGGCAGCCAGATTGCCTCTCCCCCACACTTCCCATTGAAATCTTTAGTGTAACCTCAGGGAAACTCAGAAAGATGTCATGAGGCCTCAATTCTTGGCACAAACCCACCAACTCCAGCTCAACACCAGGTGAGCTGCAGCATTAGAATCTATATCTTTGAGCTGACAAAACCAGGGGCCACAGCACACAAAACCAATGACCAGGCCCATAGCTTCCAGCACAAGAAGCTTGGGTCAGAGTCTCCTGTGCTCCAGAAGCAGAGATCCACTTTAAAAGCCAAGAAAAAAGACCATCACAATGGAGAAGGAAACTAGAAAAGCAAAGACCATGAAATCTTACTATAGGGACAGGGAAGATCAAAATACATACTCAGATGAGGACAGCATTGACATTATACCCACATTTGAAACCACAAAAGGGAATACGAACTGATCTCAAGCCCAAAAAACATTCTTGGAAGATCACAAGGAGGATTTTAAAAGCCAAATTAGAGAGATAAAAGAAAAAGTGACCAATTCTTTTAAAAATACATTGGCAAAATGGGGAACAAAATCACTAGTGGGTATAAATCTTTAAAAAGTAAAATTGGCTAAATGAATAAGTGGGTACAGAATCTAATGGGAGAAAATAACTCCTTGAACAGTAAAATTAGCCAAATGGAATAGGGGTACAGAAGCTAACTGAAGAAAACAATTAGTTAAAAATTAGAATTGGGTAGAAGCAAATGACTGTATGAGGCATCAAGAATCAGTCAAGCAAAATCTAAAGAATGAAAAAAATAGAATAAAGCATAAAATATCTCATTGGAAAAACAACTGACCTCAAAATATATCCAGGAGAGATAATCTAAGAATTATTGGTCTACATGAAAGCCATGATAAATAAAAAGCATACATGGTATCTTCCAACAAATTATTAAGGAAAATTATCCTCAGGTCCTAGCATCACAGGGTAAAATAGTCATTGAAAGAATCCAACAATCACCTTCCAAAAGTGATCCCCAGTTGAAACCTACAAGGAATATTGTAGCCAAATTCCAGAATTATCCAGTCAAGGAGAAAACACTGCAAGCAGTCAGAAAGAAACAATTCAAATATCATGTAACTACAGTTAGGATGACACAGGTCCTTGCAGATTCTAGATTAAAAGATCAAAGAGACTGATGAATATAATATTCCATAAGGCAAAGGAATTTGGACTACAACCAAGGATCACCTACCTAGCAAAACTGAGCATAGTCTTTCAATAAGGGGATAGACATTCAATGAAACAAAATGACTTCCAAATGTTCCTGATGAAAAGGCCAGAGGTCAATGGAAAATCTGGTCTTCAAACACAAGACTCATGGAGAGGCATAAAAAGGTAAACAGAAAAAAAGAAAAGAAAAAAAAATGTTATTCAATAAGTGCAATTGTTTACATTGCTATATGAAAGGATGATATTTGCTAATTTTGAGAATGGTATAGTTAGTATGACATTTAAAAGAAATATATATATATATATGTATATATATGTAAACACACACACAGAGAGTGTGGGGATAAATTAACTTATGTGATGGTATAAAACATAAGTAAGGAGTGCACAATGATTGTAATGGGAGAAAAGGAAAGGAAGAGGCAGAAAAGGGCAAATTGCATCACATGAGGAGGCACAAAAACATATAGTAGAGGGAAAGAAGGGAAGGAGATGAGCATTATTTGAGTTTTACTCTCATAACATTTGGTTCAAGGAGGGAATAACATACTCTCTTAAGTTTAGAAATCTAAGTTGCACTACAGGCAGTAGGAGGGGAAAGGGGAAAGAAAAGGGGGTGTGATTAGGAGGGGGGAAGAAGTAGTAAGGGAAATGGGTAAGATAAGGGAGGGAGGCTAATAGGAAGGAAAAACTGAGGGAGGTGGTGGTCAAAAGCAAAATTATTTTGAGGAAGGGAAGGGAGAAGGGAGAAATAAAAGCATAAATGGAGGAGAGAATAGGATAGAGGGGAAGACACAGAGAGTAATCATAATTGTGAATGTGAATGGGATGAATTCTCCCATAAAATGGAGGCGGATGGCAGAATGGATTAAAAACCATAATCCTACAATATGTTGATTGCATGAAACACATTTGAAAGAGGGGGATACACACAGGGTAAAGGTAAAAGGCTGGAATAGAATATATTATGCTTCAGCTGAAGTAAAAAAAAAACTTGATCTCAGACAAAGCAAAAGCAAGGATAGATCTAATTAACAGAAATAAGGGAGAAACTACATCCTGCTAAAAGACATCCTAGACAGTTAAGTAATATCATTGCTATATATATATATATATATATATATATATATATATATATATACATATATATATATATATATATACATACATACCAAGTGGTATAGTATCCAAATTCTTATAGAAGTTAAGGGAGTTACAGGAAGAAATAGACAGCAATACTATACTAGTGGGGGACCTCCCCATCTATCTCTCTGAACTTGATAAATCTAACCTCAAAATAAACAAGAAAGAAGCTAAGGAGGTGAATAGAATTTTAGAAAAGGTACATATGATAGGCCTCTGGAGAAAACTAAAAGAAGATAAAAAGGAATATACATTTTTCTCAGCAGTATATGGCACATACACAAAAATTGACCATGTACTGGGGCATAAAGACCTCACAATCCAGTGCAGAATGGCAAAAAATATTTGGTGCATGCTTTTCAGATCATGATGCAACAAAAATTATTTTTAATGAAGGGCCATGGAAAGACAGAATAAAAATTAATTGGAAATTAAATAATCTAATCCTAAAGAATGAGTGGGTCAAATAATAAATCATAGAGACAATCAATAACTTCATCCAAGAGAATAATAATAATGAGAAAATATACCAAATCTTATGAGATGCAGTGAAAGTGGTTCATAGGGGAAGTTTTATATCTCCAAATGCTTACATGAATAAAATAGAAAAATATCAATGAATTGGGCGTGCAACTGAAAATGACAGAAAAAGAACAAATAGAACATTTCCAATTAAATACCAAATTAGAAATACTGAAAACCAAAGGAGAGATTAATAAAATTGAAATCAATAAAACTATTGAACTAATAAATAAAACAGAGCTGGTTTTATTAAAAAAACAATAAAATTGACAAATCTTTCATCAATTTGATTAAAAAACAAAAGAAGAAAACCAAATTGCCAGTATCAAAAATGAAGAGGAAATTAAAACAACAATTAGCAATTATTTTGCCCAATTGTATGCCCATAAATTTGACAATCTTAGCAAAATGGATGAATATTTACAAAAATATCAATTGCCTACATGAACCAAAGAGGAAGTAAAATAGTTAAATAACCCATCTCAGTAAAAGAAATCAAACAAGACATCAGTGAATTCCCTAGGAAAAAATCTCCAGGGACAGAAAAGTGAATTCTATCAAACATTGAAAGGAAAATTTATTCCCATACTTTATAGACTATTTGGGGAAATAGGCAAAGAAAGAGTCCTACCAAATTCTTTTTATGACACAAATATGGTACTCATACCTAAACCAGGAAG
The DNA here is from genome assembly GCA_028646595.1 of Phalanger gymnotis. Lineage (NCBI taxonomy): Eukaryota > Metazoa > Chordata > Mammalia > Diprotodontia > Phalangeridae > Phalanger > Phalanger gymnotis. The sequence goes on along the minus strand of CM053626.1, from coordinate 150,769,581 downwards.
AGTCAAAACAGATTAGGAAAGTTACAGGCCAATTTCCCTAATGAATATGGATGCAGAAATGTGAAATTAAGTATAATCAGAAAGATTACAGCAATTTTTCATGAGAATAGTGCACTATGACCAGGTAGGATTTATTCCAGGGATGTAAGGCTGGTCTAATATTAGGAAAAGTAAAAGCATAATTAATCATATCAACAACAAAACCAGCAGAAACCATAGGATTATCTCAATAGATGCAGAAAAAGCTTTTGACAAAATACAACACCAATTACTATTAAAAACACTAGAAAGCATAGGCAAAAATGGAGCCTTCCTTAAACTGATCCAACCGTTTTGGAGAACAATTTAAAAATATGCCCAAAGAACTACAAAATGTGTATACCCTTCGACCCAGCAATGCCTCTTCTAGAGCTATATCCCAAAGAGATCATACAAATGGGAAAGGGACCTGTATGTACAAAAATATGTATATCAGCTCTTTTCATGGCAAAGAATTGAAATCAAAGGGAAGCCCATCAGTTGGGGACTGGTTGAACAAGTTGTGGTATATAAATATAATGGAATACCATTGTGCTATAGGAAATGAGTAGCAGACAGACTTCATGATAACCTGGAAAGGCTTATATGAACTTATGCTAAATGAGAGGAACAGAACCAGAAGAATATTCTACACTGTTACAAACACATTGTGTCTTTGATGACTAACTGAGAGACTTGGCTCTTCTCAGCAATGTAAGATTGTAAGACAACTCCAAAACACTCATGATGCAAAAAGCTATCCACATCCAGAAAAAGGATTACAGAATATGAATGCAAATTGAAGCATACTATTTTCTCTTTCTCTCTGTCTCTCTGTCTCTGTCTCTCTCTCTCTCTCTCTCTCATTTTGTTTCTTATTTCTTATGGTCCACTTCATTGGTTATAATTCTTCTTTACAACTTGACTATTGTGAAAATATGTTTAATGTGAGGATGGATGGAGAACCTATATCAGATTATATGCTGTCTTGGGTGGGAGGGGAGAGGAAAGTGAGGGGGGAAAATTTGGAACTCAAAAACTTGTGGAACTGAATGTTGTAAACTAAAAATAAATAAATTTAAAAGTAAAAAAAAAAGATTAAGATGATCAATCACCAACTAGAACTTGGTTATAACCAGTTAATGCCTATGACTCAAACTGTAAGAAATCCACTGGAACCTCCCTGCATTCAGCCTGATGAGTCATGACTTGAAGTTAACTCTTGAATTACTCTCACATGAGACACAAGCATCCCTCCATGTTCCCTTTGAGATAAATAAATATTGATTGAAATACATGGCCTTCTACTGTGAAGAAAGGTATCAGAACAATATATACTTACTGGGAAGCCCCTTGAAATCAGGTTGGTGGTTTGTTCTGGGTGGAGTTAATGCTTATATGCCCTAATACAGATGTTGGCGAACTGACTCCTGAGCCAAATCCATTCCCACCCTTTGTTTCGGTTTGGCTCAACACTAAGATTGCTTTATACATTTTAAAATAAAATTTTGTTATTAAATTATTGTTTATTAGTAGCTGTCAAGCTATTAGGAGACACCCTGTTTTCCAAAGTTAAGGTCCAGTAAGCAGGCTGCACTCTGGGCTTGGCATAACAAAAATTCGTTCCTGCTAATGCTCTAGAGAATCTCAGTCACCACAAAATCCCAGAATTGGGACTTATCTTTTCCCTATTTCCCAGGGGATCCTAGACCAAGAGCTAGGGCTATAGCCAACATGCTGCAATTGAAATGCCCCCTTGCACAGGGGCACACAGCCCCAGCGGCACTCCACTTACTGGAGCACTGTAACCCCGGAGTGAACCCAATTCACTGAGCAACACTGATCAAACACCTAGCATAAATCATTTAGATCTTGCTTAAGATATGTTTGATCCCCGATGTGCTCAACACTGATCAAACATCTAGAATAAATCATTAGATATGTTTGATCCCCTATGCACCTCATTTAACTGCAATCTCCTGCTTTTGTAATGGCTTGCTTGCACCTGCTCTAGGCTCAGGTATAAAAGGCTTCAAATCTTTGTGCTCAGGACTGCTCTCTAGACTTGAAAGTCTATGTGACAGTCACTGGCCAGCTAATAAATGATGCTCAATATATTTTAATTGGCTTGGTCTGTGTTTCTTGGTCCGTCCATTTCACAATAAAAAGTGACCAGTCACATCTCCTGACACTCTGAACAATCCTTGTGCTAAGTGAACTTAACCAATGTGCTGCACTTTTGTTCCCACCACATTAACTCTAGTTACATTCACCACTTAACTCTAGTTATGTACACCACTGAATGATCACAAGGCTCAAAGACCATTAGGACTTGAGACAATCATAAGGTTCAATATTTCTAATAACTTAGAGATTGTTCCCATAGGACCCGAGAAAACCTAAATCTTCCCCCCAAAATACCAACTGTGGGAATTGTTTACTCAAGACCAAGAATGACTATGTTGGGTTCCACCTTTCTGTGTTTTTTGTACTTAAAAATTCTATCCCTGACATAAGCCATAAGCTCCCCTTCTCAGGAGGACTGCTTGCAAGCATTTGCTTCACATTGAAAATATATTTCTGTTTGATTCTTGACTCTCCTATCTCTAGCCTGCTTTGTTCGGCTCTGGCCACCCACAGGTTAGAGACCAGCTCCAGCCTGGTTGACACAGTTAAATTTTATTTATTATTAAAGACATGAAGACCATTCTTGGCTCACATGCCATACAAAATGGGTGGTAAGCTGAATTCATTTTGTACTTGAGAATTAACTGGCCAAGTGGATAGAAAGTCTTTGGCCTCTGACATACAGGGTAGATGATGTAGGGAATTTATTTAACTTCTCAGGGCTCTGAGACAGATCTAGAATATTTAACTTGCAGAGTAGTTATAATCCTGCATTACAGAATGGAGGTTTTTTGTTTGTTTTTTGTTCATTTTTTTTTAACCAGGAATACTTGACAATAGTGAAATCATAGATCTAGTCAGATTGAATTTACCACACCTGAAGGTAGACAAGAACTTAATCCCTAAATATCCTCTTGCTGTGTCTTTACTACTGAAGAAATATCTATTGATCTAACTAAAAGTGACCCATGGAGAGGTCCTTTCTTCCAAGGGGCCCTTGATCTAGATTCACATGGAGCTTGACTTCATCCTGGAGGTATCCTGACCCCAAAGAAGAGAGTTGGCTTTTTCCTTACCTTTCTTTACCCCTTAATGCTGTTTCACTTGGATAAAACTCTGGGGAACATCAATAAATAAAACAAAGGTAAGGTTTGGCTTATGTCTATAGTCTCTCCAAAAGGCAGTTCACAGAGTCCATTCTAAAAAAGGTACTCAAAGTAAAAAACAACTATCAGGTATAAGACAACTATTTCCTCCATCACAACAGAAATGTTCAAAGCACAAACAATCCATAAGCACAATTTAAAAAAAATACTTAGAGTATAAACAAATAAATAAACAAATAAACAAACAAATTAATAAATAAAGTATAAATTACTTGTGACCATTGTTAAAGTCTCCAGGAAAGGTAAAGTCACTTTGTGGGACAGCTGAATAGATATTTCACTTTCATCTCAGACCTGCAATGTCTGAGCAAACAACAAGCTGTAGATTTCCAGATCTGGCATGATCCTTTCAGTGGTTGTCCTCTCCTTCAGAGTGGGGTATTTGAAAGAAATACTTACTGGTGAGAATCTGACTCTGACTGAGGAACCCAGGGACTTTCTAATTCATGAAATAGGTGCCAAATTTTAGATGTCAATCTTTCAGGATTGCTCATTGCTGGTCTCAGATCTGTGGTGAAGGAAGAGTCACAAAGCTGAAAACTAGCTTGTGTCTCAGGCTTACTGAGGCATGGATGTGTGTGTCAGTAAGGCAAAATGGGCTCCTTAGCCCTTCAGGAGTTTGGCTTTCATTTACTTTGAGTCAGCTGTTTCATTTAATCTTGTTAAGTGCTAAGCCCCAGGCCCACACCCTATCAGGTGTGAGACCTGTGTGGGTGTAGATTGATGACTTAAGAGGGGCCAACTCGGGAACCAATGGCCTCTGGTCATTCAGGCAGGGCTTGAGGATGCCAGAGGCTCGGCTGCAAGGAAAGGAGAGCCAAGAGACAACTACAGCTGAAGCTAAAAAAAAGCTGAAGCTGAAGCTGAAGCACGAAGCTGCAGAAGCAGAGCCGACCCATGTGTAGACCCAGGAGTGCAAGCCAGGACTTGAGGCCAGTAAATATGAATTGGTTTAATACCATCTTGTTTTTCTGTGGCCTCCTGGTTACTCTTATGAGGTGGGCTTATTGGGGCTGGAGTCTTTTGGTCAAGATGTTGGAATGGGGAGGCTGGTTCGCAAATCTGTTGCTGTGGGGCCTAAATAAATGTTTTGATGCTTTGTACTTAGAGAGTCCCTCATACCTTGCAGTTTCGAACCATTCAAACATATGTATGATTATATTTGAGATCATAAATTCCGACTTCTTACTAAAATGTGTTGATCACTATCCTTGTCCTCCTGACAGGACTGAATGGGAAAGAAATCTCTTCCCTCACTTGCTAAAGTCATAAAGTTTTTAAAAAGTGAGGTTTTCTACTGCTCTTATAGCTGACACCTGCTCTCTCTGTCTGTCTCTCTGTCTCTGTCTGTTTCTCTGTCTCTGCCTCTCTCTGTCTCTGTCTCTCTTTCTCTCTCTCTCCCTCCCTCCCCCCATCTGTGTGTGTGTGTGTGTGTGCGTGTGCGTGTGCGTGTGTTTCATCTTGACTCTGTGGTCAATCATCTTCAACACAATCCTAGTCAGGGGTTTCAAAGGACAAATCTAGACAAATAAAGAGTTGCTCAGTCATTACATGTCCTTCAGAAAGCAGCCAGGGCACAGACTCACAGAAATGAAGGATCCAGAAGGAATGTAGAGCAACCTCCATGGGAGAATTCCTGTTCAGTAGCTGCATTACATAAAAATACAAGAATAATCATTTTCATGATATTCTATCTATCCCCTCTGTTAAATTATTTATTTGTCTATATTTTCTTTTTAAAGGTGCCTTTTGATCTTGCATCACATTAATTTCTGAATATACCCCTTCCTCTCCCTTTATACATATAAACTATAAACCTTGTATAAAATGTAAGTAAACACAATAAACATTAATACACATACATATAACATGTATATAGGCACATATGTATACATATATATTGTGTGTGTACACATATTCAATTTTAACCCTCATAGTGAAACTCTCCATACCAAATGTACCAATATAGCTGCAGTATTATTGTCAGGCAAGCTCAAGATGTAATTTGAGTGATAATGAAAGTATGTTTTATTGGAAACCTATGGAAAGTCAGCTTCACAAGGTATAATTGGAAGAGACTCAGGAGATTCTCCAAATGAAGAATTTCAGCCATCAAAACATGGATGTTTTAAATTCTTCTTGGGATAAAGGTAGCATAATCAATAATAATAGGAGATAAGAAATAGGAAAGATTCTTAATTTTATGGTTATGGCTTTTAGCGAATACTTCTATGGGGAAAACTGTTGTCTCACTATTATCTACCTTCCTTTTTTTAAGAGCTTGAATCATTACTGACCCGAAATGTTTTTCCCACTTAAACTCTTGTATAATTACCTTTACTTTCATTTTTTAGTCTTTAGAAATAATTTGTTTTAAAATCCTGTATAATAATTTGAAGGTTTTTAAGAAGCATTTTATGGAAAAATATCCAAAAATGGGTTTTAAAAGTATTTAAACTTTAAAATAGTAAATCACATTGGATTTTTGTTCATATAAATACTAAATCATATGCCTTCCCAAAGCATGTACTCTGGTTTTCACAGTATATCTCTTTCTCTATATGATAAAATAGCAATAGGCATGGACATAACTCAACATAAATATGCTTTTTATTCTTTATTACACTGAATGACATTGAAAAGTTGAATATCTATATGGGTGTTCCTTAAAGTCCTAATAATTATTTGATTTATTAAGATGTTCACTTTTTAGATTTTATTTTTCAAACAAATTGTTATTTTCTAGCTGTCTGTACATAAAGAAAATAAAACAAATAGTTTGAAGTCACACTTTGAAAATGTAATGAATATTTTAAAGTATCTGAATTTAAATTAAGAGATAAATATAAATATTAGTACATCCATAGTTATTGAAGCTCCCCACAAAATGCCACAACTGCTTCCAGAGTGGATATTTTCCACTAATAGGTAAATGTGTATGTTATATAAGGACTGAACATTGACAATTTAGTATTCCTTTTTACTGATTTTCTTTGCTATGGAATAATTTCTCTTTAAATAAACAAACACTGACTTTGTTTCTCCTTATCTTTGTTGTTGCTTTTCTTTTTATCCGCTCTCCCCACCCCCACTACCTTCACCTGAATAGAGTGGAAAGAAAAACTTGATAATACCAATTCACAACAGAGGAACCCAACAGAGATTGCTGTCAATGATTTTTCTGATCAGAAATAAAGAAATAACTCACACCAGTGGTCCTTATCAGTGTTAACAGCAGGAAAGCTCAGTGAAGAACCACACACACACACACACACACACACACACACACACACACACACACACACACACACACACTGCCCTTTAACACTATGCCCATTTGATTACTGCATAGAAAAATTTCATCATATTTTCTCTTTAGGATATACTGTCAGCATATAACATAAAGTATCATTTATTTTTATTGCGTTTTAAGAGGCAGAAAAGGAGAAGGTAAGACTTTTTCTTTTGCTGTTGCTCCTGGGGGAAAGGGAAATTCCAAGTATTTTGCTCTATTACCAAAATGCAGGTGTATTGTCCTTTTGAAATCTCATCTTGAGTCTTGAAATGGTGTCTTGAGTCTTACTAAGTGCTAAGCCCCAGGCTCTAACTCCTATTAGGTGTTAACCTAACCTATGTGGATGTGAACCTCCCATGGTCCTAAGGGGAGGTGGCTAACTCAAGAACCAATCACCAGAAGCTCTGGTCATTCAGACATTTGATGATGTCTGAAGCCCTATAAAAAGAGAGGACAGAGCCATTTGCCAGGGCTCTCACTCGAGGAAAGAGGAAAGAACACAGCTTGGAGAGAGAGACTTGTTGGAGCCAGAGATAGCTACAGCCGAGGCTGAAGATAAAGCCGAAGCCAAACGAGCTGAAGAAGCAAGAGCTGCTCTTAGCAGGGCTGACTCCCGTGTGGACTGGGGAGTGCTGAGCAAGGGCTTGAGGCCAGTGGGTAATCTTCTTACCAGAGGGTAGAAGCATGAATATGATTTGGTTTAATGCCGTCATGTTTTTCTATAGCCTCCTGGTTACTCTTGTGCGGTGGACTTATTGGGCCTGGAAGCTTCTGACCAGGATATCAAAATGGGGACACTGGTTTGTGGCTCTGCTACTTTGGAGCTTGAATAAATGCTTTAATTCTTCTGCCTTCTACTTAGAGAATTCCTTATATCCTGCGGTTCTGAACCATTCAGACATATATATGATTCTCTTTGAAATCATAAATTCTGCCTTCATAATACAAACACTCTCAACTCCCTCCACTATACAGATGGGAGATCTACAAGTGTTGCACATATGTTTGATTTTTTCATCATATTGATACAGTTATATACATAGATACATAAGCATATATATTTTAAAATAGTTAAAATACAATATTATGTGAGATGGTTGTCTAGAGCAGATAGTGGGGGAAACCATGAATATGTGAAAACCAAATGACAGCAAGAAAAACTTTTAAAAAAAGAATATTAAAAGAATGAGGGCAATTTAGTTGCCATCCCCTCTCCAGTCTCAATTGATATAATCACAAATGATGAAATGTTCATGTGTTAACAAGGTAAGAATAACATGACATATGATTATTAAGTATGAAAACATTTCTCTGGATCTGGATCATTAGCCAGGCTGAAAACTGACTATGCATGGAGACCTTTAAATAGCTATGATTAGAAGATATATTCTTAACCAGAGAAAGGGTACATGTAGTTATCAAAGATGAAATATGTGCCTTTGACTGCATGAAATTGAAAAGTTTCTGTATAAACAAAAATTGTTTACTATGAATAAGAAGAAAAGCATCAAATAGGAAAAAAAAGTTTCAAACTTCTGTAATAGATCTTTTCCAAGTTATATAAGCAATTAATAGATATTTTTATCTTAGTTTCTTTCTATATCAGCCTATTTACCTACATCTACATTCCTGTACATCAGTATCAATATATATCAGTATAATATTTAAATAAATACCTTTATGGAAAAACAGAGAGTCGGATATAGAAATAGATGTGTTGTTGTTCAGTTTCATTTTTGTCCAACTCTCCATGAAATTATTTGGGTTTTTCTTTTGCAAAAATATTAGAACTGTTTGCCATTTCCTTCTCTACCTCATTTTACAGATGAGGAAACTGAGGCAAATGGGGCTATTTGGCTTGCTCATGGTCACACAGGTCACACAGCTAGTAAGTATCTTAGGGTAGATGTAAACTTAGGAAGATGAATCTCCTTGCCTCCAGATGCAGCACTTTCTGGAATATAGTCTGTATGAGTATTCCCTCTACTAGGGCAGATGATATGAAGAAAGCCAACCTGGTAATTACCCTCTCTGAGGTCCTTTAGACTAGTCCTCAGATTATAGTCCTCAGATTATATTATATTATATATATATCTATATATATATATATATGTATATATATATATATCTATATCCCATGACTAGACCTGAAGAAGCATCATGGTCTATTGCCCTGGATTTGGAGTCAGGAAGACCTGGGTTTTAATCCTATCTAAGACTCTTACTATAGCCTTTGGGCAAATCAGTTGTTCAAATTTTGCATGAGTCTGGCATTGTAATACTTCATTTGGATGACCACAGAGATTGGGACAATTTCCAATTTTAGGAATAAAGTTTATTAGAATTTCTTTCAAAATAATTTAATTTTTAAAATTATTATTATTAATAATTAATTTTAAAGTATTAAATTATTCTCCTTCTGATCTGCCCTACCCCAAAATGAAGCAACAACAACAACAAATATCATTGCAGTGAATAAACATAGTCAAGCAAAAACCAATTCTGATATTGACCATGTCAAACAATGTATTTCTCATTCTGCATATTAGTCTATCTCATCTCCTTCAAGACCTGTCAAGGAAAGGTAGCATTCTTTCTATTAAGTCCTGTGAAATCATGATTGATGTTTGATTGGTAAAAAATTCTTTCATTTTTTAAAAAATTTTTACACTGATGTTATAGAATAAATTGTTCTAGTTTTTCTATCTTTTATCTGCCCTAGTGTAATATGTCTTCATGAGTTTCTCTGAAACAATCTCTTTTTTTCTCACTGTACAAATCAGTCAATTAACATTTACTAAACATCTATTATTTATTAGGCAATAAACTCCTCGATGTAAAAAGAGGGGCAAAAACTAGCCCTTGCTCTCAAGGAACTCACTCCCTAATAAAGGTGACAACGTGAGAAGAAATACGTACAATAATATTCCATTACTTTCATATTCCACATTTTGTTCAAACATTTCTGAATTTGTAACACACACACATACACACCCACACACACAAGAACTACAATGAATATGCTTGAACATATAAGTCATTAACCTTTTTTTTTTTTTAATTTCAGTTGATAAAGGCCAGGTAGGTGTTATTTATTAACTTTAGGGGCATAGTTCCAAATTGCTTTATAGAATGTTTATACCAATTCAGAGTTCCAAAAGAGTATATTAAATGGCTGGTTTTTCCTATAGGCTCTCTAATATTTGTCATTTAACTTTTTTTATTAAAAATCAACTTTGCCTAACTGATGGGTATAAGTTGGAACCTCAGAGTTACTTCAATTTCCGAGTCTCAAGTCTCTATTAGTCATGGCAGAGGGGATTGCATAATCTATAAAACTATGAGCTATGCTATGCAGTTACCCAAGATGGACAGGTCATAGTGGAAAATTCTGAAAACAAAACATTATCCTCTGCAGAAGGAAATGACAAATCACTCTAGTAACTTTGCTAAGAAAACTCCATAGACAGTATTAAAATGATAAAATATATGACACTATAAGATGAGTCCCTCAATTTAGAAGATGTCCAACATACTACTGGGGAAGAGAGAAGGACAGTTACAAGTAGCTCCAGTATTCAGGAAAATTGAAGCAAGTGAGCCAGAGCCAAAAAGAAGCACAGCTCTGGATGTGTCTGGTGATGAAAGGAAATTCTAATGGCCTAAAGATCTATGTTGCATTGGAACCTAAGATGAGATATATGAATCAAGTTAAGCTGGATGCAGTCAAACAAAAGATAAAAAGATTAAACATTGAAATTTAAGCCATAAGTGAGCTTAAATAGATGAGAATGGTTGACTTTACTTCAGTTGACAACTACATATACTACTGTGTGCAAGAATCTCTTAGAAGAAATTGAGTAGCCTAGGGTGAAGGGGCAAAAAAGGATGAGAAAAGCAGTACTGGGGCATAATCTCAAAAATAAAACAGTGATATCCGTTCATATCCCAGGCAAACTGTTCATCATCAGAGTAATACAAGTTTATGCTCCAATTTGCCAAACAGGTCAAAGTTGATAAGCTCAAAGAAGACCTAAAATATCTTCCAGAAACATCATTAAAAACAAACCAAAAAAAAATGTCACACTCATCATAGGTGATTAGAATGCTAAAGTTGGAAAAAAAATTGAAATAAAAAGCAAGTTTGACTTTGAAGTACAACATTAAGTATAGCAGAGACTAATAGAGTTCCATCAAGAAAAATCACAGACCATAGTAAGCACTCTTTTTCAATGACCCCAAATGTGACCCTACACATAGACATCACCAGATTGTCAATATAGAAATCAGACTGATCATATTCTTTGTAGCCAAAGATGGAGAAGCTCTATACAGTCAGTGAAAGCAAGACCTAGTGCTGACTGTTGCTTAGATCATGAGTTTCTTACTCCAAAATTCAGGAAAATTGAAGAAAATAAATTGAAGAAAGAACATATAGATATAACCTAAATAACATCTCTTATGAATATTAAGTGAACATGATAAATAGATAAACAGATAAGGGATTAGATCTGGTAGGTAGAGTGCCTGAAGAGCTTTGGACAGAGGTTCACAATATTGTACAGGAGGCAGCATTAAAAACATTCCAAAGAAAAAAAAAGAGCAAGAAAGTAAAACGTCTCTTTTTTGATCTTTACTCGTAGTTAAGGAAAGAAGGAAAGGGAAAGGGAAAAAGAGGAATATGTACCCAAAGTAATGCAGAATTCCAGAGAATACCAAGGCAAGATAAGGTTTCTTAAGTGAGTAATGCAAAGAAATAGAAGAAAACAATGGAATGGAAATAGAAGAAAACAATAGAATGAGAAAGACAAAAGATCTCTTCAAGAAAGTTAGAGATATCAAATTAATGATCTATAGCTTTTAAAGGTGAATCGACAAGATAAGATGGACCTCAGGGTTGGGTTAAAATCTGTATAAAATACATCAGAGAATTTAAATACTAAAAGCTTCTACTCTCTGTCCTCAACTCTAGTCCAGGTCACAGGCAAAGTGAACCTTCATGGGAGAGATTAAATCTAAATGCCTACTGGCCATCCTACAAAGAGAGAGAGAGAGAGAGAGAGAGAGAGAGAGAGAGAGAGAGAGAGAGAGAGAGAGAGAGAGATGCAAGGCATTGTCTAGCCAAGTGATAAAAAGGCTAATATAGCTGGAGGTGAGGGTGGGAAAAAAACCTCAGGGTAGTTACAGATAGAGGTTTCCATAGATTTTTTCAGTGGGCAGGGAAGTAGCTGACCTTCTTAGACCATACACTAAAATAACTTCCAATGTATATGCAACTAGAATATAAAAATATCATTAAAATTTAAAGGAAATAGATAAATGTTTATTTTACAACTTATTTTGGGGGAGATGTTTTTAAATTAAAAAATAGCCTTCATTTTCTTCCAATGGTTGTTTCAGTTGCAGTTTATTTAGAGGATCTAAACTATATTGGAGATAGCACTCAATAGACTAGAAACTTAGGACCACCGCATTTAACAGCTATTACAGACTCTGGTATTAGAAACTTCTCATCCCATGTTAAGTATCCCTGCTTAACAATTCCTTAAAGAATCTAGTGTCATGTGCATAGTTCTTTACATTTGGATTTTTTCTTTAATTTTTGTTGATGTATTTTTGTTTTTTTCTCATTCATCTCTATATTCTTCTTCCTCTGCTCAAGAAAGCTAGTGAGGAAGATGATTACATGAAATAGTAACCAGTCAACGTGGTTTCCTTATTTTCTCCAATACTGATAAGCTGCATATAAACGAGATCAAAGAAAGCAAATGACAGAAATAATCCAGGGATGAAATTTGATAAGGTATGATCCATGACAAGACAAGTGAATAAACATTCTTGGGCAAATTGAGTATAATCTCTTTCCTGGGGGTGGAGATTGGGAAGGGAGATGTTAAGGGCAGGCCTGATTCTGCTACTCTGTCATTTCAGGTTAGATATAGGATTGAAATGAGACACTCATGGGTCATTGAGCAATTAATAAATTGTCTGCTTACGCCTAACATTACAAAGATATGCAAGTAGGACATAATGGCACTTAGCTTCTATAGATGTGTTTTTTTTTTTCCCTCCCATCCCCAGTTGCAGTGTGGAATGAGTCTAGTCAGCAGGGAAAGATACAGTGATTTCTCTGTTCTTCAGACATCCACCAAGTTAGATGAGTCCGAGCCCCACATGGGTAGGATTTTTTATGACCATAGGTGAACAAGAAGGTCCATAAAATGAGGCAGGGATCATGCTGGTTCCAGTATCAGTTTTGTAGATATTTATAGAAAAGCAACCCCTGTTGAAGGAGACTTAGGTCAGGGTGGGGGAATTTTCAGGGAGATGTACAGAACCCTAGTAGATATTAGTACTATGGCAAGAGGATACTGTAGCCAATTCATTGGTGGAAACTACAGAAAGAATTAAGCAACAGAGGGAATGAAAATTATAGTAAGGACAAAGAATAGAGATAAAGTTCTAAAGATAAAAGAAAATATATAATGATAACAGATTCTAGTTAAAGATACTGCAGAGTTCAGTAACAAAGAAGTAAAGGATTTATGGGTGATGGCAAGAGTAAATGTATAACCATCTCTGTATGCAGCTCACACTAATTGAGTAGATTGAGGAAATGGGACATTAGAGTCCTAGCTCTTCTTGCAAGTCATTTCCCAGTTCTAGCAACTAATTTCTACTACTGTGAAATGAAGGGTACAAACAAGATGATCCTTAACATCTCCTCTAGTCCTAAATCTGTGATCCAGTAATCCTGTGTATACAATTTTGGATAAATGATTTTACCTTTCATAGTCTCAGTTTCCTTTTGTGTCAAATGGGGAAAATAATGCTAGCATTGTTCACTCCTTCATCTAACACTTTTAAATTTGATCTTTTCAACATAAGTATAAGACTTCACATTTATCCCTATCAAATTATATAGTTTATTTAGTTAGGCCATTGTAGTTGACCCAATTTTCAACCCCGTTGAAATATTTCTGGATGTTGACTTTACTCTCCTTTCCTGGTTTTATGTCCATTTGCCAATTTGACAACACAAGAATAATACCTTTATTCAAATCATTGAGAATTTTTCTTTTAAGGTTAAACACCACAGAATCAAGTGCAGATTCCTAGGGGCATTCATGGAGAAACTCCCTTCTAAGTTGACATAAAAAAAATAATGATGACTGTTTGGGTGTAGCCATTCAAAAACTTTTGAGAATCCTCAGAAATTAGGTAAATATTTTTGCCATTAAATTTTTCAAGCAAGTTCCATAATGTTCAAATTCTGTATAATTTTATGAATAAATAATGATTGCATTAATAAATTTTAATTGGGATAATCAAGCTGCATATTACAAAGAAAACTTCAAATCAGAATAAGAATGAAGGAGGAAGGGAATTTGTATATTATAACCAGGATGAAAAATCTAAGTGACAGAATAAGATAAATGTAACAACAATTACTTTTGACTATCAAAATGGGGAAAGGGAGGGCCAGAAATTTGATATAGATTATTCTCTTTGTGCCATGTAATGGTAATGTGAATTTGAAGATCTTCCCCATCATTAATAGGCCCATGTGACCTGCTTACATCACAGGAAGCTAAGTCACATGTAGTGGGAGAAGCTTGCTGAACAAGTAGAATAGGAAAGGGTCGGAGAAGTTAGAGTAGCAGGAGGAGAGGACCACAGGCAAGGAATCAGCTAGGGAATTGTGAGTGTTTGTTTGTGGGAAGGTCCCAGCAGGGGCAGCAGGGGGAAGGCACTGGGATGCGGTGGCTCCCTACTGTGACAATCAGTATTAACTTCTTTGCTCGTTGGATGGATTGGACTTACTGGTTTTTGGATTGGGCTTTCTGGTGTCTGAACAAATGTTTTGCTTCTGTCTTCTACATGGAGAGTCTGTTATATTATGTGATTCAGAACCATGCCAGCATACTCATAACAATAGCAACTGTTGTGAATATTGCCTTGGCCATACATGCCAGCATCCCCTTTGAGTCTTCATTCAATCTGTTATTCTTTTTGAAAGTCCTCATTTTCAATCAATTCACACTTCACTATGAAATACTACTCTCATTCTTGGTCTCAAATATCTATTAAAAGATGGCAGACTGTGGGGTGAAGGTGAATCTTGGAAAAGGGAAAAAGAAAAAATAAATTAAGCAAAGATTTTTTTAAAAAAAATGATGTTTAGCAACTGAGAGCAATTTAAAATTCTGACCAAGAAACATGAAGATAATCCTTCAAAGAGTATAACACTGTAGTGAATGAAAGTTTTCTTATCATTTTTTTTTCTAAAAAATACCCCAAAGTAAGCTTTTTGGTTTTATTTATCTTTATTTGAACTTAGTATATTTACATATCCTCATTTTTGATCAAGCATGATGACTCAAAGAATAATATAATTTTAGAATCAAAGGAATCTTAAGTATAATCAATGCCAATGCCATTATTAACACACACACACACACACACACACACACACACACACACATACACACACATACCTGTCACAAGCCACTTAAAAATATCTTATTGGGTACTTTGTGTTTTGGAACTCATAACTCCTCTCGAAGCTCAGGTGAACTGCTGTCTCCTTGAAGGGAACTTTACTGGTTCCCATAGAAGTTAGTGCATGATTTATTTATTATTCTTCAAATACATATTTATTAAGTGATTACTTTGTGTCAGGCATTTTAAGTGCTTCCAAATATAATCTCACTTGACACAAACAACAACCCTGGGAAGTAGGTGCTATTATTTTGCCCATTTTATAGTAGTAGAAACTGAGAAAGACAGAAGTTAAATGACAACCATAGATACACAGCTATAACTGTCTGAAGCTGGATTTGAACTTATTTTCTAACTTCATTTAATCCATTCTGCCATCTACCTGCTTTTTGATCACTGCTCTTTCCTTACTTGCAAGAATCTATCACTCCATTACAATGCAAAATCTCTCAGTAGGCAAAAAAAAAAAAAAAAAGATTTTAAATGTTCTCTTTAATGTAATAGTAGGAATTTTTTCTACTTAGCAATTTTAAAAGTGAATCCTAAATTGGGTCCCAGAATTTATCACAGTCCTTAGCATGTAGTAAATGTTTACTAAATGTACATTGACCAACTGACCAAACTGATAAGGGATTGATCAAAATATTCAATATACAAATAAAATTATTTAATGAATATTCCACTGTAAAAGTTATTCATTGCAATGAATCAGCTTGCCTTGAAACATTTAACCATGATTACTGATATATTTGTCTTAAGACATATTTTTTTTTCCTGAAGATGGCGCAGAAGAAAAGTATAAATGTCTTTTAATGACAATTTACACTTAGCCTTAAAAATCATGCTGACGATGTCAGAGGCAAATTTATCCTTAAGTAGATTTAGATTCAGATATAGTATAGGTTCTCATTCTGCTCTGCAAAGCACTGCAAATGCACTTGGAAGGTTGTCAATTTATTTTGCCAAATATGATCAGTGATGGAAAAATAGCTGTTTCTTTTGACAGATTGTGTAGTAAAAGAGTTTTTCTGGAAAACTTGAATAAATGCTTCAACATCTTTGGATTAAGTATTCAATATTGTGTTGAGATTCTTTCCATATATCTAAAACAATGAAGTTTTGTTTCACAGAACTATAAGGGAAAAAAAAAAAACTTTGGAGTAAAGCATACAAGCTGTATTGGTTCCTAAACCAATGAGGTTAAAACAAACAAATCTGCAGAAAGCTTCTTACTGACATGGACAGATTAAACTGGAAGGACAACAAACATAAAAAACCAAGCGATTAATATTTTTTGTGAAGTTGGATTTGTCTCATTAGTGACTTTAGAACTACTGAATTTGGATTGAAACCTTTGGTAGACAAATTTCCTAGGAAAGTGGAAATGGATACTAAAATGAATACTAAAATGAAAGAGTGCTGTGATTATACTGTTTTCAGAGCATTAAGCATAAGTTTATAAGATATCTTAGGGAAAGGAAGGTATAAAATAATGGTTTAAAAATCTAGATAATATCATTTAAAAAAACTAATATTGAAGACATCAATAAAAAACTGACTCATGGATCTTTTTGTTTGTTTGTTTTCATTTTTATAGGACTTGGGAAAATGTTCTCTACATACATTGAGAATATCCATGATGTAGACTAAATTTCATAGATGACTTTAAAGAACAGATTACATCTTCACCATTATTTCATTGACTAAAATGTGTTAAGAATACAAGATTCTGGGTGGGGCCACTGGGCCCTCCACAGCTGTAGCCTCCTTTGCCCTCTGCCCCTCAGGTCCCAGTACTGTCCTCCTCTCTGGGAACTGCACGACAGCCCACAATGCAAAAGATGAGAAAGAGACAGAATGGCAGTAGTAAGAAAGTAGAGCAAGTGGAGCCTGAGGAGTTTGTGGTGGAGAAAGTATTGGACTGGGGAGTGGTGAACAGGAAAGAGGACTATTTCTTAAAGTGGAAAGGAGTTACAGATGCTGACGACACATGAGAACCTGAGGAAATCTTGGATTGTCCAGAGTTAAATGAAGCATTTCTGAATTCTCAGAAGGCTGGGAAAGAAAAAGATGGAGCCAAGAGAAAGTCTTTGACAGCGAGTCAGATGATGGCAAGCTCAAGAAGAAGTGAGAGTTGGCTGACAAGCCTCAGGGCTTTGACTCAGAGTGATTCATTGGTGCTATGGACAGCAGTGGAGAGCTGATGTTTCTCATGAAGTAGAAAAATCCAATGGGGTTGACTTGGTGCTGGCCAAAGAAGCAAACGTGAAATGTCCTCAGATAGTCATTGCCTTTCATGAGGAGCTACAGAACTGGCACTTCTGTCCTGAAGATGAAGCGCAATATTCATTTATGTTGCATATATGTATGTATACACACACATATATACACACATATACATACATACATGTATTACAAAATCTGCGTATTGATTCCATTCTTTGAATTGTTAGCAGTGTGATCACCAACTACATCTAATGAGAACTGAGTTGGGTAAGTTTTTTTTGTTTGGTTGGTTGGTTTGTTTCTTTTTTGGGCTGGTTTTATTATCAACGGCACTGGTAACTGAACAAGTAAATACAAGCTTTCTGCATTTACTTAACGTTTATCACAGAAGAGAGCATTTGATAATACGGAATTATTAACTTCCCCCACAGCAGAGAAAAACTTTTATAAATACTGATTAATAAAATCTGTAGTCACTACTCTGTATCCTAAGAAATGTTTAGCCCCCATGTATGCCTAAGGTTAACTGTCCAGACAATGTTGTGTCCCTGTACAACTTTGACATTTACTTGAAACCTAACTTACTAATAAAAGCTACGTCTTACACCTAGAGGTAAATTAATGAAAAGGTTGCTGCAGACAGATTTTTCCCATTATTGCTCATTTCTGGGGAGCCAAAGAGCCTGTTCTTCCCAACTGGCAGAAAAGGTGCTGCCTTCACTTTTCCAAACACTAGCTGTTTTGAACAGAACAGAATGATTTTGTAGGCACTTTGCAGCTTTGCTGGAGTGTTCACAGTAGTGTAGTGCTCAGTGTCTGGGCCCTGTTAAGGTAGTGGTGATCATCTTCCCTGTAGATGCAACGGACAACTTCACATTTATTATCCAAAAGTGATCCACTCCCCAAAACCTCAGTCAGATCTGGCTGGACAGGAGACCTGTCTGCTGGGGTTCCTGGCCATGCTTGTGGGTAGCCTCCCCACAGCGTGACATCTCAATCGTTGGCATTGCCCAATCCTGGGTTACAAAAATGCATGAGTAAACGCTACCAGAACTTGTTTGAACATTTACCTAAAATGTTAAAATAGAACTGTTTTGGCCTTGATTTTAAAAAAGAAAAACTTGGACTTCCTGCTTCAGAAAGTAGGGGTGTCACATCTTATTTTACTAACCAAAAGATTCTCTCTTAATCATGTAGTAACATCCCCACCTTCTGGAACATACATATTCTGCCCAAAGGGCAGGCCTTTGACGGGGGCGGGGGGTTGTATTTTCTTAACTATGGGCATAAATGAGGAAGCAGATGTACTCATGTTAGGCAGTCTTCTATACTCTTGATGTGCATATTTTTCCTTCTTTATCCCAACCCATCCCTTCAATGTAGGACCAGCCTTTTGAGTATTTGGGTCACTTGGCTCCTTGGGAGTCAAGCAAAAAAAAAATGTAGTCATTAGAATGTTAGGCAGCTGTGTATTGTTTACTTTATTGTAAATACTGGTGAACAGTGGTCCATAAATAGCTTTATATTCTTCCTTAAAAAAAGAATACAAGATTCTTCTGGGTTTACTATTTGTTGATAAGAGATACAGAAGAGAAAAATATAGAATCAAAGGTTCTTCTACAAGAAGGAATCTTACATGCATATGAAAAGATTACTAAAAATTCTTTAGGGTACAATTTTCTAGTTTGTAATCCTAGAAATGTTTGCTTAATGAAGTTTCATCAACAATATTAAGCAAGACATAAAACCTATTATAATCTAGGTTCACTAAAGTAATTTCTTGCTCTCATAAAGATTGCATTGCATATATTCCAAATGGAAAAATAGATTCCCTGTATTTTGTGACTTCCTTAATATGCACTTATCACAATGTTATGTACAATCAAGACCACCAAGTCCCAAACTATTATAAGGCCTAATCAAAGGGATAGAGATTCAATCAAAACATATCCATTGTTTTAACAATCCACATGGGGGAAAATTGATTTTAAAAATTCCTACTTACCAGACCAGACTTTGATATACATTCAAATGTAAATGTTGGTAAAATGTTGGTAAATTAAAAAAAATGTTCAGCCATGACTCACTCTCTCTCTCTCTCTCTCTCTCTCTCTCTCTCTCTCTCTCTCTCTCTCTTTTTCTCTCTCTCTCTCTCTCCCTCCATATCTCCCTTCCTCTCTCCCTCCTTCTCCCCCCTCTCTCCTTCCCTCCCTTCCCCCTTCCTTCTTTCCCTCCCCCCTCTATTTTTTACATATGACACCAATCCTTGATCCCTATGCTAGGCTGTCATCTATGACTGAAATGTTCCCCTTCCTGACTCTCATCTCCTGGTTTCTTTAAAAACTCAGCTTAGGCACCACCTTGTATCCCTTGTAATCCCACCAACTACTAGTTTCTTTACAAGGACCCCTTCTATCTACTTTGCATGTGTGATCTGTGTCTGTGTCACTTTCTCTTTTTATACTGTAAGGTCCTTGAGAGCAGATCTGTTTGCCTTTTGTCCTTGTATCCCTGGCACATTTCTTGGCATTTGATAAGTGTTGAGAACATGGTTGTTGATGGATAAGAGAGGTAGTATGATGTGTTAGACAGAAAATTGACCACAGAGCCAGGAAGATAACGGTTCACATCCCACTTCTGACGTATGCAAGCTGTGTTACTTTTAAACAATTCATACTGAAGAGAAAATAGGTATGTTTTTATTGGAAGGAAATTTCTCACCTGGAAGTTTCCTGTATCAATGAATTCAAAGATTCAGTTACAATTCAGAGAGAGAAAGAGAATCTTTATAAATATATATACATACACATACATACATATACACACATAAATACACACATGTAAAATGTATGTGTGCATGTATTTATATATACACAAACATATACATGTGTTTGTGTGTGTACATATGTGTGAGTGTGTGTGTATGTGTGTGTATTCCTGTCCTTCATTCTTGAGGAAGATCAAAATGATATCATTATGTTGTGGTCAAGGTACAGTGTGTCTGTGGCTGATCACACCAACATTAGCTGTACTACAGGTTGGGCATAGATAATCCATATGCACATTTGGACTGAAGATATCTTTAAATTTGTGTATCTCACATTCCTTTTGAGTTGTTGCAATTCTGCTTTGTGTAGTAGGAAGGCCGAATTTATGATCTCAAAAAGGATCATATAAATATCAGAATGGTTCGAAATCGATGGGTATACAGAACTCTCCAAGCAGAAGGCATCCAAAAATTTATTCAGGGCCCAGAGCAACAAATTAACGAAC
>CM053626.1:150723150-150742564 GCA_028646595.1 Phalanger gymnotis | reverse complement strand
TTAGAGAATCTCTCATACCTTGCGATTTCGGACCATTCAAACATATACATGATTATATTTGAGATCATAAATTTGGCCTTCCTACTACAGATAGCCTGGAAAGTTGACAAGAAGTGTCTGTTTCACCAGGATGGGAGAGCACTGGGTGTGCAGAACTACCCCCCCCATCTTACTGGAGCACCTTACCAGAACAGGAGCAGGCCCAGCCCACTGGCTACAATGCTGATCCCTAGGCCTCTCAGTGCAGGATGGGAGTCTGTCAGAATTAGGTGAGACAGAATCTCAGAGCCTGTGGCAGCAGCAGCAACTTCTCCTGGGACTATTAGCTCACAGTCTAAAGGTTTCAAACTCACCTTATTGAATTTCCAAGGGACATGATGACTGAGTAAGTTCTAAGAACTTTCATCCCTCTCTTGCTGACCTTGAGTAAACCATAGAATACTGCCCTAGGACAAATCCTGGAATAGAGGAGCCAGAAGTGGGGGGTTAAGTAGTCATTTAGCTCAGGAAGCTAGGGACAGCTTCTCTTGTGGTGACAGAAGGAGAACCAGTGCAGGAAGAGAGGTATCCCAGCAAGCCCCACCTTAGCAGACCAGTTCCTGAGCCCCAGGGTAGTGGAGCCAGCAAGCATCAACACTAGGAGCCAAGACATGCCTTAACAAAGCCAGGGAAATTGGCAGACCCCAGTGCAGACAACAGCTGAGGCCACCCATGCTATACAGCCCAGTCTTAGGGGAAGAGGAGACTTCCAGCAACCAGACCTCATTGGGCTTCAATCCTTAGTACACACTAGCCAGCTCCAGCTCAGCACCAGGGGAGCTGCAGCAGTAGATAGCTTCTAGCTGACAAAACCAGAGGCCACAGCACACAAAGCCAGTAACCAGGTACTTAGCTCCCAACACAAGAAGCATGGGAGAGAGACCCCTGAGCTCCAGAAGCAGAGATCCATGTTAAAAGCTAGTAAAAAGGTAACCACAATGAAGAAGCAATCAAGAAAAGTTTTTTAAAAAGACCATTTAGTAGTATTATAGGGACAGAGAGGCTCAAAATACAAATTCAGGACAGCACTGATACTATAACCACATCTGAAACCTCAAAAGGTAATATGATCTGGTCTCATGAACATAAAGTATTCCTGGAAGACTGCAAGGAGAATTTTAAAGCCAAGTTAGAGAGATAAAAGAAAAATTACAAAATGTAACAGAAGAAAATGAATCCTTAAAAAGTAAAATTGACTAAATGGAAAGAGAGATGCAGACAGTATCTGAAGAAAATAATTACTTAAAATTTAGAACTGGGTGAGCAGAAGCTAATGATTGTATGAGGCATTAAGAATCAGTCAAACAAAATCAAAAGAATGAAAAAATAGAAGAAAACATAAAATATCTCGTGGGAAAAACAACTCACCTGGAAAAAAGATCTAGGAGAGATAATCTAAGAATAATTGGTCTCATGGAAAGTCAAGATGAAAAATTGAGCCCGGACAGTAGCTTCCAAGAAATCATTAAGAATAAGTGCCTGCAGGTCCTAGAATCAGATAGTAAAATAGTCATGGAAAGAATCCAGCAATCACCCCCTAAAAGAGATTCCAAATTGAAAACTACAAGGAATTTTGTAGCAAAACTCAAGAATTATTGGATCAAGAGGAAAATATTGCAAGCAGCCAGAAAAAAAAAATAACTCAAATATTGTGGAGCTACAGTGAGGATCACACAGGACCTTGCAGCAGCTACATTAAATGATCAGAGGGATTAGAATAGGATATTATGAAAGGAAAAAGAGCTTGGCCTACAACCAAGAATCAACTATCCCACAAAATTGAGCATAATGTTTCAGGCAAGGAAATAGGCATTCAATGAAATAAGAGAATTCCAGACTTTCCTGATGATCGATGGAAAATTTGATCTTCAAATACAAAACTCAGGAGAGACATAAAAAGGTAAATGGGAAAAACTATGTTACTGAATAAGGGAAAATTGTTTACATCTTCAGATAGGATTACTTTTATATATGTTTTATAGATATATGTATACATATGTCAATCTTGAGAATGGTGCAGTAATTATAATTGAAAGGGATATACATAGACTGAAGGCGTTGGTATAATGTAAATGATGGGAGATTAAAAAATAATTAAGGGGATAAAGGGATTGTTCTGGGAGAAGAGGTAAGGAGGAGGTAGAAAAGCTTAAAATTATGCCACATGAAGAGGCATAAAAGCATACAGGGAAAGAAGGGAGGGAGAAAAGCAGTGTTTGAGCTTTACTTTCATCGGACTTGGCTCAAGGAGGGAATAACATACTGTGATAAGTATAGACATCAAATTTGTCCTTCAGGCAGGAAAAGGGAAAGAAAAGAGGGAGTGAATTTAAGGAAGGGAAGAAGTAGGAAGGGGAAAAGGGTAAGATAAGGGAGGGAAGTCATTAAGGAGGGAAAATTGAGGAAGACAGTGGACAAAAGCAAAAGTCTTCTGAGAAGGGGAAGGAAGAAAGGAGAAATACAGGTGTAAATGGGGGTGAGCTATAGGATGGAGAAAAAGACACAGAGAGTAATCATAACTGTGAATGTGAAAGGGATGAACTCTCCCATAAAACAGAGGCAGATAACAGAATGGATTAAAAACCATAATCTTACAATATGTTGTTTGCAAGAAACACATTTGAAATGGGGATACACAGGGTGTAGGTAAAGGTAAAAGGCTGGAGTAGAACATATTATGCTTCAGCTGAAGTGAAAAAAATAAAGCAGGGGTAGCAATCCTAATTCCAGACAAAGCAAAAGAAAATCTAATTAAAAGAGAAAAGGAAGGACACTATATCCTGCTAAAAGGCACCACTGACAATGAAGCAATATCATTACTTAACATATATGCACAAAGTGGTATAACATACAGATTCTTAGAGGAGAAGTTAAAGGAGTTACAGGAAGAAATAGACCACAAAACATTACTACTGGGGGCCTTCAACCTTCCCCTCTTTGCCCTTGATAAATCTAACCTCAAAATAAACAAGACAGAAGTTAAGGAGGTGAATATAATTTTATGAAAGGTATATATGACAGAACTCTGGAGAAAACTCAATGGGAATTCAAAGGAATACATCTTTTTCTCAGTGGTACATGGCACATACTCAAAAACTGACCATGTACTAGGGCATAAAAACCTCACAATCCATTGCAGAAAGGGAGAAATAGTCAATGCATCCTTTTCAGATCACGATGCAATTAAACTTATTTGTCATAAAGGACCATGGAAAGATAAATTAAAAATTAATTGGAAATGAAATCATCTGATCCTAAAGAATGAGCGGGTCAAAGAACAAGCCATAGAAACAATTAATAACTTCATTCAAGAGAATGATAATAATGAGACAAGATACCAAAACTTATGGGATGCCACAAAAGCAGTTCTTAGGGATGTTTTATATCTCTAAATGCTTACGTGAATAAAATATAGAAAAGGGAGATCAATGAATTGGGCATGCACCTGAAAAAGCTAGAAAAAGAACAAATTGAAAATCCTCAATTAAATACCAAATTATAAATACCAAAAACCAAAGGAGATATTAATGAAACTGAAATCAAGAAAACTATTGAACTTTTGAACAAAACTCAGAGCTGTTTAATGAAAAAAAAACCAATTAAATTGGTAAACCTTTGTTTAATTTGATTTAAAAAAGGAAGAAGAAAATGAAATTAACAGTATCAAAAATGAAAAGGGTGAATTTAACTCTAGTGAAGAGGAAATCAAAACAATAATTAGGAATTATCTTGCCCAATTGTATGCCCATAAATTTGACAACCTGAGGAAAATGGATTAATATTTACAAAAATAGAAACTGCTTCCTTAAAATTATGAGTAGCACCTACTTAAAACCATCAGCAAGCATTATATATAATGAGGATAAGATAGATCCATTCCCAGAAAGCTCATGGGTGAAACAAGGATGTCCGTTATCACCCTATTATTGAATTTGGTACTAGAAATTTTAGCTTTAGCAATAAGAGAAGAAAAGAAATGGAAGTCTTAGAATAGGCAAAGAGGAAACTAAATTATCACTTTTTGCAGACGATATGATGATTTACTTAGAGAATCCAAGAGAATCAAATAAAAAAACTACTTGAAAAAAAACTTTAACAAAGTTGTAGGACATGAAATAAACCCACATAAATACTTGGTATTCCTATGTATTACTCACAAAGCCCAACAGCAAAAGATAGAAAGAGAAATCTCATTTAAAGTTACTGTAGACATTATAAAATATTTGGGAGTCTAATCCAAGACAAACCCAGGAACTATATGAACACAATTACAAAATACTCTTCACACAAATGAAGTCAGATCTATATAAATGGAAAAAAAATCAGTTGCTTCTGTTAGGCCTACTAGTATAATAAAACTGACAATTTTACATAAATTAATTTACTTATTCAGTGACCTACCAGTGAAACTACCAAAAATTATTTTACAGAGCTGGATAAAATTATAACAAAATTCATCTGGATGAAAAAAAGTTCCAGAATATCAAGGGAATTAATGAAAAGAAATGCTGGGGTAATGACCTAGGCATAACACATATTAAACTGTATTATAAAACAGCAGTCATGAAAACTACTTGGTACTGGCTAAGAAATAGAGTGATGGATTCCTGGAATAGGTTAGGTACACAACATGGAGTAATTAATGCTTATAGAACTCTACTCTTTGATAAGACCAAAGAGTCTAGCTTCTGGGTTAAGAATTCAGTATTTCACAAAATCTGCTGGGGTAATTGGAAAATGGTAGGGCAGAAACTGGGCATAGACCAATATCTTAGACCATATACCAATATAAAGTCAAAATTCATTCACAATTTAGATATAAAGACTGATATTATAAGCAATTTGGGAGAGCAAGGAATAGGTTGCCTCTCAGATTTATGGAGAAGGGAAAAATTTATGAGCAAACGAAAGACAGAGAGCACTATGAAATGTAAAATGGATAAGTTCGATTGTTGACTTCTAAAGTTTTTAAATAAACTAAGCCAATGCAACCAAAATTAGCAGGGAAGCAGAAAATTGGGAAAGAATTTTTGCAACCAGTGTCTCTGATAAAGGCCTCATCTCTAAAATACACAGGGCCCTGAGTCAAATTTATAGTAATATAAGTCAGGATAAATGGTCAAAGGATATGAACAGGCAGTTTTCATAGGAAGAAATTTGAGATATCTATAGTCATATGAAAAAATGCTCTAAATCACTATTGATTATACAAATGGAAATTGAAACAACTTTTAGGTACCCCTAACTGGACAACACTATGACCAGGTAAGATTCCATAGGTCCTAATAGAGTAAAGTACACTCCATGTACAGAATGAGACATATATTGTTTGCATACAGGAAGTGTAGGAACTTGCTTTGCTTTATTGTACATGTTTGTTATAATGTTTTATATTTAGTTTTCATGGGTATGGGGGAGTGAGAGGAAATGAAAACACATTTTTGTTCATTGAAATTAATACAACAAAAATAATAAATGATGGATTCTTATGAACTAATTAGAAATAAATTGATGGAATTATGCTGTTGTAGAATGAAGTCACTTTTGTTCTATCTGTGTGATCTAACCATGCTGAAAACAAAAGTTAAGGAAACAGACCTCAGAGCGGACTTGTGAACCTGGAGGGGGGAAATCTGTATATGTGCACAGTGTCCCAAACCCCATCCAACCAGAGAGCTACTAATTGCTGCCTTGGGAAGAATTACTCGGGAGTGCTCTATTTAGAAGCTATTTTTGGCCCCACATTCTTGGCCCCAATCTTAGAGAGTCAGTAGTATATTAACTTGAGAGCATCTGTGAAGAGGGAAAATTGGCCAAGTAGAAGCTTTCCAGCTTAGGGACTCCATAATATAAAAACCATTTGAAGACAGGATTTTGAATGTAGACTCCAAAGCTGCAGAAATATGAGAGAGATCCAAGTCGGGAAAAAAAAGAATGAAAGGGCTAGACTTTGCCCCCTGTTTTACCATGAGTTATCATTTTCTTTTTGTTATGATTTTAGGGAAATGCCATAAGTTTGAAGGACAAGATAAAAGCCTGAGGGAAAGGTAAAAATTACAAAAGAAAATATGAAGAGAATTAGAAGACAGCAGAATCCACTCAATTCTTTATGAGTTTTCTGCATTTTCTGCACCATGAAACAAAATGTATCCTATATCAAAACATTTTTTTTTATTTTCAGAACTTCAGTGGGAGCTTTCGATGCTTTTACTTTCATCTATGGAGAAAGATACAAGTTATATAGAGAGATTTCCCAATGACAAACACAGGTAACCCAAAGAGAGAGGCATTGTGGAGGATATTCACAAGATATTGCCTAGTCCCCATAATTACAGAGCCTGAGGCACTGGCCTATGGGCTAAGTATGAATATGAAAAAAGTAGTAGGCATTAATGAGTCTCTGTATCCCTGGGAGATTAACAGCAACAGGTGGGCAATGCTTGCTATGATACTTCATTACTTAAACTATGATATCTGCATTATAGAGCTATAACTCAAGCTCTTAAGACCATTTATAATTATCCCAAATCAGTTTGAGAAAGAGTACCTGGGTTAATCTTGGATAACAATGTCTTTAAAAAGTGTTATGTCAAATTGATTTGTAATCAAAATAGATATCTTATTTTGAGAATTTCCTAAAAACTCTTATGATCCACCCATTAGTGTAAAGGTTATCCAAAAAAAAATTGGTGAATCTCCTAATGGTAAGGTTAGAGAATTAGAGAACTTGAGAATACTTAGGAAAGCAGAAAAGGCAATGCAGAAGAGTTACTACCTAGGGTAGCAGAGAGTTTGTAGCTCATAAGATTGAGAATTTTTGTGTTCTTGGACTTTAGATATCATTCAGTCTAACATCTCTGTTTTATAGATAAGGAAAATGAGCTTCAGAGAGGTTAAATGATATTACAAAGGTCATTTGCATAATAGGTAGACCTATTACAACTTAATTCCATGTTCTCTGACTCCACCAAGGAAAGAGTATTTTTGTGTTCAAAGGATGTAGCTGGACAAAGTTGCCTTCTTGGATACAGCTGATTTACCAGAGTTTTCCTTTACCCCATGGGCTAATATGTTTGCTATATTCCCTTGACAAACAGGTGTTAATCATGAAGAGCATAGATTTTGAATAGCAGCTACTGGCCAATGTGGAAGACTACCAAATAAGATGAGTGCCACTGGAACTGGAAAGTTGGGCTAGCAGAGATGGCTCCAAGGAAGCAACGGTAAATCATGAATGGGGCCAATGGAGAAAGCAAGGGTACAAGCAAGGTGAGATATCATGACATTGCCCTGGACTTGGTGTGTCTAAAATGAGACACTGTCTTTGCTTGTAAAACAGCTCCTCTTGCAAGCTTCCTTGTTTCTATTAAAGGCACTACTATGTCTTTCCATTCATTTGTTTTTGAAACCTGTGAAAACACCTATTTTTCTTCCCTCATCTCCCAACCCATAACGAAGCTGTTTTAACATCTTTTCAAATCTACCTTTACAACATTTATTGCATCGACTCTTTTTTCTATCTACTTAAATTGCTACATCTCTATTTCAAGTCCTTGTGACCTGTCATCTGAAATACTGTGGTTGTCTTCATACTTTCAGGTTCTGTCTCTCTTATCCATCCTGTGGGTGAGAAATTGATTTGTTTGAAATGTTTATTAAGAAAAAAGTTTGTGTTTTCCCCTGTCCCACTTCTGTTTAGTCTCCTCAGTGGATCTCTAGCACCTGAAGGAAAAACAAAACAATGCAAACCACTTTTTTTCTTTAGCTTAGCTTGTAAAGTCCTGTTTCCACCCTGTTTTCATGTACTGTTAAAATTATCCTATATCATTACTCACAGAAAGAAGGTAAGTTGGTTACATAGAGAAATTAATGTAATTATGGCAATTTGGAGA
Source organism: Phalanger gymnotis (assembly GCA_028646595.1). Lineage (NCBI taxonomy): Eukaryota > Metazoa > Chordata > Mammalia > Diprotodontia > Phalangeridae > Phalanger > Phalanger gymnotis. The sequence goes on along the minus strand of CM053626.1, from coordinate 150,734,633 downwards.
ATATTCTTCCAAAGCATATCCACTCTAAAGTCCTTTGAACTTGTGAGAACGTATACAAGACAGTAATAGAATGAGAGTTGGTGTGCTTGTCATTGAGTGCACCATTCACAGCTTAGCATCACTTAACCACACTACACTGTTATCTAATGTGTGGGCTTATCTGGAATCTTTGACTTTTTCTCTTTTCATGGAGTTTTGTTCAATTTACTTCTTTCTGTCTCATCATCAACTGAATTTAGTTCATATGATTATAAATGCAAAGTGACTGACAGTGTTACTGATTTTTAATTCATGAAGTTATGTGCTTGATTAGATAATGTTCTTATGTATATGTCTTGTTTAATGCGTATCATTTGCTTGTTTGTATACTGATCATTGTGCATGTACAAAGTCATGGTAGGCATCATTATAGATTCTGTACAGGTCATATTCTATGCCATTAATTTACATATCCGCATTATCATTTTATTTGCTATGTATTAATTGCAATTATTGCTTCGGCTATTTACTCTATAATGCTAAATATCTAAAGCTTATCTTGGTAATATTAGTTTGATGAATACAATTTCAATAATGTCTAAGCAAACATTAAAGTCAATAATAAATATTGAAAGATTACAAGAGGCAAGAAATAAAGAGGTTTCTTGATGTTGAGTAGATAGAGTATAAAACCAGATATTAAAAGACTATTGAAAGCATGTGAAAAGGATTTTGAGATGAAAGCTTCATTATTAGGCTTAAATTTGGACAAACCATTTTGTATTTTTTGATCACCATATGCAGATAATCATTCACAAGTTCTTTGGAATTGATCTCCAGGTATCCCCTCTGATAAAGAAGAATCTATTGTAAAACTGGAAGACTTGATTGATAGTGAAGGCTTGGCATCAGAAAGGTAAGCAAAACTAAACAAAACCTTACCCCATAGTTAGTGCCAAGCCTTGGTATTGGATATCAATTTTTTAAAAATTCTATTTACTTTATTCTGAACTTAAGAAACAAAACACGCATTTCTATGATAGTAGAATAGAAAAAAGATGATCATACATGAAACTGCAAATCTATAATTATTTTTTAAATATGTATAGTAAAGTTTTCATGTGACTTTCTCTTTTCCCTTCTTTCTTCCCCTCACCCTGGCTATGAGAAACATTCTTAAGGTTTGTCTCACTAGGCAATGTCTCACCAGTAAATAACCATGAAGAATATGAATCATGTATGGAAACAATGAAACCTGGAATGTGTACAGAGAAGCATGATATACTGCAGGGAGCTGAAACCACACTTATCTGGTTTTAAGTTTGAATAAATGCCAAAAAATCTTATGTATAGTGACAGTTAGAAATTTTAAGTGAGCTCAAGATCTGTCTCAAAACTGTAAAGAGTGATCTATGGTGAGAAAGTCCAACTTTGACTGGCTCCAAAACATCTTCTTGTGTATAGTTTACAGAATCAAAGGAAAAGAACTACAGTGACAACAGTTGTTGAAGACAGGAATCAAACAAGAACTGGTGAGACATGGAGTTTTAGGTAGAATAGTCCCATGGGAAAAACCAAAAAAACCTCATCATAAAAATTTGATGTAGGTGCACTATCAACATAGGGCATATAAAGAAATAAAACTATCATAGACACATGCCATGCATGTACCTGGAAGAGGAATGGAGACTTGTGGTGAACGAGTTTCCAATTTCTAGGAACTGGCATTAAGAAACATTGTTGAGACCAATGATACATGGAATTCTCAACCCCTAAACCACTCTGTCAGTTCCTCATTAGCTCATTTTGTCTAGATTCATAAGACATCATGGAAAATAATGAAGTTTAAGAATGTGGAATATAATGTATTCTTTTTTTTTCAGATACACAAAATAAAAGCATCACTTTTATTGACATTTAATGATCACAGAGGACATTTTCACAGAACAGAAAAAAAGACCTAGTATAAAGTAAAACACACAAACCAATATTCCTCACCTTCATCTTCCCCATCAGCACTATCTGCTCCAACTTCCTCATAATCTTTCTCCAGGGCAGCCATATCCTCCCGTGCCTCAGAGAACTCTCCTTCCTCCATGCCCTCCCCCACATACCAATGGACAAAGGCATGCTTGGCATACATCAGATCAAATTTGTGGTCCAGGAGAGCCCAGGCCTCAGCAACAGCTGTAGTGTTGCTCAACATGCACACAGCACGCTGTACCTTGGCCAGGTCACCACCAGGAACCACAGTGGGAGGCTGGTAATTGATGCCAACGTTGAAGCCAGTTGGGCACCAATCCACAAACTGGATGCTACGTTTTGTCTTGATGGTGGCAATAGCAGCATTGACATCTTTGGGAACCACATCACCAAGGTAGAGCAGGCAGCAAGCCATGTATTTACCGTGGTGAGGGTCACATTTCACCATCTGGTTGGCAGGCTCAAAACCAGCATTGGTGATCTCTGCTACAGTCAGCTGCTCATGGTAGGCTTTCTCAGCAGAGATGACTGGGGCATATGTGGCCAGAGGGAAATGGATACGGGGATAGGGCACCAGGTTGGTCTGGAATTCTGTCAGATCAACATTCAGGGCACCATCAAATCGGAGAGAGGCAGTAATGGAGGACACAATCTGGCTAATAAGGCGATTCAGATTAGTGTAGGTTGGGTGTTCAATGTCAAGGTTTCTGCGACAGATATCATAGATGGCCTCATTGTCTACCATGAAGGCACAATCAGAGTGCTCCAGGGTGGTATGAGTGGTCAGAATGGAGTTGTAGGGCTCCACTACAGCTGTGGAAACTGCTGGGTAAATGGAGAACTCCAGCTTGGACTTCTTGCCATAATCAACTGACAGACGTTCCATCAGCAGAGAGGTGAAACCAGAGCCAGTCCCACCACCAAAGCTGTGGAAAACCAAGAAGTCTTGAAGACCTGTACACTGGTCTGCAAGCTTCCGAATTCTGTCCAGAATGATGTCAATTATTTCCTTGCCAAGTATAGTGTCCATGGGCATAGTTATTGGCAGCATCTTCCTTGCCAGTGATCAGCTGCTCAGGATGGAAGAGCTGGCGATAGGTTCCAGTTTGAACTTCATCAATAACAGTTGGTTCCAGGTCTACAAACACAGCACGAGGAACATGCTTGCCAGCCCCAGTTTCACTGAAGAAGGTGTTGAAAGAGTCATCTCCACCCCCAATGGTTTTGTCACTTGGCATCTGCCCAGCAGGCTGGATACCATGTTCCAGGCAGTATAGCTCCCAACAGGCATTGCCAATCTGGACACCAGCCTGGCCAACATGGATAGAGATGCACTCACGCATGATAAGGATGTGCTGGGCTAAGAAGAAATGGAAAGGAAAGCAACACAAAGTTTCTCACCACCCAACCGTTAGGAAGTCTCCGGGTAAAAAAAGTTAATGAGGAATATAATGTATTCTGAACAGTAGTTCTCAGGTGATCATGATAATTTAATTCTTCTAATAGAAACATTTGAGAAAAAAATCTATAAAACCCATAAAATGATAGGATTTGGTGGATAGAGTGACAAATATTGCCAATATGTGAGAAACAGCAGAGTAAACTTGAAATTTCCTAAATGAGTTGTGGTGTCAATAGAAAAATAGCTCCATTAAATACAGATCTACCAAATATTTCAGAAGCATCTGCATTAATTCAAAGTAATTCTAGCTAATTCAGGATGCTACTAGTATATTCTAAGCAACAAAATGAACTTTAATACCTGAACACTTTGACCATCCGAGCATCCTATTCAGAAACTTGCAGCAAGGTAGAAGGAATTGGTAGCACAAAATATAAGGCATTGACCGTTATAATTCAGAAATGGAGCCTGAGAAGCTTAATGCTGGTGATTCTCCAGTACTGAAAAAATGGAAGGATAAGTTGGAGTGGAAATTGAACAAGAATGTAGTATATTCTCCTCACATGTGTGGAATGCACCTAAAGCACAGCACAAAATGACTATTCATAGTTCAAAGAATGATAAAGGAAAATACTTTTATGTGTGCTGGGAGACTTTGGACACTATTGCCCCAAAATTTGTCACAGTAGAATATAAACTTCCGGAGGACAAGGACTATTTCATTTTCATTTTTGTATCCACAGGACCTAACACAGTGTCTTGCATGTAAGTGTTTATTGAATTGAATAGGCAATAATCAAGGGTGGGGAACCTGCAGCCTCAAGGCCACATGTAACCTTCTAGGTGCATGGGTGCTGGCTTTTGACTGAGTTAAAGTTTTACAAAACAAATCTTTTTCTTAAGGGGAATTGTTCTGGGAAGTTTGGATTCAGTCCAAAACCCACACATGGGGACCTAGAGGGCCACACGTGGCCTCTAGACTGCAGGTTTCTCACCCCTGGCCAAGATCATTCATTCATTCTTTTAATATGCTATTGTTCATGTCCAAAGACATTCATACACTGAACAAAAATCAAATACTTCAGGTGTTCTCAGATTATATTTTAGAAACAGGAATTGTTTTACACCAATTAATCATTGTTTTGCTTGGTCCTAGCACTGTGACCAGTGCGGCATTTATAGAATGGCTGGTTGGAGTTAGTAATGCACTCAATAATTGTGAAAGAAAACAAAGTCAATTGACCAATAGAAAAAAAAATGACGTGTCTATAAAGTTTTTTAAATTTTATAAGGCAGTTTTCTCACAACAACTCTGTGAGGAAGGCAGTGCAGATATTATCTCCATGTTACAGATGATTTAACTGAGGATCAGAAAGTTGAAATGATTTTCCCGAAGTTGATAGGTATCATTTCCATCATTTCAATGCTGTGTCTTATACATTTAAGTCCAGTACTTTTTCTACCATATTTTTAAATCCATGAGCTATTTCTATTACCATCATGTTCTTAATCAGTTTAGTTAATTAGGCACATTGCTTTCATAATAATTATATATCCATTTCTCTAATAAGGTGATAGTTCTGCTGAATAAGTAGGTGATAGTTCTGCTGAACTCTGCCCTTAGTGGACCACATCTGAAATATAATGTTCAGTTCTGGGCATAAAAGTTTAGGAGAGACAGTGATAAACTGCCTCTAATCTCTGTCATCTTTAATCCAGCCTTCATATAACTATCAAATTAATACTCAAAAAGCTCACTTCTGCCCATTGTCAGTTCACTACTCAAAGAAGCTCTGGTGGCTTTCTATTAGCTCCAAGTTTTAATGTAACTTGTTTGGCATGTGGAACTCTTCAAAATTTCATATCACTCTATATTAACTTTGTTAAATGGATGAATAATGTGTTCTTTCATTGATGTAAGTTTTTAAATGTTTGTGTATTTTAAAAATGGCAATGTGTAACGGGATGAGTTAGAGCCTACCCCAGCTATCGTTGGACCTCCGCGCCCAGAGCCAACTAAGATAACCTCAGGGCTCTGAGGTATGGGAGGAACAAGATGGAGTCAGGAGGAAGTGTCTCGCCCTTGTTGGCAATGTGGTGCCGGGTTCTTTTCCGGATTTACCTGTGCAGAGGTGAATCATGGGGAGAGCGCGGGAAGGAAAAGGGAGGAGAGTAGGCGGAGAGTAGGCGGACCACGGCAGCCCTAGTACTACGCAATTAAGGCTATAAAAATCTGGTCACTGATTTTATTAAACAGAGCTGCTCACCATCTTTGCTTCCCACCTCATTCATTGCCCGCGAGATCAGGCCTTTGCTGGACAAAGGCCTGGGAGTATGGGGTAAGAGAGACCCCTACAGCAATGAATGATTTGACAATCTGTGTTGGTAAGCAAAATGGGCTCTTTAGCACTTAGTTCAACAGATGCCCTTGAGGAGTTTGGCTTTTGTTTGCTTTGAGTGATTCAGCTATTTCATTGAATCTTGCTAAGTGCTAAGCCCCAGGCCCAAAGCCCTGTTGGGTGTAAAACCTATGTAGGTGTGGATTGATGACAGAGGTGGGGCCCAAGGTGGAGCTGGCTAAGGGGAGGCGTTAACTCCAGAGCCATGCCCTGTTGGGTGTTGACCTAGTCTATGTGGATGTGAGCCTCCTAGGGTTCTAGGGGGAGGGGCCAACTCAGGAACCAATGGGCTCTGGTCATTCAGGTGGCGCTTGACGACGCCAGGGTGTAGTAGGAAGGCCGAATTTATAATCTCAAATATAATCATGTATATGTTTGAATGGTTCAAAATTGCAAGGTATGAGAGGTTCTCTAAGGAGAAAACAACAAAAAATTTATTTAGGCCCCACCGCACCAGAACCTTGAACCAGCCTCCCCATTCCAACATCTTGACAAAAAGACTCCAGACCCAGAAAGCCCACCTCACAAGAGCAACCAGGAGGCCACAGAAAAACAAGATAGTATTTAGCCAAGTCATTTTTACTGGCCTCATGTTCCTGCTCTCACTCCTGGGTCTACACACGGATAAGCCCTGCATCCGCAGCTTCCTGCCTCTGCAGCTTCTAGCTTCCTCAGCAGCTTCTACTTCCACTGAAATTGTCTCTTGGCTCACCTTTCCTCGCAGCCTCTGGTGTTCTCAAGCCCCGCCTCAACAACCAGAGACCATTGGTTCCCTAATTGGCCCCTCTTAAGTCATTAATCTACACCCACACAGGTTTCACACCTGATAGGGCTTTGGGCCTGGGGCTTAGCACTTAACAGCTGAAAGTACTTCCACTCAAAAGGAACAAAAGCCATACTAAGGAGACAATTTTGCTTAACAACACGCAGGGGTTCTCCTGGGAGGAGGGTGTGTCAGCACCGTTGCCACCACAGCAGCCACAAAGCGAAGTGCGGTCTTGGAACAAAGTGAGGGCACAAACTTCCTCCGCTGGTGCCTTGGCCTCTAGCAGCCTTTCGCAGACCTGGGACTGAAGGAGGAGTTGAGGAGACACCCCAAAGGTGAGCTCCCCATGCTAGATTGCTGGGTCAGGGTTGGAGGCTGTGAGGAGAGGCGAGCCAAGAGACAGCTACAGCCGAAGCTGAAGATAAAGCCGAAGCCAAAGCCAAAGTAGGAGCTGCAGAAGCAGAGCTGACCCAGAAGCAGGACTGAGTGTGGACTGAGGAGTACCAAGCAAGGCCAGTGGGTAATCTTCTTACAGGAGAGGGGAAGCATGATTTGGTTTAATACCATCATGTTTTTCTGTGGCCTCCTGGTTACTCTCATGAGGCAGACTTATTGGGCCTGGAAGGTTTTGATCAAAATATCAAAATGGGGAGGCTGGTTCGTGGGTCTGTTACTTTGGAGCCTGAATAAATGCTTTAATTCTTCTGCCTTCTACTTAGAGAATTCCTTATATCCTGCGGTTCCAAACCATTCAGACATATATATATATATATATATGTATATATGATTCTCTTTGAAATCATAAATTCTGCCTTCATAATACTCAATCTGAATGGTTCTAGGTAGCTTTATGAGGTCATAAATTTAAAACAGGAAAGGACTTTTGTTGTAAGTTACTGTTATGCAGAAATATTTGTTATGAGCCTTGGTTTCCCCATCTACAAACACAAAACAAAACAAAAACCTTAATATCAACAATATCCACATACTTCACAGAGTCATTGTGAAAGAGACACTATAATTTGTTTTAAAATTAGCTTCCAGATTCAATGTGTTATAAAGGGAAAACCACTGATTTTGACATCGGGACACCTGAATGTATATCCTTATTTTTAGCTATAAGTATGAATTCAAAAAAGTGCTTCATTTGACCAATCCTCAATTTCCTTATTTGTAAAGTGAGGATTTGGGCTAGATGTTATCAAAAGTTCTTTCCTACCTAGCCAAGGTTTAGTTTAAGCCTTTCCCAGCCATTTCTTCTGGCCTTCACTGCTGGCCTAATAAAAGATCTTATCTCTGTTCTGTCATGTGACAGATCTCTTGTCTCTATTCCTCTTGCCCTGTCAACAGATACCTGCCCCCTCCTTTGCTGCTTCCCCCCTCCTCTCTCCCCTAAAAAAAAGAATAGTATCTGTCTTCCCCATAGAAAAATTCTACCACTGATCATCTCAAGAGGAAATAGTTTAGGTTACTGCATTGTGATAACAAATTTCATGAAGACTTTGCTGCCTGGGAAATTTGCTATTTTTAATACTCCAAAACTATTTCAAAATCTATTTTTAAATACCTACTTTGAAATAAAAACAAAGAAGAATGTCACTAGGCTGTGGTATAAAAAGGAAAGTAGACTTGGATGCAGTAATACCTTGCTTTGAATCCTGCCTCAGACCTTTTGCAGTTTATGAAATGTCAGTAATAAACCTATGACTGAACAAGTCATTTATCTTCTTTGTGCCTTAATTTCCCTTATCTGTAAAATGAGAGGGCTGGACTCATGAATCTGTAATTTCCCTTCCATGTCTAAAATCCATGATCTTATGAGGTATGAGTTTATCAAAATTGTTTTATTATGAATATGAACAAAAAAACCAAATACATATATGCATTTGTTGTTATATATTTACATACATATATAACATATATTGTATGTGTATGTCATATATACAATATGTGCATATATACATATATATGTTAAACAATCCATAAAATAATTACAGAGAAAGCTTTATGCACTTAATAGGGAAAACACTGAAATTAAGGCCAGAAGACCTAGGATCAAGCCCTGACTGTTATTTACTCTTCACATGACACACAGGAAGACACTGAATTCCTCTGGACTTCAGTTGTGTTTTTTTTCTAAATTAGGGATAATAATCCCTTTTCTACCTTCCTCATATATTGTCAGAAGGGAAGTATTTGGTTGTTTAACTATAAAATTGTATATAAATGTAAGCAGTTACTATCAACTATCTTGCATTTTACGTTTAGACCTGATCCTTACTGAGATCTTTAAATTAATAAATGTTCATCATTTCATCATTTCTCACCTTAAGATATGAAAATAAATGATACTTAGAAGTAAGTGCTTTCTATGGTCTCCATAATAAATTACTCCCTCTGATATCTTTTCTTCAGATTTTTTTTTCTAGGTATCAACAGTGCAAAAAAGTAGAACAGGCTCTTTTAGACCAAAGAAAATGGATTTTGTTTTTCAATGGTTGGTTTAAATGAATGATGAAGGGACATTTTAATGACTTAGTAGTCTCTTTATGTGGCTGCTCAGTGTGACTGTTTTTAAATTAACTCACTAATTATGCTGCTTGTAAATCTGTTTATGTAATATACATGCTTCCCCAGTGTTATTCAATATCTAATTACAGTTCTAGTTGATACAAGAATGAGCTTTAAAGACACACTGAAATATACCTCATCAATAGGAATGGTAATCTTAGACTCTATCCCTGTAGGATTGATGAGCCCTAATCTGTTCTCTGAAGACAGGTAATGTAAAATATGTCAGACTAGTTGTACAATGTATATAGTATGTTAAGAAAAATGACTAGTAGAAGGGAAAATAATGTGGGAATTTTAATAATCACATCAAATACTTTCGATTCTGCATAAACATCAGAGAAACATAAAAAGCATAAAGAATACACCTCTTTTGGAAAGTAGATCCTTTTATTTTTTTTTAAAGATAATCTATGAAAGGATTTCAATTCTTTTATTCTTTGAGTTTTCTTTTTATTTTTTGCCTTTACAGAGATTCCAGAGACCATTTAAACCTTTCAAAAATAATCAATATAATATAAAATTATTGTTCCCAAGAGAAAATTACTGAAAACAATGAAAAAGCCTATTATACAAAAAGTTCCCCTATGATAAGGGGGCGGGATCCTTGTCTCTTTTTTCCATTTTCTTTGTTAAAGCTCAGAGTAAAAGACTACCTGCCTCTCCCTTACTTTGCAGCTGTTTCTAGTACACATAATAAAGAGATGGATAGGGAATCATTTTAAAACCTCGAATGTCATTAACTCACCTGTCTTACTCTTCCTGACTTGAAACTTCTAAATCAAAGATCTACAGCTACATAGGAGCTTGGAGATCCCCTAATTCGACCTACTCATTTTACATGTAGAGAAATAAGGATCAAAGAAATTAACAACTTACTCAAGACCATACAGGATGTATTTCAGGTCTTGTCAATCAGAAGTTGACATTCTTTCTGCTAAGTAGTGTGTGTGTATACACACACACACACACACACACTTTGGGACCCAAGGTTTCAATTAGATATCAAATATATCAAATTATCATATAATTAACATATATCAAATTATCATATAATATACAGCATATGTAATTATATGTATATATATGACTCAGAAATATATATATATTATATGAGTATATATCTGTGTATCATATAAATATTATAAATTATCCAATTGAATCCTAGGATCTAAGGAGCACTCACACACAATCTTATTTAACCAACTCATTCAATCCTTTATAGTTTGGCTTTGACTTTATCGTTCAATGGAAACTGCTCTCTCTAAAGTAACCAAAGATTTCTTAATCACCAAATCCAGTGCACTTTTCTCAATCCTCATTCTCCTCAATGTCTGCAATTTTTGACACTATTGGCCACCTCTTTTCCTTGATACTCTCTTCTGCCTTGTTCACTGCCTTACATAGAGGAAACCAATAAACACTTTTGTCTAACACATACAAAACTGATAAATATTTGGTGACGCTTTAGTGGATACGACAAGTAAACTAATGATCAAGACTATGCTTTTTCTTGTGGGGTAGCATTTCATAGTGGACAGTATTGAACAGGATTTCAGGAAAACTTGGATTCATACTCTACCTGTGGACACTTGGCCTCACTAAACCTCAGTTTACTGATCCATCAAATGAGAGAGTTGAAACACATAGCCTCTATGGCCCCTTCAAACTCTAAATCTATTATCTTAAAAACTCATGAAATATCAGGTGTTTCTTTTCCTGAACTATGAAATTAAATTGTGGTATAACTTTATCTATTTGAAATTACTATCAATAACATCAATCACTTAATGTAATACCAGTCATTATAAATGTGTTGGTTTATTGTCAGCACATAGTGGAAGTAATTGTGTGCAAATACACTTCTAAATATATTACTGGTATGAAACCAAATGAGGAAAAAATAAAAGTAAAATAAAGTATAAATAAAAAAAATGTCAATTTAAGTTGACAATGTATTTTGCTAAGCAAAATCCTTTGCTAAGCAGGAGTCAACCAATTCTTTTTAGATCAGGTTAATTTAATTGTCAAAAAAAAATCTAATTTAGTATTTTAATCAGTTACTTAAGTTGATGGCAAAACATTTCACTGCAACTTTGAATCACACTCTTTCCTCTGACATATTTTAAAATATAATTTGGGGGGAATTAACAGGCTTCATTTACTCTGGAATCTATTGGGACTTCTCTGTTATATAAAGGTCAATCCTCCTGAGTACCTGAAAAAGACAAAAAAATGCCATGATTTGCAGTCAGCATATATGAACTTGTAGTTCAGCTGTTAGTAATTTCTAGCAGACACAGAGATGAATGGGACTACTAGGATAACCAAAACTTAGTGAAGTTTAATTGGTAGGGTAAAGTTAAAAAGCTTAAATTTGAGG
>CM053626.1:150703282-150722650 GCA_028646595.1 Phalanger gymnotis | reverse complement strand
TAAAAAAAAAAAAAGTGAATCTGAAAAAAATGAGAGAGGTAGAATACACTAAGAGGCAGAATGTGGCAGATTTCCAGCCCAGGAATGTTAGGTTGGTGGGAAGGAGCTGTTACATCTGTCTGTGGGATCACCGAGAGTGTTGGGACTATACCCAACCATACCAGAGTGGGAACAGGCCTGGCAGTCTGAATCACCAAAAGCTCCTAAAGTTAGGGAGACAGGTCCCTCTTGCAGCGGCTGAAGGGGACCAATGCAGGAAGGGAGGGAGCCCAGCAAGCCCCGCATCAGCAGATCAGTGGGAGATCCTAAGCTCCAGGGGGGTGGAGCCAGTAAGTGCCAACACCTCATGTCCCCCACACCTCATGCTGTGAGCTTCAGTGGAACCCTGGGGAAACTCAGAAATACTTCATCAGGCCTTGATCCATGGCACACTCCAGCCAGCTCCAGCTCCACGCCAGGTGAGTTGCAGCATTACATAGCTTCTAGCTGACAAAACCAGAGGCCACAGCACACAAAACCAATAACCAGGCATCTAGTTCCCAGTACCAGAAGCTTGGGACAGAGCCCCCTGTGCCCCAGAATCAGAGATCCACTTTTAAAGCAAGGAAAAAGGCAATCACCATGAAAAAGCAAACTAGAAAAGCAAAGACCATAGAATCTTACTATGGGGACAGAGAAGATCACCGTATGAATCTAGAAAAGGACAGCAGTAACACTATACCCACATCTGAAACCTCAAAAAGGAATATGAACTGGTCTCAAGCCCAAAAAACACTCCTGGAATAGCTCAATGATGACTTTAAAAGCTAAATTAGAGAGGCAAAAGAAAAATTGACCAGTTGTTTTAAAAATTCAATGGACCAAATGGCTAAAAATATCCACCAATGAGGACAAGTCTTTAAAAAGTAAAATGGATGAAAGAGTAGGGAACCCAACAGGAGAAAATAACTCCTTGAAAAATAAAGTTGGCTAAATAGAAAAAGAGTTACAGAAGATAACTGAAGAAAACTATTTGTTAAAGTTACAATTTGGCAAGTAGAAGTGATTGTCTCTGTGAGGTATCATGAATCAATCAAACAAAATCTAAAGAATGAAAATAATAGAAGAAAAGGTAAAATATCCAGTTGAAAAAGAACTGACTCAGAAAATAGATCCAGGAGAAATAACCTAAGAATTATTATAAGAAAGACATGATGAAAAAAAGAGGCTGAACAATATCTTCCAAGAAATCATCAAGGAAATCTGACTAAGGTCCTAGAACTAGAGGGTAAAATAGTCATCAAAAGAATTCAATTATTACCCCCTGAAAGATATCCCAAATTGAAAACTCCAAGGAATATTGTAGCCATATTCCAGAATTATCAGATCAAGGAGAAAATACTGCTAGCAGCCAGAAAGAAACAATTCAAATAGCATGGAATTGCAGTCAGGATCACACAGGATCTTGCAGTTTCTACATTAAAATACAGGAGGGATTGGAATCTGATTTTCCATAAGGCAAAGTAGCTTGGACTACAACCAGGGATCAATTACCCAGCAAAATTGTTCATACTCTTTCAGGCAAGGAGATGGACATTCAATGAAATAAGAGAATTCCAGACCTTCCTGAAGAAAAGCCCAGATCTTTATGGAACATTTGATCATCAAATACATGACTCAAGAGAGGCATAAAAAAAATTTGGAAAAAAACCCCCTTGTTATTCAATAAGGAAAAATTGTTTACATCCCTATATGGGAGGATGGTACTTCTTAATCTTGAGAATCAGATAGTTATTATGACATTTTAAAGGTATATATATATATATATATATATATATATATATATATATATAGACAGAGGGTGTGAGTATAAATTAACTGATGTGATGTTAAAAAAAATCTAATTAAGGGACGCAAAGGGATTTTAACAGGAGAAAAGATAAGGAGGAGGCAGAAAAAGGTGAATTACATTACATGAAGAGGCAAGAAAACATATTATAGTAGAGAGAAAGAAGGGAGGGAGAAGAGCAGTTTTTGAGCTTGACTTTCATCAGATTTGCTTCAAGGAAGGAACAATATGCTCTGTTAAGTACAGAAATCCAACTTACCCTACAGGCAGTAGGAGGGGAAGGGGAAAGAAAAGGGAGGAGTGGTTAGAAGGGAGGGAAGAAGCAAAGGAAAAGGGTAAGATAAGAAAAGGGGGCTGATAGGAAGGGAAAATTGAGGGAAGCAATTGTCAAAAGCAAAATTCTTTTGAGGAGGAGAAGGGAGAAGGGAGAAATAAAAGCAAAAACAGAGGGCGAAATAGGATGAAGAAAAAGACATGTGTAATCATCATAACTCTGAATGTGAATAGGATGATCTCTCCCATAAAATGGAGGTGGATAGCAGGATGGTTTAAAAAAAATTCTACAATATGTTGTTTACAAGAAATACATTTGAAACAGGGAGATATACACGGGGCAAAGGTAAAAAGCAGGGGTAGTAATCTAATCCCAGACAAAGCTAAATCAAAGATAAATCTAATTAAAAGAGATAAGGAAGGAAACTCTATCCTACTAAAAGGCACCACAGACAATGAAGTAATATCTTTATATCATATCATAATATCATATATGCATAAAATGGTACAGAATCCAGATTCATAGAGGAGAAGTTAAGAGAGTTAGAGGAAGAAGTAGCAAAACTATATTAGTGGGGGACCTTAATCTATCCCTCTCTTAACTTGATAAATCTAACCTCAAAATAAACAAGAAAGAAGTTAAGGAGATGAATTGAACTTTAGAAAAGGAAGATATGACAGACCTTTGGAGAAAACTGAGTGGGAATAGACCTGAATATGCCTTTTTCTCAGCAGTACATGGCATATACCCCAAAACTGACCATGTTCAAGGGTATAAAAACCTCATAATCCAATGCAAAATGGCAGAGATAATCAATGAATCCTTTTCCAATCACAATGCAATGAAAATTATATGTAATAAAGGGACTTGGAAAGATAGACTAAAAATTAATTGGAAACTAAACAATCTAAACCTAACTAATGAGTGGCTCTAAAATAATTATAGAAATGGTAAATAACTTCATTCAAGAAAATGACAATAATAAGACAACATGCCAAAACTTACGGAATAGAACAAAAGCAGTTCTTAGGGGAAGTTTTATATCTCCAAGGGCTTATGTAATAAAATAGAGGAAAGGAGATCAATGATTGGACATGCAACTGAAAAAGCTAGAAAAAGAACAAATTGAAAATCCCAATTAAATATCAATTTAAAAATAATGAAAACCAAAAGACAGATTAATAAAATTGAAATTAAGAAAATTATTGAACTAATAAATAAAACTAAGAGCTGGTTTTACTAAAAAAAAAAACAATAAGATTGATAAAGCTTTGGTTAATTTGATTAAAAAAAAAGAAGAAAGCCAAATTACCAGTATCGAAAATAAAATGGGTAAATTCACCTCCAATGAAGAGGAAATTAAAACAATAATTAGGAATTATTTTTGCCCAATTGTATTCCCCTAAATTTGGCAATCTTACAGAAATCGATGAATATTTACAAAAATTTAAATTGCACACGTTAACATAAGTAGAAATAAAATACTTAAATAACCCTATCCCTGAAGAAGAAATTGAAAAAGCCATCAATGAACTCACCAGTATAAAATTTCCAAATACAGATGGATTTACAAGGGAATTCTATCAAACATTTAAAAAATACTTAATTCCCCTAATTTATAGACTATTTGGAAAAGTAAGTGCAGGAGTCCTGCCAAATTCTTTTATCACACAAATATGCTACTGATACCTAAACCAGAAAGTCAAAATGGAGAAAGAAAATTACAGATCAATTTCCCTAATGAATATAGATGAAAAATTTTAAATAAAATATTAGCAAAACATTTACAGCAATTTATCAGGAGAATAATACACTATGACCAGGTAGGATTTATTCCAGGAATAAAAGGGTAGTTCAATATTAGGAAAATTATCAGTATAATTGATCCCATCAACAACAAAACTAGGAGAAACCACATGATTATCAAGGTAGATGAAGAAAATTCTTTTTGACAAAATACAACACCCATTCCTATTGAAAACACTAGAGAGCATAGGGAAAAATGGAACCTTCCTTAAAATGATAAGTAGCATGTTCCTAAAACTATAAGCAAGCATGATAGGTAATGGGGATAAGCTAGATGCATTTCCAATAAAATCAAAGGTGAGAAAAGGATGTCCATTATCACCACTGTTATTCAATATGGTACTAGAAATGTTAGCTTTAGCAATCAGACAAGAAAAAGAAATTGAAAGAATTAGAATAGGCAAAGAAGAAACTAAGTTATCACTCTTTGCAGATGATATGATGATTTGCTTAGGGAATCCTAGAGAATCAAGTAAAAAACTTCTTTAAATAACAAATAACTTTAGCAAAGTTGCAGGATATATAATAAACTCACATAAATCCTCAGCATTCCTACGTATTACTAACAAAGCCCAACAGCAAGAGATAGAAAGAGAAATCCCAGTTAAAGTTACTGTAGACATGATAAAATATTTGGAGGTCTACCTGCCCAGATAAATCCAGGACCTATATGAACATTATTACAAAACACTTTTTGCACAAATAAAGTCAGATCTAAATAAATGAAAAACATTAGTTACTTGTGGTTAGGCCAAGCTGATATAATAAAAATGATAATCTTACCTAAATTAATTTACTTATTCAGTGCCATACCAATCAAACTACTAAAATTTATTTTATACAGCTGGAAGAAGAAAAGGTCCAGAGTATCAAGGGGATTGATGAAAATAAATGCTAGAGAAGGTGGCCTAGGCATACCAGATATTAAACTGTAATATAAAGCAGCAGTGATCAAAACTAGTTGATACTTGCTAAGCAATAATGTGGTGGATCAGTGGAGTAGGTTGGTTACACAAAACACAATAATCAATGAGTATAGAAATCTACTGTTTCATAAACCCAAAGAGTCCAGGTTCTGGGCTAAGAATTCACTATTTGACAAAAACTCCTGGGAAAACTGGAAAATAATATGATGGAAAATGTGGATAGACCAATATCTCACCCCTATATCAAAATAAAGTCAAAATGAATTCATAAGTTTGATTGTTAAAGTGGAAGGTTTTGTGTAAACAAAGCCAATGAAAGCAAGATTCTGAGGGAAGCTGAAAATTGAGAATGAATTATTACAACCTGTGTTACTGATAAAAGCCTCATCTCTAAAATATACAGGGCACTGAGCCAAATTTATAGGAATACAACTTATTCTCCAATTGATAAATGGCCAAAGGATATGAACAGGCAGTTTTAAGAGGAAGAAATTAAAAATATCTACAGTCATAAGAAAAAATACTCTAAATCACTATTGATTAGAGAAATGCAAATCAAAACAACTCTTAGGTACCACATCTGTACTGCAAGATTGGCCAACATGACAAAACAGGAAAATTATAAATGCTGGAGAAGATCTGGAAAAATACTTTTGTATTGTTGGTAGAGTTGTGAACTGATGCAACCATTCTGGAGAGTAATTTGGAACTCTGCCCAAAAGGCTGTAAAAATGTGCATACCCCTTGACCCAGCAATATCACTTCTAGAGCTGTATCCCAAAGAGACCACACAAGTGAAAAGTGGACACATATGTAGAAAAATATTTGTAGCAGCTCTTTTTGGGGGGGGGTAGCAAAGAATTGGAAATCAAGGGGAATAGCTAAACAAATTGTGTTATATGAATGTAATGGAATACTATTGTGCAATTAGAAATGAGTAGCAGAGGGACTTCATAATAACCTGGAAAGACTTACATGATCTGATGCTGATTGAGGGAAGAAGAACATTACACACAATTACAGACACACAGTATCTGTGATGACTAGCTTTGATAGACCTGACTCTTATTAGGAATGCAAGGTTCTAAGACAGCTACAAAAGACTCATGATGCAAAGAGCTATCCACATCCAGAGAAAGAACTATGGAGTTTGAATACAGACTGAAGCAAACTATTTGCTCTCTCTCTCTCTCTCTCTCTCTCTCTCTCTCTCTCTCTCTCTCTCTCTTTCTCTCCTCCCTCCCTCCCTCTCTCTCTCTCTCTCATTTTTGGTTTTGTTTCTTCTTTCTCATGTCTCACGGCATTAATTTTAATTCATCTTTACAACTTGACTATTATGAAAATAAGTTTAATGCAAAGATATATGTAAAACCTATATCAGATTACATGCCATCTTGGAGGCAGAAGTGGGAGGAAAGGAAGGGGGAGAAAATTTGGAACTCAAAAACTTGTGGAACTGAGTGTTGTAAACTAAAAATAAAAAAAAAAAATTAAAAAAAATGTTGAACAGGCATACTTCAGAAAAACCTGGAAAGACTTAGATGAACTGATGCTGAGTGAAGTTAGTAGAACCAGGAGAATACTATACACAGTAACAGCTACAGTGTGTGAGGATTGATTTTGGCAGACTTAGTCCATCTCAGAGATGGAAGGACATAAAACATTGCCAAGGACTCATGAAGGAAAATGCCATCCCCATCTAGAGAAAGAACTATGGAGCTGGAAAGCAGAGCAAAGCAGACTAGTTTCTTTTTTTCTTTTGTTTTGTTTTTCTTTTTCATGGTGTCTCCCATTCATCATAATTCTTCTATGCAACATGACTAATGTGAAAATGTGTTTAACAGGTATGTGTGTGTGGAGCTTGTATCAGATTGCATGCCATCTTGGGAAGGGAGGAGGGAGAGAAGGGGAGAAATTTTAAAACTTATGGAAGTGAATGTTGAAAACGAAAAATAACTAAATTAATAAATTGGAAAAAAGTGATCTAGAGGTCTTCTTCATATGCCAATAGATAGCTTTGATTTTTTCATCTGGAAAGTGCCCATTCATATCCTTTGACCATTTATCAATTGAGGAATGGCTTATATTCTTGTAAATTTGACTCATTTTCTATATATTGGAGAAATGATGCCTTTATCAGAGACACATGCTGTAAATATTGTTTCTTAACCATTTGCTTTCCTTCTAATCTTGGTTTCATTGGTTTGCTTGTGCAAAGGTTATTTTTTTAATTTAAGATAATCAAAATTATCTATTTTACATTTCACAATCTTCTCTAACCATTGCTTTGTCATAAATTTATCCCTTCTCCATAGACATGAAAGGTATACCATTCCTTCTTCTCGTAACTTACTAATTGTATAACTCTTTATGTCTAAACCATGTACTCATTTTGGCCATATCTTAGTATATAGTTTGAGATATTGGTCTATACCTAGTTTGTTTCCTATTGTTTTCCACATTTTCTAGCAGTTTTTTTTCAAATAGTGAGTTCTCATCTCAAAGGCTGGGGTCTTACAGTTTATCAAACAGTACCTTACATGGCTACTGACTACTGTGTCTTATGTCCCTAATCTATTCCACTGATCCACCACTCTTTCTTAGCCAGTACAGATAGTTTTGATAATTACCTTTTAATTTAGTTTGAGATCTGGTATTGCAAAGCCACCTTCCTTGGCATTTTTCATTAATTCCATTGATATTCTTGATGTTTCTCCTTCCAGATAAATTTTGTTATTATATTTTCTAGCTCTATATAATAATTTTTGTAGCTTTATTGGTATTGTACTGAATAAATAAATTAACTTAGGTAAAATTGCCAATTTTGAGGGGGGTGGGTAAAGCCAAGGCAATTGGGGTTAAATGACTTGCCCAAGCTCACACAGCTAGTAAGTGTGTCAAATGCCTAAGGTCAGATTTGAACTCATGTCCTCCTGACTGCAGGCCCAGTGGTCTACTCACGGAGCCACCTAGCTACCTCAAAATTGTCATTTTCTTTTTATATTGGCTTAGCTTACCCATGAGCAATCGATATTTTTCCAGTTGTTTAGAACTGACTTTATTTGTATGAAAAGTGTTTTGTAACTGTGTCATATTGTTCCTGGGTCTCTCTTGGTAAGTAGACTCCCAAGTATTTTATACTGTTTACAGTTATTTTAAATAGAATTTATCTTTCTATCTCTTGCTGATGAGCTTTGTTGGTCAAGAAATGCTGAGATTTAAGTACATTTCTAATTATTTCAATTAGGTTTTTTTAGTTGATTCTCTAGGGTTCTGTAAGTATAACACCATAGCCTCATCAAAGAATGACAGTTTTGTTTCCTCATTGCCTATTCTAATTCCCTTAATTTCTTTCTGTTCTCTTATTGCTATGGCTAACATTGTCATACTTTGAAGATGGCGGCTGGAAAGCAGGGACTTGCATAAGCTCCCCCCAGGTCCCTCCAAACACCTATAAAAATGGCTCTGAACAGATTCTAGAACTGCAGAACCCAGAAAATAGCAGAGGGAAGGAGGGCTCCAACCCAGGACATCCTGGATGGTCACTGGGAAGATCTATCCCAGGGAGCTGGGATCAGAGTGGAGCAGAGTCCAGCATGGGCAGCACCCAGATCAACCAGACTGGGAGCTGGGCAGAACAGGTCCTAACACCGTGAATCAGTGAGCTGTGGCAGTTACCAGACTTCTCAACCCACAAACACCAAAGACAAGAGAGAGGGTTAGTGGGAGAAGTTGCGGGGGACAGAGTGAAAGGAGTTCTCCCTTCGGCCACTGCCCTGGGGCAGCAGAAACCTTTTCCGATAGGCTCCTGGTCTGGGTGGTCTGGGAGCTGCTCATGCTGGGCTCTGCTCTGCTTTCAGCTCTGTGCTATAGACCCTTTCCCGCAACCATTCAGACTTTCCTAGGCTGG
This sequence comes from Phalanger gymnotis, assembly GCA_028646595.1. Taxonomy (NCBI): domain Eukaryota; kingdom Metazoa; phylum Chordata; class Mammalia; order Diprotodontia; family Phalangeridae; genus Phalanger; species Phalanger gymnotis. Next base: position 150,713,906 of record CM053626.1, on the reverse strand, counting down.
AGCCCTGCTTCCCTCTGTCATTTTGTGGGTTCTGCAGGTCTAGAATTTGTTCAGAGTCATTTTTATAGGTTTTTGGAGGGACCTGGGGGGGGGGTGCAGAGCTCGTGCAAGTCCCTGCTTTCCAGCTACCATCTTGACTCTGCCCCTGAATATTCTTTAACTTAATTTTCTCACCTTCTACTTTCCTGTCAGATAAGATAGATTTGTTTATTCAATTGATTGTGTAGATTATTCCCTCTTTCTTTCTTATTTTAAAAAAACATCTCTTCTTTCACTTCTCCTAGATAGAATCCATTTATATAGTTATGTTTACAATTTGTTTTGGAGTTAGATTTGCATTCTCTTTGTATGCATGTATGTATGTATATGTATGTATGTACATACATAGGCATATATGTTTACATACATATGGAGAGAGAGACAGAGACAGAGAGACAGAGAGAGACAGAGACAGAGAGAGACAGAGAGAGAGAGAGAGAGAGAGAGAGAGAAAGAGAGAGAAGGAGAGAGAGGGAGAGAGAGACAGAGAGAGAGAGAGAGAGAGAGAGAGAGAGAGAGAGAGAGAGAGAGAGACTCTAACTCCAAAGAAAATTATAAACAGGACTTTATAAATGGATGCTATCTAGGCAAAGTGAAGAGAGATTTTTTTTTAATGTAATGAAAGTTCTTGATGAAGTAATTGCAAGGGGAATAAGTAGATTAGAATAGAGGATGGCAAGTCCTAATCAGCATATGGACTGCTTTTAAATCAGAATAAGCCAAATAGAAATCAGTAACTCCATGAAATGTTAAAAAATGTTAGAATAGAATCAAAAGTTTGACAGCACAGCATAAAATCTAAGTGCTGATTGATCGATATGATTTAAATTTCTCCTACTCTTCCTTCAGTTTTGAATGTTTCTTCTCATGCATCCCAATTAAGAGAAATAACAAATTTCAATACCCTTCTTCACCAAGGTATTTCTTTTTCTTTCCTTTATCTATCCCTACCTCTTCAACTCCACAGAATAGGAAAAAGCCAGTCCCAGAACCTCTATTTGTCTAATAAAATACCTTCAATATGCTTTAAAGAAAAGAGGATCCTTGCCTTTGAGGAGCTTCATATCTGTGAATTTCACTCAAGTAAAACAGACAAATGAGACTTGAACTTAAACACACCATAGTTTGATGCATTAAACTCAATAGAGAAACAAGCGGGGATAGGAAAAAAAGGAGATATTAATAGAGAGAATAATACTGAGTAGGGAATAGTCGCAAACAAAACAAACTTCCCAATCTTTTCAAAGGGAAGTAAAATAATGGGGAAATGAATGAAGGAAATCCCACCCTTGCCTTCTCAAGGTGGTCACGCCAATCTTTCCAGCAATTCACATCCATCGAGAATTCATTAATATTTGGATATGCTAAGAACCACTACTTTGAAGTGGCTTTGAGTATTTTTCCTTTCCATAGTGAATTGCTAATACACAGTTTCAAGAGATACAACTTTATACAGTAAGTTCCATTGCTTATAGTTAAAATAGGATGCAATCATATTTACAATCAACTTTGATGACAGCAGGTTTATAGTTGTAAGATAATGGATGATAATCTTGAAAATGATCTGTTTTAATGTGCAATAAATTCATTTACATATTTTGTTATCTTCCTAGTGTTTCTACATCACCATTTTCCCTATAACATAAAATATCTTTTTAATACATTTCAAAGTAAAATCTCAACAGTAGCAAATCAGCATGTAACAAATATTTAGGGGTACTAGGTGGCTGCCCAGGAGTCAGGAGTACCTGAGTTCAAATCCAGCCTCAGACACTTGACACACTTATTAGCTGTGTGGCCTCAGGCAACTCACTTAACCCCAATTGCCCTGCTTTCCCTCTCCCTCCAAAAAAAAAAATAAACAAATACTTAAATGATTATTGATTGACAATAACAGAAATAACACAATAACATTTGTGTGATTTTACAGTGAAAGTAGTGATGTTTCTTCAAGATCAAAATGTTATTTGTTGAGATTAACAATGGTTTATTGCCCTTGTAATTTCAGGGTCTGCTTTATGTGTTTTTTTTTCCTTCTTTTCAAGTGGGGAAAGGTTATAAACCAAGTTAATCTCACCTTCTTTTCCAAAATCCACTTTCAGTGAAGCAAGTATCTTTTGAAAGGGGGATCTGTGAATCCAAGTTTGAAGGTTTTAATTTTTTTATCACTTCTGGATGTGGCTACATATGCATATATTCTGTTAGCACATAGGCTGAGACTTACCCACCTCTTGAGTAACAGTCTTGGGCAGCAGTGAGCTAAACCAGTTGGGTGTCTCCATTATTTGCCATTAACATGGAGATCCTTACGGAATGAAGGTGGGTGACAAATTTCCTAAAGATGAGTAACCAGCCAGGGTCCAAATAGATGAAGTGGAGGCTCCCTCAATGATCATAGCATGATAGAGTAGGTTTAATACTCCCAGCCTGGGTAAAGTAGGGGGCCTCAGTTTTTAAAAGAAAACAAAAAATGCTGTTGGTTTGAGGGAATATTCAGGGAGGGTTTTTTTTTTTATTTGAAAGCTTTGAAGCTTTCTTATTTATGATCTAAAGTGAAGATTCTAGGTTATAATAAATGTAACTTTGGAAAAAACCTTAATATCCCACAAAAACTAAAAACTTAACAGAGGTATAATTCAAGTCTACTCTCTTATTATGTTGACTTATTTATCAGGACTTTATAAAAGGCAGGTGGATCAGCTTTGGAAATATTGTTGGACTAATTGAAGAGTTTTGGGAATACATTAATCAGTTTATAATTTGTTCCATTATATAAGGCGAAAGGTTATCTACAAGGAAAATAAATATTTAACAATTATTCGGTTATTGTACAATGATTCAATAACAATAACACTATTAATTAGAGTAATTAATCAGTAATTAAAGTAATCTGAAATTTTAAGATCCAAATCTATTTTCCTAATTCCACTTGTCTCTGTTTGTCTTTATCTCTCTCTATTTCTTAGCTTATAGTTCAGTAACTGTAGCTATGCCAATATAATACAAATGAAAGAGGAATAGCACTTCCAGACATCAATTATACTATGTCAGTAATGATTGATGGATATGAGCATATCATTATATAAAATAAAGATAATAAGGTAGAGAGAAATAGTGAATGTTACAAACCTGTTTAAACAAAGGTTTGCAAAATATACAACTAAGCAACATTCAAGAATGAAAATGGAAAAATATACATAGAGACAAAAAAAAAGAAAAATTTGAAAAAAATTGAACATTATCTTTTTTATCAAGAATAGTACAGCTACCACATTTATGTACTAACATAACAATCCTTGAGATACTTATAGAGGAATTAGAAATGACACTAAAGATAACATGGATGGGAAAAGAGCTAGACTGGATTAAGTATATATATATATATATATGTATATGTATATATATATATGTATGTATATAAGATATATATACTAGAAACAATATTAGTGTGATGATATGGCCCTGATATAGAAAGTATTTGAAGGAGAGGGATATACTAAAGGGGAATGGAAAAATAAGCATAATATAAATATAATAATATGAAATAAAGGAAACCAAGAATATCAATAACTCCTTACCCATTTATGTACATAAAATCTTCTGAGCATCAACTGCACAAATTGAGAGCATCCATAATGAAGGTTTTAGTAGGGAACAAGCAGGCTGTTTCTAGGTTTATTCAACAATGTTCTATAAAAACCCATTGTTATTATTAGAAATGACTCAATAAAACAAAATGTCAGCAGTAGACTCTTTTACAAGGTGTCTTTCTTTCAACTATCAGAATCATTCAAGAGTCAATGAAAGATGAAAAAAAACAGAAATAAACTTGCTCAATGATCCTCTGAAAATAAATATCAGATGAGGCATAAAAGATTACTAAAATTATTCATCTTCGTGATGGAATATATCTAGCACAGTGTCCAAGTCAGAAAGAAATTTCCTATAAATGGTGAGGGTTTCTTGGTGTTTATAGATGACATTGTGTTCATTGCTTGAAACCCTAGAAGAACAGAACTTCCTGGGAGAGTATCATTCAAAGTAATTCATCCTTTCAGTTCACACAGGTAAGACCAAATAAAGAATGTTTATTGCCCATATTTCACCATTCATTCAGGTAGGCACCTACAGAGTTTTTCTAATAGTTTATTTATCTGTGTCCAGTAGTGCAAATGGATAATGAACTGAGCCTAAAGTTGAAAAAGAGGAGTGGATTGTGAATTGGATTGTTTTCAGGAAATGGAAAATACTTTCCTTACTGTAAGCTTCCCATGAGAGCAAAGGCCCATCTTTATAATAAAAGATTTTTACCAGTGTTGCTCTATGACAGTGAGACCTAGAATAACACTGCCTCTGAAGAACTAACATTGAAAATTACACCAATAGTAAAGGAAAGGTGAAGGAGGAGTGTGATCAAGCAGTAAAATATAACTAATGAGGATCTGTGAAGAACAACAGAAAAATCATATGTTTGAAGAAAAAGTTGTGTGACAGAAAAAGAAGTTGAACCTTTCATGTGGTTACAGTAATAGATGACTAGAGGATAACAAGCAACAAGACTGCTCTCCTAATATCCTCACAATATGGGGAAAAACCTAGGTGGGCCTGGAGGTCATGTAGGGCAAGTCAGGTAGACCCCCTGTGGAGAATTATTCAGAAAGACATGACTAAATAAATGTAAGTTATTTTGGTCATGTGCACGAGAGTTTTAATGAGTACTGATTTATAATTTTATGTTTAATTTCTATTTTTGTTATAATTTTCCTTAAAATTCTAGGTCTATCATTCCACTTAAATTTATTGAGCTTAATTCTATTAAGATCTTCTTCATAGTTTGACATAACACTGAATCTGTAAATTAATTTAAGCGATTTCATATAGGCACAAACCAGAAATGAACACTGAATATCAATGTAATGAAAAATCACAACTCTGTAACTTTTTCTGTACAGGTTTTAAGTATGTCTTCGTAGATTTGTTTTTTTTCACAATTATTTGTTTTATTTTTAGTTTTTGGAATGAAATAATGTTTCTGTTACACAGTATAATAAAAAAACCGAATGATTGCACATGAAATTGCAAACCTATTTTGTACAACTTGCTATTCCTTTTAAATATATAATAAAATTATTGAGTAAATTTTTTGCTTTTTTTCTTCTTTCCCTCTTCCCCACTCATGGCCTGCCCTTGCCTTAGAGATGGCTACTATCAAATACAAATATGCATGTATGCATATATGCATGCATATATGTATGTATATGCACATATATACATGTGTATATATACATATACATATACATTATTCTATACAAGTTTCTATTTATTAGTCCTTTCTCTGGATGCATATAGAATCTTTCTTCATATGTAAGTTATGTTTAATTTGGATATTTATTTTTTAATCTTGTTTATTTTAGACTTGTTTATTAAAACTTAAATATGTAATAAGATTAGGAAAGGAAATTTTATAAACTTATTATATTTCAAAAATATATAAAATAAGAAAATAAAAAAGAAATCATGTGCATAGCAAAACATGAGAGAGGATTCAAAATAAATAGCAATAAATTTCCAATTCAAGAAAGCCTATTAAATACTATGCATTATGTTGAAAGCTCTCCATCTTTTATTTGTTTCTTTGTAGGTTTTCTTTTGTTCTCTTGTGTACACATTTTACATTATTTTTCCCCCTTCTCCCTGCCCCAGGCTACAATTAAGGGTGGATGTATTTATATATAGATGCTAATATATACATACACACATACATATACATATACATATACATATACATATACATATACATATACATATACATATACATATATATTCATGTATAAACAAATACTTTCCATGAGAGATTCTATTCCTAATCTTGGTTTATATTTTGTGCTTATTTCTTATTTCCTATTCCCCCCGATTCCTCTACTTTACTTCTACCCACTGCCTTGCTCTCCTATTGCTTAATCTACTCCCCCAGATCCCTCCCTTATCCTCTCATTCCCATAAATCTGAACACCCTTCTATATCACCCTTTAACCTATTTACCCATCTTTCCCTCTAAAGATCCCTCCCTTATCCTCTCCTTCCCTAACCCTTAGCATTTTACTTCTTTCTAAATTTAGAAAACTTTTCTACTCTTCTAATTACATATGCATTGTTTCCTCTTGAGCCCATTTCCAATGAATGTAGGTTTCCAGAAGTAACAGCTCCCCTCCCCCATCTAATTCCTCTGTGTTCGTTCTTGCTCTCACAACTCATTTGTATAACATAATTATTCTTTTTAGGTGTTCCTGAACAGTTTTACTGTTTGAAGTCATGTCATGCTTCGATCTACCCCAATCTTTCTTACGAATTACCCAATTACTTATAACAGTCTTAGACATATATTTTACGATTTACATACATAAAAGATAAACTGTATGTCCTTATCGAGTCCCTTGTGATTGGTCTTTGATATGCATCTTATGTTTCTCTTAGCTCTTATATGTCAAATCTCCTATTAAGTTTAGTTGTGTTTTTTTAAACAAAATCCTGAAAGTCTAACAATTCTTTAAATATCCTTTTTTAAAAAAAATTCAGGATTATGCTTAGCTTTGTATTAGGTATAATATTTTTGGTCAGAACTCCAGTTCTTTTGCTCTTATATGTATAGTGTTCTAAGACCTGTGGTCTTTTATTGTAGCCATTGCTGGGTCATAAGAGATTCTAATTGTGACACCACCATATCCAAATTATTTTTTCTTATTGCTTGTAACATTTTATCCCTGAGCTTGGGGGTTGGGAATTTAACTATAATATTCCTGTGGGTTTTCCTTGTAGAATCTCTTTCAAGTGGTGATAGGTGGATATTTTCTATTTCTACTTTCCCTTCTTGTTTTAATGCTTCAGAACAACTTTCTTAAATTATTTCTTGTATTACTGTATCAAGACTCTTTTTTTTATCATAGCTGTCAGGTAGTCTGATTATTCTTATGCTTTCTCTACTTGATCTGTTCTTCAGCTCAGGTGTTTTTCCTATGAGGTGTTTCACATCATCTTCTATTTTTTATTCTTTATAATTTATTTTGTTTTTTTCTTGATCTCTTATAAACTTTCAGGCTTCCCCTTCCTGATTTTCCAGGAGTCATTTTTCTCCTTAAGATACTGGGTTTCCTCTTCTAATTGGTTGACTTCCTTTTCGTAATCTTCTTGTTTCTCTTGTTCTTTTTTTTCTTAAAGCTTTTTTTTTTTCTAAATTTCTCTCATTTGATTTTTAAAGTCTTTTTTTTTAATTCTATAAATTTGTTTTGGGCAGATGACTCACAAAGGCACTGTATCACCAATGTGATACCCACAGTGGTGGTGGCTGCTATGAATATGCCAGCGTAGTTCTGAATCACAAAATGTAATAGACTCTCTTCATGGAAGACAGAACTAAAACATTTATTCCAGAAGTAGAAAGCCAACTCCATCATTGCAACAGAGAAATCCATCATAGTAACCAAGAAGTCTATACACATTACCAATGCAAGGAGCAGCAACATCCCCAGGCTTTCCCTCCATTAGGGCCTCCCCACAAACAAACTCCCTTAAGCAAAATCTCTCCCTCTCTCACTCATGCTAGATCCTCTGCCTGCTGTCTCCTTCCCAGCTCTGACTGCCATGTCTCACCTTCTGCTCCGCCCCTTCCTGCTCCACCCATTCAGCAAGCTTCTCCCACCACAGGCTCATATGACTCAGACTTCCATGTGAGTCACATGGGACTATTAATGAATGGGAAAGATCTTCCCATTTTCATTAACATAACAGGCACCCACTTTTCTGTAGCATTGGAGGACTATTAAATGCAATGGTGCAGTTTATACCTTTACCAGTGAATATAGCAAATCTTCCACTTTTTTTTTCTAAGATGCCAATTGAACAAAAAAAAATACAAATTCACAATAAGAAACAATGAAAAAGATGCCTAATTTAAAATCTGAGAACAATATTCATATATTATTAACACTGAAGGAACCAAATGGGAATTTTAAAAACATACAATCCCAATGCATCTTGGGAAACATCTTTGAGAATTGTGAAAGAGAAAGAATCATTTGAAAAGAAAAGAGCATCCATAAGAGGAAGCTGGAAACCTTGAATAAGCAATTCACATCCTGTTCAATTATGTTTCCCTTCTCTCAGGAAAGTTGACAATAAAAGTTTATGGTCAAAGAACAGCATTCTTTGAGTAGTAAATGAATTGTGTCTTCTAGCTTTGTAATGTGGTAGGTTAGGTATATATATATATATACCTAAATATACCTAAAAGGAAAAAATGAAATCACAAAAGAAAAGATTAACCTGCTTCATTTTCCCCTTTGTTGTAAACTAACACTCATTGTTTACTAAGTTTTTTTTTAATTGTAACTTCCCATGTTTGATTTCACTTTGAAGATTTACTCTTTCTATCTTATTTCCTCTACAATTACTTAAATTGACCAAATGAGATGCATCTCTCCATCCCTACTGTCCACACTAATAATGCCTAATTTTGTGCCATGGTATTTAAAATTATTTTTTTGGTATTTAAAAAAAACAAATAGGATGGTAATGGTAACTCTCAAGCCAATGGAATACAAGGTTTTGACAGTAGTAATTCGTTTGCGAAACAGAACATAGACAATCTCTTTAAGAGTCATTTGTATGGAATTCAATGTAGTTTCACTTCTAAAGGTAAGATAAAATTCTATTTCAGAACTGGCTTTCAAATCGTATGTCAGTATTTCAGGCATCAGCAGAATATTTTTGAAAAGTATTTCTCACCTGGCAATAGCTAATGGCATTCATAAAAATGCTTTAAGCCAGCAGCAAAGGTATTAGCTGCAATAGCAATCCCAGTGTGAGACCCAGATTTTGAAAAAAAAAGTGAAAATGACTAAAAATGAAATTCTGTGTTTAAGCATGATATTCTTGAAGGCACATTAGATTAGGGGGTCAGAAGAAATTATCTTTAATGTTATTCCTAAAACACAGATCTTTTCATTTTACTCCATTATTTAGTAGCTGTAGTAGTTTCAGTATTGTTCTATTTTTTTTTTTTAAATTAGGCTCCTCTGTTTGGCACTTAAAACCCATCATGTGTTTCTTATTCACTTTTCCAGGGTTATTATCAATATTCTACTTTCCACATTTTATGGGCCAGCAATCTAGCCCTTTGTTGTTTCTCTAACATGGTATCTTTTCTCCCATTCTGTGCATTTTGTATAAGACGTTCCGTGCTTAATAAACATGTAACACCTCTACTGTGTTCACACTCCTAACCAACACTAACCCTGGCAGATTGAGTTCTTTCATCCTTCTTCAATCTCCGCATCAAGGAGTGACAGACTACTGCATGCTTAAGGTTATAGGGTCATTCTTAGGAGTTGGATTTCTAGTACAGTTGCTCTCAAGTATCTGTTAACAATCAACTAGGCAGACTAAATAAGCTTTTTAGAAAAAGTAAATATTAAGAGAACATATTAAGAACAGTCATTAAATAAATAAATAAATAAAGCTTCCTCACTTAAAACCTGGAGTGAATTGTTCCACAAGTTCCTCCAAATCCATGGGGGAAAGAGGGCATAAATTAAAAAAAAAAATAAGTGATAGCACATATGAGGAGAACACATATGTTGAAACGATAACTCATAACTACTGCAATGAAGTCCCTTTCTGCACTGGGAAGTCACCATTAAATTCACTGTCATTGCAGTTCTCTGCTACCAGGGCCACTACCCTTGGCTCCCAGGATCTGAGTCTCTCTAGAATCCTAAAAGGCATTGTATTCTAGCACAGAAGTTGCGACTTCAGCCATAATTGCTCTATTGGATACTACTATTTCTACCATTCGGCTCTGATTTCCAATGGGACCTCTGGATCTCTTGAATTCACCAGGTTGACTGGATATTTCCTTCTACAGATTGTTGTTCAGTAGTCTATTGAGAAAAGGAAACTGAAAGAGAAGTTTCCTGTCCCAACCCTGGCACAATCTTTCCTTGGGAAAGCGTGTGATGGAGACAGAACTTTTTTGGTAGGAGACCATAAATGTAAGGCCCTTCTCCCAAATGACTCTGATGAGACAGGTCAATATAGCTCTCCTTGCTTCAAAGCCGAGAGAGAGAGAGAGAGAGAGAGAGAGAGAGAGAGAGAGAGAGAGAGAAGAGAGACAGGAACAGCAACAGAGAGATAGACAGACACAGACAGACACAGAGACAGAAAGACAGAGAGAGAGGTGTCTGTGTTGTTAAGCAAAATTGTCTCATTAGCATGGCTTTTGTTTCTTTTGAGTGGAAGTACTTTCAGCTGTTAAGTGCTAAGCCCCAGGCCCAGGGCCCTGTCAGGTGTGAAACCTGTGTGGGTGTGGATTGGTGACTTAGGAGGGGCCAGCTCAGGAACCAATCGTCTCTGGTCATTGAGGCTGGGCTTGAGAACGCCGGAAGCTCGGCTGTGAGGAGGGGTGAGCCGGGAGACAACTTCAGCAGTGGTGGCGGCAGCGGAAGGTGTGGAAGCCAGAAGCTGCGGAAGCCAGAAGCTGCGGAAGCGCTGGGGCTTACCCAAGTGTGAGCAGGAACGTGAGGCCAGTGAA
>CM053626.1:150683979-150702782 GCA_028646595.1 Phalanger gymnotis | reverse complement strand
AACCAGAGTGTACGCCATCTTGGAATGTGGGGGGGGGTGGAAATGGGGAGAAAGTCTGTAATTCAAACGCATGTGAAAATCGATGCTGAAAACTAAACATATTAAAAATAAAAAATAATACGATTGACTGGATTGAAAAGGAGTTACAAAAATCCACTGAAAACAACTCCTTAAAAACAGGAAATGGTCAAGTGGAAAGGGAGGTATAAGAATTCCCTGAGAAAAAAAGGCTCCTTAAAGAGAAGAATTGGCCAAATGGAAAAGGAGGCACAAAAGTTAAATGAAGAAAACAATTTGTTAAAAATTAGAATTGGGCAAGTGGAAACTAATGAGTCTATGAGACATCAAGAATCCATCAAACTAAGTCAAAAGAATGAAAAGATAGAAGAAAATATAAAATACCTCATTGAAAAAACAACTGCCATGGAAAATAGATCCAGGAGAGATAATTTAAGAATTATTGATCTATATGAAAGCCATGTTCAATAAAAGAGCTTATATAGCATTTTTCAAAAAAAAAATATCAGGGAAAAAGTGCCCTGAAGTCCTAGAACCAGAGGGTAAAACAGTCATTGAAAAAATCCACCAATCACCTCCTGAAAGAGATCTCAAAATGAAAATGCAAGGAATGTGATAGCCAAATTCTAGAATGATCAGGTCAAGGAGAAAATACAGTAAGCAGCCAAAAAACGAACAATTTAAACATCATGGAACCACAGTCAGGATTATGCAGGACCTTCCAATTTCTATATTAAAGGATCTGAGCACTTGGAATATATATTCTGGAAGGCAAGGAAGCTTGGATTACAACCGAAGATCTACTAGTCATCAAAATGGATCACAATCTTTTGGGTGAGTAGATGAATATTCAGTGAAACAGGGGATGTAATGCCAATGTGACACATTGTAACAACAATGTTGCTAGCTGCTACTGTGGAGGTGAAAGAGCAACAACAAGACCAACAACAAGAGCACATAGGAGGGCTGCTAGCACAAGTTCTTTGATCTGCTTTTCTAAGGAAAGCAATTTAAAAGGGGTTAACAATCTTACTTTAATTAGACATACACATATCATTCACTTAGTTCAGGGGAAAAAATAGCACCCTGAACTTCAGAGCAAATAGAAAGAGAAAATATAAACATATCAGAAGATAGGCTTTTGTCTGATCAAGACATCACATACATAGTTACCAGAAAGAGAAGAACCAACGTCTGGGTTTTTAAAGCCGGGGAGGTGGGCACTCCTTGACAGTTGCCGAGTCTCCGTACCAACATTCTTTCAGTGAGTGTGTCCCCCAAAAGCAAATGCCAATCTCAGAGGTCACATACCCTAATGAGGGCCCTGAGGACTCAGAGCCTACTTAGAAAAAAGGGGTGTGGTAAAGATATTTAATCACTAGCACCACATGACAAGACTCAGAAACACCTGATTGCCTCAGTGCTCAGAAACACTCCAAAACAAAAGATCCCAAGTTGCTTGCCATTACATTTGAAAGGCAGGACTCATTAAAGGTAGTTGATACACCTCAGTGCTGAGAAGCACTCCACAAAAAAAAAAAAAGGTCCCACTTTACCTGCCAGCTTCAAACAAAGGCAATACTCATTAAAGAGACTTGATTGTCTTAGCATTAAAAAAGACAAAACAGTAAAAACGTCCCACCCAGATTATTATTACATATGCATAGCAGTTGCTATGTATATGCAGACATATTTCCAGGGTAGATTCACAAAATGTAATAAACTCTCTTCCTCAAAGGCAAAACAAAATATTTATTCAGATACGAGAAAACAAAATCCACCATGATAACGAAAAAGTTTGTACACATCACCAATCTAGGGAGCACTGACATCTTAAGCATTCTTTAAGTTAAGCCTACCCACAAACAAGATCCTCAAAGAAAATTCTTCCCTCTGTCACTCATGATAGCTTCTCTCCCTCAGCTCTGCCTTGCTCTCCTGGCTTTGCCTTGCTCTCACTTCCTGTTCATCGAACTCCTCCCAAAATGGGCTACACATAACTCAGGCTGTATCACAGCTGTCAGCTGGGCCAGAGCTCAAAGCAGGTCACAAAGGGCTATTAATGGGCAGGAAAGATCTTCCTATTCCATTAACGTTACAGAGGACTTCCAAATATTCCTAATGAAATGTCCACAGCTCAACAGAAAAGTTGATCTTGAAATACAGGCCTCAAGAGAGGCATAAAAAGGTAAACAGGAAAGAAAAATGTTATTCAATAAGATGATACTTGTAACTCTTGAGAAGTGATTCTTTATTATAACATTTAGAAGGAGTATATAAAGACAGAGAGTGTAGGGACAAGTTGCCTTTGATGTGATAAATATTTAATTAACTAAGGGGTAAAAAGAAAGATTGTTCTGGGAGAAAAGGAAAGGAGGAGATAGAAAGGGATAAATTACATCACATGAAATGGTACAATGGCTGATTATAGAAGAGGGAAAGAAAGCCGAGAGGCAAGCATTGTTTGAACTTTACTCTCTTCAGATTTAGCTCAAGGAGGGAATAACATACACATTCAGGTGAGTATTGAAAGCTATCTTATCTTGTAGGAAGGAGGAGGGAAAGGGGAAAGAAAAAGGAAGGGAGCTGATAGAAGGGAGGGCAGATGAAGGGAGGTGGTGGTTAGAAGCAAAACACTAATGAGGAGTGAAAGAGAAAAGAGAGAGAGAAAAGTGTAAACAGAAAGGAAAATAGGATGGAAAGACACAGTTAGAAATCATAACTGCTTATGTGAATGAGATGCATTCTCCCATAAAATGGAAGCAGATAGCAGAATGGATTTAAAACCATAATCTTACAATATATTGTTTACAAGAAACACATTTGAAGCAGAGAGTTACACACAGAGTAAAAGTAAAAAGGCTAGAGTAAAATATATTATGCATCAGTTGAAGTTAAAAAAAAAGCAGAGGTAGCAATCTTGATCTCAGACAAAGCAAAAGCAAATGCAGGTCTAATTAAAAGATATAAGGAAGGAAACTACATCCTGCTAAAAGTTACCATAGACAATGAAGTAATATCAATACTAAACATATATGCACCAAGTGGTATAACATCCAAATTCTTAGAGGAGAAGTTAAATGAGTTAGAAGAAGAAACTGACAGCAAAACTATACAGCCAATTTTCAGATGAAGAAATGAAAGCTATTTATAGGCATGCAAAAAAGGTCTAAGTCACTTACTGATTAGAGCAATGTAAATTTCTGAAGTACCACATCACACCTACATATTGGCTAGTATGACAAAACAGGAAAATGATAAGTGTTGGAGAACATGTGGGAAAATTGGAACACTCATGCATTGTTGGTGGAGTTATGAACTGATCCAACCATCCTCAAGAGCACTTTGGAACTATGATCAAAGGGCTATAAAACCATGCATACCCTTTGACCCAGCAATGCCACTTCTAAGTCTGTATCTGAAAGAAATCATAAAAATGGAGAAGGGACCCACATGTACAGAAATATTTATTGCAGATCTTTTTGTGGTAGCCAAGAATTGGAAGTTGAGGGGATGCCCAACAACTGGAGAATAGTTGAAGAAGTTGTGGTATATGAATATAATGGAATAGTATTGTTCCATAAGAAATGATGAGCAGGTGAACCTCAGAAAAACCTGGAAAGACTTACATGAACTGATGCTGAGTGAAGTGAGCAGAACCAGGAGAACATTGTACACAATAACAACATTGTGAGATGACTGAGTTTGACAGACTTAGTTCTTCTCAGCAATACAAGCATCCAAGACAATTCCAACAGAGTCTTTCCAGAAATTGCTATCCACAACTAGAGAAAAAAGCTATGGATCCTGAATGCAGATCAGTGCATACTATTCTCTCTGTCTCTCTGTCTCTCTGTCTCTCTGTCTCTCTGTCTCTCTGTCTCTCTCTCTTCTTTCTCATGGGTTTCCCTTTTGGTTATAATTCTTGTTTACAACACCACTAATGTGAAAATATTTTTAATATGATTGTACATATATACCTGATATATTACTTACTGTCTTGGGGAGGGGGAACAAAAAGGAGGGAGGGAGAAAAAAAATTGGAACTCAACATCTTATAAAAGTGAATGTTGAAAACTAAAAACACATAAATAAAATTTTAAAAAGGAAAATAAAAATAAAAAAAAATAAATACTATCGATGGCAAAGAAAAGAAAGAAAGAAAATGCGGGATGCACAGCAACAACAATTAGACCCCACCCATTCAAGAACTTTTACACTTTGCTTAGGAAACTGTGATCAATTTTTTAATTCAAAAAATATTTCCATGTCATCCATGTTGCAAAAGAACACACACCCACACACATGCACACAGAGGCATGCAAAATAAAGTAACTAATGTGCTCTTCTAATTTCTATTTAACTATGTGAATGAGATGCAATTGGGGCAAGGAGAAAGATCTGAAATTGTAGAATGTCAGTTCTAAATTTTATAGGTTATGCAATTCTGAGAGATAGTGATATTGAAGGCATGACTCTTGATATGCCAATAAATGGGATAGACTGTATGTCAGTGAAGTTGAAGAAGATTAGGAACTGTGTAGTTTTAGAAGGATCATCAACATCACAACAAATTGTACGGTAGATAGGGCAGATAGCATTATTGCCATTTATGAGGTGAATAGATTGAGTCACAATGAGGTTAAGTACCAACATTAGTTTTCAGGGTAGTACAGTTGATTCTGGAAAGCCATGATTTCTGATTCTATATTGCTTCCCAGATCCAACTAGCTGTCAAAACAGAGAGGAGTAGAACTGCTACAAATAACTACACTAGACTCTGGAGCACTAGAAAAAAAATTATTTCTTAAATGAATCAGATTTCTACCATTTGGAGCTAAATTTTGATTCAGGCCATATTTCAACCTCTGTGTCTGCAGAGGTTATCTGAGAATGGCATCCCCACTAACTTCAAAAGGAGATTTTGTTTCCTATGCACATAAGGAGATGACCTCCTTATACTTGATTCTCCAATTTCCCTTTTGGCTTTGCTCAGTTGTGTGAGAAATGTTATGCTCGATGAAGAGAAAATAGTATTGTCTAGTTACAAGAACAAGGAGCCAAGAATGAGGTCTCCTGAGGTCTAGTCATGGTTTTGCTACTGATTTGTCGAATGACCTTGGGCAAAGCATTAAACTCTCCATTTAAGTACTTTCACAGTGGTTCCTCTCCTTAGCTACTCTGTTCTCTTTCCTTACTCATTCCATATTTCTGTAATTGTCCCTTTTGCCTGTGGAGAAGAGAAAATTTCTGTAGCTTTTAGCCATTTCATTCTTTGTGCTCTGCTTCCAACTCTGCATAGCCCAGCAGGGAACCTGGCAGACTAGAAAAGAAAATGTTTCATTTAGAAGCCAACTTTATATTTTAACTTTGACAAGGAAAATATTTCCCACACAAAGTCAGCAATGCTTACTGCAATGTCTCATCACATCGTGGATTCTGATTCTCCAAGTCTATGCCAAAATCTATGCAAGGTAGAAAAGAATAAAGCAAAACAGAGAGAAACTGAACCTTTTACATGCCTAAGTGATAAATTCTCCTTTGCTGAATACTGGATACTTCTAATAGTATCCCTAGGAACAATTTAATTTAATTGGAAATGTAAACAGAGAGAAAATGTCTGAAGGCATCAGATCACACCTGGAAAGAAAGAAGTCAATCTTTACCATTAAGCTAAGTGGAGAAATGACCCATTTTAGAAAATAGCTATGTTAGCTGCAGCAAAGTGACCCAAATCTCACTTACAAAGGCAACTGGAAGCTAAAATACTTATTAAATGAACTGTTAGAATACAGGCATAAGTCAGAGGTGGGATCATACAAAAAGTATGAAAAAGAATCTATTTGTACTCATCTCCTAAAATTATTTAGGTTATATGAAATCAGGAAGACACTTCGAGGAAATGTCATCAAATATATATAATAAAAATATTCTTATTATTCAGTATTAGTGGGTATGTCAGCTTTCAGTGCAGATCTTCCATGCCTAAGCTCCAGTCACCCATTCCAATCCTGTACAGTTCTTTTTGATGTTGTCTCATAGATCATCCATAGATTTAGCTATATAAAACTTCTCCAAAAGGTTATTATACCATCCACTCTGCTTCCCACTTAGCACAGTGTCAGGTATCTAGAGATTAAATCAATATTTTATATTGGTGTGCAATAGATACTTTGGGCACAAAACTCTACAGGTTCCTCTCAAGAAAATAATAGTTTTATTGTTGTCTACTCTACCTACTGAAAATACTGGCTCTCTGCCCACACTGTGGTAGGTAATATACAATAAATAGACTTATTTGCATGGGGTCTCATATAACATGTTGTACAATTATGCAATTAATAAATTACTGCCTAGATCCATAACTGTCTGAATGGAAGAAATAGTAATATATACCACATCAACCAATATTTTCTGCCCCCATAGGTCAATTTTCTATCTCCTTCTCCTCCCCCAAAGAAATAGTTCACTTCTTGAAGACTAAATAAAAGCATAGAATTTACAAGAAATTAGATATGTGCTTTAAAAAGACTGAAAAAATTGGAATTCATCAAAAATATGGTTCATTGTAACTTTTGTAAGGATATCCATTCATCAATGAAAGGAGTCAGGGTTCATTAAACTAGTTTCTTCATGGTTGATGCAATGCCTCAATATATTATTAAATGTATATGTATGTGTATAAACACACACGTACACACACAGAAAAAAATATCTGAAGGATTAGATGCTGCCATTGCTGCTGCTGATTATATAATAAAAGATGAACATGCACAATGGGAAATCTACCTTTAACTTAATCAATGTCCATGTCTAAATTGAAGGAGAATATCACACTGAAAAGTAAGCATAGCCAGTTATGGGGAGACTGAAGTTGGTGGGTTTTTAGAATTTAGCCATTCTCAGCTATTAAGCCAATCTAATTTCAACATTTACATTCTTATTGTGAGCATCTGAGAATGGAAGTGGGAGTAACAGAAGACTGCCAAAGGAGGTGTTGAATTTCCTGAGTCAGAAATGAAACAGGTTCAGAGATCCTATGCTTAGAGTAGTATAAGTTCATGTACTTCCAACTAGGTGAGATAGAGAGACTCAGTCTTTAACAAACAAATGAATGAATAAATATATAAATGAACACATTAATAAATAAATGGATAGATATATGCATAAATAAATATATTAATGAGTGGATGAATAGCTAAATGAATAAATAAAAGCATGAATTAACGGATAAAAGTAAATAAAAGAAACAAAATATTGAAATATTCTGTTCTGTGAGAGCAGGCATAAAATCATCCATCTTTGCATCCTACATGGAATTTGGCACAAGGATTCACACATAGTACATACTCAATATTTTTTCAGCTGAATTGAAATGAATATCTATATTTGTGTATATAAGTTTGTAAGTTTGTTTTCAAAAAGTCAGGCAAATATTTTAAAGATAAGCAGTAATACTTAGGAGAAAGTAAGAATAGATTAGTCAATCTTAAGCCAGGGATTATAAATTTATTTTAAATAATAATTTCAATCATTTGTGTCATTTTCCTTTGGCATGTTTATATATACATATGCATATATATACATATATTTGCATACATTATATTATATATATGCATATATTCACATATATATACACACAGCCATTTTGTTCTTTCTACAATTAGAATAAGTTGCATTTATATGCACTTTTGGTAATATAATCACATAACTCCAATTGTCTTGTGCTGTCAAAATGGCCCAGGTCTATATTATTCTGAGACATCATTAACAGAAATGAAGAAGGAGAAAAAGAAAAAAAAAAACACAAGCATTGGATACAGAATGTTTCTCACTGTCCTTGAAAAGATAGATGGATAACTTATAATGATAATTATATCCACTCATTGATGTAATGAAGAAAATTAGAGAATATGTACACAATAGCTGTGCAGATGAGAGTATACATAATTGGCAACTATTAATCTAATAGAAAGAAAAAGAGACAGCTGGAATAATTAAAACATGCCACATGAAGTGATCGTTTGTGATAAGGATGAATGAAAAGACAGCAATATACTTAGCTTTCCCCACTGTCTAGGAAAGGTACAGAGAAAATAAAATGAATCTAAAGCTGAGACAGCAGCAATCACAGGTGCTCTGCTTTCATGACAATTGCCTCTTTATAAGCATATTTCATATTTTTCCTTTGGACTCTATCACTAATGTTACACTTTTTCTTTCCTTCAAAAAACATCATCACACTTCACCAAAACCTCCACCTTGAGTTTAAAAATGACCTTCTCTCAAAAAAAAATAGTTGCCTCAAGGGTTTCTGTGGGAGGAAGAAGACATCTAGAAACATCCTTTAATTTATTCTATTAACTTTCAGGTTTTTTAATCTCTTTGCTTCTTTAAAAAGTCTTTATTATCTTCTTTAAAAAAATTTCCATTTTGGTAAATTGTTTTTAATAGCACAAAGAGAACAAATGCAGTCCTTACTGCTAACTGGCAGATTAAAAATCTATTCACACAAGCACACAGACTAGGTCATAGAAGAGGCATTACTAATGAAGGCATCATGTGGCTGAAAAAAATGGATGATTTTTTTCATTGTTATTGTTCTGTCTTCCTCTCTACATATGCACAAATAATTTTATTCAAATGAATTTCAGGGCATTTTAGAATTTAATTTATTTCTAATTGAGGTTTATGCATAAAGGTTAGAAAATATTATGGAAATTATGTGTCAGGTTTGTGAGGATCATTAGTACCACCTCAATACAACTTTCATAAATAAATGATTTGTATAGTCATTTTAAAAGGAGAAATAATCACTACGTGGAAAATAATGACAAATTTTGTTTCTTATTTTTATATTTTTCTTTCTTTAAAGATACAAGGGTTATCATCAGTATCTCCCACAAATGCCACTGTTTCCTCTGTGGTGATTGGCTGATGAGTCTTTTCTAAACATTTTAATCTTTGCTATTATTATTGCTTCTGTTCTGACATGTACACTGAAAACAAAGAATTTAAATGAAAAAAAAACCTTTGATTTTTGTGATCAGGTAATGATATGGAAAGATGGTTTCTATAGTGGCATGATCTAAATGCTTCAGACAATGCCATTTGTGCATGTAGCTTTTCTAAAGTCAGCCACAGTTATGTTATATTACAGCTGGAATTTTCATTCGGTGTTTGTTCAATATCTGATCCTTGGTTCTCTTTGTCTTGTACCATTACATTGAGCAAAACAAGGGGGATCTCTGTCAGCCAGGCTGAGCTATCATCTCATAGAACAGCCGAACATTCCTCTCAAGGTTTGTGGGTTTTTACCGGTACCTGTTCCAGGGCTACAGCACAGCTTCTTGCTGCCACCATCCCAAAATCATTTCCTTCTTTCCCTCCCTCTCCCTCTTTCTCTCTCTATCCCTTTATCAAACCTCTTTGTTTTATTCTAGCATTTCCAGTTGAATCAGTTTTTCTCAAGGATAGACTCCAAAATTTGGAATTATTTTAGGAAGAAATTTATTAGGTCATTTGGAAGAGGAGAGAAAGCAAGAAAAGAAATGTGGCTCCCTCTCTCCAGATTCTGGCAGTTTTATATCATATACGATTTTGATAAAGATTTTGCACACCGGAACCCCATATGTGTTAAATGTGGTTATGCAATTTTGCCAAGAGGGCATCCTGAATACAAGGTAGATTGAGATAGATACGAGTAACTATAACCAAAAACAGAAGCTTAAGGTATACCCCTCCAGACGTCTTAGGTATTATAACCCAAAACAAGAATACTTTGGGTGCATCTGGGCACTTAGGAGAATGGGATATACCTTTCGACCATCTCTAGCATTCCTAGAGTCAAAAATGACATTCTAGGTATGGATAACCTTTAATCACATAAAGTTGAACTTAACTAGTATAATAAATCATTTTCCCCATGAATCTCAAGATGGTGCTTTTTATGTATTCCTCCCTTCTCTCTTATCCCTGAGGTATCGAAATTGTCTTTGCAAGAAAGAGATTTAGGAAACTCAGCTTTTGCTTGATTCATTTCATGAACAAGAAAAGCTCTTTTGTTGATGAATCTGAAACAGAAAAAGGAAATACACCTTTTCCCCTTGGCCTCAAGGCTCTCTTAGGCATTTGTCCTCAAGGGAATTTCCTTTGTCAGAGATTGTCCCCTTACTGATGACTATAAAATATTGATGACTAAAATGACAGGGCAGCTAAATGGTTACAGTGAATAGAGCCTGCAGTCAGGAAGAACTGAGTTCAAATGTGACCTCAGGAACTTAGTACCTATGTTATTGTGCACTTAAATTCTGCTTGCTTAATCTCCTGGAGAAGGAAATGGCAAAGCACTCCAGTATCTTTGCCAAGAAAATCCCATGGACGGTATGGGGTATGAGGTCATGAAGAGTTAGACATGACTAAATGATTGGACAACAGCAACATAAAGGAGAGAACAAAACAAATAAACACAAATTACAAGCAGTAGGCCAAAAAGAATGTGAGTGGTTTAGATAAGCTATTATAGTATAGTAGGAAACTGAATTCTAAAGAATCTACATGCTATTTTCAATGCTTTATTTTTCATTATTGCTGGGTCAGTGAAATTATTATTTATATAAAGGGAAAGTTTTCAGATTTTAAAATACTTCCTGCAAAAAATCTCTAATTCTTAATATTATCATGTAAATTGAGAGATAGTGTAGTATAGTGGATAGAAAGTTGGCCTACCTCTAAAATACGAGAGCTAGCTCTTCTTGGGCAAGTCGCTTAATTCATAAGAGCCCTGGGAAATTCTCTAAGACTAAAAGTTGTGAATAAATTACCTGTCTGCATTCTTGGAGTTGTTCATCTAGTAAGTTCCCCATATGGATGAAATTGTAGGCCTAAACCAAATAAATTGATACGATAAATTATAAATAATATACTTTTTCAAAAACAAAGGAATCTTTGAAAATGTGTACTTCAAATTTCAGAAGTTCTAATAGCTGACTCTGTCATGAAAGAGATTTTGCATGAGAACTTCTAGCAAGATAGCTGAGGGAGTAGGTGTGTTTAAAAGACTGATTTACCTACTTTGAAAATCAAGAAATGATTCAAATTACATCACAGAATAACAACAGAAAAAAAGAGAGGGGAAAGAAAAGAAGTTCTCAAATTTTCACAAGGAAAACCTCACAGTAATAACAGAACAAAGAAGGATGAAATGAATGAAACATGCAATCCTAATACAATGATTAAATTTCAGAAGGCACCTAAAATATTAAAGAAGTCTCAAGAGAAAAGACTGTGATAATAACTAGATCCTCAAAAATGAGAATAAACAACTATAAAAATAAGTTTAGGAACTTAATGAAAAAAATGTTTATTGGGGCTCTTGAAGAAAAAAAATAATACAGTTTAGGATATAGATGATGTCTTTCATAATAAAGCAAGTGAAACTGAAAATAAGAATGGCTGCAGCAAAATAGAATATTAAAACGCAGAGACTTAATTGTGTTAGGCCATTGATTTAGGTTCCTGTTAGCTTAAAGAGAAAAGCCAAAGTAGGAATAATTATTTGGTTCCTCCTTCAGGTTTCTGACTAGCAGACCAGAATGGCCAACTCTCTCAGAGGAAAACTGCTTTGCTAACCAACGGCTGTATACTCACTGTATATTCTTTCCCTAGTCTCCCTCCCTAGCTACAGAGAAGTAAAAATTTTTGGTAATTGGTAAATATTCCATGAGTACCTCATTTTATTTCAGTCTTGAATCTGAGGTACGAGATCATTTTTAATTTTTCATTATTGTTTAGTATTCAACATTCACGTCCATAAGATTTTGGGCTCCAAATTTTCTCCCCCTCTTCCTTCTCCCCTCCCTAAGATGACACACAATCTGATATAGGCTTTACATATACATTTGTATTAAACATATTTTCACATTAGTCATGATATAAAGAAGAATTAGAACCAATAGGAGAAATCATGAGAAAGAAGAAACAACAACAAAAGCAAATAGTATGCTTCCATCCACATTCAGACTCCCTAGTTCATTTTCTGTATGTGTTTTCATTTTCAATCACGTGCCCCTTGAAGTTGTCTTAAATCCTTGTTTTGCTGAGAAGAGGTAAGTCTATCAAGGTTAGTTATCACACAATGTTGCTGTTACTGTGTACAGTTTTCCCTTGGTTCTGCTCACGTCACTCAGCATTAGTTCATGCAAGTCTTTACAGGCTTTTCTGA
Organism: Phalanger gymnotis; assembly: GCA_028646595.1. Classification (NCBI taxonomy): domain Eukaryota; kingdom Metazoa; phylum Chordata; class Mammalia; order Diprotodontia; family Phalangeridae; genus Phalanger; species Phalanger gymnotis. The sequence goes on along the minus strand of CM053626.1, from coordinate 150,690,541 downwards.
AGTTCAACTGCTTATCATTTCTTATGGAACAACAGTTTTACATTATATTCATATCCCAAAGCTTGTTAGGTCATTCCCCAATTGATGGGCATCTTCTCAATGTCCAATTCTTGGCCACCACAAAAAGTTATTATAAATAACTTTTACATGTGGGTCCTTTTCCTTTTTTTATGGTCTCTTTGGGACCTAGTAATGCTATTGCTAGGTCAAAGGGGATCCACAGTTTTATAGCCCTTTGATCATAGTTCCAAAGTGCTCTCCAGAATGCCTGGATCAGTTCACAAGTCCACCAACAATGCATTAGCGTTCCAACTTTCCCACATCTTCTCCAACATTTATCATTTTCCTGTTTTGTCATGTTAGTCAATCTGATAGCCATGATGTGGGTACCAGATCATCTTAAGATAAATCTGGTTTAGTGCTCTGGCCATGCATTTGCTTATTCAGTGGTAGATAGAAGTGCCCCCCCACCAAACCTCACATGAGAATTCCTGCAGGCTGCCTATTGACTTAGCTTTAAAATGCAATGTTATCTATGTTTTATTGTATTTTCATTTATTTTGTCCAATATTTCACAATTACTTTTTAATCTGTTGAAACAGTGAGGCAATAATAATGATGTAGATGATAATTCTCAAAATGCCTATGTAATTCTGTATCACAAAGTATATGAGACTCTCCACTTAGAGGGTAGAAGAAGTAAGCCATTTATTCAGACACCAAGATCAATATCCCATAACCAAATGTTCAGCTCCCACAGCCAGTCAGTCCACTTCATCATAACAGCAAGGAACCCAAAACATTCAATACAGAATATCGTAACATGGAGCCTCAACATACCAAAACCTCTCCAACCCCCTGCTAGGGTTTTCCCAAAGACGAACTCACAGCTAAGTCAGCCTGTTCAGTTCTAACAATCATGAAGGCAGCCAGTAGCAGCCATTAGTAACCACAACATCTCTATGTCTCTCTCAACATTTTCTGTGACATAACTTCCTTTTCCTGTCAGGAAGCTACTCCCACCATGTAACTTAGGCTTTGTGTGACTTAAGCAGGTCATATGGCCTATTAAAGTGTGGGAGAGATATTCAAATCAAAATTGATAGTACAGCTGTTTGGGCAGCACTTGCTATGGGCCACATGCCACCTCTGGCTAAGACTATAACACTTAATAAAAAAGGAAAGACACACTAAAAAACAGCCACCAAAAAAACCTGTCAAAGTTACTATCATAACAGTAAGTTAAAGATTATTGAAGAATATTCACAATGTTATTTATGATAAATTTAATTTCTTCATTCTGCTAACAAGATTTATAATGACTGCTTTTTTCTATTTTCTCAAAATATAAAATACATCATCTTGTTTAAAGCTTAGAGCAAATAATGACAATTTTTAGTCATTTGGGCATTGTCAGTTTGGGTATTTCCCAGAGATTATATTTTCCTTTTATCTTTTACTTCTCTTTTAGTCATTTTATTCACTGTGGTATTAACATAACAGATTTAAAAGGAGAAAGCAAAAAGTAGTGCTCCTCAAAAAAAAAAAATGAATTTCAAAGTTTTCATGCAAGCATCCATGATGCTTGTCTAGCATTCTTTGACCATCTCTGCAAAAAAAGACCCTTGGAAACTAAAATAATAAATCTGATATTATTCATTATATAGACAACTCTGGAACAGTGGAAAGTACATAGAACAGGGAAAGAAGGAAACAAACAAAAAAAAAACCATGATACTATTATTAGCACTGCTACTATATTCATTTCTTCAAATCTTAGTTTCATTTGGGCTGAACTATTTCTGTGGTCACTTTGAAGTCTAAAATTATACAATTATTTCTATTTGTCACAGGAAGAGGAGAAAATAGTAGGGAAAAATAGACTAGAAAATCCATAATTATTTTCAGAGAAGCCTTGGGGCATAATGAAGAATCACTGTGTTTCTACTCCAGGGAAATTTCAATAATTTTTTTACTGAGTTGAATGGTAGAAAAAAATTGCACAAATGCCAGTTTCTACATTTACAAATCTATATATACTAATTAGCAATTAAATGGAAATATAATAAATGCTATGAATCAAGGGTAATTAAAATTCTGGCAGCTAACTCTGGTGTGAAGAACTCCAAATGAGAGTTTTCTTTTATTATCCTGAATAATTAAGAATTAAATAACGTCAAGGTGCTCACCGTATTATAAAAACCATTTCTGAATATAAAAATATAAACTTATAGCTTACATTCCTATTATCTTTAAAAACATTAATCAATTTCATATAGTAATAATATAATGAGAAAACAGATCACAAGGTAAGTGAATGACTACCTTCAGATTGTGACATATAGTAAAATGAATCCATTCTATCAGAACAGAAATTAGCCCAGTGCTATGGATTGTGTACCCTAGTGGAGACCATATTATAATACTATTAATAATGATGGCAACACTTGAACATAATAGACTGCCCACTAATATCTGCTTCTAGTATTTATTATAATATGAATCATGCAGTGCTCATTTGGTATTCAGATTATGCCAAGACATTATTACTTAGGTACTGAATAATGTTCCAAAGAAAAACATTTTAGTTCTATCTTCTGACAGACAAAAATACTATACTCTATTAGTAATTAATAATTGGCTTTGTATTTCTTTTTCCAAATATTTACCCTTAGGAAGCTTTGCAACATTGGTGGGGGTGGGGAGGGCAGGTGGGCAATAACTCAATCAGCTCAATATTATCTGAAAACAGGAACATCTGAAGGACTTCAGCTACCACGAGGAATCCTTTTTCAGTTTGAACTCTGTACTATTCCTCCTCCATCTTGGCAATAGCACAAACAATGTTGGAGAGCATATAGTATGCACTGTATTATGCTTTACTTGTTAATAATCAGGAGATTGCTAAATTTGTCACTGTTTTATGCTGTTCAAGGAATCTTTTATGATTTTAATTGTTCATGGGAGACACCTTGTTGAAGGAAAGCCTTTAAAGAAACAATTGTCTCTGCCAATTCAAATGTTTCCTTATAGTCGCAAACAATTAGCACAAATGAGATTTTGTATTTATTCATACTGTTCAGTCAATTTTGTCACAGTTAAATGTCATCTATTGTAGAATTTTGTTTGCAAAAGCCTACCTGTTCCTTTTTCAAAATTGTAACAAAGATGCCCTTACTAAATGTGAATATTATTCTCATAAAGATTTTATAGACTCGGGAGGGTTCCTAATTATTAATATTCTTTCAAAAGCTTCTTTCAGTAATAATAATGTCTATGATCTTCCCCCACATACATACACACCTAAACTCAATATCTTTCCTTCTTTATACAAAGGAAAAATTCTTATCAGTACATATATCTTACACAGGTAATGCAAAAAGACAATGAACTGGGCCCAGAATTTAGAAGAAGTGCAAGTTATATTTTTTAAGGAATTGTGACTCCAAACTTCTTCTTGATTTATAAAGGCCTCGTATTTTAAAATATCCTTACATTGATTCAATAGTTTCAAATCATGGAACAGCATGATTAATGAAGAAACACAAGTTGAGGTTATCCAAAAGCTGGTGCAGAGGGATGTGAGTAGAACAGAAAATATTGCCAGGGAAGATGTGTGAAGTAGAAATATTGTAAAGAATATCATTTTTGTAGTATGCTGCCTAAAAGAAGATGGGATGTTTGCATAGTAAGTGACAGCTACTCTATGGCTCTACTTGTACTTACCTAATGCCAAAAAACAGAGAGGAAAGACCTAAGCAGATCAGATGAAGCTATGATATAAGATGGAACGGAAGGAATGAACAAGAGTCACAGAAGAGGAGAAGGCATGCATTGGCTGTAATGTGCAGGAGAAGAAGGAAGAGCTATATAGTTGATGACATAGATTAATGGAAGTGTAAAAGTGCGTAACAAGTTATTGCTTTTACTTCTTGCACTCTCACTTCAACAGAAAGTAGGACAACTATATTATATCATGCCTCCCATGCAAATTGATTAAAATGATGTTAAATAAATTGAATCAACCAAATAAACCCAAACAGGTAATAGGTGGATTAGGGAGAAGAGATAGTTCTAACCTTGGGGAAAGACACAAAAAAATTGATATTTCTATATAGGAAAATCAATAATCCAATTAATCTATTAATAAATTTTAATTAAATGCTTTCCATGTGTTAGGCTCTCTAGCCACTGTAAATATAAGACCCAAGAATGAAATAATCCATACTCAAAAACACTTATATTCTAATGGGGAAATAAATTAAAATAAAAATATGTAACATAAATATCAATACAAGTATAAACAAAGTTAGAGAAGGTAGCCGGTGCCGTGGATAGTGCTCTAGGCCTGGAGTCAGGAAGATCTGAGTTCAAATCTAGCCTCAGACACTTACTAGCTGTATGACCCAGGGCAAGTTACTCGACTCTGCTCAAGTTTTCTTATTTGTAAAATTAGGTGTTAAAGGAAATAGTGAAATGCTCCAGTATTTTTGCCAGGAAAACCCAAAATATTGTCACAAAGAGTCGGACAGAACTGAACAACAACAAAAAAGTTAAACACAGGGTAGTTTGGGAGGGAGGACACTTATAGTTGGGAGGATTAGGAAAAAAAAAGTTCACGAAAAAGTGGTACTTGAGCTATGTGTATTAAAGGAAGAGTCTCTTACTCCATTACCTTTGCTACAAACTTTAATTCCATATTCCAAAACACCATGCAACAAGATTATTAACCCGAATGTACTTATATTTTATGTAAAACATATTGCATTCTACCCACAAATGTTTGTCATAAAAATCTGGCAAATGTTGGCAATATCTTTGCATTTACATGTTATAAAAGAAATTACTAAATAAACTGGAGAAAGTAAAATGTAATGAAATTCTCCATTTGGGGGAAGCTTGTGACACAGTGCCTCTGGGTATGGAGTCAAGAAGATGTAAGTTCAAATACAGCCTCAGATACTTCCTAGAGCTGCTAACCTGGGCAAGTCACTTAATGTCTATTTGCTTCAAGCTCCTCAACTGTAAACTGAGCATAATAATGAGATCTTCATTGCAAGGCAATGATGACAATCAAATAAGACAGTATTGTAGAAGTACTTAGTGCAATGCCTGGCATATAGTTGGTACTTCATAAATACTTACTGCCTTCCTCTCCTTTCATTTAGTGATGGAGCTTCACTTCTGGGTAAAGATAACCTGGACATTCCTCTGCATTATCAGAACTAGAACCACACTGTCTGTAGAGATCTACAGAAGCAGTACTAGCTAAAAGGTGGTATCTTGGTTTTCTCCTTAAATACTGAAGTGATGACCATGAGAATCCCACCAGTCACTTTCAGATGCTGATTGGTACTCCAAACCACATTATTTAAATTTGAACTGGTTGTCTTATGACTGCTCTTTGCTTCATGTTTCTTTTTTACTCTCCCTCCCCCTTTTTTCCAATTTATCTTTCTTTTCTCTTTCTGTAATTGGGTTTGTCTGGGCTTTGGGAATAGTAGTGACACAAAATGCTGGATTACTTGCTCACATGTTGTCTTTGTCCTTCATTTTCGAAGAGGACTGTAGCATCAGGGAAATGATGACATGACTTGCAGTTGACTTTGATTTGAGTGAGGGAGGGCTGTGCAAGGTCACCATCCTCACTTTCTCCTCTGCCATGGTCCTCTTTAGAAAAAGAAGCAAAAACACAACCTGTGAGTAAGGCAGAGCTGCTTGAATGGGAACCTAGCTAGTTCGATAACTCAGCTCATCCTTTCCCTCTCCCTCTCCCTCTCTCTCTTCCTGTCTATCTCCCCTCCCTCTCCCTCTTCTTCTCCTTTCCAAAGGAAGGCAAATTTTGATGGCCAGAAGCTACCCACTTAACTTGGGGTTTACTAACTAGATTCTCTCTCTCTCTCTCTCTCTCTCTCTCTCTCTCTCTCTCTCTCTCTCTCTCTCTCTCTCCCTCTCCCTCCTTTCCTCCCTCCTGCCTTACAGTGAATATAGATGGTAACTGTTTCTCTTTGGAACAGCAGCAACACTGAAGATTTTCCCCTCTGGGTTTCTTTGGCTTTCTTTTTTTTCTAATTAAAGAGGCCATCCCTTGTTATACCTCCAACTGAGAGACAGAAAGAGGTTTACTTACTACAATTTGAAATTACTATGGTTCCTTTAAAGCATTCAAAAGAACTTGAAAGGATTTGTATCAGAAACATGTCTGTTTGAGATGCTCTTTGTCACATCTTACATACTGTTCTTGCTATCAGAAAGCTACAAGAAATACCATCACAGTATCCTTCACTGGGATACTACTTTGGCTGCTTTTTAGGCCTGGTGAGGCTCATCTTGTTTCTCCTGACTTAGTTAAAAATATATCCCCCACCCAGTTGTAGCTTGTTCTGTGTTTTCCACTAAGTATGATAACCTCCAGTGGAAGTGGCTGTGTTGTTAAGCAAAATTGTCTCATTAGCATGGCTTTTGTTTCTTTTGAGTGGAAGTACTTTCAGCTGTTAAGTGCTAAGCCCCAGGCCCAGGGCCCTGTCAGGTGTGAAACCTGTGTGGGTGTGGATTGGTGACT
>CM053626.1:150648363-150683479 GCA_028646595.1 Phalanger gymnotis | reverse complement strand
GGCTAGGTAGAGGGTGTGGTCTGAATGGGCTGTAAACTGCCTTGGCTGTTTCTCAGAGATGCCTTCTGTGGCTTTAAGAGCCTCTTTGATAAAAAATGTGCTGGGTTCCAAGCCCCGAGGGTTTTCTGACTCTTAGCTTGTCCCCTATGACTTTTCAAGACCCTGCAGTAAGGGGGTCGCTGTGTGGTCCGAGGGGGTATTTTTTCCACTACTTTAAGAAAACCCTTGATAATCTGGGGGTTGATAGTACATCCATGGTCCTTGGCCGGCTTATATATAATTCTTATGAATGCAGCCTGATCTGCGGCAGTCCTAAGGACTCCACCTGCCTCATGATAAGGAAAATTCCTTACCTCGCCAGCTTAACTGGGTTGCCTGCGGAGACGGGAGGTGCTCCTGCTGAGAAATTCAGATTCTTCCCAAGGCTGTGCGCTGCGCAATCTTCCTTTCTGCTCTTCTCCTTCCTCTCGTGAATTTGTCCCAAGGCTGTGCTTCTTCCTCTCCTGAAGGAGGCACCTTGGGGATTGTGGGCTGCGCGTTTGGCTCCGAGCCTGGCCCCATGTTTGGGCGCCAATTGTAAGGGTATTACCCCATAGTCCCAGGCCTTAGTCCAGCAAAGGCCTGATCTCGCGGGCAATGATGAGACGGAAGCCAAGATGGTGAAATAGCTCCATTTAATTAAGTCAGTGACCAGATTTTATAGCCTTCATTACGTAGTACTAGGACTACCTTGATCCGCCTACTCTCCGCCTATTCTTCTCCTGTTCTCCTCCCCTTTCTTTCCCACGCTCTCCCCATGATTCACCTGTGCACAGGTGAACCCGGAAAAGAACCCTGCACCACGTTGCCAACAAGGGCGAGACCCTTCCTCCAGACTCCATCTTGTTCCTCCCATACCTCAGAGCCCTGAGGCTTCTCAGTTGGCGTCTGGGCGTGGAGGTCCAACGATGTTTGGGGTCGGCTCTAACTCGTCCCATTACACTAACACAAAAGCCTAACTTAGTATATCTATGGGAGGGACAGGACATAAACTGGTGGAAACCAGAAGAGAGGGAACCATTCTATATAACTATTCTATGTAAAGAGCAAGGACCATTTGATAAAATCATTCACTTTGTAATGAGATACCATGAGATATTCTCATAGTCTTCCCAGTGAAGTACACTTAGGTGGCAATAGAAAAGCTTGGATTAGTTTGGTTGAACAACAACTGAAAAGAAATTTAAGTCGTCTCAGAAGGAAGCAAGCAGTGGTGGTAAACGTTTTAAAACCAGTTCACTAGGGGGAAATATACCTAGGACATACTTCTAAGTTTAAGCTACATTTTTGAGCTTTTTTTATCCCAATCACTTTCTTAAGTCTAGATAATCAACAAAACAATAAATCAAGCTCTCATTTATAGAATTTACAGTTCCAATTTTCAGCCTACCCTGAATATTTTACTATCAGCTCTCCAGGGCAATACAAGCTGGCTATAGTACATCCCCAAAAGCAAGTGACTTTAGGAAACTGTTTTGTGGAGTAGAGTGAGAGAGAAGGGGCAAATACAATTTCAAAGATACAGGCAAGAGAGAGAGAGAGAGAGAGTGAGAGAGAGAGAGAGAGAGAGAGAGAGAGAGAATCTAAATTATTACTTACGCAGAGAGACATATTAGGAAAATCAAGCAAAAAAATGACCTACATTGAATAGAGAGAATGGAAGTTGGGCATCTAGAACTTCAGCTGCTAGAGCACTGAGGCTTTTTGGTATTGGTACTACTGCTGTTGCTAGCTCTGGCTCCTTTTTACATTTTCCTATTATTGATCACAGACCCAATTAATGACTGCAGCAGAGGTTATTACTACACCTTTGTCCCATTTTATGCATGGACTATATCACAAACATGAGACCTTCGATACTATTTACATAAGACATTTTGCAAAGTTTAAAGCAGAATATAAATTTCAGCTCTTCATATCTGCTTATTATCAAATTTTAAAGGAGAAAGGACATCTCATTATCTATCCTAGAGCAACTCAAGTTTTGTGGAAGATAACAAAACTTTAACAATAGTGGAAATTTTGGGGATCTATGTTAAGGTGACTGGAAAAAGGAGAACAGACTGTCATTTTTTCAACTTTGAGTGGTGTGTGGTGCCAAAATAATAATAAAAAAGCTTATTATGATACTGTGTGCAAGATATAAATGGTTATTAGAAAACATTACACCATTTTATTCCAACTCGAAATTGAATTCTTTTGTGAAATATAATTTCCGTTACTAATAAGCAAATATACATATGAATGTAAATTTTATATGTGATGTATGAATATGTATGTATATCTATTTTTATCTCTACCATCTCCTCTACCAGGGCCTTACCTTGTTATCCTCTCAAACTTTCAATTCTCCCCTCCCTTCAACCCTTTGAAATGGAACTATTTTTGAATTTCTTTAGCTAAGATCTCTTCTTTGACATCACTAGATTCTACTAATCAGTAGATCTTTGAGTACAGAGATACCTCTATTTCCCGCTTGTTTAGTAAAACTCTGGTACATAGGCCCTCGATAAATGTTATTGAAATGTTTATCTAATTAAAGTGTCTAATTCACATAATCATAAAACATCAAAGATGGAAGAGATATTCAAGTCTACTTAAGATACATCTCATATGTGACAAACAATCTATCCTATAAATACACAATAAGATGTTGCCTAACCTTTCCTATTAGATCTCCAGGGAAGAGTAACCAGCCATCTGGTTAACTTGCGGTTGACTGGCTAGATTTGTTTTTCAAAGACCAAACCTTAAACCCAGTTCATTCTGGATCTCAGAGACAATAGGTCCCTGCCCAAGCACCACTTTATGGTTATTTTGGGGGCCCTCCTGGCCTGTAGTAACTTTCTCTTTTGGCCAGCAACCTGAGAGTCTTCTCCTCCTACTTTGATTTTTTTTTTTTTTTGATTATAGGGGCCATCCTGTGATTCACTTCTTAAAGACATCTATTCGCTGAATGGGAGTTGCCTCACTCAAAGTGAGAAGCTGAGAAGACCTTAAATTAAAAGGGTCAAGGTCTCTGTGTTGGTAAGCAAAATGGGCTCCTTAGTGCCCTTGAAGAGTTTGGCTTTTGTTTGCTTTGAGTAATGTTAAACCCCAGGCCCAAACTCCTATTAGGTGTGGAACCTTTGTGGGTGTGGATTGATGACTGAGGTGGGGCCCAAGGTGGGGCTAACTCCAGGGAGGGCCTAGTTTACATCTCTGGGACAGCAGAGAATCTTAGACCACGTGGGTTTAAGTCTGCCTCTTTGTGACGATTTTAGGTCACATGGATAAGTCGCATGTGTGACTCACCCCTGATGCTGACAGATATAAAAACCAGGGGCTGGCTTCTTTTTCCTTGGAGCTCTTTGCCACAGCAGTGGTGGCATGCATGACTCTGGGCCAGCCCTTGTTCTGAGCTCCCGGGGCTGAACCTAGATGTTGGTAACTATGAATTGTATTGGGTCTGTCTGTTTGTAATTTGTTTAAGGGCTCTTGAGATGGTGTTGATGAAGAGACTCCAGGCAGCTGTAGCTAAGGAGCCCTCGAGGTTGTAAACCGGGATGCTGAGACTTTGTTGAACTCTGGTAACTATGTATTGGGATTTGAATCAGACAAGGTCTGTCTGTTGATGTTTGTAGTTTGCTTGTATTTTGCTCTGACGTTCAGGGTGCTGGCTTTTTCTCCTGAATTGAGTGAATGATATTTGTGCACTGAATTAAAGTAAGCTTGCCAACCCCTTAACCTTGCTCTCCTTATTAAGGCAGATTAAAAGAACCTGGGCTTTCTGGCTGTCCAGCAGCTTTCTGGGTACTGTCCGTGGGTGGATCTTCCCCCCCCCCACAGAAGCTGCTAGCCAGATTGTTAAAACAGTCTCCCATCGTATCTTCAGCCATCTCCAGTCACCCTGATCAATATCTGGTCACTACATCCAGATGGCTCTGGAGGAGAAAATGAGGACCTCCCTCACTCAAATTAAAGTGGATTGCAATTCGTGTCATTTTCCCCTGATGTCATGGTCCTCTTTGAGAATGAAGGACAAGCCACAACCACAATCAGCCACCTGTAGAGGCAGTCTCCTCTTACTTAAATAGCTCTAATTGTTAGGAAATGCTTTGCTTATTTGTTTTCCTAACATTAAGTGTAGTTTCACCTCTTTCCAAGTTCTACCCGTTGCTCCTGGTTCTTCCATATGACAACCCTTCAAATACCTGGGTATAGCTATTGTGTTCCTACTTATTCTTCTTTTCTCTGAGCAAAAATCTTCAATTTCTATAAGGTAAACCAAGCCAAAGAAACAATAGCATTTACCAAAACCTCAGTAATTTATTTAAACAAGGGATCAACTATGAAAAAACCATTGTAAAAGTTTAGTGGAAACAAAAGCAATTTCTGCAAGCAATAAAGATGAGAAAAACATGGTTTAAACATATTGAAAATAAAATAAAATGCAATACATTTCTTCATAGTTACTCAGAATACATTGCTCCACTATAACACAGTCTGACTGTTGTGCACAGTCAAAATGACAACAAATACAATATAAATAAGAAAGAAAATCAATAAAACAATAGGTTATATTCATAAAAGACTGTGGGAATTGGGATGGGAAGCAAGCATAGAGCTATAGTCAATGAGTAGCAATAGTAGCAACAATAATCTAAATGTGAGTAGATTGAAAGTGGCATTTTAGAAGAAGGAAGACAATAATATATAAATGAATGAATTCAGTAACTTTTTCAGTTACTTATTGATTAATCCTTAAATTCATTAAAATGCCATTTATGGGAGTTCACTTATGTGTCAATGTTACTTGACATGTAATTTTCAAATAGCTCATGGAATGTGGGAAGTAGTCATCATATAAAGTAAAACTTCCCATCCAAGTAACATCCCAAAGCCAAACAGTGTCAGACTCACTGAAACAAAGTAGAAACTGACCTACAGTATCAAGTGGAGCATGAAATTATTCATCTTATCCACTTGTTTCATAACTCTTACTGCAAAACCTGACCAGAACATAAATGAGTGTGACTGCAAATAAAGTGTTTGAGAAGACCATTTATCTTTGTTGTGGTAGTAGTGATCAAATGTTCAGGGAGAGTCTCTCTCAGTAGTCATCTCCATTAAAAATGCACCATTGTTTGTACGGCTAATATGCCGTACAAATAATAGTCACAGATCATAAACCACAAATATTCTCCTGCAGCAGAGCTATGGCAATCTTTGCACAAGACCTTGAAATACAAACATCAGTATATCAGAAACCAACTGTCAGTAGCTTATTCACTTAAAAGACACAAGATCTCAATAGTTTTCTCAATGTATCTCAAGGATGTGAATAGTAAAAGAGATTTTATATCAAAAGATATCTGTTATAGGAAACTATTCCCTTAGGAGATTGTTTATGCCATTCCAGTAAAAGTGAAGTGAACAGCAAAACTGATAAAATTTGAAGGTAATTGCAAACATGAGAATAGTCATATTTGATGATGGTCATTTTTGCTGTTTCTACTCAAAGAATTAAAGTAAAGAGGTTTTCTCTCCCTGTTTCAAAGCCCCCTGGAGTGGGTTTTAAAAAAAAAACAATCTGTATTTGCATATATGAATGCAGCTTTGCCTTAAAGGGAGGAGGATATTTTATGGCTTTAAATTTTCAGGGGACAAAATCTCAGATTCTGGCAAAGTTTTGGATTATATTGGATTTCCAACAGCAAAACCAATGGTCCTTAACTGAATTCCCCACAGTTATACAACAGCTGAACATCAAGAGTGTTTTGAGGCACAATGCCTTCTATTAAACCCAAGCATCCTTTTAACAGTTTTAGTGTGGAGCATTTTGTGTTGATATTTAGTTAAAGATCCACAAAATCTGCCAACTTTTCTGAAAAAAAAAATGGTCTGGTGAAGAAGATAGCTGCGTTCTATACCGTTTTTTTATATACTGCAATTGAGCAATGTATCTTTGCCCTTTCTAAGGCATTTATTACATATCATTCAGCTGCTCACTCAAAATTCAATAATGTACAATTTTGTAAATTGTAGATACACAGTATACTTACAGAGTTATGGGACTTTTATGACAAGGTATTATTCTGATAATGCCCAGTAAATCTCAAACCTCCTTTTAGTTTTACCACAATTATATCCTCCTAACTTTTTTTCCCTCCCCAAATCATTTAGTTACCATTGGTAACTAAAGATATTTCTCTTAGTTTTCCTTGTCCTTCTGGGAAAAAAAAATAGCTAAGATCTCTAGGAAATTCCCTGGCAGCCTCAAATTGATAAATCTCCTCCAGGGTTGTGCTAGAAGAAGTTTAACAGACATTTTTTTTTTTAATTGCCATACAAATTACAATAGTACCACTTTAAGTTTAATCTGCATTATTAATATTTTCTTCACTTTCTTAAGACTAGACAATATGGCCATTTAATAGTGTTTTATTTTTTTCCAATTACATGTAAAGATAGTTTTCAACATTCACTTTTATAAGCTTTTGAGTTCCAAATTTTTTTTCTCCTTCCCTCTCTCCCCCTTGTTCCCCTTTCCTAAGACAGAAAGCAATCTGATATAGGCTACACATGCACAATCATATTAAACATATTTCCACATTAGACATGTTGTGAAAGAAAAAAAACCTGAGAAAGAAAAAAATACAAAAAAAAATAGGATGCTTTGATCTGCATTGAGACTCCATAATTTTTTCTCTGGGTGTAGATACCATTTTCCATCCTGTGTCTTTTGAAATAATCTTAGATCATTGTATTGCTGAGAAGAGCTAAAGGACTAGAAAATCAACAAAACAATCATGCCCTCATTAAAATTGTTTCCTGATTTCTGAGATGTAAATATTCATAAGGAAAATATAAGAATCATCTATAAAGCCAGTTCAAACTAATTCTAACATGCCCCAGGTTCTCCCTCTGACTACAAAATTCTCTCAAAATACCTCTTTCCTGATTATCCAGCCTAGCTCAACCATCCAAATTATTAACTTCTAGTTATCACCACACATTTTTTCTCTTCCATTTTCATTAACTATGAAATTGTCTTACCTATAAATAGTCTATTGCCATTCTACTTCTCCTTGTGCCTTGCAACACCAAATCCTGTTCTTTGTCCTCATCACAACCTCCAATTTCTTCACCTCTTTATTTCTCCACACACCAGCCAAAGTTATCACCCCTGGACTAGCTACACTCACACCCCTACCCCGTATTGACTTCATTGTGAACTGGTTCTGATGGGGTATTGGGTGCCTGTGCTTGGATTCCAGTTCCAAAATCACATCTCTCTCTAGCCTAAAAACATTGTCCCTAGCAGTTTCTCTGTAACAAAACAAGACAACATGCCCTAGCAAAACATTTGTCTCTCTTCCTGCTAGAATGACCAGCTGTACCTATAGAATTTATTAGTCTGAACCAGCTGTGTACATGCTGAACAGGCTGTGTACTGGGTCATAGAGATATTTACTACTCACTGACCTCTCATATGCACATTAGACCTAGACATATGTATACTTCCTTACATTTATCTTGTCTAACAAGACATTAACAGAAGAAGCTTGGATATTTCCAGTGGGTCCTGACCATTAGTTCACTTAGTGACCTTTCAGGCCTAAAGCCATGCCTCCATGTAGCCCCCACCTTGGGCTATTTCCCAGTGCACTCTGAGTAAAATGCCTGCACAGTAGATACTAAATGTGCATATCCCTATAAGAACTAACCACTCTCTAACCCCACCCTAAAACAACTAATTAGCATATTTGGCACGTGTTTTACCACAGAATATCCTATATAATCTATACCTGTATAGCCTTTTCATTGCAGGTTCCTTAAGAACTCTTGCCCGCTGTAAAGCATAACAATAAACTTTTGCCAACTTGACTTAAAGATTGCAAATTCATTCCAGTTGACCCTGCCCTGGGAACTTTAATTTTGGGATTCCTGAATCCCTGGGTTTGGCCCTCAACAGTTTGACTATGCGGTATACTTGTGTTCCTTATCCTATCACTGATTTTATCCTCCTTAGCCTCAGGTTTTGATAATTAACATCATTTGCTTCCTTTAATCCTACTTGCTTCTGAAGGAAGCTAGAGAAAATTGCAAAACCATGCTGATTGAGACTACTAACCATTTATGTTAAGTAATATTGTGGAACCTCACTATCATAAGGTGATTCTTTTATTTCCTTTAATACTTTCACAATCTCATTAAAGTGGTTTTCCAAAATTTTTCATCCTTTCTCAAACCCCCTATGATTCTCCCTTCCCCACTCTCTTAGTTTACCTCATATTTGACTGAAAAAAAAAGCAATCTTTCACCAGGATCTCCTTCCTTCCCCTCATCTCATATCAGTCATATTCTTTCTGCCAAGATCTCCGCCTTTACCTCCTTTACCTCCCATCTTTACAAAGGGAAATGCCCCCTCTGTCTCATACATCTTCATTTTCTTCCTGTCTATTGAAAGCTTCTCTTCTGCCTACAAAGACCTCGTACATTCTTTACCCTCCCCAAACAACAACAACAACAACCACTTTGCTTCATCTCTGCCTCTCTAGTGGCTATCATTATTTATTCTTCTTTTTGTGGCTAACCTCCATTTATGCTATCGTCAAGGAGTCAAGAACAGTTATCCTCCTTTTTTTGGTTTAACTTCTTGAGGAGGCCATCTACAGTAGGTATCTCCAGTTCCTTTCTTCTAACTCTCTTCTTCATTCTCTATAGTCTGGATTCTGACATTATCATTCACCTGAAACTGATGTTTCCAAAGTTACCAATCATCTCTTGTCAAATCAAATGGCCTTTCTCTATATTCATCTTTCTAGACCCATTTGAAATTGAAATTTTGAGATTGTTGATCACCATAATATTCTTTTTTCTCTAGATTTTGTGATATTAAAGACTCCTAGTTCTTCCTTATCCGATTCCTTCTCAGTCACCTTTGCTGGACGATCTCCTAGTTATATGCAATAACTATGGGTGTCCCACAAGCCTCCTTTCTGGACCCTATTTTCTTGTCCCTCTCTACTATTTCACTTGATGATTTCATCAGCTACCTTACATTCAATTCTGATGTCAGAGTCAATAATTATCAGGTATATTTCTGCAGCCCTAATTTCTCTCCTGACTTCTAGTCTTATAGTTCCAACTTCCTATTGGACATTTTGAACTAAGTGCCTTAACTTAACATATCCCAAACTGAACTTACTGTCTTTTCTCCCAAGACCCTTCTTAACTTTCCTGTTGCTAGTTGTTCTCCTTTGTTGTCAAAGAGGACCAAAAGGACATCATTACGTTAGAGTCAAATTACAGTGAGTCTGACCATGGGTGATCAGAACAACATGAACTCAGAATGCTCTTCCACAGGTTGGGAACAAATAGTCCATATGAACATTTGGGCTAGATTCTCTAAATATTTGCATCCCATGTTTCTTTTGAGTTACTTCAATTCCGCCTTGCTCATAGCGTGCAGCACTATCTCTGATGAGGGCACACCATGCTCTTTAGTCCTGTGCCCGTGTCTTCCCTTGTCACACAATCAATTCTAAAGTTCTTAAGAGAGACCTTGAGAGCATCTTTTATTGCTTTTTCTGACCACCATATGATGACTTACCTTGTGTGAACTCTCCATGAAGTAGTCTTTTTGGCAAATGTATATTTGGCATTATAACAATATGGCTAGCCCATCAGAGTTGTGCTCTCTGCAGTAGTTTGAATGCTTGGCAGTTTAGTTCAAGAAAGTACCTCAGTGTCTGGTATCTTATGCTGCCAGATTATCTTCAGAATCTTCCTAAAATAATTCAAATGGAATTCACTCAGTTTCCTACCATTGTGATTGTAGGCTATCTAGATTTCTTAGGTATACAATGAGGTCAGCACAATGGCTCTGTAAACCTTCAGTTTGGTAGTCAGTCTAATAACTCTTCTCTCTCACACTTTCCTTTGGAGCCTCCCCAAAGCTGAGCTGTCTCTGGTAATGCACGTATAAACCTCATTAACAATGTGTACATCCCTGGAAAGTATACTGCCAAGGTAAGTGAACTCATCCACAGAATTCGAAACTTCTCCATTTGTTGTAAATTGTTGAACAAATGGATGGTGTACTGGTGGCTGATGGTGCACCTGCAGTTGCTTGAAGTTAATCATTAAGACAAAATTAGTCCAAGTAGTGGAGAATTGATCCATATTTTGTTGCACCTTAGCTTCAGTGGATGCATTGAATGCCCAATCATCTGCAAACAAAAAGTGATGCATCAACATTCCCTCCACTTTAGTTTTGGCTTGTAGCCATTTCATATTGAAAAATTTACCATCAGTGTGGTAGCTGTCCTTGATGCCATGTTTGAACTCATTGCAAGTTTTTGACAACATGTCTGAAAAGCTAAAAAGCATGGGAGCAAGCACACAGTCTTTTTTCACTCCACTGGGGACGGGGAAAGTGCAAGAGCATCACCCATTATCTAGAACCTGGGCAAGCATACCATTGTGAAATTTATGTACTATACTGATGAACTTCTCCCAGCAACCAAATTTTGACATGATTTTCTATAAGCCCTTATGACTGACACTATCAATGGCCTTGGTCAGATCTCCCAACATTATATATAGATATCTATTCTGCTCCTGGCATTTTTCCTGGAGTTGTTCATCAACAAATACCATATAGTCTGTTGCTCAGTCCTTTCTGAAGCCACACTGGCTCTCAAGTATATGACCATCTTCCAGGTGAAGGATCACCCTATTAAGGAGGACTCTGGTGAGAATCTTGCCAACAATGACAAGGACAGAGACCACCTCCCATGCTTATTGCAGGACAATCTATTTCCTTTACCTGTATACAGATGGACAATGGAGGCATACTTGAACTCCTAGGGGATAACCTACTCTTGACATATAAACTTAAAAATTTCAATTAGTCTTTGTATGGGCAATGGACCCCTCCCCCCCCAAACATGTAAATTTTTGCTGGGATAGAATCAGCACCAGGTGCTTTGCCACACAAATGGAGCTAATGGAATTCAAAACCTCTTATTCAACTGGAACTTCAGCTAGGGATGGATTAACTTCAACCTGAGGTACACGGTCTATGGCTTCAGCATTATTTGATGATGGTCTGTTGAGAACACAATGGAAATGTTCAGCCCATTTCTTTAGGACCATGTCCTTATCACTAATCAATGTGTCTCCTTCAGCACTGAGTATTTGAGATGCAACATAGGTCTTCAGTCCACAGATACCCATCAGGGCATCATAAAAGTGCTTTGGTTGTTAGTAACATCATAAAACTGAATTTCATCTGCCTTCTTACTGAGCCAAGAATCCTGCAGATCTCTGAGCTTTGCTTGTGCTTTACTTTTGATGAAATTAAGTGTTTCCTTATAATGGGTCTTGATGTTTATAAGTATTCTGACCCAGATGAGCAAATAAAGCACTGTACAACAAATCTCTGCTCCACTGTTGTCAACTGTGTGTTGGCTCAACTTTCCGTCTAAGTTAGCAACAAATTGTTCCCTCTCAGAGAAGTGCTCTAATCTGTTGACATTAATTCTTCTGGGAGTCATTTTGCCTTAGGGCCACTGCTTTTGTTGAATGTGAATATTTAGCTTGGAGAAGATAAGTCTATGATCTGTCTAGCACTCTGTACCACACATTACCTTCATTACTCTCATATCCTGTCTATCTTGCTAATGTTTATTTCAATGGTGCATCCACTAACTTTTATTGCATTTAGCCAAATGGAAGACTGTGTTGGTTATGACAAGGTCGAGAGATGCTGTATTGGCGATCAAGATGGGCTCTTAGCACCTATTCAACCAAGTGCCCTTGAAGAGTTTTGGCCTTTACCTTCTTGATTAAATTAGGTAACTAAGATGGGGCTCCAAGTGGAGCCCAGGAAGGGAGATCTGATTATATCTTAGCTCCCAAGTAGGCCCAAAACCCCTAGTTATTAGGTGCTAAGTCCATGTGTGTGTGAAGCCCTCAAAGTCCTAGGGGGAGGTGCTAACTCCAGAGCCAATAGTAAGAGCTTAAGTTCTTGACCCCCAGATGACATTTGATGACAGCTAAAGAGTGCATAAAGAGAGAAGACAGAGCTATTTGCTTAGGGCTCTCACTCTTGCCAGTGCCCTGATGTGGAGACTCTGTGCAGCTGTAGTTAAAAGCCCTCCAGCTTGTAAAACCAGATGTTTGGACTTTGTTAAACTCTGGTTACTGTGTATTGAGATTTGAATCAGTCGAGGTCTGTCTGTAGATGTTTGTAATTTGTTTGTACTTGCTCTGAAGTTCAGGGTGCTGGTTTTTTCCCCTGCCTAAGTGAATGGTATTTGTATGCTGGATAAAAGTAAGATTGTTAACCCTGGCTTGCAGCGTTAGGTGAGTTGGTTGTTGTTGGTCTCACATCCCTACAGCAGCTGCTACCTGGATTGTTAAAACAAATGGCATAGTCGTGGCAGAATCTTCATTTTAAAAGGAAAGTATGGCATTTTGGGGTAGCAGGGTGGTTCAATGCTTCCCAGTTTTTGGATTGGTCTTTGTACTTGGGGTGGCTAGGGTTCTATGGAGCCACAGGAGTAACAGAAGCCTGAAGGAAAACAGACTGGTAGAAGTGGGGCCCAGACCAGGAGATAAACCCTCCTACCTTCTCCCCATGGTACTAGCACTTCTGAAGAGACAGGCCAGAGCAAAGGCTGTGAGAGAAAAAGCCCACGCATGAGGGAGGGTTGGATGGCCAGAGCTAGGGCTTGAGCTGACAAGCCTGACTTTGGAGGACTGTGTTGAAAAGGTGAATGTTTTGAGATTGTATTGTATTTGGAGTTTTGAAACAGAAGCAGAGAACAGCCTTTCTACAGACTTGAAAGGAAAATCAAAGAATGGCCTTCATGCAGATTTGGTGGGAGTGGCTGATAAGGAGAAAGAAGAAATGGACAGTGGCTGCCGAAATATTCACCTAGACAGAGCAAAAGACTGCCTGCATGAGAACTTTGGAAAAGTGAGAGCAGCAAGCTGCCTTCCAGCCAACTTCGGTGAGGTGAGAGCAAAGGTGGGGAACCATCTACATCAGGATTCTAGCAGAAGCCAGGAGAGGCCAGCCAGAGCTAGACAACCAGGAACCCAGGGACTTGGAATTCAGCCCTGAGGCAAGATGGAAACTTTGCAGCAAGAAGCCGAGTGTATCTTTTTGGCTCCTTCCACTGGGACTGCTTGGGACCCAGGAGGGAGGGGTCGATGGATCTATGGTGGCGGAAGTGTCTTGGACCCCCAGGAACCCCACCCTGTTGGCTTTATTGCCCAGCCTCCCCTCAGGATTTAGAAGCATCAATTTGAACACCATGGAAAGGACAGACCCCCAACAGAACTTTGCTTGGATTCTGCTTTGAGTTGGGACTTTGGATACCAAGAGGAAGCCTGCAACTGCAGTGTGGGGAGAAGGAGACATTCCCAAGAGAATTTTATTTGGATACTCTGTATTAGCTAAAGAGATTAACTTATTTTTACCTAGGGGTGGACATTTGAATTGTAAACAAGTATTTGGGAATGGCACTGAAAAATATATTTTGCTTTGTTGTGAATGATGTGTTTTAGTTTCCTGCATGATTGGATAACGATATATAATGCTTCTACGTGTTCCAGGATCCATGGTCATTTAATTTAGATTTTTGTTATGTCATGGACCTGGAAAGGGGTGGAGTGTATTGACTGCGAAGATGGGCTATTAGAACTTATTCAACCAAGTACCCTTGAAGAGTTTTGACCTTTATCTCTTTGATTAAATTAGGTGATTAAGGTGGGGCTCTAGGTGGGGCCCATGAAGGGAGTTCTGATTATATCTTCACTCCCAAGTAGACCCAAAACCTCTAGCTATTAGGTGATAAGTCAATGTGAATGTGAAGCCCTCAAGGTCCTAGGGGGAAGTGCTAACTCCAGAGCCAATAGTAAGAGCTTAAATTCTTGTCCCTCAGATGACATTTGATTACAGCTCAAGAGTGCATAAAGAGAGAAGACAGAGCTATTTGCTTAGGGGTCTCACTCTTGGTGGTGCCCTGATGTGGAGACTAGGCAGTTGTAGTTAAAAGCCCTCCAGCTTGTAAAACTGGATGTTTGGACTTTGTTAATCTCTGGTAACTATGCATTGAGATTTGAATCAGACAAGGTCTGTCTGTTGATGTTTGTAATTTGTTTGTATTTGCTCTGAAGTTCTGGGTGCTGGCTTTTTCCCCTAAACTAAGTGAATGATATTTGTATACTGGATTAAAGTAAGATTGTTAACCCTTTAACATTGCTTTCCTTAGTAAAGCAGATCAAAAGACCCTGGGCTTGTGGTGTTCTGTGAGCTGGTTGTTGTTGGTTTTATACCCCAGCATCAGCTGCTAGCTGAATCGTTGAAACAGACGCACAGGTCTTCAATAGTAAGTGATCACTGCTGTTGCTGTTTACAGCTTCATTCCTCCCAAGGATTCCCCATCATGTTTGGTAGTCTCAGCCTAGAATTATAAACTCGTCCTATTTTAGCACATTGCTAATAAAGGTCTCCAGGTCTTCATAATTTTTTTTTCTTTGACTTCATCAGAGATTATCATGGTGGGAGTATAAGCATTGATGATGGTAGCATGACATTTTCCTGCAAGTAGCAATCACATTGTCATGAGCCTGTCATTCATTCCTTTTGGTAGGCATACAAGCTTGTTGAATAGGTTAGTTTTGATTGCAAAGCCTGCACCAGCTTCACAATACTCCCCTTCACTGTGGTCACTCCAGAAAAACATGTTTCTGCCTCTGACTTCAGTATGCTGGCATTCATTTGCCAGCCTTTTTTCACTCAGGGCTTCTATTTGGATATGATACCTGCTGAGTTCTTTCACAACAAGACCTGTTCCTCTGTCAAGTGTACTGGACTTTGTGTTGTCTATAAGTGTGCATACATTCTATGTACTGATGGTGAATGGATTCATCTTTGCAGAAATTTTTACATATTTTGTGTGTGTTTCAAACACAAATTGGGATCCCTGCTTGCTATGGTAATTAGGCCAGGAATAGGTAAACAGACAACTTTGAGGGCACCTTTTCTAGCTCCTTGCTCATACCAGGAGGTAAGCATTGTGATCCTTAAAAGGCTTCTCAGATTGCAGGGGGCTGCCAAATCCCATTATAGCTTCCAGTGACAAGGTGATCCTATGGCCTGGGCTGCCTGAGTGCTGTAACTACAGCTTCCACTACCTGCTGCTTCATCACTTTCCTGTCACCAAAGGACTTTGAGATAGGTAAAAATGGAAAAATGGTGTGGGTGATATCTTTTGATTCATGCCCATATTGGATTTAAATGAGGCAGAGAAACATGAAATAATGAGCCTCACCATCTCTTCCAGAGTCATCACAATACAGTGGCAGGACAGAATCAAGATGACTGGTGATGGCTTGAAATGCAGTGGATGAATTTGGTATCTTCAGTGTCTAATCAAGCTAACAGTGTTCTGCAGTGCCTGCTTTACTGCCTTCATGGCCATTAAAACAAATTGTTTTCCTCCACCCATTTCACTAGGGGAAGTCTTCACGTGCTTGGGGTAGACACTCCCCTAACTCACCAATAGATTTGAGGTCCCTGGGTTACCCTCAATATGTTTTAGCCTATCTGCCAAAATAGTTTACCATGGTGTTAGCTGTTGTGCATTCTATGGTTTATTAGAGCACAGGTGAGAGTGCATCAGGTAGTGACTAGTCTTCCATGAATACACCCTACACTACAACATTTTTGTTACTGTCAAAATCACTACTATCCTCCAGTCACCTAGATTTAAAATCCACCACCAAAACCAATTCTTTTCCAAGTCCGGTCTTCTCTACCTTTATAATATCTCTTCTCTAATACTCCCCTTTCTGCCTTGGCTCATTGTCACCATGCTGGTGCAGACTCTCATCACCTCATGCCTGGACTATTGTAATAACCTTTTGTATTGAACTCTCTCTCTCAACTGTCTCCCTACTTTAGTCCATCCTTCATGAACCTGATCTTCATAAAGTACATCTGACCAAGATGGCACCACCTTAAAACCCTGCTCCAGTGGCTCACTACTAACTCTAGGACTGAATACAAAATTTGTGTTTCTTTTTCAAAGCCCTCTATAATGTAGCAACTTGCTACCTTCCATCATTCTTTCACCTTACTCCCTTTTGTATTCTGTAATTTGATAATATTGAACACCTTGCTAAATCTCACACCACACTATATCTTTTCCATAGGCATTTTCACTGATGGTCCCTAAGCCTGCAATTCTCTCCCACCTCATCTCTAACCTCCTGGCTTCTCTAGATTCCTTTATGTACCAGCTAAAATTACAACTTCTATAAGAAGCCTTTGTTCTTTACCTATGTTTATGTCCTCCATTTCTTTCTATTTTTATTGTTTTTTCCTGCATTTCTAGTACTATGTCAAAGATAAGTGGTGACAATGAACATTCTGTTTTCATTCCTAATTTTACTGAAAGGATTGTAATTTATCTCCATTACGTATTACATAACAAAATAGTAGAGAGAATAATTTGGTTCCTGAGTTCTTTGGGAGATAACTTTCCTTTGGTGATATTATTCCTCAAGAGTCAAAAGATGATAAAAGTCCTAGATCAGAAATTGTTGAAATGACTTAGAAACACTTGTAGTCATTTTGCAAGCACATAAAAAAAAACATTAGAGCGTAAAAAGATGTTGAGTAATATGCCTAGACTTTCCTCCCAAGGTTAAGGGATTAATGACAAGGTACCAAATTCTAGAACTTACTATGTGTGAAAATACATAATTAAATTGGAGGCCATATAACTCTCTAAATAGTTACTCTTTAAATAGTTAAATGATTAACATGTAAATGAATGAAATTATAGCACTAAATTCTCTAGGAAGGGAATCAAAAGTAATGAAATAACAGCAAGAAATAAAAGCAAATATGTAGGATTTTCTGGTATACTATGCTACCTCAGGTCCAGTATGGGTTATGTTGGCTAATTATATGAATAATTAAATAAATATGACTATATAGTGCATTTTCTTCCAAGTTATGAATGCTGACCTTCTTTCCCATTCTCTCCTCCCTTCCCTTAGTTTGGGATTCTCTCATAACCCTTTTGGCTTGTTTTATTGCTCACATCATTTTGATGAAATAGAAGTTACCAACTCTTTCTTCCAGTGAGATAGAGAATCACTAGCCTTTAACAGTCTTTATGTTCCATAGGCCCTTTGCTTTGTCAGCTGGAATAACCAAAGAACCCTGACACCTTGAATCCTTCCTGGGCTGGGGATGTTCATAAGCATCACATTCCTTTACTTTTCCACTTTGTTTCATGCATTTGCCAACCAGAACACAGATTATAGCAATTGCCTTAGAATTTCAACAACTTCAAGAAGGCTTATCTCTAGCATAGGTGTTTATAGGCATCCATAGAGTAGATTTTTCTTATAAATTCAATAGGTTTTCATAAGGGTCCATGTCACACACAAAAAGGTTAAGAATCTCTTCTCTATTAGATTCCCTTGATTCCAAATTCAGAAGTGTTCCCATGACTATATGTTTGAGGGCTTCTAATAGAGAAAGAAAAGTGGCTTAGCCCTCTGTTTGGCATCAGTGATATTTTGATTACTTTAGCCTAAGGGAAAACTTTGGATTCAGCTTTTATTTTTCCTTAGGTTGATACATAGCATATACATATGTATGTGTATAAATATATGCATATACATACTTATATGTATATTTATATCAATAATTTTTTTCATATTACTCAGAAACCTCAAGCAAAATGTTCCCTATGATTTAAACAGAGTCAGTGCTTTCTGCTTTCTTTCATCTTTCTCTATCCAGGGACTCCCTATTCACAAATAATTAGGTATGCAGATTAGAAATAAATATGATTTATCAAATTTTATCCAGCTGGCGAATCCAAGCTAATTAAACAGAAATCACAAATGTAATTTTGAAGAAACAGAGATGAGTTTCAGAAGGTGATTTTTTTCTCTTCTTGACATAGAAAAGAGAGAAAAAAAGGGGCCCTTATTCATAATAGTGGCAGTAATCACTGGCACAGTGTTTTATCTCTGTTTTACCCACTCCTTACAAAATCAAAGCAAAAACCGAATCTCAGCCAAAAACATATGGAACTCTGTCCAAACCTCAGTAAATATGCATGTCCCCTGCGTCACCAGAGCCTATACTCCATACATTATGCCAAGACCACAGACTCAATTACAGCCATCAGAACTTCATCTCCCATTCAGCATTTTTTCTTTTCTAGAGATAGGAACCAAAGGTTACATGTGAATCATCTAAAACAAATACAGGTTCCAAGTAATTTGGATCAAAACAGTAGCTTGCCTATATGTGTTACAATCAAGATTAAAAGTTCAAACCTTCTGATTACTTTAGCAAATCGTAAAGAAAAAAAAAAGCATCTCCAAAATTTCTTAATCTTAATTTCTTAATCTCTTGAGTTTCTTGATTTCCATTCACAGGTGAATCAAAGAACCGTGGATGTTCCTAACTTGAATTTATTTGGAGGCTTAAAATATATGAATATTTTCAAATATAAAGTTATTTGAATCCAAAACATAAGAAATATAATTAGGACATGAACAGGACACATTCCCAGACTTGGGGAACTAAGGCTAAAATAGCATTGTCAAAATTGAAAATGAACAAATATCACAAAAAAATAATGCATTTTGGAACTTGGAAGTTCTTTTAAAAACACATTCCCTATATAAATATTTTGATTTAACAATGTTGCCAATGAGACTGAGGTGTTTCTTATTACCGTGAACATTTTTCTTTTTAATTTTCATTTCTCTGCTAATGACTAGAATGATGCTCTGAATATCATAAGTGCTCAAAATTGCCCCAAATGTTTTTTTTTTTGGTTATAGTATTAAATCTACTATAGGATCTTAAATAGTTTAAGTTTAATTTTTTAAGATAAAAATTAATCTTGGAAATTATGAAAGGCATGTGATAAAAGTGGTCTAATTATACACACTTTATAATAACAACTGCAAAAAAGTTGAATAGCATGAATTTCTTGGGTTTCTATCATTGTTCAAAATGGAGCATGCTTGCTAATGACTATCATTAGTTAATCTAGGCAGGAATATCCCTGAAGTGGAGGACAACTCATCAAGCTGCCAAATATGATGGAAATATATCAATGTAATGGAGTAGTATATCACCATAAAGAAAGACAAATATGAGCAATAGAAAAATATGGAAAGACTCATATGATGTAATGTAAAACTAAACCAAAAAGCAAACACACTGTCCTTCATTATGTAAAAAGTATGATTATTTCTAAAATGCAATTGGAGAGAAAAAGACATTGGAAGGGGATATGGAGGAACTAATATAACATTAGGTATTTTATCTTAGATGAATTGAAATATTTTAATTAAGTTAATATTATAAGATAATTTTAAATAAAAATATAATTATAAATGAAAATTTAATAAAAATAATCTTCTTTATAGAAGATTTCAATAATTTGATACTTATCAAGTAACCTTACTATATATATTTCCCTATATTAGACTTACCCATTAGACTTCCTGTGTTAGTAATTGGTACTAGTTATCTTGATATACATTCTGAATTTGATCACACAAACTGCTGATAAAAATGTTAATCTTAAAAGTTAAGGACTAAATAACTACAGTCTGAATCTGTACCAATTGTTCTAAAATATAACTATTTTGTGAAGGAATGCCTAAACTTTGTCCTTACTACTAAAATAAGCCTTAGACAAACATTTAAATATAACATTTATCTTTATTGTCCTCAATTGCCATCCCTTACCTCCCAATTCTGATATGTCTTCTTTAGCAGGTTATAAGAAAGGTGCTAGGTACAGGCAGGACAGCATAGTCAAGAATGTGTGTTCTTTGAGTCTGAAGCATTAGATGCTCCCTCAGAGGCAGAAGTAATTTGTTTTCAAACATTTATTGATGCTCTCTACTTTCAAACATTACACATCCTGTCAGGAAGAAAGCAACATGATTTGAAGAGAACAAATGTTGAGTCAGATTATTTCTTTAAAAAATCCATCTCCATGACTTATTATCCATAATTCTTCTGGGCCTCCATTTGAAAAAAAAAGTGTTTGTGTGCGTGTGTGTGGGGGGGTGTTTTTTGGTCTAGATCATTTCTAAAGTCTTTTACAGATGTCAGTGCTGTGATTCCATGGTTATGATTTCTGGTTCCCACAAAAAGATTAGCTTTTTTGACAAATTATCCCATGCTAAAAGTGTTAATAGGAAAATACTAGACTAAGGATAACCCTGTCATCCCTAGAAAAATAGGCATTTGAGCACTGGTTTTTGGAAGACAATAATATAACACTTCAAACTGTGTTATTTTCCTCAAAGAAATTGTTCTACTATTAGAAATACCAGGCCTTTATAAAAGAAGATTTTCACATGGCAAGTCAATGAAGGAGTTATTTGGCACAATTTATAGTACAGCATAGGAATGACAGGTTTGTAGTTATAGCAATAGAGATAGGATCTGGACCTATGATTTCACTGATTTAGGATCCTCCTCCCCTTCTCAAATAAGAAAAGTCTCTCTTATAATGCAGGTCTGCATCTTTTCTGCAACTTAGAGAGTGCTATAAAGTACTGAGATATCTAGGGATTTGACCAGGTCCATAGTCAGTTAGTCAATAAACATCTATTAAGCACCTACTATGTACAGGCACTGTTGTAGTATGAGTCAGAGACAGGGCTTTAACTCAGGTATTGCAGACTGTGAAGCCACCTTTCAAATTACTATTTTTGTTTCAGAAATATGTGCACCATCATCATGAAAGCTCTCTGCAAGATGTGCAGCTTCAAGGATTCCTTCAGGGCCATTAGACATTTCTGTTACAAGATATTGTTTTGTTGATTGTATGAAGTCCCTTCTTGATAGTATATATGATTTTCAAAAGAGATTGGTCTAATTATTCATATAGAAAAAAACTAAATGGATTAAAAATGACTATTGTTCAGTGTTTAACATATGATTATTAGGTGGTCGAATGAAATCGTAAGAATATTTGAAATACTGTAGATGAGCAATGAGTGGGAAAAAGCACACTTGATTTCATTTGGGGAATTATGTTATGATTCTAGTAATATAAATATGCTTCTGTGTTTAAAAACCAATCTTTCAATATGTTTTCCCCTGGTGATATAAATTTTGTAACATCATAAACACCAATAAATTAAAATTGTAGATGACTTGAAAGACAATTGAGAAACATGGTGGATATAAATAATCTGTAGATTTTTTTCCTGTGATGACATGCATAAGGCAGATGATATAGGAAATGTATACTCATAGAAGGAGACAGACTGATTATTTGATGAGATCAAGGGATGATAGTTGGATAAGCCCAAGGTTGAGATTGGTAATCATGAAATATAACAAAATCTAAGGAAGGCCTATAGCATGTTGGGTGGCTCTTTATTGATAATAAAGGTAAGATAATAGGCAAGAATCCATAAAAAGATATTGTGTCCTACACTGCTAGAAGACAAAAATACATCACTGTTGATTAAATCATAGATTCACTGGAAAAGTCCTTCGATGGCATTCAAATCATACTATTGCTCATACATAGGACTAGTAACATTTTCTTAGTCTTAAAATGAGTCATTCAGTCCTGCAAATAACTTATGAAATTTTATTCTCAAGATATTCAATTATAATGTGGTTTTTCTTCATTTTAAAGCATAGGCAAAGTCATCTTCGGTAAAATGTAAGTACAAAGAACATGACAAACAAAACCGCAACTTTTATGCTTTCTATCATATCTTGGAAAGGATCAGTAAGTAGAGAAATGCTAAAAAGAACTTGACAAAATTCTCCAAATTAAATTGACATACCTTGAGATCTGGTGACTTCAAAGTGAAGGTGAGTAGAGAAAACAATGGTAAAATATAGGTTGGAAAGTACTGTTCACTAATTAAGAAATAATAGGTGCAAAGACTTGTAGACAACTTACAAACTTCATGCTTCTTTATCACACATATTTTCTTTCAGAAGTCATAAGGCATTGAACACAGCAAAATTATTCATGAAACATCACACAATTTTGAAATTGACTGTATATTAGCATACAAGAAATAACTGGCCAACAATAAAGGAATCACTTCCAAATCAGCTATCTGAATTTGTTTTAACTCACTTAGAAGCAAGAATAAAGATGAAAATACATCTCACACAACATGACAGTTACAATATGACCCTATCAAATTAGCTGCTAAGACCAAAAACTGGAAAATAGAAAAAGGAAAAAGTATTTACTTTGATGATCATAACTACTTACAGAATTTCCACCAATTATAAAGCATTTTCCAGAAAACATGGCAGGCAAGGACTATAATGGTTTAGACTGCAAAATCATTTGTTAAACAGAACATAAGAAAATGGTGGAAAATTATAAGCAATATTACCCCAATAAAACAATGAGAAATTGGAAAAAAGAAAAGTTTTCAGAAAGCTTGTAAGAAGATACAAGTAAACCAAATCATTCTAGAAGTATTTATACATGGCACTGAAAAGAAGACAACAAATGAATAGGAATGCAGTAGATCATCAACTGATCTACTCACAGAGATTGGGGGTTTCCATGATTTAACAAGATGAGAAAGGGAGAATATGTATTTTGCAGACATTTTTCTAGAGCAGAATTCATCTTTATAATCACATAAGTAAACTATCTGGGTTTAAATTCTACCTCTGACCCAGTCATGATGTTTCTTTGGGAAAGTCACTTAACGCCCTTGAAACTCAAAACTCAATTTATGCATACATACATACATACATGCATACATACATACACACATATGAATGCACCTATACACACATGTGTGTGTGTGTGTTCTATGGCATTTATCTCTTAAAACTTTAAATAATTTTACTGCAATCAAAAGGTTTTTTTTAATATATTTGATTGTCACACAATGAATTTTGTGAAGACAGAGCAGATAGGGAGACAAATTTACAGAGCTGAGATGGTGAATGTCCTTGAATGACTCAGAGGATTAGGTTGCGAAGAATCCCAATCAATACTTGCTCAGAGTCTCACTGCCTAGACAGGAGCATCCTAATGCTAACCAAACACAGAGACTTCGGATTTGAAACAAACTGAGGAAAGCCCAAAGACAAGAAAGCTACATCTCATTTTTGAAATCTTAATTTTTCCCAGAATTATGATGGTTAAAAGTGACTTTAAATAAGAATAGTAATAGATGTTGCAAAAACAATTCTTCAGTCAACACAATATAAACCCATGTATTTGATTAAATAAAGAAAGAGAAAGAGAAATACAATCCAACATGCATTTATTTAGTATCTGCTACATACAGAGGCATTGTGCTGGGTTCTGTTTAGCGAGAGTACCTAGTTGCTATTTAGTGTACTGAGCCTGGGGTCAGGAAGACCTAAGTTTGAATCCAGCCACTGAGGGATGAAAACTCTTTTCAGAACATGGGAGAGTTGGAATTTGAACAGAGTTGAGAGAGGACCAAGTGGAGAAATGTTGAATAAAAATAGATGGACAGGGGTACGGTTGTGTTGGAGATGAGTCACATGATTGATTATGTCACGAAGGGGTATGAGGTCTAACTTCTATGCTCCAATAGATTGATCTCAATCTCCTATGGTTCATTTCATACCTGCACCCTCAAAATGCTATTACTTCAACTTTAGAAATGACTAGTGTAGATAATATTTTATTAGTTCAGAGAAAATAGATGTCATTACGGACTGGGGTCATGAGGCAAAATTCACAGAGGAGGTTAGATTTATATAAGCCCAGGCTTATATAAACACCAGGTGGTATTAACATCATAGATAAAGACACAAAGACGTGAAGTTGTTTTTGGTGAGAGTGAAACGAGTCATTTGACTGAAAAGTGGAAAAGTTAGAGGTAAACAAGGAGTCAAATTGTGGTAGATAAGCAGTGGGGATCCACCAAATATTTGTGTCCTGGTTAATCACATTTCCAAAGCAATATTTTAGAAATATTTTAAGGATTTCTGTTATTTAACTAATATTTATAAATTTTGGAATACATATCATTAATGATATTAATAACAAAAAAGGAAATCAGCCAAAAATTAGACAGTATGGCCAAGACTGCCTTTTTGGATATAAGCTATTTAAATATATTAATCCAGGATTTAGTGGTGAAGCCAGGAAAACTGCAACACAAACAGAACACATACACACACACACACACACACACACACACATGCACACATGCACACACACCACCACCAACAACAGCAAAAACTAGAAAAGACTAAAATTATCTTTTTACAATAATTTTGCAATTACTGTTGCACCAAAAGTCAGTCATATTTTTTATATACAGTATCACTAATAATGAAAATGGCAATATTATGCCTAAGTAGAATTTTCATTTAGGGATTTCAAAGAAATTTACAGGCTAGTAGACATAATTCTATGAACAAGAATAAAAACCTTCCAACTTTCCTCCCATTAGCATTTATATTGGGAACCCAACAGAGTTTGGCTAGCTAACATAAGGGTTGAACACCAATTACAAGTTTCTATGTTTCCATAGAGGCACATGAATGCACATCATGTTGCCTTGGAAACTGTAGTGCCTGTAAACACTCATCTTCCTTCATTTAGATGTGACAGAAATGACGAACATTTTCTTTTACTCCATGGCTACTCATAAGTGTACATTCATCTTTGTATTGCCATGAAAACAAAGACAAGTTTACATTAGATGAGATAGATATAGTGAACAGAAATCACTTGGTTTGAAAGTGAAAACAAATTCAAATAGAAATATCTCTTTTCTATTTCTCTTATGTACCTGATGCAATTCATAAGAAAAATTCTTTCTACAGATAGATGAAGATAAAACTATTTTTTAAAGTAACAAAATATATAAAAATTATCATGTCATTGGTAAACATTAAATTAGATAGCATGTAATATGATAAGTGAATTTTAAGTATTTCTTTTATAATTTCCTTGCCTTTGCAATATTAAGGTTCACTAATCCATCTGTCTTCTCCTCTCTCTACTTTCCTATTAAATTTACTGAAAAAATTTATCCACACCATTGCTCTGTTTCCTCTTTATCCATTACCCTTCTAACTCCTTCTACCCTTTTATTTTCTTCCAGGACTCCATTGAGGAGAGACAGCACAGTACAAATGACAGATAGTCTGCCTGGTAGTACCTAGTTCAAGTACTGCCCTGACACATACTTTCAGTGTGCCCAGGCAGCTCTCTAAGAGATGTTGCTGTTTTACACTGGTGAAAGGAGTTTTCACACCAGGTTTTACTACACTGATGAAATTACAAGTCTTAAACAAATTCCAAAGGACAAAATACTAAAAACAATTTCTCTAATGTCGCCAATGACCTACAAATTGCCCATTCTAAAACTTTTTTAAAAGTTCTAACTGTCCCTTATGTCTCTGTATCTGTAGCTTTTGACAATGCTGTCTTCCCCTCCTATTAGGTACTCTCACTTTCTTCGGCACTAGACATTCATGATTCTTCTTATAACTCACCAACTATTAGTTCTGTCTTATTCATCTGATGGGATATTTCCAACAACAATGGCACCTAAAATCAAAGTTTAGATTTCCCAGGGGGAAACTATTATTGATGTTCCAAGGGTACCCCCTGCTAAAACTATATGAACTGGTCCTTACAAATGAACTTATATTTATTAGTTGAACAAAAGACACAATTACATCAAACCAAAGACATTTACTAATGTAACCTAAGGGCTCAATCCCATTTATATGAGACTACTCACTGATGGTTGTGGATTACTGATTACTCATTTTCCTGCTTCTTCATGATTGATTGAGTTGGTGATAGCTTGAAGGAAGAGAGTTCATGAGTCTTCAGTCTTCTGGCTTCTCTAGAGAAGACATGAATTTCCAGATTCTCTTCCAGGAGAGGTACCTGAAGGGAGGGATTCTTGGAAGAAGCTGAGATATAGAGGAGGTATGCCTCTGCCATACCCCTATCTATAACCTATCACACTAGATACCCTTGAATAAGATAAGATATTCTCTCTCTCTCTCTCTCTCTCTCTCTCTCTCTCTCTCTCTCTGTCTCTGTCTCTCTGCCTATCTCTGTCTATCTCTGTCTCTGTCTTTCTCTGTATCTCTCTCTAACTCTCTGTTTCTCTGTCACTCTCTCTTTCTTTTAAACTCACATCATCCATCTAAAACTAATACCTTTAAGTTAGCCAATAATCTTTTAATTGTTAAATCTAATGGTGTCTTTTTAGTTTTCATCTTTCTCAACTTCTTAGCAACATTTTACACAGTGGAGCACTTCCTCCCCCAGGATATCCTCTCTCTGTGGATTTACATAACATTTCTCTAACCAGTTGCTGAATCCTGATATTTCTATCATCTCAATGGATCTGGGATATGTACCTTTCTCTTAATTCATTCAATAACCATCTTAACTTACCGTCTTTCACTAAGTCTACTATATAACTATAGGTCTAATGTACATAATGTATTATATGTATATTATATAGCCCCAAGTTACTATGTGTTAGAATCTGTGCTTGGTGCTAGAATTAAAAATACAAAAATGAGATAGTCTTTACTTTCAAGAAGCTTATATATTAATCAGAGAATACAAGAAATATAGGGGAGTAGAGGATGAAAAAGGAAGTTTTAGTTTGGGGAATCATAGAAATAGTGAATGGATTTTTCATACCTTTTCCAGAAGCAATGGTAGTATTTGATGTAAGAGACGGGAGGGGGTGTATGGGTGGGGGTAGGGAGAAAGATGGAATTACATATGTCAAGATGTCTAGGGTAGATGGATATGTAGCATAGTCTGGGGACAGCTAGATAGATATCATGTGTTAAATAAATTTGTACTCATCAATCAGGAAAGCTCAGCTCTAGGGCAAGTTCCAATGCTGAATAGATTAATTCCTCTAGAGAGGGTTCATGCTCAGTGTAAATCCCATTCAACTGGTGTTTTTCTAGGTTGTAGAGAGGGGACAGCAGCAAAGAAGGGTTGAGTTTTCACTCTGTTCAGGCAACTTCTATGATCCTACTACCTACTGAGTAAAAACTAAAACTCCTTTGCCTAGCAAACACTACACTCTGGTGCTAGACACACCTTTCAAATTTCTTATCAAGTGCTATATCATTTTTACTCACTATTTCTCACAAAAGAACTGGTTTGGGGCTGTGGGAGAGCTGGGACAACAGAGCCATGATGTGGTAACAAAAAAGATTAAAGTTTAAAAGATTAAAATGAGGGAAATAATGTTTTCAATAGTCGAGGGAATCTGGTAACATCCCTGTAGAATAGTCCTGTAGAGATAAAACTAAATAGAATTTTCACCAAGCCAAATAAGGGAATTCTGCTCTCTGGTGGAAGTCAGACAGTAAGCCCTGCATGGCTAAGCAGATGATGATCATAATTCCACTTTGGATTTTCTGATAACCATTAGCTAGAAATGCAAAACACTCTATTTCCAAGGACATTAAAGTCTTTCTTTAATTTCTTGGCTCCTCTCACCTTTATGTAAATCATATTCCAGAGAGATGATTGATTTCTGACTCTCTAATATGCCATGCAATATCTCAACTTTGTGTTTTTTTTTAACTTATTCTGTTCACTATACTTGGAATAGAGCTATTTTCCTTTGATGAATACATACCTGTCCTTTAAAGCCCAACTCCAATGTCACCAAAGCATCTTTTATTTTTTTTACTTTTTCATTTAGTAAAAAAGTCTGCACACAGTAGGAACTAAATAATGCATGTTCAGTTGTCTTCAAATTAAAAGAAATTATATAGAAAGGATAAAAATAAATCTAAATATAGATTCTACTAATATGTATGTGTATGTATATTTATTTATCCTTTTGTAGATTATACTAATCTACAGTGTGGCAGGGGTTTAGTACATGGAAAAATAAAATATTTCTATAACAGAAATCAGGCTCCTTGGAATGCTTAACTCAGAATAAACTAAAATATTTTCAATAACTAAAAATGTTACAGGTATAACTACTTTTAGGATAGAAACACTTGGCTTGTGCAGATCACTGTGCAAAATGATGAGGAAAATATCAATAAAATAACTCACAAAATGCCCGAGCCCTGTTTTATTTATCAGGTGAAAGCACTTCTATTGAAAAAAAAAATAAATCATTGAACTAAGTACAAAGAGCTAGGCTAATCAAGATGGAAAAGAATAAAAGTTGGAAGAAATTAAATGATGCAACACAGAAAGTATATTGGAATTAACTGAGGAAAATCCATCATGCCATGCAGAGCTTGTATAATAAAACAAGATCCCCAGAAGCTAGCTGACTACTCCCTAGAATGTTTTATCAAATCTGAGAAGCTAGGGAATATTTTCTCTCCATCATTTTTGGTACTTCAGGTAAATCAAACAAACAAACCCTTCTTCCCCTGGACATCAACTCTCTTTATTTGTCTCCTTCAGTTAGCAGGCAATTTGGGGGCTAGGGGATCTTTCATTTCAGTATCTGCTGCCGCAATACTTAGCACAGAACCTATCTCTTATAAGCCTTTACTGGCATGCTCCTACTTCATTTATTATCAGGTGATTTCAGTTAGCCAGCCAGATTTTTATGAAGTTTTAAAAACATGTATTTACTAGGTCAATCAATATATATTTGTGAAGAATATATACAATATGTCAGACACTGTTCTAAACATCAAGAAGATAAAATACATCCTCTTTTCTATGTAGTTCACAACCTAGTCAGTGAGAGAATATACAAATAGCTATTTACAAACTGGTTATATTCAGGGTAAATTGGAAATAATCGAAGGAAAAAACTAAAATCAAGGGCAATCAGGAAAAGCTTCTAGTAAAAGATAAGATTTCACTTGGGACTTAAAGGAAATCAAAAAATCTAGGCAGCAGAGATGAGGAGGGAGAAAATTCCAGATTTGTGAGGTAGCCAGTGAAAATAGTAGGAGTCAGGAGATGGAGTTTCTTATTTGAGGAACACTAAGATTCTCAGTGTCACTGTGAGTTGGATAGCGAAGACCTCTCATGGAATCTAAATAAGTGGGATAGTAAAGGAAAATCTAAATCTCAACTTCCTGCTCAATTTTTCTGTAAGACAAATAGGTGACTGTGGGAAGACAATTTAGTAACCATGCAATCCTCTGGGAATGAAAATAGGGACACAGGATGCTTACATCCACACATTTACCTAAGGGCGAGGGGCCTGAAAGAAAGAAGGATAGATTATGTGTTTTGTGCACTCCAACACTGAGAGAACTCTTGGTGTGAGTAGCCCTTTCCTATGGGATCATAATAAAATTTCCATTCTGCTTTCTACCTTAAGATGCCTCTGATTTTAATTCGTCACCTGTCGCACACAACTGGATCACAGAATAAATGGGGAAAGGGTATTTAAGACATTTCACTGGAAAATGCAGGGATGGGCAAGGTTAAGAAAGGTTTTCAAAACCAAATGGAAGATTTCACATTTGATCCTGGATATGAGCTATAAGACAATCAAATTGGTGGTATCAGCAGGAGGGGTCTGTTGGAACTTGGTGAGAGAGAAGTGCAGTCCAGCACAAGGCATGCCAATTCAGCTCCTGCCCCAACAAACCAGGAGTAGGCCTTGGAAGTGACTGAATCAGTAGCAGTGGCATGGTGGTTGCTCCTGAAGCTATCAGTCCACAGACAGAATAAGAGAAAGTCACCAATTTCAACTTCCCAGAGCCAAGATGGTAGAGTAAGATCTTATAAAAAAAACCCAGAGAATATTGCCCCAGGAAAAATCCTGAAATAGTGGAGCCAACAGAAAGATGAGGTGCACAAGTCTTTTAGCTCAGAACACTAAGGGGATTAAGGGAAAGGTCCTTCTTATTGTGGCTGAAGGAGACCAATACAGGATCACAGGTATCCCAGTAAGCCAGCAGTAAGCCAACAGTAAGCCCAATGTCAGCAAACCAGCAGGAGATCTTCAGCCACAGGGTGGTGGAGCAGGCAAGCACCAACACCAGGCACACACCAGCCCCCACCACCATCTTCAGCTCAGCACCAGGCAAGCTACCAGCCTCTAGATTCCAGCACCTGAGGCCCCAGGAAACAAAACCAGTAACCCGACCCTTACTCTCCAGCTCAAGAAGCCTGGGAGAGTGCCTGCTGTGCCCCAGAAGCAGATCAACTTTAAAATTGAGAAAAAAAAGGCAAACAATGTGAGCAAGAAGCAACAATGAAAAACAATAAACATAGAGAAGTATCTTGGTGACAGGGAAGATCAAAACACAAATTCAGGAGAGGACAATATCAATATACCCACATCTGAAAACTCAAAGGGGAATAGGAACTGGTCTCAAGCCCAAAAGGCCTTCTTGGAAGAGCTCAAAAAGGTTTTTAAGAGGCAAATAAGATAAATAGAAGAAAATTTGAACAATTGTTTTAAAAATAAAATTGACAAAATGGAGAAAAGTACACTGAAGAAAACATCTCCTTAAAAAATAGAATTTACCAAATGGAAGAGGAGGTACAAAACTAGACTCAAGAAAACAATTTGTGAAAAATTAATATTGGGCAAATGGAAGCTAATGACTCTATGAGACATCAACAATCAGTCAAACAAAATCAAAAGAATTTAAAAATAGAAGAAAATATAAAATGTTTCATTGGAAAAACAAATGACCTGGAAAATAGGTGC
Source organism: Phalanger gymnotis (assembly GCA_028646595.1). Lineage (NCBI taxonomy): Eukaryota > Metazoa > Chordata > Mammalia > Diprotodontia > Phalangeridae > Phalanger > Phalanger gymnotis. The sequence continues at coordinate 150,652,735 of CM053626.1, read as the reverse complement.
AGGAGAGATAATTTAAGAATTATTGGTCTACCTGAAAGCCATGATTAAAAAAATTCTGGACAGCAACTTCGAAGAAATCATCAAGTAAAATTGCTCTGAGGTCCTAAAACTAGAGGGTAAAATAATCACCAAAAGAATCTAAATATAACCTCCTGAAAGAAATCCAAAATTAACAATGACAAGGAATATTGTAGAGAAAGTCACCAATTCCAGAATTATCAGGTAAAGGAGAAAATACTGGAAGCAGCAAGAATGAAACAATTCAAAGGTCATGGAACCACAGTCAAGATTAGGCAGGACCTTGCAGCTACTACATTAAAAGATCAGAAAGTTTGGAATATGATATTCTATTAGGCAAAAGATCTTGGATCATACACAAGTATCAACTACCCAGTGAAATTAAGCATAATCTTTCAGGGGAGGAAGCGAACATTCAATGAAATAGGGCACTTCCAGACTTTCCTGATGCAAAGAACAGAGTCCTACTGAAAATTTGATCTTGAAATGCAGGACTTGAGGGAGACATAAAAAGGTAAAAAGAAAAGAAAAAATGTTATTCAACAAAGGCAAACTGTTTACATCCCTTCTTCAGAAAATGATATTCATAACTCTTAAGAACTGGATCTTTATTATGACATTATGTAGAAGGGATATACATAGACAGAGGGGTGGGTTTAAAGTGACTTTGATGTGATGATAAAAAACCTAATTAAGTGGTGAAAAGGTATTTTAGTGGGAGAAAAGGAAAGAAGGAGGCAGAAAAGGCTAAATTACAAGGGCAGTTAGGTGGCACAGTGAGTAGAGCACTGGCCCTGGAGTCAGAAGGATTTACTAGATGTGTGACCTTGGACAAGTCACTTGACCCCAATTGCCCTGCCTTCCCCCTCCAAAAAAAAGTTAAGTTACATAACATGAAAAGGCACAAAGAAATACTACAGTAGAAGGAAATAGAGGTGGGAGGTGAGCATTGTTTGAACTTTACTCTCATTGGATTTGTCTTGAGGAGGGAATGACATACTCAGTTAGGTGTAGAAATATAACTTGCCATATAAGCAGTAGGAGGGGAAAGGCAAAAGAAAAGGAAGGGGGAATAGAAGGGAGGGCAGATTGAGGGAAGTGGTGGTCAAAAGCAAAACTCTATTGATGAGTGAAAGAGAGAAGGGAGAAAGAAAAGCAGAAATGGGGAAGAGGGGATAGGATGGAGAGAAATACAGACTGTAATCATAATTGTGAATATGAATGGAATAAACTCTCCCATAAAACTGAAGCAGGTAGCAGAGTAGATTAAAAATCATAATTTTACGATATGTTGTTTACAAGAAACACATCTGAAACAGAGGGATACAAACAGATTAAAGGTAAAAGGCTGTAGTGGAATATATTATACTTCAACTGAAGTTAAAACAAAAGCAGGGGTAGCAATCCTGATTTCAGACAAAGTAAAGGCAAAAATAGATCTAAATAAAAGAGATAAGAAAGGAAACTATATACTGCCAAAAGCCACCATAAACAATGAAGTAATATCATTATGAAATATATATGCACCAAGTGGTATAGCATCCATTTTCTTAGAGCAGAAATTAGTGGAGTTAGTGACAGGAAGAACTAGATAGCAATACTATACTAGTGGGGCACTTCAACCTCCCGCTCTCGGAATTAGATATGTCTAGCCACAAAATAAAGAGGAAAGAAGTTAAGGAGATGAATAGAATTTTAGAAAAGTTAGATAGGGTAGACTTCTGGAGAAAACCAAATGCAGATAGAAAGGACTATAGCCTTTTTTCAGTGGTGTATGGCACCCACACAAAAACTGACCATGTGCTAGGTCATAAAAATCTCACAATCTAATGCAGAAAGGCATACATATTAAATGTATCATTTTCAGATCACAATGCAACAAAAATTGTATGTAATGAAGGGCCATGAAAAGAGGGAGTAAAAGTTATTTGGAAACTAAATAATCTAATACTAAAGATGAGTAGCTCAAACAGCACATCATAGAAATAATTGGTAACTTCATACTAGAGAATGACAATAATGACACAACAAAGTAATAATTATGGGATGTAGCAAAAGCAGTTCTTAGGCGAAGTTTTATGTTTCTCAAAGCTTACACGAATAAAATGGAGAAAAAAGAGATGAGTAAATTGGGCATGCAACTAAAAAAGCTAGAAAAAGAATGAATTTAAAATCTCCAATTAAATACCAAATTAGAAGTACTGAAAACCAAAGGAGAAATTAATTAAATTGAAATTAAGGAAACTACTGAGTTAATAAATAAAACTAAGAATTGTTTTATGAAAAAAAAACCCAGTAAAAGAAACAATTGGATGGGCCAAGATGGCAACACAAAAACAAATACTCACCTGACGTCTTCCCACAAATCCCTCCAACCACCTGTAAAAATGACTCTAAACAAATTCTAGAGGTACAGAAACCACAAAATGACATAGTGAAACAAATCTCCAGCCCTAAACAGCCTGGATGGATGCTGGGAAGGGTCTATTACAACAGTCTGGGTGCAGAGTACAGCCCAATATGGGCTGTACCAGGCCAGACCAGGCCAGAGAAGATTGAGAAGAGCAGACCTCATAGCACTCAATCACTGAGATGTGGCAGTTTCGAGACTTCTCAACTCACAAACACCAAAGGCAACTTAGCAGGTCAGTGGGAAAACTCTATCGCACCTGGATGAGAGATGGGCAGTTTGACCCTGATCCCAGGGTGGTGGAGGTGGATGAAGCAGCAGCAATAGTGGCTGCTTTCACAGCTCCAGGTCTACAAACAGTGGGTGGAATCGAGCAACTAATCAGAGTGGAAGTGAAGGGATCTCTTTGCTGGCACTGAGGCAGGATTCTCTTGCTTTGCCCTGTTTGGATCTTGGCCACAGTCCTGGTTGGCCATCCTTGGGGAAGAGGAGTTCTGGTGTGGCAGAACTTGTGGCAGACGTGGAGAGAGAGACCTCATTGTAGGTATAGGGCAGAAAGGAGTGCTTGCACTCACAGAAGAGAGCACAGGCCAGAAGAGGATTATCATACTGCCTCAGAATAGAAGTAGCTCTGAAAACAGCAGCACAAAACCACTGAAGCTTCAGACAGAGCATCTCCACCCTAGAAGCAGTCCTACCCTAACAATGGGCTCAAAAGACAAGTAATAGGTTGGCAAAATGAGCAGGCAGGAAAAAAGGACTCAGACTATAGAACCTTACTTTGGTGACAAAGAAGATCAAAATATACAGCCAGAAGAAGTGAACAAAGTCAAAGATCTTACATCAAAAGCTGCTAAAAAAATATGAATTGGCCTCAGGCAATGGAAGAGTTCAAAAAGGATTTGGAAAAGCAAGTAAGAGAAGTAGAAGAAAAATTGGGAAGAGAAATGAGAGTGACACAACAAAATCATGAAAATTGAGTCAACCGCTAGCTAAAGGAGACTCAAAAAATACTGAAGAAAATAACACTTAAAAAACAGACTAACCCAAATGGCAAAAGAGCTCCAAAAAGCCAATGAGGGGAAGAATGTCTTAAAAGGCAGAATTAGCCAAAAGGAAAAGGAGGTTCAAAAGATCACTGAAGAAAATAATTCCTTAAAAATAAGAATGGAGTGAGGGGGGTGAAGCCAAGATGGCAGCTGGAAAGCAGGGACTGTTGTGAGCTCCCCACCAAGTCCCTCCAAAAACCTATAAAAAATGGCTCTGAACCAATTCTAGAACTGCAGAACCCACAAAGTGCCAAAGGGAAGCAGGGCTCCAGCCCAGGACAGCCTGGATGGTCTCTGGGTAAGGTCTATCCCACATGGAGCTGGGAGCTGAGGGGAGCAGAGTGGAGCGGAGCATGGGTGGCGCAGACCAATGAGACCTAGAGCCGGGCACAGCGTGCCTTAGCATCCTGAATCAGTGAGCTGCAGCAGTTACCAGACCTCTCAACCACAGACAGCAAAGATAACAGAAAAGGTTAGTGGGAAAAGCTGCAGGGACTGAGATTGCGGCTCAGCCACCGCCCCAGGGGCAGCAGAAGTGGGGCAGCTTTAGAACTACAGCTACAGTTGCTTCTGGCCCCAGGCCCAACTGATGGGAGGAATTAAGTGACAGATCAGAACAGGAGTGAAGAGCCTGCTGAAGATCTAAGCCCAGTCCTGGTTGGGGGTTCTTGGGGAAGGAGAAGTGCTGGTGAGGCAGCGCATCTGCCCAAGCATGGAACATAGAACTCTTTAGTCTACAAGCAGTCATATCCCACTGAAAAGCTCAAGGGTCAAGTAAGTTGGCTGGAAACATGACCAGGCGGTGAAAACACACCCAGATTCAATCTCAGACTCTGGAATCCTTCTTCGGGGACAAAGAAGACCAAAACATACAGTCAGAAGAAGTTAACAAAGT
>CM053626.1:150615408-150647863 GCA_028646595.1 Phalanger gymnotis | reverse complement strand
CCAATAAGCCCGCCTCACAAGAGTAACCAGGAGGCCACAGAAAAGCATGATGGCATTAAAACAAATCATATTCACCGGCCTCAAGTCCTTGCTCGTACTCCTGAGTCCACACAAGGGTTGGCTCTGCTTCTGCAGCTTCCTGCTTCAGCTTCGGCTTTTTTTTTTTTCAGCTTCAGCTGTAGCTGTCTCTTGGCTCACTTTTCCTTGCGGCTGAGCCTCTGGTGTCCTCAAGCCCTGCCCGAATGACCAGAGGCAATTGGTTCCCGAGTTGGCCCCTCTTAAGTCATCAATCTACACCCACACAGATTTCACACCTGATAGGGCTTTGGGCCTGGGGCTTAGCACTTAGCAAAATTAAATGAAACAGCTGAATCACTCAAAGTAAACAAAAGCCAAACTCCTGAAGTGCTAAGGAGCCCATTTTGCCTTACCGACACAAAAGTATATTGAATTGCTTGCTTTCTCAAGGAGAGTGGGTGGGGAGGGAAGAAGGCTGAGAATTTGGAACTTGAAGTTCTAAAATTGAATGTTTAAAATTATTTCTATGTGCAACTGTGAAATAAGGTATACAGGCAATGGAGTACAGAAATTTATCTTGCCCTACAAGAAAGTAAGGGGAAAAGGGATGGGGGGGGTGGAGTGGGGTGATAGAAGGGAGGGCAGACAGGAGAAAGCGGGAATCAGAATAAATGCCATCTTGGGGTGGGGGGAGGGTAGAGACGGGGAGAAAATTTGTAACTCCTGTGGAAATGAATGTTGAAAAATAAAAATAGGGGCAGCTAGGTGGCACAGTGAGTAGAGTACCGGCCCTGGAGTCAGAAGAACCTGAGTTTAAATCTGACCTAAGACATTTGACACATTTACTTGCTGTGTGACCTTGGGCAAGTCACTTAACCCCAATTGCCCTGACTTCCCGCCTCCAAGAAATTAATTTAAATTTTATTTCATTGCAAAAAAATAATCAAATAACAAACATTTGGTTAAGTGACTTAAAAAAAGAAAGAAGAAAAGCAAACATCCCGTATCAAAACATGAAAATGGTGAATTCCCCACCATTGAAGAAAAATTGAAAGAATAACCATACAGCTCTGATACCATCTTGCAACATGCCTGAGCATTCCCATCCCTTCGTAGATACTGTAGGGCAACATTCCCCCTTGTTCCCATAACCCTACAGAGACCATCTTGCAACAGTCCTAATCTTTCCCATACACTTACAGATACCATAGTGTGCCATACATTGCAACAATCCAGATCCTTCCCATACCTATATCGATACCCCTACTGGAACAAAGTGCAACAATATACCCATACTGCAACATTTCTATCCTGTCCCTCTGCAACATTTCTGTACCTTCCCATGCTGTCATCCTTTTACCCATTGGCCACTTGCTTCTGCTCATGTAATGCAAACCCTATAAAAATGGAGTATTTCTCCCAATAAATCAGATTTGCTTCCATTTTGACTCCCACCTCATCTATTGCATCCCGAGATTGGGGTCCTTGCTGGTCGGAGACCCCCAACAATTCCCCAACTGACAAACGGTCAAAGGATATGAACAGGAAGTTTTCAGATGAGAAAAATGAAGCTATCTATAATCATATTAAAAATGCTCTAAATCACTGCTGATTAGAGAAATGAAATTCAAAATAACTCTGAAGTACCACATCACACCTATCAGATTGGCTGACAAGACAAAATGGGAAAATGATAAATGTCTGAGAAGGTGTGGAAAAGTTGGAACCTTAATGCATTGTTGGTGTAGTTGTGAATTGATTTAACCATTCTGGAGAGCAATTCGGAACTATACCCAAAGGGCAATCAAACTTTGTATATATACCCTTCGACCCAACAATACCACTTCTAGATCTGTATACCAAAGAGGTCATACAAATGGGAAAAGGACCCACATGTACAACAAAATTTACAGCAGCTGCTTTTGTGGTTGCCAACATTTGTAAATTGATGGAATACCCATCCATTGGGGTATGGCTGAAAAAGTTGTGGTGTATGAATGTAAAGGAATACTATTGTGCTATAAGAAATGATGAGCAGGCAGATTCCAGAAAAACCTGGAAAGACTTATATGAACTGATGCTGAGTGAAGTGAGCAGAACCAGGAGAACATCATACACAGCAATAGCCACAATGGGGTACCACAGTAAATCTTTTGGAAAAGGAGGTAAATCAGACTGAGGGTAAACTGAGCAGTCTCAAACCCATTGGTGACATGGGGAATGTCTACCCCAAGTGTGTGAAGACTTCCCCTAGTTGAATGGGCAGATGAGAAGAGTTTGTTCCAAGGCCACAAGAGCAGTTGATGGAGGCATTGTGGAATGTTTAGAACTTGGTCGGACATGAAAGAAAGCCATTGTCAATCACCTTGACTTTTTCTTGCCACTGGACTTTGATGACTCTGGGAGAGTGAGGCCAGTGACTTTGTGCAAGTTTGCCTCACAAATCCAATTTATGAACGAAATAAAAGAAATTTCCCATACCATGTAGAAAGCAGTAGGGACAAACATACTGGGATCTGTCTTTGCAACCCTGCACACAGTTGGCCCAGGACATCGAGTTATCTTTTCATTGGAAGGAGTAATAGGATTTGGCAGCTTCCTGGGTGTCTGAGCAGCTTTTTTTAAGGAATGTACTGCTCACCTCCTGGTGTGAGGAAGGGGCTAGAAAAAGTACCCTAAAATTGTTCACTTCACCCAGCCCTACCCTGCTTACTGGAGCACATGGGAATCCCACCCTATAGTGGAGACACAGAATGTTCAGAAATTTTACAAAGATGATTCACCATTACTACATGGGATGTACACATGCTTATGGACAACATGAAATCAAGTAGACCTGAAAGAAGAACCTCTCATTGCTCGAGAACTCTGCAGCTATTGCATTTAAATAGCTGTCCTGAGTAAAACAGAGATGACAGACGAATGCCAGCTTACTGAAGTTGGAGCTGGATACACATCTTTCTGGAGTGGTAACAGGAAAAAGGAGCATCGTGAAGCTGTTTTAGATTTTACAATCAAAACAAATCAAGTCAACAAGCTTGTATGCCTTACAAAAGGAGTGAACAGACTCATGACAAAGCAACTGTAGGAAAGTGCTATGCCACCATCATCAGTGCATATGCTCCCTATGATGAACCTTAATAAAGTAAAAGAAAAATTTTGTGAAGACCTGTGGATTCTCATCATCAATGTCCCAAAAGTGTACAGGCTCATATTTCTGGGTCGCTTTAATGCAAGAGCAGGCAGACTATGAGAAATGGCAGGAAGTCTTTGGGAGAAATGAAGTCCAAAAAAAAAAACCAACAGCAATGATGACTTACTACTGAAGACGTGCATTTCTTGACCTTCGCATCACCAGCACTCTCCCATTTACCTAAATAAAATGAAACTCTATGGATGCACCCTTGCAGCAAACATCGGCATTTAATAGACTATGTGATTATAAGAAGGGACAAATGGGATGTGAGAGTGATGAAGGCAATATGTGATGCAGATGACAACTGTTGGAGGCCATGTGGAAAAACAGGAACATTGATGCTTGTTTAGTGAAGCTATCACTTGGTCCAGACATTCTGAAAAGTAATTGAATTTACTCTAAAAATAAAAGCATGATCCAGACTCTACTATACTTTGAAATTATTCTATATCTCCCCTCCCTTTCATATCCAAACTCCTAAAACATGCTATCTACTTCCTCTTCTTGCTCTCCTTTCATCCATAAATTCACTCTTTGCAATTTGGCTTTGGACATAATAACAATAATAAAATAATAATAGCCAGCATTTATATAGCATATTAATGTTTCCAAAGCCCTTTACAAATATCCCTTTTGTCCTCACAAACACCATGAGAGTTATATTATTTGTTTTTCATGATTCATCTGAAACTGCTGGGTTTTTGTTTGTTTGTTTGTTTGCTTGTTTTTGACACTCTTCTCTCTTGATTCCCTTCCAGGCAATGTGACTTTTCCTTCTCAGACACACTTGCTGGCTTCCCCAAGCCTCTATCCATTGCCCTCTTTTCTTTCTCCTACTGGGATGTGGATAGTTTGCATAGGGTGTGTGAACTCAGAGGAAAAATTACATCTTTATTTTCACTAACCTTTAACTCAAAATTATAATTTCCTTCAATTATTTTTAGCATAAAGAAATATTATTCTGAGAAATGGTGCACAGGCTTCACTAGATTGTCAAAAAAAAAGTCAGATCTTATTTTCTATATTTTCTCTCTTTCTGATCTCATCAATTACATGTGTTTAGTTTACATCTTCATTCCAGACTCTTATATTTACACATTCCCATTATATATGTATAAACATAGGTACCTTTGCATATATGCATATAAATACAGGAGCCATTGGCATAGAGATAGGTGGTCATGAGATTATGATGAGAAAATGTAGTATAGGTGATCCTAACCATTTTTTGTGAAATGGAACCATTTTGCCATTTGATGAAGCCTACGGACATTACATATAAGCATTCATATATCCATACACACATATATGTGTTTATGTGTGTATACACATTTGCATATTTCCATCCTCAATGTCTCCTCTGAGCTTCCATCCTACATCAACAAATGCTGCTTGAACATTTCAAACTGTAAAATTTGCTCATAAATGCTTTGATATCTACACATTTTCTTCCACTTCCTCTTAAGACATTTGCTTCTCAACCCCTTGCGATATGTTTTCTGACCTCATTCTCATTTGAACCTTCATTTTTCAAAGGTATCAAAGATTTATTAGTATACATAAGGTGCCTTTTTATCATTATTCATCCTTTTTTATTTGTCTGTGGCATTCAACAGTTTTGATAACCCTTTCTTGGATATTCCCTCCATCTTGGGTTTTATAATAATTTCTCTTGGTTCTCTGTATACCTTTATGATCACTTCATCTCAATCTCTTTTGTTGGGGCATCTTCAATATCATGCCAGCAACTATGAATATCCCTCATGAGTTCTAACTGGACATTTTCTTTTCTTTTTTACCTCTTCCTCCCTCTATTCCTCTTTCCATTTCCATCCATCTCCCTCTCTCAAAGGGGTAAAGTCAGAGAAGACTTTATCAATTTTATGGGTTCTATTTTTTTCTTACTGAAAATTACTCATATGTGTATATATGCAGCCCCAGTCTCTTTCTTGAACTCCAGTATTAAATCACCAAGAGGCTATTGGACATTTAGAAAAGATTCATTAAGTACGTTTAACTCAATATGTCCAAGATAGGATTCTATACATATCACAGAAACCTCCTCCCTTCTTCCAACTTCTCTCTTTTTTGTTGAAGAATCTACCATTTTTTTCCAGTCTCGTATTCATAACCTTGTGGGTATCCTCAATATCTTTCTCATATATTCAGTCAATTTCCAAATTTAGCCTTTTAAATATTGGCATTATCTTGCACATATCACCTCTTCTTGTCACTCACACAGTTACCACCTTATTTAAGGTCATCATCATTTACCACCTAAATTATTTTTTTTTATTTTTAAAATTCAATTTAATTCAATTTTAATAACCCCACACTGTAAAATGAAAAAAACAAAACAAATTATAAACAGATATACTCAAGTAAAACAAATTCTCACATTAAGAATGAGCATAAAATGTAAATCTCAATTTGCAGTCTGAGCTCATTACTTTTCTATCTGGAGGTAGGATACATGTTTCATCATGTGTCCTCTGAAATTGTAGTTGGTCATTGTGTTGATGACATTTTCTTTTTCTTTCAAAATTATTTGCTTCTACAACATTTTTGTTATCATATAAATTGTTCTCTCAGTGCTATTCACTTTACTTTGCTTTAGTTCATGTGACTTCCTGGGTTTTTCTAAAACTACCCCCTTTATCATTTCTTACAGCATAATAGTATTCAATCATATTCTTATATAATAACCTATTCAGCCATTCTCCAGTTGATACTCTCTCCATACACACGCATACACACACACACACACACACACACAAACACACACAAAACAAAGTCATAATAAATATTTTTACATATAAGTCCTATTTATGTACATATAGGTCCTTTTCTTCTTTTCTTTTTATTTCTTTGGCATATATATACCTGGTAGCAGTATTGCTGGGATAAAGTTTATTCATGATGTCATGGCTTTTTTGTGTTAGTTCCAAACTGTTTTCCAAAACGCTGGGCGGGTTTAAAGTTCCACCAACAGTACATTGACATACCTCTTTTCCCACAGCCCTTCCAGCATTTGTAATTTTCTTTTTCTTTTCTTCTCTTTTTTTGGGTGGTGGTGGTGGTAGTTGTCTTCATCAAACTGATGGGTGTGAGACTGTACCTTAGAATTGTTTTAAGTTTAATTTCTCTAGTGATTATTGATTTTGAGCATTTTATACAACTGTTGGTAACTTGAATTTCTTCCTCTGAGAATTATTTGTATCCTCAATGATTCAGCAATTGCTGAATGCATTTTACAAATATGAATCAATTCTTTTTTATGTCTTAGAGATGAGACCTTTAACAGAGCACTTGATTTAAAGAGTTCAAAGTTTCTGCTTCTTTTCTATTTTATCTGAAATCATCTTGCTTGTGAACAATCTTTCTAATTTTATGTAACTAAAACTGTCCATTTTTACCTCCTCTGAATCCCTATATTTTTTGTTTTGTCATCAGCTCTCCCCCTATCTATAGATCTGACAGGTCATTTCTTCTATGTTATTGTAATTTGTTTTTGATGGCTCCCTTTATGTGCAAATGATGTACTCATTTTGAACTTGTTTTAGTATATGGTGTGAAATATTGTTCTATCCTTAGTTTCCACCAGACTGTTCTTCCATTTTTCCAATAGTTTATTTTGAATATTGAGTTCTTACTCTAATACCTGAGATCTGCAGTTTTATGAAACACTAGGTTACAGTGCTTGGCTGCTACTACTTATTATATATGTAATCTGTTCTCCTCTTCCTCCTTTCTATTTCTTACACAGTACAAAAGTGTTTTGATGATTATGACTTGGAAAGTAGTTTGGGATCTGCTACTGCTACTGCCCCTGCCTTACCATTTCCTATCATTAATTCTGTTGATATGTTTGTTCCTCCAGATGAATTTTTTTATTATTTTTTCTAACTGGATAAAATTTTGGTAGCTCGATTGATATGGCACTGAACAGGTAAATTATCCTATGTAGTATTATTGTTTTAATTGTATTTGCTAAGCCTGGACAGAGGCAGTTGCTATTTCTCCATTTATTTCACCCTTTCTTTCTTTATTTTATTTAAAAAAAATTAAATTATTATTTATTTATTTAATATTTTTAGTTTTCAGCACTGTTTTTCACAAGAGTTTGAATTACAAATTTTCTCCCCATTTCTAGTCTCCGCACCACTCTAAGATGGCATATATTCTGACTGCCCCATTCCCCTGTCAGCCCTCCCTTCTGTCACTTCACTCGCCCCATTCCCTTTTCCCTTACTTTCTTGTAGGGCAAGATAGATTTCTTTGCCGCATTGCCTGTATATCTTATTTCCTAGTTGCGTGCAAAAACTTTTTTTTTTAATATCTGTTTTTAAAACTTTGAGTTCCAAATTCTCTTCCCTCTTCCTTCCCCACACACCCTCCCTAAGAAGGCATGCAATTTAACATAGGCCGCATGTGTATCATGATGTAAAACCCTTCCACAGTACTTATGTTGTGAAAGATTAACTATATTTTTCTCCTTCTTATCCTTTCCCCCTTTTTGCAAATTTCTCACTTAACCCTGTCTGTTTTCAGTTGTGCTTCTTTTGATTACCTCCACCCCCTATCTGTCCTCCCTTCTGATGTCACCCCTTTTTTATCTCCTTCCCCCTTCTTTCCTGTGGGGTAAGATACCCAATTGAGTGTGTATGTTATTCCCTCCTCAGGTCAAATCTGATGAGAGCAAGATTCACTCATTCCTCTTCACCAGGCCCCTCTTCCCTTCATGCAGAACTGCTTTTTCTTGCCACTTGTATGCGAGATAATTTACCCCATTCTATCTCTCTCTTTCTCCCTCTCTCAATATATTCCTCCCTCCGTCCCTTAATTAGACTTTATTTTTTAGATATCATACCTTCATATTCAACTGACACCGTATCCTATATATATGTATGTGTGTGTATATATCCTTCAGCTACCCAAATACTGAGGTGTCATAAATTATACACATCATCTTTCCATGTAGGAATGTAAACAAAACAGTTCAACTTTAGTAAGTCCCTTATAATTTCTCTTTCTTGTTTACCTTTACATGCTTCTCTTGATTCTTGTGTTTGAAAGTCAAATTTTCTATTCAGCTCTAGTCTTTTCACTGAGAAAGACTGAAGGTGCTCTATTTTATTGAAAATCCATATTTTGTCTTGGAGCATGATACTGAGTTTTGCTGGGTAGGTGATTCTTGGTTTTAATCCTAACTCCTTTGACCTCCAGAATATCATATTCCAAGCCCTTTGATCCCTTAATGTAGAAGCTGCTATATCTTGTGTTATCCTGATTGTGCTCTCACAATACTCAAATTGTTTCTTTCTGGCTGCTTGCAGTATTTTCTTCTTGATCTGGGAGCTCTGGAATTTGGTGACAATATTCCTAGGAGTTTTCTTTTTTGGATATTTTTCAGGAGGTCATCTGTGGATCCTTTCAATTTGTGTTTTCCCCTCTGCCTCTTGAATATCAGGGCAGTTCTCTTTGATCATTTCTTGAAAAATGATATCTAGGCTCTTTTTTTGATCATGGCTATCAGGTATTCCAATATTTTTAAAAATATCTCTCCTGGATCTATTTTCCAGGTCAATGGTTTTTCCAATGAGATATTTCACATTGTCTTCCATTTTTTCATTCCTTTGGTTCTTTTTTATAATATCTTGATTTCTCATAAAGTCACTAGCTTCTACTTGCTCCAATCTAATTTTTAAGGTAGTATTTTCTCCGGTGTTCTTTTGGACCTCCTTTTCCATTTGTCTAATTCTGCCTTTCAAGGCATTTTTCTCCTCATTAGCTTTTTGGAGCTCTTTTGCCACTTGAGTTAGTCTATGTTTTAAGGTGTTATTTTCTTCAGTATTTTTTGGGTCTTCTTTAGCAAGTCATTGACTTGTTTCTCATGGTTTTCTCACATCACTCTCATTTCTCTTTCCAATTTTTTCTCCACTTCTCTAAATTCTTTTCCAAATCCTTTTTGAGCTCTTCCATGGCCTGAGACCAGTTCATGATTTTATTAGAGGCTTTTGATGTAGGCTCTTTGACTTTATTGACTTCCTCTGGCTGTATGTTTTGGTCGTCTTTGTCACCAAAGAAAGATTCCAAAGTCTGAGTATAAATCTGAGTCCATTTTCGCTGCCTGGCCACTTTCACAGCCAACTACTTGACCTTTGAGGTTTTCATCAGGGTGCGACTGCTTGTAGAGAGTACATTGTTGCAAGCTGGATGGGTGGCGCTGTTGTTCTCAGAGCTATTTCTAAACCTAAAGCTCTGCCACACCAGCACTCTTCCTTCCTCAAGAACTGCCAATCTGGACTTCGACTCAGATCTCAGCAGGCTCTGCACTCCTACTGGGATCTGCCACTTAGTTCCTCGCACCATGTGGGCCTGGGTCTAGAAGCAACTGCAGTTGTAGTTCTGTCCTTAGAGCTGTACCACATCTGCTGCCCCGGGGTGGTGGCCAAACTGCCAACATTTTTCACTCTGTACTTGCAGTTTTTCCCACTAACCTTCTGTGTTGTCTTTGGTGTTTGTGGGTTGAGAAGCCTGGTAACTGCCACAGCTCATTGATTAAGGGTGATAAGGTCTGTTCCACCTGGCTCCCAGGATGGTTGGTCTGGGCACGGCTCATGCTGGGCTCTGCTCTGCTCCACTCCCAGCTCCATGCGATAGACTTTACCCAGAGACCATCCAGGCTGTGCTGGGCTGGAACCCTGCTTCCCTCTGCTATTTTGTGCATTCTGCAGTTCTAGAATTTGTTCAGACCCATTTTTAATAGGTGATTGAAATGTCCTGGGGGATAGCTTTAGGCAAATTCCTGCTTTCCAGCTGCAGTCTTGGCTCTGCCCCCTATCACCTAGATTATTACAACTTCCTAATTTTCTCTCCCCCATTCTTTGTGAGCTCCTTGAGAGTATGAATTTCTTCATTCTTTTTATTTGTATCCCTACATTTAGTGTGCTGCACAATAGAAATTTAATAAATCATGGTTTTGTTAACTTAACCCCAAGGAACAAAAAAGCCTCCATGAGAGAGAAAGAAGGAAGACAGAGAAAAAAGAGTGGATGAGATGATACCAGAGTGTGATGGTATGAGAATTACTTGAGATAAACTATAATTTTGATATGATTTTCTTTTGTGAGAGATTTTGTTAGGGAGAATGAACCTCAAAATTTGAAATAGTTTTAGAAAGAAAAAGAAATTGATTCGATCAATTGATTTGGGGATGAGAGAGAGGGGTGGGGCTCTCTTGTCTAGGCTTTGGAAGGTTTACCTTATATCAGATTTTGACAAGGATACTGACACACAAATCACATGAACACAGTACATTAATCTAGCCAAGACGGAGACATATAAGCAAGGTATACTGATATGGATATGAATGGATGTGAATATCAAATGAAATTTGAAAGGAAGCCAAAACATAGGTGGGCTCTGGACCTGACTGAATTCAGAATTCCTGTAGCCACCTCTGAGATTCCTTGAATGTGACAAGATCAGGAAAATAATCTAGGTACAAACAATCTTTAGTTCATAATGTTGGATTTAAACTGTACACAAATTAATTAATTTTCCAGACAATACAATAAAGAATTTCTTCACATGACGATGACCATATATTTGTTCTTGTGCAATGTTAGTCTGATGTAAAATATCTGAACTTGATCAAATTGAGTTGGTTTTCTCACTCTCAGTTATTTCCACCAATTGAGCTCTGGAGTTCATTCATTACTCACATTTCATTGCTTTCTTTCATTTTTTTTAATTCCATCATTTTAAAAGACTGTCTACTATTTTAGGAAAATATGCAAAAGTTGTAGATCTTAAAGATACCATGTCAATAAATTTTAGAGATACTGGAGAAACTGTTAGGGTGAGCAAGAAAAAGCATTTAAAAGAGCAAGTACATGAGTCAGGATCAGTTGCACTAAAGTGCAGACAGAAGTGAAATTGAATATTTAAAAAATGCCAAGAACTAAAAAAAAAAGGATTCAATGAAAAAGCTTTATTAATTCTCAGGATGCCAAAAATATCTTCAGATGAATGCAGAAGATAGATGGATCATAATGGACTTAAGCAGAGTGTAGCAAAAGCTGCTTGAAGTTGGAAGAAAAGTGAGAAAGCCGATTTTTTAAAAAGTTGTTATCCTTTGGTGTGGAAAAACAAAACACAGTTTTTCATAAATAAAAGCACCGAGTACTGGATATTGAAAAGAGTTTTTTTTTTTTAAGTGAAACTCCGTATTCTATACAAAACCCTGGTCAGAAGACTCCAAGTTTACACCACACTGTAAAAACTCTACTTTAAAAAAGTTTGAGGGATTCTTTTTTACCTCCATTAGATTTCAAAGTCTTATTCCCATTAAAGAAATAATGAACACTAAGAAGTATAAAGATATACCAAAATCCCAAATTGTTCTGGAAATATTGATATTCCACAACTGAAATTGACTACTATGTAATGCCACATCTCATAAAAGATTTTAAAAAATTATCCAAGGGATGTATATGCTTCAATCACTTGGGAACTCACCTGATGTAGACTTCATTGAAAATCTATTATCTGCAGCCTATTTCAATACTAAACTTAGAAAGATTAAAGATTTATTTAAAATAAGCACAATATACAACATAATAAAGTATTTTTTTCCTAATGAATAAGTGGTTCACCTTCTTGTGAACTCAGTGCTAAACTGTGTAAATTAGATGATTTACACAAAAAGAAGGCAAACATACTGTACATCTTTATATATTAAGGGTTTTTTTAATATTTACAAATCTGTTAAAGTTGTTATAAGAAACAGTAAATGTAATTGTTTTGCTTTGCATAAAGTAAACTACTCTGAACATCCTTGTCAGTAAGGAGGTTTTGTGAGAGCATTGAGTGCTTAGGTGGAAGAGATGGAAAAGTACTCCAAAACACTTTCTTTTATATAACCATTTGGACTGATGCTATCCTTCCTTCAAGTGTTTTTATTTTGAAAATAGAGGATCTTTTAATTATTTATTTTTATTTTTCTGAGGACAAGTATCTTGGCTGATCATTTAACCATTTAGACTGATGAAAACCTTCTTCCAAGTGGTTTTGGAGCATAGAAGATCTCTTATTTTTTCTGATGACAAATATCTTGTTTAGATAGTGTCAGAAGAAAGGGAAACCAATTTATTACCATCTTCCGCCATCAAAACATTTTAAATTCAACTAATATTTCTTTTTAATTGGTTCAAAATTAAGTATTTCTCCCAGCAGGAGAAGAGGAAGAGGGCAAGTGAGAGGAGGAAGTAATACTGAAAAACCTAGGTAAGGAATTTTTTTTTATTTTCTTCCAAGAAGCAACCATTCCAAAATCAAATTCATTTAATTATAGTAAACATACATAATAAACTAGTTTTGTTTTAATGAAGACTCATATGATCTTCTTAAATTCCTAAAATGCCAGCTGGTGCTGCAATGTGTTGTGATATTTCTAACTATAAACGTCTGACAAAACTGTTTTCATGACATTTACTTTTTTTTGTTAATGAAAACATAGTGAGCTAGTAACAGAGTCTTGAAAGGGTGACAAGCAGGGGGAAGGGAAAGGAAACATTACTTTGAAACAAGTCCAACAAGTTAAAATAAACTAAAAATTATTTAGCCTTAGAAAATCTGTTCTAGGGGAAATGATAGGCTAACTGACTCCAAAGTAAATAAAGAGTCACATTTTATGCTCATTATGAGAATAACATTCTTAATAGAATTAACAGAGTCTTAAAGGTAAGGAAATTTTTTATAATCATTTTTCATTACAAACTCATTTTCATATTATGGATAATAGAATCAAACCAGAGACCTTTCAAACAAACATCCAAAATCAAACTCTATGGATAGTTGTAGACCTATGCTTTGATTTTATTTTGCTGACATAACATATTAAATATAAGAATTTTACAATCTAAATAATATGGTGACTTTAAATATTCTATCTACTTCTACTTTTAGAAAAACATAGATGCTTTAAATAGGTCCTTTTCTTTTTCAGCTTCTCAATATCTTTAAAAGAAATAATTTTATGGAAAATAACTAGAAATTTTACAAAATAGATTTCTGTAGAAAATTTCTACCCAATTACAATAATTAAGAGGCATATCAATCTCAAAGTTATTTTTTATGAGTATTTTAAGTTTATGTTTAATGTACACTGGAATATCAATAAAATATGCAGTTTAATGTTAACAAATCATTCTTAGATTTATTACTGGAAGTATCATAAAGCCTTCCATGATGATAAATATGATCTCTTTTTTGCTTCATTAATAATAATTAATTTTGCTTATTTATTTGAAGATAACATTAATTGTAATTATTTTGATAAATTTGCTTGGTTCACCAAAATCTGTTTATATAAAACATTAGTAGATGAAGTAGGAGGCACAAAAGATATAGTGCTGAGCCCATAGTCAGGAAAATCTTAGTTCAAATCTAGTTTCAGGCTCTACCTGTGCAATCCTAGGCAATTCACTGAACCTCTTTCCTTCAGTTTCATTAATAAACTGGGAGTTATAATACCACCTACTCCCCCAGGTTCTTTTGAGGATCAAATGAGATAAAAATGGCAAAACACTTATCACAGGGTGGAGCCAAGATGCCCTCATGAAAAGTTCTTACTGGAGCTCTCTCACAAGGTCTGTCAGATTCCTATAAAAAAGTGAATTTGAGCAGATTTGAGAGAGTTAGAAACCACGAGCAGTCTGAGTGGGGCAAATGTCCAAGCTGGGAGAGTCTGAAAGGAGGAAGGCACGAATCTGCAGGCTTGGAGAATGCTCAGCGTGCGAAGCTGCTCCAGACCAAAGCAGAAGCGGACAGCTGGGAAATGCACGTGGGAGACAGGCTGGGAGAAAGCTGGGCACCCGAAACCAGAGGAGATGCCCAGGCGTCCCAACACAGGACAGCAGTCTGTGGAAGCGACAAAAGGCAGTGCTATGCCACTGGCCACGAAACATCAATTCCTGAGGCTTGCAGCCCAAAGGTACAAAACGGGGCTTCTTGAACTCCCGGGAGACATGATGGCCAGGTAAACGGCTCTAATCCCTTCCCTCCTAACCCAGAGAATTCCTTGAAAAAAAAGAATGCTGGAACAGAGGAGATATAAGTGGGGCTTCAGTGGCCAAATAGCAGAAGTTCATTAGTCCCAGAGGGGCAGAGCCAGCAGGGGTCAACACCAGGAGCCCAGACGTAATCCTGCTCCCCTAGGGGAAGTGCTCACACCAGCTCAAACAATAAAGAGCTGGGAAAGAGACATCAGGGAGCCAGATGCCTCCCCCACACCTCAGAAAACTGAAGGCTATAATTCACAAACCAACAACTAAACTCACAATCCCCAGAATAAGAAAGCTGGGATAGAAAGCCCTGAGCCCCAAAGGCAGAAATTTGTTGTAAAGCCAGGAAAAGGCTAATCAACATGAAGAAGAACACAAAAATACCGAAGACTATTGATTCTTTTTATGGAGACAGGCATGATCAAAATATCAATTTGGAAGAGGATCTGATACCTCAAAAGGTAATATGAACTGGTCTCCAGCCCAAAAAGCATTGCTGGAAGAGCTAAAGGAGGATTTTAAAAGCCAAATTAGGGAGCTAAAAAAAAAAAATGGAAAAAAATCCACTGATGAAATCAAGTCCCTAAAGAATAACATTGGTGAAATGGCTATGGAGATTCAGAATCTAAAGAGAGAAAATAACACCCTGAGAGGTAAAATCAACCAATTGGAAAAGGAGACTCAAAAGCAAAATGAAAACACTAACTCATTAAATATTAGAGTTGAGCAAGCAGAAGCTAACGAATCTATGAGGCACCAAGAAGTAGTAAAACAAAATGTAAAGAATGAAAAAATAGAAAAAAAAATGTGAAATATCTGATTGGGAAAACAACTAACCTGGAAAATAGATCCAGGAGAGACAATTTAAGAGTTATTTGTCTACCAGAAATCCATGATGAAAAAAGAGCCTTGACAGTATCTTCGAAGAAATTATCAGAGATAACTGCCCAGAGATCCTAGAACCAGAAGGCAAAGTAGTCATTGAAAGAATTCACCCATCACCCCCTGAAAGAGATCCCAAACTGAAAACACCAAGAAATGTTATAGCCAAATTTCAGAATTACAAAGTCAAGGAGAAAATACTGCAAGCAGCCAAAAAGAAACAATTCAAATATCGTGGAACTACAGTCAAGATCACGCAAGATCTCTCAACTTCCGCATTAAAAGAGAGGAGAAATTAGAATATGATATTCTGAAGGGCAAAGGAGCTGGGACTACAACCAAGGATCAACTACCTAGCAAAACTAAGCATACATTTTCTGGCAAGGAGATCGACATTCAACGAAATAAGGGAATTCCAGACCTTCTTTATGGAAAGGCCAGAACTCAATGGAAAATTTGATCTCCAAATACAAAACTCAAGTGAGACATCAAAAGGTAAACAGGGGGAAAACCCCCCCACAAATCTTATTAATCAATAAGGGCAAATTATTTGCATCTTTATATAGGATTATATCATCTTATGTATGTTTTATATATATTCATATATATGTCACTCTTGAGAATAGTACAGCTATTATGACAATTGAAAGGGATACACATAGATTGTGAATGCCTGTATAAAATAACTGATGTAAGGACAAAAAAAAAAACATAAGAGATGTAAAGGGAGGTCTCTGAGAGAAGAGGTAAGGAGGTAGTAGAAAAGGGTAAATTACACCAAATGAAGAGGCACAAAAACACATTATAGTAGTGGAAAAGAAGGGAGGGAGAAGAGCAGTATTTGAGCTTTATTGTCATCTGATCTGGTTCACGAAGGGAATAACATACCCTGATAAGTATAGAAATCTAACTTGTCCTACAGGAAGTAGGAGGGGTAGGCGGGGAAAGGGAGGGGGGTAGTCAGAAGGGAGGGGAGAAGCAGCAAGTGGGAAACAGTAAGAGAAGGGAGGGGAATAAAGAGAGAGGGTAAACTGAAGAAGGCAGCGGTCAAAAACAAAACTTTGTTGAGGAGGGGAAGGGGAAAGGGAGAAATAGAAGCATAAACAGGGGGAAATAGGATGGAGAAAAAGACACAGATAGAAATCATAACTGTGAACGTGAATGGGATGAACTCTCCCATAAAACGGAAGCAGATAGCAGAATGGATTAAAAACCATAATCCCACAATATGCTATTTACGAGAAACATATTTGAAACAGAAGGATACACACAGGGTAAAGGCAAAAGGCTGGAGTAAAATATATTGCGCCTCAGCTAAAGTAAAAAAAAAAGCAGGTGTAGCAATCCTAATCTCAGACAAAGCAAAAGTAAAGATAGATTTTAATTAAAAGAGATAAAGGAGGACATTACATCCTGATAAAAAGCACCATAAACAATGAAGCAATATCGTTGTTTAACATATATGCACCAAGTGGTATGACATACAAATTCTTAGAGGAGAGGTTAAGGGAGTTACAGGAAGAAACAGACAATAAAACCATAATGTTGGGAGACCTCAACCTCCCTATTTCTGAACTTCATAAATCTAAACTCATAAATAAGAAAGAAGTTAAGGAGGTAAACAGAATTTTAGAAAAGGCAGATATGATAGACCTCTGGAAGAAAACTGAATGGGAATAAAAAGGAATATACTTTCTTCTAAGCGATACATGGCACATACTCAAAAATTGACCATGTACTAGACCATAAAAACCTCACAATCCAGTGCAGAAAGCCAGAAGTAGTCAAAGCATACTTTTCTGATCATGATGCAATAAGAATTATTTGTAACACAGAACCATGTAAAAATAAGCTAAAAATAAATTGGAAACTAAATAATCTAATTCTAAAGAATGAGTGGGACAAAAAACATATCAGATAAGCAATTAATAACTTCATTCAAGAGAATGCCAATAATGAAACAATGTACTAAAACTTATGGGATGCAGCAAAAGCAGTTCTTAGGGGAAGTTTTATATCCCTAAATGCTTACATGAATAAAATAGGCAAAAAGGAGATCAATGATCTGGGCATACAGCTGAAAAAGCTTAAAAAAAAGGGCAAATTGAGAACCCCCAATTAAATACCAAATTAGAAATACTGAAAATCAAAGGAGGGATTAATAAAATTGAAACCAAGAAAACTACTGAATTAATAAATAAAAAAGAGCTGGTTTTATGAAAAAAAAACAATAAAATTGATAACCCTTTGGTCAATTTGATTAAAAAAAGGAAAGAAAAAAAAATCAAATTACCTGTATCAAAAATGAAAAGGGTGAGTTCACCTCTAATGAAGAGGAAATCAAAACAATAATTAGGAATTATTTTGCCCAATTGTAAGCCCATAAATTTGACAACCTTAGAGATATGGATGAATATCTACAAAAACATAAATTGCCCAGGTTAAGAGAAAAGGAAGTAAAATTTCTAAATAACCCCATCTCAGAAAAAGAAATTGAGCAAGCCACCAATGAACTCCATAGGAAAAAGTCTCCAGGGCCAGATGGTTTTACATCTGAATTCTATCAAACATTTAAAGAACAACTAATTCCTATACTTTGTAGACTATCTGGGAAAATATGTGAAGGAGTCCTACCAAATTCTTTTTATGACACAAATATGGTACTAATGCCCAAACCAGGTAGAGTCAAAACAGAGAAAGAAAATTATAGACCAATTTCCCCAATGAACATTGATGCAAAAATTAAAAAAAATATATTAGCAAAAAGATTGCAGCAACTTATCATGAGAATAATACACTATGACCAGGTAGGATTTATTCCAGGAATGCAAGGCTGGTTCGATATTAGGAAAACTATTAGCATAATTGACCATATCAACATCAAAACTAGCAGAAACCATATGATCATAGATGCAGAAAAAAACCTTTGACAAAATACAACACACATTCCTATTAAAAACACTAGAAAGCACAGGAATAAATGGAGCCTTCCTTAAAATTAGAAATAGCATCTTCCTAAAGCCATCAACAAGCATTATTTGTAATGGAGATAAGCTAGATGCATTCTCGATAAGATCAGGGATGAAACAAGGATGTCCATTATCACCCCTACTGTTCAATTTGGTACTAGAAATGTTTGCTGTAGCAATAAGAGAAAAAAAAGAAATTGAAGGAATATTATCAATTTTTGCAGATGATATGATGATTCACTTAGAGTATCCTAGAGAATCAAGTAAAAAACTACTTGAAATAATAAACAACTTTAGCAAAGTTGCAGGATATAAAATAAACCCACATAAATCCTCAGCATTCATATACATTACTAACAAAGCCCAACAGCAAGAAATAGAAAGAGAAATTCCATTCAAAGTTACTGTAGACACTATAAAATATTTGGGAGTTTATCTGCCAAGACAAACCCAGGGCCTATATGAACATAATTATGAAACACTTTTCACGTGAATAAAGTCAGATCTAAATAAATGGAAAAATATCAGTTGTTTATGGTTAGGCTGTGCTAATATAATAAAAATCACAATTTTACCTAAATTAATCTATCTATTCTGTGCCATACCAATTGAACTACCAAAAATTATTTTACAGAGCTGGACAACATAATAACAAAATTCATCTGGAAGAACAAGAGGTCTAGAATATCTAAGGTATTAATGAAAAGAAATGCTAGGGAAGGTAGCCTAGCCATACCAGATATTAAACTGTACTATAGAGCAGCAGTCATCAAAACTACCTGGTACTGGCTAAGAAACAGAGTTTTGGATCAGTGGAATAGGATAGGAACACATGATGGAGAAGTGAACACCTATAGCAATCTACTCTTTGATAATCCCAAAGAGGCCAGCTTCTGGGCTATTACTTCACTATTTCACAAAAACTGTTGGGAAAATTGGAAAATGGTAGGGCAGAAACTGGGCATACACCATATACCAAAATAAAGTCAAAACGGGTTCATGATTTAGGAGTAAAGGCTGATACTACAAATAATTTGGGAGAGCAAGGAATAGTTTACTTATCAAATTTGTGGAAAAGAATTCATGACCCAACAAGAGATAGAGAGCATTACAAAATGCAAAATGGATAATTTTGATTATGTTAAATTGAAATGTTTTCGTACAAAAAAAATCCAATTCAACAACAATTAGGAGGGAAGCAGAAAATTGCGAGAAAATCTTTACAACTAGTGTCTCTGATAAAGGTCTCATTTCTAAAATATACAACAAACTGAGCCAAATATATAGGAATACAAGTCGTTCCCCAATTGAGAAATGGTCAAAGGATATGAACAGGCAGTTTTCGGAAGAAGAAATTAAAGATATCTATAGACATGTGAAAAAATGCTCGAAATCACTACTGATTAGAGAAATGCAAATCAAAACAACTCTTAGATACCATCTCTCTCCTGTCAGATTGGCTAAAATAACAAAACAGGAAAATGATAAATGCTGGAGAGGATGTGGGAAAATTGGAACATTGTTACATTGCTGGTGGAATTGTGAACTGATCCAGCCATTTTGGAGAGCAATTTGGAACTATGTCCAAAGGGCTATAAAAATGTTCATGCCCTTTGACCCAGCAATACCACTTCTAGGGTTGTATCCCAAAGACGTCACACAAGTGGGAAAAGGACCCATATGTACAAAAATATTTGTAGTGGCTCTTTTTGTGGTAGCTAAGAATTGGAAATCAAAGGGATGTCCATCAATTGGGGAATGGCTGAACAAGCTGTGGTATATGAAGGTAATGGAATACTATTGTGCTATAAGAAATGGGGATGATAAGGACTTCATAACAACCTGGAAGAACCTACACGACAATGCTGAGTGAGCAAAGCAGAGCCAGAAGAACATTATACACCACCACAGATATATGGATTCTGTGATGACTTCATTCTTCTCAGCAACACAAGGTACAAAGACAACTCTAAAGGACTCATGATGGAGAATGCTATCTATATCCAGAGAAAGAGCTATGAAGTATGAATGCAGATTGAGGCACACTTCATGCTAGCCTTTTTTCCCCTTTTTTCTTTTCTTTTTCTCTCTCTTTTTTTTGTTTTTAGGTTGGTTTTTTTTGGTCCTGTTTCTTCTTTTGCATGATTCATTTCATTGATCACAGTTCTTCTCCATAAAAAAACACTTATCCCAGTACCTGAAAAATAGCAATTGTTATACCAAAGTTAGTTATAAGTATTAAGTACAATTTGTGACTCAGTATGCAATTTAAAAATTTTCATAAATTTCTCAAAAAGAGTTTTTCTCATTTTAATAGATGATGCCTTTTTCATAGAGCTGATTTGAAGGAATCTTGCTATATACAAATACACTGTAGACATATATGATTATGGCACAAAAGATGTAAACTAAAAAAAAACTGAATATGAGAAAAACCTCAAAATATCCTGGATTTTCAGCCTGTCTTCTTAGAGATATTGAAGAAAGAATTTCCTTTTGAATGGGATAATGCCTCTCTCTTTCTGTTGAGCTGAAACTTTCCCTCATTCCCACATGAAGTACTCATTCAATATCATGTTTTCAACTATAAACTTTATAACTTCTCTGATTTCTGTTTGCTTAGAGAAATTGGTTTACTCATTATTTGTGATGATCCTTTGCATAAACACTGTTTGATAGGAAGATTTTAAGCTGGATAATGTAAACTAAGGATGAGGATGAATAACCAGGAAAATGAATTAACTTTTGAACCAAAGTCATACACCTAGACCAGGGATGTTTGAGGAGGGAAGACAGATCCAGTAATTTAATTTGAATCTCCTTTTGGAGCCTGGAAAATATATATATGCAGTCTTGTCTCATTCCTAGGGTCTTCCTGCCATCTTCCCCCAACCTCTCACTACCTAGGTTTAGAAAAAAAAGTATGGTGATATTATAGGTACTGTTCCAGGACATCCTGTCCTCAGAGGCCACCATCTACCATCATATTTTCTTATAATTTCCTATATCTTTCCCCACCTTCCTCTTTACAAAGAAATAGAGGTGAGAAAAAACAGGGAATAAGATCAATCTATAATTTTAATTGTCCAATCTTTTTCTTCTGCCGTCACACAAACCAGACTGAGATTAATACTTAATAATTCTGAAAAAACTACAATTACCAACCACAATTTCAGATAGTCTGTTAAGGAACATGCTATGACCTGACAGGTAATGAGATCAGGGTGAAGATTAAAATATTTAATTTTGCATATGACCAATGTGGGAGTGAGTTTTTATTCTCTAAAGAGTATTTTATCCTTTTCAATGGAACAGGGTGGGATGAAGAAAAAATAGATTTTTAGTGACTAAAAAAATAAGTTAAATGATATAGAGAACAACAACCCACCCCACTTGTCCACCTCCTTAGTTTAGACTCCTATCACATCTTTCCTAGGCTATTGCAATAGACTCCTAATTGGTCTTCCTATTCTAATGATTCCCTTCTCCAATCTATCTTCCACACATCTGACAATCACTCATTTAGTAGTGTAAGAGGGAAGGTGGGGGACAGACCCATAGTGGAATGACCTTCAAAACCTAGCTCACAAATTGCTGGTTGATTATAAATAAACATTGTTCAATATACCTCAACTACTGTGACATCTAGGGGCACTTTTGCTCAACAGCTGACAAGAAAATTCGTTGAATGTATACTACAGATGTAGTTGAGTGCCAGTATATTTTAGCAGATAAAGGTTGTCTTTAGATTCAAGAACACCTATGTTTAATTCTTGCCTCTGACATATTTTGCTTTTATCTCTAACACTTTGTTGTTACTGTCGTACCATAATTGGCAAATGGCATAAAGCCTGCACATTTTCATCTACACCAAACAGAAAAAAGAGTGGTATGCAAAACTATGCATACATTACAAAATACTTATATTGTTAAAAAATATAATAAAATTTAAACTGATAACTTCAAAACAGTCTTGATTGCCTATGGCTTCTTTGGAAAATTCTTTTTTCTTCTGGGTATTTTTCAAAACTCCTACAGGAACCTTCTTTATTGCTTTGCCTCCTCCCTCCCATACCCTGCCCTCCTCTCCCCTCTCCTTTCTTCTCTTCTCCTCTCCTCTAATCCCTTTTGCTGACCTGTGTTCTTTCTTTTCCTGTACTCTCCTGTCTATTCTTCTCCTCTTGCCTCTTCCCTTCTTTTCTTTTCCTTTTTGTATACCTATTGCTAGTCCTCCCTCAAAACTTTCTCTTTACATTAAATAAGAAAAAGAAAACAACAACCAAAAAACCCATTTCTATTGTAACAAATATTCATAGTCAATCAATAAAAACTCACACATTGTCCATGTCTGAAAAAAAATGTATACACACATATACAGATACACATATGTGTATGAACATATCATTTGTTTTCCACACAGTATGATTTTGTGTGTGATTTACAATCCACCCTTTTAGTTCTTCCTCTTCTTTGACAAGTGGCTGGTATCGTTTAGCTGTGCAAACATGAGCCAGTTATTTAAATAAGTCTAACTAAGTATTTCCATATGAGTGTAATTGATGACAAAGCATTGATATATATTATTGAAAGGAGATTCTATGTTAAGTTTTCTCTACCAATGAAATCCTAGGTCTTGCTATATACACATATTATAAAATAAAACAAAATATTAACAACAGCTAGGACGAGATATTATAATTCAGTTTTTTAGGATGTTATTCATTCTGGAGGAAATTGTTTTGTTGATAACTTAATGACATGTCAGGGAAGCTAGTAATACCAACTTTTCCCAAGGTAAATGATTTTTAACTTTCCTAGGACAGTTGAAAACCTTTAATCCATTTTATACAGACTACCACACATTTGTTCCTATGGGTATTAGAAGTTTAAACCTCCTTCTCAAAATTATTTTCATAAATGTCTATGCTAGAGAATATCTTGATAATTAATATAATTGGTCATTAATAATTCCTGTTGCCTGCCTTATCAGAAAATAAAAAGAAAATTATACTAATTCAATCCAAACGTTATTTTTATCATGGTAGTGGTATTAAATTTCAATAATTTGAACCTATATTGCTACAGTAGTGATTACATACATATGCAATGTTATTATTACAGAAATTTCATTGTTTTTATCACAAGAAAGTTCACGTTATTTAAGTTTGTTTTTACCATCAGACCAACTGACATTAAATTTTAGAAAGTTATTCCCTACTAAATTATAATTTGATACAATTTCAAATGGCAGAAATATTAAGCAAAAAAAAAAAACAATCTGGCCATGTGGAATCCAATGACCCATATTTTGTCTCTTCTCTGAAACCTAATAATATTAGTAGACTGTTTTTGTTGTGTGTCCTTCATTCCCAAATATCCTGGGTGAATTTTATTTAAATGAGGGAGGTCTGTGCAAAGTCACCAGCCTCATTCTCTCCTTTGAAGCCATCTAGAACGAGTGGAAAGATATAGATCAGGAAAACTGGAGAAGGCCCTGGATACAGTGAGAGACTTTGGCCTCTTTAAGCTAAGGTCTCACTTTCACTGAGGAAATGCCCAATCAACAATTAAGACTAGTTAAGAATTCAGTCAGAGAATGGCCTCTTTCACCTAGCCAAAAAAAATCAACCAAGGACAGGAAAACCCTCATGGTTTCTGACCAAAACAGAAAAAAAAATGCTATAATCTTGGTGGACTAAAAATCATAGTAGTGCTGTGGAAAATACAGCAGGTATCACATGTTGGGGTTTTTTTTTAACAATTTAAAATCATGGTTGATTTTCCTTCAAGGGAAAACATGCTAAATTAGTATTTTGCATGACTTATTTTAAAATTCTAGAAAAGAATTCTGGTTTCTCAAGAAAACTTTTCCAAATTTTAAAAAAGATTTGGATTTCAGGAAAGAAGAAATACACTACTACTTTAATCCATCACCCTCCCTCATATCCATCTCTCCCTTAGCCTAGTGCTATCTTTTATGATTTGAAATGGTGATAATGAAATGTGCTTCTGTACAAGTTACTGTGAACAATTTCCTTGTCTTTATAATCAAATAGTCAATATCTAGAAAATTGGCTAGGCATATAAGTTTGTAATTAAGGTGGAGCAGATTTAGGTACTTGGTTCCTTCCCTTTCCCTTTTAATGGTATTCCCAACTTCAAAGATTCCTTCAGCCTTTGCTACTATAATGGATTAGAAAAGTTAATCTTAGCTGAGGACATTTGTAAACCAAGTGTCCTGCTTTGGGGATTATCATTTTTCATTGATATTTCATAAGCTTAGACAAACATTCTTTTGATAATTCAAATCAAAATGAAGCAAATTACTTTTCAGGAATAAATTCAGGCAGCCAATATTCTTGCAAAGGTCATTTGGTCTGTTGTAGTGAAGAAAGTAATTTTCCTTGTGATGGGATTCCAAAAGGAATATAATTTAATCCAGTAACTCTAGATCTCTACAGCACAATTAGGAAAAATTGAAACAATAATTTATCGAGTCTGAAGATTTCTTTTTGTGTATTAAGGTTATGAGCTGTAGCAATGTCTATGTTTTAACAGTGCTGAAATTTTACTTGTTAAAGTTAGGATATACATAAAAGATGAATGTTCCATACAAATATACCATTAGGATGACAAGGTGTATTTGGCAACATATTTCAAATAAGCAATATTTTGCTTTAGAAAAGTCACTTGAGAACTATTTTTTCAAAAGAAAAAGAACCCCTTCTTATCTTTAAATCCATCTATGCCTTCAGCTTGAACTGAATTATAAGGTTTGTTTCTCCAAGTCTGTTAGATAAAAATAAATAGAAGATAAGCTTTCCCAAAGCCAGAAGTGAGTACTTATCTCCTAAAGCTGAACAGAGTCAATATTTGTATATAGTAGGAGAATTCTTTGGGGGATTTGTTCATAAAAAGGTTAAGTTTGAAATTATCTCATTGACCTTTGAATGTGCTAGTTACAGAATGTTTAAAGTTGTAGAGCAGGGTTTATTAACCTGGAGTGTATGGACTAGGATGTGTGAACTTGAGTGCAGGGAAAAATACAAATTTATTTGGACTAACCTATTTTATTTTAGTTTTGTTATTTTATGTATTTATGAAACCAAATTAAGTTGAAATACTGAAGAAAAGTCAGCATGATGAATACTATGTATTATAACGTTTCACTTACAGATACAAGTGTCTCTTCAAATAAAGTTCATTGGCTTGTTTCCCTTAATCCTTACTATTGCAATTAGATTTCTGTATATTTACTAATTTTCTTTCTTAAAATACAACATTTTATATATTCATTGAGTAATTATGCTTCTCTTTACTTAGTCCTATGGAGAGATGATATGCTAGAGGCATTAAATCATCTGCTTGCTGTATTGTTCATGATTAATATATTTACTTATCATGTAATTTACAATACAGAATCCTTTGATCATCAACATTTCCTTTTCAGCAATTAGTTTTAGAAATACTTTTCTTTGGTCCAAAGCAGCATCTGTCCTTCCTGAAAATGAATCAAATGCATCTAAAATGAATCTCATTCTTTTCCTTTGAAAAGTGCTAAATTAAAAAAAAAGATGACATACTTCCAAAATATTGATTTTCCATTTCACAAAATATATGTTCATGCAGTATCCTATAAATTTGTTTTTCAGATTTCTGCAAAAAAGAAGGAACACTCTATTGGAGACTTTTTGTAAAACAATGTTTAATGGAAATAGTCAAGCTAGTTTCTGGACTAGAATAGTAGAGGGGGAAAAAACAGAAAGCAGTTCCATTGCCAAAATCGTGTGATATATTTTAGAAATGTTGATATTTCTTTGAACATTTTGAAACAAGACTTTGAGGAATTTTCAGGCACACTCTTCCCCTTCAGCAAGTGTTTGAAACTACTTACATTTTTCAAAGTATCCTTTATTTTACTTTCTATCTACAGGTAAAATCTCTTATACCATCAAAGATGAATTCTTTTTTTATGAGTCTCTTGTGGAAATACAAAGGTGTTCAGCATTTTGAAAATGATAATTATATCCCAAACAAAAGCTTAACTGGAAAGAAAGGCTTAATATTATTTTCACAGTTAGAGCTCCTAAGATGTTTGGTAATTCATCACATTTAGCTATGTAAGTGAAAAAAAGAAGCTCTTCATGTCATTATCACTGATTGCTTTTAAACCAAACATGCATTCAAAACAAAGAACCTGCTAAGAATACTGAAAGAAATTTTTTCAACAACCACAAAAGTTATCAACTTTATGAGAAACATACTTTCAAAAGATTTCATCAAGAAATGAGAATAGAATGTTAAGTGCCATTTAGGGTCAAAGAATATTGGTCACTGTGAGAGGAAAAGCTGCACAATCACTGGGATATAAAAAGGAGTGCTTTGTTTTATGGTATGGTAAAAAAGTTACACCACTTGAGAACCACTCATTTTTGTTGTTATAATAAATACTGGCATGCCTTATTTCCTACTTTATCTAGAATGTGTATAATATAACTATCTTTTGGGGATATTCAGTGATGGTGAACGGTGATTTCTTCTCCTTCACCACCTACATTTACGTGCTGCCTATGAGAATTTAACTCTGAGTCTGGGTCTTGAGTCTCTACACTCCTTTACTGCTTTGTTGTCATTGTTGTTGTTTTCCATGATCACAGTGATCTAACCATGATCCAAACTTGAGTTTTTCCAGCCTTGGAAGTGACTTCATGAATTTTAGACTTTGGGAGTTCCTGGATTGTGATAACCAGGTGGTATCAATATCCTGGCAACAGCAGTCATATGCAGCCAGAAGGTAAAGAGGTTCTTTTTATTTACTTTCCAAAAGTAAAGAATTATTACCTTTTAATATTTGATCCCAATACAGAATTGAAAAGTATGTTATTTCATGACTAATAATATTTTTTCCTATTTAGATTGTATTGAAATCTGATACTCTGGTCACAAACTATTTAAAATTGATTGTGTTTTGTATTTTATTAGCTTATAAAATACCATATATTATTCTCATTACTATCTCTTTTTCCCACTCAATAGTATTTCATTATTTCTAATTACATGTAAAGATAGTTTTCAACATTTATTTTTTATAATATTTTGAGTTCCAAGTTTTCTTCATTCTCCCCACCCAAAGACAGAAAACTATCTGACATACATTACACATGTACAGTCATGTTAATTGTAATCCATAAGGAGTACAATTGCCCAAATGGAAAAGAAAGTACAAAAGCTATTTGAGGAAAACAATATCTTAAAAGTTAGAATTGGTCAAGTGAAATCTATTGACTCTATGAGACAACAGGAATCAATCAAATATGTATATATATATATATATATACATATACATATATATATATATATATATACATATGTGTGTGTGTGTGTATGAAAAATGGAAGAAAATGTAAAATACCTCATGTGAAAAACAATTGACCCGGAAAATAGATCGAGGGAAGCTAATGTCAGAATCATTGTATTACCTGAAATCCAAAATCTAAAGGAGAACCTGCACAGAATCTTTCAAGAAATTATTAAGAAGAATTGCCTGATGTACTGGAACCAGAGCGCAAAATAGGCATTGAAAGAATCCACTTATCACCACAGGAAAGAGATCTCAAAATAAAATCTCCAAGGAATGTTATAGCCAAATTTCAGAACTATTGGATCAAGGAAAAAATAAGAGTACAATTGTCCAGAAAGAACTAATTCAAATATTGGGGAGCCACAATCAGGATTAGTTACACAGAACCTGCAACATTAAAGGATCAGAGTTAATGGAAAATCAAATTCTGGAAGGCAAAGGAGTTTGAACTACAACCAAGAATCACTTACAGAGCAAAATTAAGCATAAAACATTGAGGAAGAAATGCTCATTCAATGACACAAAAGGATTTTAAACTTTAAGAAGATCAAAATTAAACCAAAAAAAAATCTCTAATATCTAGACCCAAGAAAACTATAAACATGTATAATGGGAAAATAAAACATAAGGGACTCGATACTGTTAAACTGTTTACATCTCTACATGGGGAGAAGATACTTACAATTATTAAATAATGTATCATGAACAGTACAGCAAAAAGGAACATACTCAGAGAGAGCGTACAAGTAAAAGGTGAATTTGAGGAAATGATGAAAAATAAGGAATGAGAAAGAAGAGCACAGTGGACTCAGGAGGAAGGGAGAGGTAGAATGCAATAAATTATTTAACATGAAAACCTATTACTGTGGAGAGGAAAATGGGAGGGAAGCTAATGAGCATTGCTTGAACCTTACTCTCAAAAGTATTGACTCAAAGAGGGAATAGTATATGCAATCAGTTGAATATAGAAATCTATCTTATCTAAGAGGGAAGTGGGAAGAGAGGAGATTAAGTAAAGTGGGGAGGGTTACTGAAAGAAGGGAGGGAAGTTGAAGGGAGGGGGTAGACAGAAGCAAAGCACTGGCATGGAAGGAGAGGGTGAAAAGAGAGAGAGGAGAAACAGGAACAATAAGATGGAGGGAAATTCGCAATTAGTAATCAAAAATGAGAATTTGAATGAGATGAAGTCTCCCATAAAATAAATAGATAGCAGAGTGGATCAAAAGCCAGAATTGTACAGTATATTCTTTACAAGAAACACATTTGAAGTAGAGAAACAGAATAACAGTAAGGGGCTAGAGCAGAGTCAATTACAATTCCCTTAAAGTAAAAAAAAAATCAGGGATAGCAAGTCTGATCTCAGACAAAGTAAAAGCAAAAATAGACCAGTTTGAAAGATGTAATGAAGGAAACTACCTCCAGCTTGTGCCAGGTTGGATCGTGGGCTTTAAAGTCATAGATGTGTGGCCTGGTGACTCCCAAAAGAACTGTCTTCTCTACCACCACAAGAAAAATTAAGAACAATGCTGCAGATTGGCATAATTTATTATCAAAATGGGAAACTCTCAGAAACATGGGGTTTTCTGTTGCAAATAAAATAGGAAATGTCAAAATCAGCGCACTTCCTGAAGACGAGGTAGAACTGGAATGCAACACCATTTCTTCTGGTTTTGATTCTCAAAAGGTACATCCAAAATATAATGAGGAACTTGAGATGTTGTGCAAGGAACTTCATGACACCTTGGAAAACTTGGCTAAGGTACAGGTGAAAATGGAAAAGTTAACATCAACCACTAAAAGAATTTGTAACCTAGAAAATTACCATGGTGGAAATGTAAATTATCAAACACCCCTTTTCCATACATAACCTACTATCAATTTCTATGAATGTTTCCCATAAGCTTACAAAAATGTACAAAAAGGAAATATGCATCAATCAATTCATCAAAGGCATCATTGTTGAAGAGCTCACTCATGCTATGAACCAAGATCTTGTTTTAAGCTACTGTTCTATGTGATTGTACCAGCCCTATATTAAGATCATCAGGCCTGATGTGGAAAGCATGCTACTTGAAACTGGATATTGAGCATTACAATTTTTCCAAAGGCATTTGATTTTTAGGTGCAAACTCCCAAAACTAGAATGAACCTTTCTTTCCAGGTGTTGTCCAACATCATTTCCTTCCAGGATAACAAAGTGGTATTATCTTAGCTAATGTGTTTACTACTCTCCTGGCCTATTGTCTGCTCGATGAGTGATCACAAGCATAATTTTCTGCCCTGGAACTGGGTGGAATGTTTCCTTCTACTGTGGCTACAAGCTCCTTCTTGCCCTGGGATTCCCACCTAGGACTGTGATCTGGATCCAGATATGGGCAAAGCAACTGAGTCCCACCTCAGTGCTAGCAAACATATCTCAGTAATCAACTTCTGCCCTTTTACTGTCTGTGCGCTGAGAGCTCAGGAAGTAGCCACTGCCACTACCACTGCCACTGCTGATTCAGTCCCTCCCAACATCTTCTCCTGGTTTCCTGGGGCCAGGACAGTGCTGGCTATTGCTGGGCTGGACTGCACTTTACTCATATGCAGGTCCAACAGACCTTTCCTGCTGACAATCTAAGTTGTTTTTGGCATCTGTGGGCTGAGAGGTCTGGAAAAAGCCACTGCTGCCAGTGATTTAGTCATCCTGAGGCCTGCTCTAGGTTTGCTGGGGCCCAGCCTGCAGTGCCATGGCCTGTGATGGATTGTACTTCTGTGTCACTCTGGTGTGACTAGACTTTCCTGCTGACTTTCCAAGTTGTCTTAGCCTGGAAATTTGTTTTACTCCATCTTTTTTAGGGCTCTACTAATCTGGTGTTTATTTAGAGTAATTTTAAAGGGATTTGGGGAAGATCTCAGGCAAGTCCCTGTCATCTTGGCTCCACTTCTACAATCGAAATTCTGAGAGGAAAAGTTAAGTGAATTACACATAAAATAGATAACAAAACTTTATTAGTGGGGGACTTCAATTCTCTCGTCTCAGAACTTATTAAATCCAATGAAAATATAAACAAGAACTAAAGAGGTAAATAGAACATTAGAAAAGTTGAATATGACAGACCTTTGGAGAAAACTGAATGGGAACAGAAAGGAATATACCTTTTTCTCAGCAGCATATGACAGCTACACAAAAACTGACCATGCAAAAAGGAACAAAAACTTCAAATTCAAATGTAGAAAGGCAGAAATAATAAATGTGTTCTTTTCAAATCATAATGTTTTTAATTGCATTCAACAAATGCCAGTGGAAAGATGGATTAAAATAAATTAAAACTAAATAATATAATCCTATAGAATAAGTGAATCAAAGAATAAATCATTGAAACTGTTACAAATTTCATTTGTAAGCATTACCTGGGGGAAAATTTATGTTTCTGAATTCTTTCATCCACGAAATAGAAATAGAACAAATCAATGATTTGGATATGCAACTAACATAATAACTATGAAATGAACAAATTAAAAATTCTCAATTGAGCACAAAATTGGAAATGCTGAAGGTCAAAATGAGATGAATAAAATTGAAAGCAAAAAAAAAACTATTGATCTAATAATGAAATATAGGAACTAGTTTTATGGGGAAAAACAAGATAGATAAGCCATTGGTAAATTTGATTGAAAAAGGGGGGCGGAGCCAAGATGGCGGCTGGGAAGCAGTGACTGGCGTGAGCTCCCCACCAAGTCCCTCCAAAAACCTATAAAAAAAGGGCTCTGAACCAGTTCTAGAGCTGCAGAACACACAAAGTGGCAGAGGGAAGCAGGGCTCCAGCCCAGGACAGCCTGGATGGTCTCTGGGTAAGGTCTGTCCCACACAGAGCTCCCAGCTCCCACCTGAGGGGAGCTGAGCTGAGCCAAGCAGAGCCCAGCACATGTGGCACAGACTTCAGACTGACCAGATCAGCAGCCCAGTGGAGAGTGCCCTTCAGGCATGAATTACTGAGCTGTGGCATCTACCAGACCTCTCAACACACAAAGAGCAAAGACAACAGAGAAGGTTAGTGGCAAAAGCTGCGGGACTGAGTTTGCGGTTCGGCCACCAACCCTGGGGCAGCTGAGGAGGGGCAGCTTTAGAACTACAGCTGCAGTTGCCTCTGGCCCCAAGCCCACCTGGTGGGAGGAATTAAGTGGTAGATCGGAGCAGGAGTGAACAGCCTGCTGAAGATTTAAGCCCAGTCCTGGTTGGGGCTTCTTGGGGAAGGAGGAGTGCTGCAGAGGCAGCGCATCCGACCAAGCGTGGAACATAGAACTCTTTAGTCTACAAGCAGCCATACCCAGTTGAAAAACTCAAGGGTTAAGTAAGTTGGCTGGGAACATGGCCAGGTGGTGAAAACACACCCAGATTCAGTCTCAGACTCTGGAATCCTTCTTTGAGGACAAAGAAGACCAAAACATACAGTCAGAAGAAGTTAACAAAGTCATAGAGCCTACAACAAAAACCTCCAAGAAAAACATGAACTGGTCTCAGGCCATGAAAGAACTTAAAAAGGATTTAGAAAAACAAGTTAGAGAAGTAGAGGAAAAATTGGGAAGAGAAATGAGAAGGATGAGAGAAAACCATGAAAAACAAGTCAACGACTTGCTAAAAGAGACTCGAAAAAATACTGAAAAGTATACTGAAGAAAACAACATCTTACAAAATAGACTAACTCAAATGGAAAAGAGCTTGAAAAAGCCAATGAGGAGAAGAATGCTTTGAAAGGCAGAATTAGCCAAATGGAAAAGGAGGTCCAAAAGACCACTGAAGAAAATACTAGCTTAAAAATTAGATTGGAGCAAGTGGAAACTAGTGACTTGATGAGAAATCAAGATATTATCAAACAGAACCAAAGGAATGAAAAAATGGAAGACAATGTGAAATATCTCATTGGAAAAACCACTGACCTGGAAAATAGATCCAGGAGAGAGAATTTAAAAATTATTG
>CM053626.1:150596864-150614908 GCA_028646595.1 Phalanger gymnotis | reverse complement strand
GTGGAACCCTGCTTCCCTCTGCCACTTTGTGGGTTCTGCAGCTCTAAAATTGGTTCAGAGCCATTTTTTAATAGGTTTTTGGAGGGACTTGGTGGGGAGCTCACGCCAGTCCCTGCTTTCCAGCTGCCATCTTGTCTCCGCCCCCTCATCGTCAATATATTTTTTAATATATTGCTAGAAATATTAGCTATGGCAATAAGAGAAGAAAAAGAAACTAGGAATTAGAATAAGTAATAGGGAAATAAAACTTTTGCTCATTGTACATGATATAGTGGTATATTTAGTGAAACCTAGATAATCAAGTAGAAATTACTTGAAATAATTAATAAATTTAGCAGAGTTTCAGGACATTAAATAAACCCAAGTCTAAATATCATCAATAAAACACAGTGACAAGAGATAGACAAAGAAATTCCATTTTAAATAACTGTAAACAATATAAAATTCTTGGGAGTTTACCTGCCAAGACAAACCCTGAAATGATATGAACACAATTATAAAATGCTTTCCACACAAATAAAAGCAGATTTAAACAATTAGAAAAAAATCAGTTGCTTGTGGGTGGGCCAAACCATACTAAAAATGACAATTGTCCACAAACGAATTTACTTATTCAGTGGCATACAAATAAAATTACCCCCCCCAAAATAGTTTTTGTTGGAGTGAGAAAAATACCAACTAAATTCTTCTTGAAGAACAAAAAGGCAAAAATATGAAGGAGATTGATGAAAAAAGACAAATGAACCTGGTCTAGCAACATCAGATATAAAACTATATTATAAATTGGCAGCCATCAAGTCTATTGGGTATTGGATAAGAAACAGAGTAGTTGATCAATGGAGTAGGTCGAGTACACAAGACAAAGTAGTCAATGACCATAGTAATATACTGTTTCATAAACCCAAATACACCAACTTTGAGGGTAAGAACTCAGTATTTAATAAAAACTGTTGGGAAAACTGGAAAATGTTAGACAAAAACTAGGGATAGACTACCATCTCACACTGTATTTCAAGATGAGGTCAAAAAGTACCTATGAATTAGACATAATAAGTGACATTCTAGGCAAACTAGACTTGCATTGAAAAATTTACCTGTCATTGTCAGATCTGAGGGGAAGGGAAGAATTCATGACCAAACAAAAGAAAAGAGCATTACAAAATGTAAAATAGATAACTTTAATTATATTAAATTGAAAAAAAGCAATCTAACCAAAACTGAAAACAAAGCAAAAAGTTGGGAAACAATCTTTATAGCAAGTACGTCTGATGAAGGCTTCATTTCATATATATATATATATATATATATATATATATACATATATATATATATATACACATACACACACACACATATATATGTATATATATACATGCATATATGTATATACATATATATACACATATCTATATACACATACATATATATGTATATATACATATATATGTGTATATATATATATAGATAGAGAGAGAGAGACAGAGACAGAGAGAGAGAGGGAGGGAGAAAGGGAGAACTAAGTCAAATTTATAACTAAACAAGTTATTCCTTGGTTCATAAATGGTCAAAGGATATGAAGAGGCAATTTTTACCTGAAAAAAATCAAACATATCTATAGGCATATGAAGAAGAGCTCTAAATCATTTTTGATTAAAGAAATGCAAATTTAAACAGCTCTGAGGTAGAACCTCATACCTATCACAGTGGTAATATGACCAAAAAAAGGAAAATGATAAATGTTAGAGAATATGTGAGAAAATTTGGGGTATTAATGCACTGTTAGTGGAGGCATGAACTGATTCAACTATTTTGGGGAGCAATTTTGAACGATGTCCAAAGGTCAACCAAATTGTGCATACTCTCTGATTCAGCAATAACAATACTCGACCTGTATCCCAGAGAGATTATTAAAAGAGGGAAAGGACCTACGTGAGCAAAAATATTCATAGCAGCCCTTTTTGTGGTGACAAAATAGTGGAAATTGAGGGGATGCCAATTATTTGGGGAATGCCTAAATTATTATTGTGCTATAAGAAATGATGAACAGGAAGTTTTCAGAAAATGCTGGAGACACTTGTATAGCCCTGCACAACATATGGACTGTGGGTTGCTTGAGGCTGCCAAATGATTTTGGGCAATCTACAAAAAATGTAGGAGGATATGAAAGATAGTAAAGATACAAAAGAGTTCTTTGTGTGTGGCCTTGATTAACTTACTTTCCACTATACACTATTGTGGCCATCATGTAACTTGCTGGATATGTTGCCACTATGTGCTATCTCCTGTTTGTCATCTGACCTGTGGCAACCAACCTTCATCATTCTGTCTCTAGTCTGAGAGGAGTGAGAGTCATATCTTTTTGTTTTGTTTTTATTCTTTACTGAAATTGAACAGGGACAAAGTGAGTGTAGCCATATGTCAATACAGCTGATGCCTACTATACAATGAGTGGCAACAACATGAGGGCTTCCTCCCCTCCCTCACTGCATGGCTGCCTTCCAAGTCACATGAGTGTTAGATGCTCTCTCCTAAGGTCAGGCACTTAGTTCAGTATTTCTTTGTATGTGAGCAGTTGCTGTGGAGAATTTCTGGTTCAAACATTAAAGTTTTGGGGTGACTTTTTAAAATGGGTGATAAAAAGAAATGAAGGATCAAATCACAATATAGAGTGTTTAATCTGGAGTCAACAAAGAGATACTTGTTTACTTACACGAGAGAAAATATATTGTGCTTTCTTTGACAAGAAGTAATAGCCAATCCCAAAGAATGCAATCTTCATTGCTGTTTCTAATCAAAACATCCTGACTTAAGCCAATTAGACACCAATGAAAATCAAATTAAAGTGTCCAAATTGTGGAAATATTTCAGTGTAGAACCAGTTTTTTTCAATAAAAGTAAACTCAGAAAATGAGGCAGCTACTAAGGTTAGTTTTCAGATTACTAAAGACATTGATTTCAAACATTATTCCAGAGTAAAATAAACTGAATACTGACAAGAAGTGTAATAGGTGGGGGAAGAGCCAAGATGGTGGAGTAAAAGCAGGAACTTGTGTGAGCTCTCCCTCAAACCCCTCCATATAACTATAAAAATTCCTCTAAACAAATTCTAGAGCTACAGAATCCACAAAATGACAGAGTGAAATGAATCTCCAGCCCAAGACAACCTGGATGATCAATAGGAACCATCTATCATACCAGGCTGGAACTGGAATACTGTCCACAGACTGAGCCAGAACAGGGCTCAGGGGATTAAATCACTGGCAGCTGTGGTGGTTTCCAGAGTTCTTAACCCTCGAGTGACAAAGGCAAAGTTGAATGTCAGTGGGGAAACTGTGTCAGACCTGGGTGAGAGAAGAGCATAGTCCAGGCCCTGCCCCAGGGCAGGGGGTGAGTTGAGAGTAGCATTGGCTGCTCCTGGAGCTCCAGGCCCATGGATGGTGGGGGGATCAAGTGACTGATGAGAAGGGGATTGCAGGAATCTTTTTGCTGGCACCAAGGCAGAATTATCTTGCTTTACTTGGCTTGGATCTGAGTCACAGTCCTTTGTGGTGGTCGTAGGGTGAGGAGGAGCCCTGGAGTGGCAGAGCTTGGAGCAGCTATGGAGAAGGAATCTTCCTCACAGTTCCAAGTCAGAAAAGAGTGCTTGAGGTCACTCACAGACCAGAACACAGGCCAGGAGAGGAGTAAACACCTCACCTTTGATCATACCACCTTCGAGAAACTGAAAATTTGTAGGTACCTAGAAGTATCTCTAACAACAGCTGCACAAAATCCCTGAAACTTGGGACAAAGCCCTCTCCATTCTGAAAGCAGAGTCCTACCTTGACAAAAAGCTCAAAATCAAGTAATTGGCTGGGGAAATGAACAAATAGTGTGAAAATCAGACTATAGAATCTTACTTTGTTGACAAAGAAGACCAAAACATACAACCAGAAGCAACAAAGTCAAAGTTCCTACATCCAAAGCCTCCAATAAAAATATGAATTGGTCACAAGCCATGAAACAGCTCAAAAAGGAGTTTGAAAATCAGAGAAGTAGAAGAAAATATTAGGAAGAGAAATTAGAGTGATGCAAGGAAATCATGAAAAATGAGTCCGTTTGCTAAAGGAGACCCAAAAAAATACTGAAGAAAATGACACCTTAAAAATAGACTAACCTAAATGGCAAAAGAAGCCAATGCAGAGAAGAATGCCTTATAAAAGCAGAACTGACCAAATGGAAAAGATCCAAAATGTCACTGAAAAAAAAATCATTCCTTAAAAATTAACATGGAGCAAATGGAAGCTGTGAGAAATCAAGAAGTGTGTTGGTAAGCAAAATGGGCTCCGTAGCACTTAGTGCCCTTGAAGAGTTTGGCTTTTGTTTGCTTTGAGTAATTCAGTGTATTTCATTGAGCCTTACTAGGTGCTAAGCCCCAGGCCCAAACCCCTATTAGGTGTGGAACCTATGTGGGTGTAGATTGGTGACTGGGGTGGGGCCCAAGGTGGGGCTGGCTAAGGGGAGGTGCTAACTCCAGAGCCATGCCCTAATAGGTGTTAACCTAACCTATGTGGATGTGAACCTCCCAGGGTCCTAAGGGGAGAGGCTAATTCAAGAACCAATCATTGCAGCCTAAATTCTGGTCATTCAGATGATGTTTGATGATGTCTGAAGCCCTATAAGAAGGGAGGACAGAGCCATTTGTGCAGCTCTCTCTCTCTCTCTCTCTCTCTCTCTCTCTCTCTCTCTCTCTCTCTCTCTCTCTCTCTCTCTCTCTTTTGATGAGGAGACTCCAGGCAGCTGTAGCTAAGAAGCCTGCCAGCTTGTAAACCCAGATGCTGAGACTTTGCTGAACTCTGGTAACTATGTATTGGGGTTTGAAACAGACAAGGTCTGTCTGTTGATGTTTGTAATTTGTTTGGATTTTGTTCCGAAGTTCAGTGTGCTGGTCTTTTTCACCTGAGCTAAATGAATGATATTTGTATGCTGAATTACAGTAAGCTTGTCAACCCCTTCACCTTGCTTTCCTTAGTTAAGCAGATCAAAAGAACCTGTGCTGTCCGGCAGCTTTCTGGGTGCTGGCCGTGGGTGGATCTTACACCTCCACAGAAGCCACTAGCCGGATTGTTGAAAGAGTTATAAAACAGAAAATAGAATACTATGTATAGTATTACTATGTAGTATATACTATGTATAGTACAATACTATGATAGAATATCGTATTGGAAAAAACACTGATCTGAATAATAGATCCAGGGGAGAAAATTTAAAAATTATTGGACTACCTGAAAGCCATGATCCAAATAAGATCTTAGACATCATCTTTCAAGAAATGATCAAGGAAAACTGCCTTGATATTTTAGAACCAGAGGATAAAATAGAAATTGAAGGAATACACTGATCACCTCTTGAAAAAGATCCTGAAAAGAAAACTCCTCAGAATATTGTAGCCAAATTCCAGAATTCCCAGGTCAAGAAGAAAATATTGCAAGCAGGCAGAAAGAAACAATTGGAGTATTGTGGAAACAAATCAGGATAACATAAGATCTAGCAGCATCCACATTAAGGGTTTGAAGGACTTGGAATATGATATTCTGGAGGTCAAAGGAGCTGGGGTTTAAACTAAGAATCAACTACCCAGCAAAACTGAGTATAATACTTCAGGGGAAAAATAGATATTCAATTAAATAGAGGACTTTCAAGCATTGTTGGTGAAAAGACCAGAGCTGAACAGAAAATGTGCAATCAAATAAAGGAATAGAGAGAAACATGAAAAGTTAAACAGGAAAGAGAAATCATAAGGGACTTATGAAAGTTGAACTGTTTACATTTCTACATGGGAAGGTGATATTTGTAACTCATGATCTCTTTCTCAGTATTAGGGTAGTTGAAGGGTTGAATATGAAGGGATGATATCTAAAAATAAAACTAAGGTATGAGAGAGGAATATATTGGGAGGAGAAAGGCAGAGATAGAATTGGTTAAATTTTCTCAAATAAAAGAGGCAAGAAAAAGATTTTACAATAGAGGAGAGGAGGGGGGAGCTGAAAGGGAATGAGTAAACCTTACCTCATTTGATTTGGCTTAAGGAGGGAATAACATAAATATTCAATTGGGTATTTTACCCTACAGGAAAGTAGGGGGAAAGGGGATAAGACGGGCATGATAGAAGGGATGAAAGTTTGGCGGAGTGGAAAGAGACATGGTCAAAGGAGAAAAAAGAATAAATGGGGGGCAGGACAGGGTGGAGGGAAATAGAGTTATTCTCTCACAATATGACTATTGTGGAA
The DNA here is from genome assembly GCA_028646595.1 of Phalanger gymnotis. NCBI lineage: Eukaryota > Metazoa > Chordata > Mammalia > Diprotodontia > Phalangeridae > Phalanger > Phalanger gymnotis. Next base: position 150,608,639 of record CM053626.1, on the reverse strand, counting down.
ATGTTTTATATAACAACACAGGTATAACCTATATTGAATTGCTTGCCTTTTCAGTGAGTATTGGTGGGGAGGGAAGAAAGGAGAGAATCTGGAACTCGAAGTGTATAAAAATTTTAAAAATTGTTTTTACGTTCAACTGGATAATAAGATATACAAGCAATGGGTTATAGAAATTTTTCTTGCCCTACTGGACAGTAAAAGACAAGGGGATAAGAAGGGAGGGTGAGAGAAGGGATGGCAGACTGGGGAAAGGGCTAATCTTGAGATGGGGGTAAGGGAAATATGGGGAGAGATCTTTGAAGTCAAAATCTTGTGTAAATGAATGTTGAAAACTAAAAATTAATCAATTAATTAATAAAAAAGAAGTATAATAGGTAGCATCAACTAAATGTAAACAGTAAGAAAACTTGAAAAAATGTTTTTAAACTTGTACCACTTAACACATCAATTTTTAAACATTAATGTTATTTCATGATAAATAAAAATCTTAAGTAATAAGTGTAATTAATAGATATAATTGAAATTTCCCTTTTAAAATGGTTTATTTGAAAAATAGTTTAATCATTAATTATACTTTTACTTGGAAAGTGATCAGCTAAAACCTGTCTGCAACTCAAAGAAGTTTAGCCTATTTTAATTTTGGCCCCTACTTAGAGTCAAGTTTTTCATGTCTGGACTTGCATGTACTAATACCAAGTGAAATGAACAGGACCAGGAAAGCATTGGAAACAGCAGCAGCAGCATTGTTGGTGATCAACTAAGAATAACTCAGCTCTTCTCAGCAACACCATGATCCAAGACAAAGATAAAGAACTCACGAAGGAAAATGCTATCCACATCCAGATAAAGAACTGATGGACTCTGAATGCCAATCAAAGCATATTTCATTATCTTACTTTATTGTTTTTCATGGTTTTTTTTTCCTTTTGATGTGTTTCTTCTTTCAAAACCATGACTAATATATTTTATGTAGTGGCACTTGGGTAACCTATATCAAATTGCCTACCATTTTTGCAAGAGGAGAGGGGAGGGTGGGAGAAAATTATAGAACTCAAAATCTTGTAAAAAATGAATGCTAAAAATCATACTGACATGTAATTGGGAAAAAATAAAATCTTATTTAACAAAGAAGAAAAAAAAGACCAACCTCAGCTATTTTGGGGGCAAAGGATTTATGCAGTGTTATAGCACTTTAGACATATTTCCAAATTGATCTCCAGAAGAGTTGGATCAGTTCACAACTCCACAACAATGCATTACTGTTCTAATTTTCCAACATTTAGAATTTTCCTTTTCTGTCCTATTAGCCAACCTGATAGTTCTGAGGTGGGACCTCAGAGCACTTTTAATTTACATTTCTCTCATCAATAGTGATTTAGACTATTTTTTCATATGACTGTAGATAGCTTCAACTTCTTCATTTGGAAACTGCCTGTTTGTATCCTTTAACCATTGGGGATTGTTTTGTATTCTTATAAATTTGACTCAGTTCTCTTCATATTTGAGAAATAAGTCCTTTATTATAAACACTGGCTGTAAAACTTGTTTCCCACCTTTCTGCTCTTCTTCTAATCTTGTTTGCATGTTTTTCATGTAATAAACTTTTTTTAATGTAATTGGAATTATATATTTTACATTTTGTGGTGCTCTGTTCTCTTGTTTGGTCATGAATTCTTTTCCTCCCCACAGATCTGAGTGATAGACTATTCCTTAGTCCCCTAATTTGCTTATGACATCACACATTATGTCTAAATCGCACACCTACTTTGACTTCATCTTGGAATATTGTATGAGATGTTGGTCTGTACCTAGCTTTTGTTCTACTGTTTTCAAGTTTTTTCAGCAGTTTTGTCAACTACTGTGTTCTTATCCCAAAAGTTGGTGTCTTTGGGTTTACAAAACAGTTCATGTTCCCATTTTGACCTTATCATGATATGCAATGTGAGATGAAGATGTTCTTGAAGGAGATAACCAAGGATGAGTTCACACCTGATATGATATGCAAAAAGACATGGACTATGAAGTTGTTTGCTCAGTTCATGCATGACAAAGATGAACATGATATGTCCATTTTACAGTTCCATTAAATGCTCTTTCTGTTAATATTTTAAATGAAAGCCTTTTGGAAAAGGATACTAGTATTTATAAGATGCTACTTCAAATCAAAGCATACTTTTGAGTCTTATTTTATGAGCCTTTCTTCATAGTGGAAGCAATAACTGCATTATATTCAGTCTCCAGTGGACATTGAATACTTTCCTAATCCCCTTTCAGAGAAACCCTAGACAGGAACCTAATATAAGCTTTGAGTAATTCTTCCTTGGGCCCTAGGGTAGAATATAAAGTGTCATGGAATTTGAGGAAAAATAAAGAAAAATGCAAAAACATTGTGACACAGTGGATAGAACAAAAGCTAGCCAGTCAAGAGGTCCTGGGTTCAAATCTGACCTCACATACTTACTAGCTGTATGATCCTGGGCAAGTTACTATTCTTTTTGTACAGGTCAAGATCCCCCAGGACAGAGCTCAGTCTCTACAAATAGGTCCAGGGCCAGAGGCTCCTGACAAGAAGAGAAAAAGTTCTTCAGTCTCATTTGGACGCAGAAGCAATTCCATCGTTACACTAAAATAAGGGAGCCTAGAATACAGAACTTTATTGCAATATTTGTCTGACCAGGGTAGAATGCAACAGAATGCTCACTGAGTATGTCCTTCTTAATATATCCCATTTTAGCAATAGCTTGCTTGACTTGTCACACTACAGAATATATCAGCATATGTGCTTTCAGTACATTAAACCTCATGGTTCTTTTTTTCATGGGAAATGCTATCAGCCATATCTATCCTTTTTTTATACTTGGTAAAGTTTATTTTTTTAAGCCAGTCATAAAATTTGTACTTATCCTAATTAAATTTTATATTATTTGACCTATTTTTCTAGCTTGTCATTTTTTAGGTACCAATTCTGTCATTCAATGTATTGACTATATTTTTCATCTTTTTTGTTAACCTTTTTAGGAATTTATAGCACTTCAAAATCTGACCTGAGCCTATTTTTTTTTCCAGACTGAGGTAACAATGCTTCAATTCATACACTGGACCTTCCTTCTAAAATAGACTATTGGCGATTCCCTTACTATTATATTTCTTCTCTCCTTTCCTTTGCATAGGCTTGCCCTGAAACATGGAGTCTATTTTCTCCTTATCTCTACATTTGAGGTTTCATTTATGTAATTGCCCATTTTCTTTGTCTTTTTTTAGGCACCATGTGCTTTCTTTTATTGAATCCAGGTTAATGGAACATTTATATCACAGCAGTGTTCTATTTTAAAAAGACAAAAGCTAGTTTTCCTTCTGCTGTGGATTCCTGGCCCTTGGTACAAAAGAGGCAACCCTTTCTTATCTCTAGTTTTCTTCAGTCAGTTGGTCAGTCAGTCAGTCAGTCAGTCAACAAACTATTATTAACAATCTACTACATACAGTCCTCTATAGGACCTCCTTTATCCAGTGGCTTTCTAAGACATATCAATTGGTTAATTATTTTTCTTAAAATTTTTTTTAAAAATTTCATAATAATTTTAATGTTTTATTTAATATTTTGGTTTTCAAAATTGATTTCCACAAGATTTTGAGTTATAAATTTTCTCCCCATTTCTACCCTCCCTCACCCACTCCAAGAAGGCATATGTTCTGATTGAGTTGCTTCCAAGTCAGACTTCCCTTCTGTCACCCCACTCCCCCCAACCCATCCCTTTTCCCCTTACTTTCTTGTAGGGCAAGATAGATTTCTATGCCCCATTCCCTACATATCTTATTTTCCAGTTGCATGCAAAAATGATTTTTGAGCATCTGCTTTTAAAACTTTGATTTCCAAATTCTCTCCCCTCTTCCATTTCCACCTTCCTAAGAAGGCAAACTGTTCAGCGTAGGCCACATATGTATCATCAAGCAGAACACTTCCACAAAAATCAAATTGTGAAAGACTAACTATATTTCCCTCCATCTAATCCTGTCCCTCTTTATTCAATTTTCTCTCTTCACCCTATCCCTTTTCAAAAGTGTTTGCTTTTGATTACCTCCTCCCCCATCTGCCTTCCTTTCTATCATCCTCCCTTTTTTATTCCCTTCTCCCTACTTTCATGTGGAGCAAGATACCCATTTGAGTGTGTATGATATTCCATCCTCAAGTCAAATCTGATGAGAGCAAGATTCACTCATTCCCCCTCACCTGCCCCTTCTTCACTTCCAACAGAACTGCTTTTTCTTGCCACTTTTATGTGAAATAATTTACCCCATTCTACCTCTTCCTTTCCCTCTCTCAATATATTCCTCTCTCACCCCTCAATTTCATTTCATTTTTTTAGATATTATCCTTTTGTATTAAACTCACACTGTGCCCTCTGTCTATATATATATATATATGTGTGTGTGTATATATATGTACATATATATATATACATATATATATAATATACATATATGGATGTATGTATATTCCCTTCAACTACCCTAACACTGAGAAAGGTCTCGTGAATTATACACATCATCTTTCCATGTAGGAATGTAAACAAAACAGTTCAACTTTAGTAAGTCCCTTATGATTTCTCTTTCCTGTTTACCTTTTCATGTTTTTCTTGATTCCTGTATTTGAAATTCAATTTTTTTTATTCAGCTCTTGTCTTTTCAGAGAGAAAGCTTGAAAGTCCTCTATTTTATTGAAAATCCATATTTTCCTTTGGCATATTAAACTCTGTTTTGCTTGGTATATGATTCTTGATTTTAACCCTAGCTCCTTTGATCTCTGTAAAATCATATACCAAACCCTATCCCTTAATGTAGAAGCTGCTAGGTTTTGTGTTATCCTGATTGCATTTCCACAATAATCAAATTGTTTCTTTCTGGCTAATTAGCAATATTTTCTCTTTGACCTGGGAACTCTGAAATTTGGCAACAATATTCCTAGGAGTTTTGTTTTTGAGATCTTTTTCAGGAGGTTATCAGTGGATTTTTTCAATTTCTATTTTACTCTTTGGTTCTAGAATATAAGGTAAGTTCTCCTTGGCAATTTCTTGAAGATGATAACTAGGCTCTTTTTTTGATCATGGCTTTCAGATAGTCCATTAATTTTTAAATGATCTCTCTTGGATCTATTCTCCAGGTAAGTAGCTATTCCAATGAGATATTTCACGTTGTCTTCCACTATTTCATTCCTTTGGTTCTGTTTTATAATATCTTGATTTCTCATAAAGTCACTAGCTCCCATTTGCTCCAATCTAATTTTTAAGGTAGTGTTTTCTTCAGTGGTCTTTTAGACCTCCTTTTCCATTTTGTTAATTCTGCCTTTCAAGGCATTCTTCTCCTCATCGCCTTTTTGGAGCTCTTTTGCCATTTGGGTTAGTCTACTTTTAAAGATGTTATTTTCTTCAGTATTCTTTGGGTCTCCTTTAGCAAGTCATTGACTTGTTTTTCAGGGTTTTCTTGCATCACTCCCATTTCTCTTACCAATTTTTCCTCTACTTCTCTAACTTGCTTTTCCAAATCCTTTTTAAGCTCTTCCATGGCCTGCAACGAGTCCATGTTTTTTTTCTTGGAGGCTTTTGATGTAGGCTCTTTGACTTTGTTGACTTCTTCTGGCTGTATGTTTTGGTCTTCTTTGTCAACAAAAAAGATTCCACGGTCTGAGTCCATTTTCACCGCCTGTTCATGTTCTCTGCCAACTATTTGACCCTTGAGGTGTCTGTCAGGGTATGACTGCTTGTAGAGTAGAGTGTACTTTGTCCCAAGCTTTAGGGGCAAAGTACTGCTGTTTTCAGAGCTACTTCTACTCCACTGTCACCATAGGCTCTGCCACAGCAACTCCCTTCCTCCCCCAAGAACTGCCAACCAGGATCGCAATCCAGATCCAAGAGAATCTGCCTCTGCACCAGCCAACAGCTCTTTGCACTCCCACTCTGAACCACTGATGGATTCCTCCCACTATGTGAGCCAGGGACTCTGGAAGTAGCTGTAGCAGCTTCCTGCTGCTGCCACTACCACTGCCACACTACCTCCCCCACCCCCAGGGCTGGGGCTGGATCACTATCACTCCAATCCAGCAGTTTTCCCACTAATGTGCTACATGGTCTTTGGCCTTTGTGAGTTGAGAAGTCTGGTAACTGCCACAGCTCAATGATTCATGGCCCTCAGGCCTGTTCTGCCAGACTCCTGGTCCAAGTCCTGGCACCACCCATGCTTGGCTGCAAACTCTGGTCCCAGCACCATGCAATATATTTTTCCCAGAGACCATCCAGGCTGTCCTGGGCTGGAGACCTGCTTCCTTCTGCTATTTTTTGGGTTCTGCAGCTCTAGAATTTGTTCAGAGCCATATTTTACAGGTGTTGAAGGGATTTAGAGGAGAGCTTAAGCAAGTCCCTGCTTTTCAGCTACCATCTTGGCTCTGCCTCCACCCTGTCATTTTCTTTCTGATCTGAATCATCTCTTCATCACTTGATAATCATATTTGGGATATACCTCCATCACTTTTGAACTAACATCCATGGGAAATACATTGACCTTTGGATTTGATATATTTTTGCTACAGAGACTTTAAGATCTCTTGCATAAAAATAGTGTGTATTTCAGAAACATTTGCCTTTCTTTTGAAATAAACTCTATGGCAGAGTACTTAATCACTTCCTTCTACCACTATTGTGAATTATATTTCAGGATACAATATCATATTATTTGAGAGAATGAGCTTAAAAAGAGTAGATTCTTTTGCTACTTTGTTTACTTTTGAAGGATAAGATGACCATTGAAACATTTTAGAATTTAACAATTAATTTACTATTGTATAGAAAATTTGCAATAGATGTATTGATTTATTATTTTTCCTATCATCCCTATCTCCATGATTTCATTTCACGTAGAGATCTATTTTCCAAGCTAGTCATCTCATTGTTTCTTCTGTCCAGGTGGTCTGTAGCACATAGTAAAATAAATATTGTTTTCCTTTATTTTTCTGTTGAATCTCATTCCAATGTTCTTCACTCTCTTCCTTGACTTTAAGTTTGTGCATTTCATCATATGAGTACAAAATTTTTTAAAGAAATTACAACAAATTAATATTTAAGGAACTTCAAAAATAAAGATAAATGACCCTTTCTGAATAGTTAAAATTTTCTACTCCAAACCAAGAGTAACGTTATCTGTAATAGAGAAATATTAGAAGTTTTCTCTTTTGGAGGAAACTAAAGATATACATTGTCACTAGTATTGTTTGCTATAGTTCAAGAATTGCTATTACAATAAGAGAAAACAAAAGAAAGATAATTGAGGGTATCAGAATGAAGAGAGAGAAAAATCATCCTTAATTGTAGATAAGGTGATGTTTTACTTAGAGAAATGAGATTGAAATAAAATTAATTAAAACTATTTTGTAACTTCAGTAAAGTAGCAGAAAGAGACCAAACCCAAAGACACAACTAGTCTTTCTGCATATTAACAAAAAAGCACAAAGAGATATGAAAATAAATTCCATTTTTTGGATTGCATTTTTTCTTTTTTTAATATTTATTTATTTTTAGTTTTCAACATTTACTTTTATAAGATTTTGAGTTATAATTTTATTAGGATTTCTTTTCCTTAGTGTATTTTTGTACCTCCCTCTCCATTTGTCCAATTCTACTTTTTTCAGGAAGCCTTGTATTAAGTATATTTTTATACTTCCTTTTCCAGTCAGTCAATTGTATTTTTAAGGAGTTATTTTCTTCAGTCAATTTCTGTCCTTCCTTTTCCAAGCACTTGACTCTTTCTTGTGTACCTCCCTTTTCTTTCCCTAATTTTTCTTCTACCTCTCTTATTTGACTTTTAAAATCCTTCTTATGATATTCCAAGCAGGCTTTTGGGGCTTGAGACCAATTCATATTTCCCTTTGAGGTTTCAGATGTAGGTATATTGACAATGTTATCATCTTCTGAGCTTGTGTTTTGATATTCCTTGTCACCATAATAATTATCTATAGTCAGTATTCTTTTCTGCTTATTACTCATTTTATTTGCCCATTTCCTCACTTTTAAAGTCTAGTTCTCCTTCTGGAGCACAGGGGGCTACATTCAGTCTTCTTGTGCTGGAGGTCAGGGTTCTGGTCACTGGTTGTGTGTACAGCCTCAGGTGCTGGCAGCTGAAGGCTGTAGGGGTATGGCAGCTTACTTAGTGATAATCTGGGGGTCCAAGTGGTGCTGAGACCTGATGGAGTTTTTCTGTGTGTCTGGCATGTGCTGAGACCTGATGGAGTTTTTCTGTGTGTCCCCAGGGATACAGTGAAACATGAGCAAGTTGTCCACTGCAAGATGCCTGTTTGCCTGGGGCTGCACCAGCTCATGTGGTGGTTCTCTGAGCTGAAGTCTTCCTTTTCCCCTGGCTATGCTAATGTATATGGGGGAAGGGGAGTTCAGGTGTTCCAGTTTGCCTCCTCTAGCACCCTGGGGCTCAGGATCTCCTACTGGTTAGCTGAGTTAGGGCTTGCTGCTGCCTTGCTGAGACCTTTTCCACCCTAGACTGCACTCCCCTTTTTAACCAACTGAAACAGACTTTTCTTGGCAATCCTCCAAATTTCCCAAACTAAAAGACTGCTCCCCCTCATCTTTCCACTGTCTCCACTGTTCCAGGATTTTTCTTGGGACACTACTTTTTGGGGTTTTTAGAAATTAATATGGGAGAATGAGAGTGATTTACTGCTTACTGCACCATTTTGGCTCCCAGAAGTCCCCCATTAAATTCCATTCTAAACAACAAATGTTGCGTGTGTGTGTGTGTGTGTGTGTGTGTATACATAGATATAGATATATGCATATATATATATATATATGTATGTATGTATAAATAGTGTGTGTGTGTATATGTGTGTTGTGAAATATCTGGGCATTCACCTACTAAGACAAAGGTAAGGGACTTACAGGAATGTAACTTCAGAATGCTCATTAGCAAAATAAAGGAAGACAAATAATTGGAGTGATACCAATTTTTCTTACTTAGACTGAGCTAACACAATAAACGTGATAATCATCCACAAATTAATCCATGAAGTAGTTAGTTCCAAATGATTCAAACTACCCATGTGTTTCCATATATAAGGAAATATAATAATAACACAATTCATTTGTAAAAACAAAATATGAAGATAATAAAAAAGATCAATAAATTAGAGAAGATAGATAGAAAAAGATAAATTTCATTTGTATTAAAAGTAGAAATGAAGGAGGCCTAAGAATATTCGTAAAAAACTGAGAAACCAGTAAAACAAAATCAAAACTTAATCAAGGGGGGTTGAGCCAAGATGGCAGCTGGAAAGCAGGGACTTGCATAGGGCTCTCCCCCAGCACCCTCCAAACACCATTAAAAATGGCTCTGAACAAGTTCTAGAATTACAGAACCCACGGAATAGCAGAGGGAAGCAGGTCTCCAGCCAAGGACAGCCTGGAGGTTTGCAGGGTAAGGTCTATCACACAGAGCTGGGAAGGAAGTATAGCAGAGCCCAGCATGTGCTGCACCCAGAACAACCAGACCTGGAGCTGGGTACAACACCCTAGCATCCAGAATCAGTGAGCTGTGGCAGTTACCAGATTTCTCAACCCACAAACACCAAAGAAAACAGAGAAGGTTTGTGGGGAAAAAAAAAAAAACACCTGCTGGGACAGTGAAAGACTTCGTAGTTGGGCCACTGCCCTGGAGGCAGCACAGGTGGTACAGCTACAAAATCATAGCTGCAGTTGCTTCTGGTCTCAGGCCCACCGGGTGGGAACAAATAAATGTCAAGTCTGAGCAGAAGTGGAGAGTGTGCTTAGATCTGAGTTGTGGGCCAGGTTGGTAGTTCTTGGGGGAGTAGGAGTGCTGGTGTGGCAGAGCTTGATATGTAGAAATATCTCTTTAAACAACAACACAGCCCCTCAAGCTTGGGACAAAGTACTCTCTACTTTACAATCAGACATACCCCAATGAAAAACTTAAGAGTCAAGTAGTTGGCTGGGAACATGGACACGCAGTGAAAATGGACTCAGATTCAGACTCAGACTTTGGAATCTTTCTTTGGTGACAAAGAAGACCGAAACATAGAGCCAGAAGTCAACAAAGTCAAAAGGCCTATATCAAAAGCCTCCAAGAAAAACATGAATATGTCTCAGGCCATGGAAGAGCTCAAAAAGATTTTAGAAAAGCAAGTAAGGGAAGTAGAGGAAAAATTGGGAAGAGAAATGGGAGTGATGCAAGAAAACCTTGAAAAACAAGTTAATGACTTCCTAAAGGGGACCAAAAAAATACTGAAGAAAATAACACCTTTAAAAGTAGACTAACCTAAATGGCAAAAGAGCTCCAAAAAGGCAATGAGGAGAAGAATGCCTTGAAAGGCAGAAATAGCCAAATGGAAAAGGAGGTCCAAAAGACCACTGAAGAAAATATTACCTTAAAAATTAGATTGGAGCAAGTGTAAGCTAGTGACTTTATGAGAAATCAAGATATTATAAAACAGAAACAAAAGAATGAAAAAATGGAAGACAATGTGAAACATTTCATTGGAAAAACCACTGACCTGGAAAATAGATCCAGGAGGGATAATTTAAAAATTATTGGACTATCTGAAAGCCATGATCAAAAAAAGAGCTCAGTTATCATCTTTCAAGAAATTATCAGGGAGAATGGCCCTGATATTCTAGAGCCAGTGGGTAAAATAGAAATTGAAAGAATCAACTGATCGCCTCCTGGAAAAGATCCCAAAAAGAAAACTCCTAGGAATATTGTTTCCAAATTCCAGTGCTCCAAGATCAAGGAGCAAAATACTGCAAACAGCCAGAAAGAAACAATTTGAGTGTTATGGAAACACAGTCAGGGTAACACAAGATCTAGAGGCTTCTACATTAAGGGAATGAAGGGCTTGGAATATGATATGCCAAAGGTCAATGGAGCTAGGATTAAAACCAAGAATCACCTACCCAGCAAATCTGTGTATCACGCTCCAAGAAAATATGGACTTTCAATAAAATAGAGGACTTTCAAGCTTTCTTAGTGAAAAGATCAGAGCTGAATAGAAAATTTGACTTTGAAATACAAGAATCAAGAGTAGCATGAAAAGATAAACAAGAAAGAGAAATCATAAGGGACTTAATAAAGTTGAACTGTCTTCTTTACATTCCTACATGGAAAGATGATGTGTAGAAGTCATGAGACCTCAGTATTAGGGTAGCTGAAGGGAATATATAAGTATGTATGTATGTATGTATGTATGTATGTATGTATGAATATACATATATATACACATACATATATACACACATATATTGCAGTGGGGGGAGGGTAGAAATGGGAAGAAAATTTGTACTCCAAACTCTTGTGAAAATCAGTGCTGAAAACTAAAAATATTAAATAAATAAAATATAAAAAAGTTAATCAAACATAGATGCATGTTATTCTATAATCTGAAGAACCACCATTATACTAAGAACCCTTTTTTTCCTTTTTTTTAAATTTTAATTTATTTTTAACATGTTTGGTTTTCAGCATTGATTTTCACAGGCATTTGAATTACAAATTTTCTCCCCATTTCCTCCCCCCCACTCCAAGATGGCGTACACTCTGGTTGCCCTGTTCCCCAGTCTGCCCTCCCCTCCGTCAGCCCTTTCCCCTCTCATTCCCCTTTCCCTACCTTTCTTGTAGGGCAAGATAAATCTCTATGCCCCATTGCCTGTGCATCTTATTTTCTAGTTGCATGAAAAAAAAAAACTTTTTTACTTTTGAACATCTATT
>CM053626.1:150560960-150596364 GCA_028646595.1 Phalanger gymnotis | reverse complement strand
GGGGGGGGGGGGGGGTGGAAATGGGGAGAAAAATCTGTAATTCAGACGCATGTGAAAATTAATGCTGAAAACTAAAGATGTTAATAAAAAAAAATTAAAAAAAAAAGAACTAGATAAATCTAAACACAAAATAAAAAAAGAAAGAAGTTGAAAAGGTAAATTGAATTTTAGAAAAGTCAGATATGATACACCTCTGAATAAAATTGAATGGAGACAGGAAGGAAAACACCTTTTTCTCAATGGTATGTGGCACCTGGAAAAAATGACCCTACACTAGGACATAACAACCTCATAATCAAATGAAGAAAGTCAGAAATATTAAATTCATCCTTTCCATATCAGAATGCAATAGAAAATTACACGTAATAAAGGGCCATAAAAAGATAGGATAAAAACTAATTGGATCTTAAATAATATAATCCTAAAGTATGAGTGGGTGAAACAACAAACAATAGAAAAAATCATTAACTTCATACAAGAAAATGACAATACTGAGACAACATTACAAAACTTTATGGGATGCTGCCAAAGTCGTTCTTAGAGGAAATTGTATATTTCTAAATGCTTACATGAATAAAACAGAGAAAGAAGAGATCAATAACTTGGGTGTACAACTGAAAAAGCTAGATGAAGAACTAATTAAAAAACCCCAATTCAATACCAAATTAGAAATTCTTAAAATACAAAGGAGAGATTAAAAGAATAGAAATTAAGAAAATTATTCAACTATTAAATAAAACTAAGAGCTGTTTTGTGAAAAAAGCAGTAAAATAAACTTTTGACTTAAAAAAAAAAGAAAACCAAAATACTAATATTATAAATGAAAAGGGTGAATTTACCACCAATGAACAGGAAATCAAAGCAATATTTTGGACCTATTTTGCCCAAATGTATGCCCATAAATCTATGTGAAATAGATGAATATTTATAAAAGTATAAATTGTCCAGATTAACAGAAGAGTAAACAACCCCATTTCAGAAAAAGAAATTGAACCAGCCATAATAACTCCCTAACAAAATCTCCAGGGCCAGATGGATTTATATGTGAATTCTTCCAAACATTTAAGGAACAATTAATTCCAATACTACATAAATTATTTGAAAAAAATAGGTGAATAAGGAATCCTGCCAAATTACTTTTATGACACAAATATTGTACTAAACCAAGCAAAACCAAAACATAGAAAGAAAATTAGAGACCAATTTCTCTAATGAATATTGATGGAAAATTTTAAATAAAACATTAGCAAAGGTGTTACAATAACTTATCTTGAGGATAATACACTCTGACCAGGAAGGATTTATCTCAGGAATGCAGGGCTAGTTCAAAATTATGAAAACTATCAGCACAATTGACCATATCAATATCAAAATTATCAGAAATCTCAATAGATGCAGAAAAAGCTTTTTTTAATAAAATACAATACCCATTCCTATGAAAAACAATAGAGACCATAGGAATAAATGGAGCTTTCCTTAAAAAAAAAAACAGTATCTATTTAAAACCTTCATAAGCATTATATATGATAGGGACAAGCTAGAAGATTTCCCAGTAAGATCAAGGGTGAAGCAAGGATATTCATTATCACCACTATTATTTAATATTGTACTAAAAATGTTACCATTGGCAATAAGATTAGAAAAAAAAGAAATTGAAGGAATTAGCATAGCTGTCAAGGAAACAAAGTGTCACTCTTTGGAGACTATATGATGGTATACTGAGAGAATTCTAGAGAATCATCTAAAAAAACTACTTGTATCAATTAACAACTGTAGTAAAGTTGATGGACATAAATCATTGGCATTTCTTGATATGAACAGAAAGCCCAGAAGCAACAGATAGAAAGAGAAATTCCATTTAAAATAATGGTAGACAATATAAAATATTTGATGGTCTATCCTGCCAAGAAAAACCTAGGAACTATAAGAATACAATTACAAAACATTTTTTCATACAAGTAAAGTCAGATCTAAACAATTGGAAAAAATATCAGTTATTTATGGGTAGGCCAAGCCAATATAGGAAAAATGGCACTTCCACTTAATTTGCTTCTTCAGTTCCCTAACAATCAAATTACAGAAAATTATTTTTATAGTTAAAAAATAATAATTTTCTTCTGGATAAACAAAAGGACAAGAATAACAAGAGGATTAATGAAAAAAATACAAAGGAAGTTTATCTAGCCATACCAGATCTAAAACTATCTTATAAAGCAAAAATCATCAAAAACATTTTCTACTGGCTTAGAAATAAAGGGGTCAGTCAGTGAAATAGGTTAGGTACACAAGACACTGTAGTAAATGACTATACTAATTTACTATTTCATAAACCCCAAGCCACCAGCACTAGGATAAGAAATATTTTACAAAAATTTCTGGGAAAACTTAAAAATTATATGGCAGAAACTAGGAATAGACCAATATCTCACACTAAGATAATGGAGAAACAGGCACATGATTTAGACATGAGAGATGATACCATAATCAAATTAGGAGAGCAAGGAAGAATTTACCGGTCAAATCAATGAAAAAGGAAATAAGTTATGACCAAACAATAGTTAGAGAACATCATAAAATGCAAATGGATAATTTTGATTATGTTAAAATAAAAAGTTTTTGCACAAAACCAATGCAATTAAAATTAGAAAGAAAGAAGAAAGGTGGGAAATAGTTTGTATAGCAAGGTTTATGATAAAGGCCTCATTTCAAAAATATATAGAGAACTGTGTCAAATTTATAAGAATGTAAGTCATTCCCCAATTGATACTTGGTCAAAGAATATGACCAGGCAGTTTACAGATGAAGGAATCAAAGCTATTCCTAATCACAAAAATGCTTTAAATCACTATTGATTGGAGAAATGAAAATCAAAACAACTGTTATGTACCACTTCATACCTATCAGATTGGCTAATAAGACAGAATGATAAATGTTGGAGATGTGGGAAAATTGGAACATTAATGCATTGTTCTTGAAATTGTAAACTGAACCAATCACGCTGAGGAGTAATTTGGAACTATGCCCAAAGACCTATAAAACTGTGAATAAACTTTGATCCAGCAATACTATACCCAGGTCTGTATCCCAGACAGATCATGAAAAGGGGGGGGAATTTTTACAGTAGCTTTTTTAGTGGTGGCCAAGAATTGAAAATTGATGGGATGCTGTCAATTTGGGAAGCTGTGGTATGTGAATATCATGGAATATTTTGTGCTTTAAGAAATGATGAGCAGACATATTTGAGAAAAATCTGGAAAGACTTCCATAAACTGATGCTGTATTAAGTGAGCAGTACCAGGAGAACATTGTACACAGCAACATCAATGCCATATGATGATTAACAATGATAGACTTAGCTATACTTAGCAATACAATAATCCAAGACAATTCCAAAAGACTTGTGATGGAAAATGCTAAGCACACCCAGAGGAAGACATATGGAGTCTCAATGCAGATCAAAGCATACTATTTTCACTTTTTTCCTTTCTTGTGGTTTTTCCTTTTGTTCTGATTCTTCTTTCACAACCTGACTAATATGGAAATATGCTTAACATGAGTGACCAAGTATAATCTAAAAAAAGGAAAGAAAATAATTTCTTAAAAGATTGAATTGAGCACATTGAAGCTAATGACTTCTTGAAACATCAATACATAATAAATCAATTTTTTAAAGTAGAAAAAAAATTGAAATTTCTCATTGGAAAAACAATCAGCCTGGAAAATTGATCCAATTGAAGAAATTATTAGACCACCTGAAAGCGATGATAAAAAAGGGTGGACCACATCTTTAAAGCAACTATCAAGGAAAACTGCCCTGCTATCATAGACTCAGAAGGCAAAACAGAAATTAAAATTATGTACCAATCACCCTTTGAACAAGATCCATAAATGAACACTCCTAGGAACACTATACCCAAATTGTGGAGTTCCAGGTCAAGGAAAACTTACTGCAAGTACCCAAAAACAAACAATTCATACATCATGGAGGTATAATCAGTATTATACAGGATTTGGCAGCTTCTACATTAAAGAATCAGTGGGATCAGATTGTGATGTTCTAGAAGAAAAGGGAGTTAGAATCACAATGAAGTACTTTGGGAAAATTTTATATCTCTAATTGCTTATATCAATAATGTACAGAAAGGGCAGATGAATAAATTGGGCATGTGACTAAAAAAGCCTGAAAATAAATGAAAAATTCACAATTATATATGAAATTGAAAATCCTGAAAATCAAAGGAGAGCTTAATAAAACCAAAAGTTAACTATTGAATTAATAAATAAAATGAGAAGCTTCTTTTGTGAGGTAAAAAAGACAATAAATCAGATAAAACATTGGTTAATTTGATTAAAAAAACAAAGGAGAGATGAAAATCAAATTGCAGATATCAAAAATGAACAGAGCGACTTCAGCATCAATGAAGAGGAAATTCAAAAAAAATATTAGCAGCTGTTTTGTCCTATTATTTCCAATAAATTTGACAATCTAGATGAAATGAATGAATATTACAAAAAATATAAATTGCCCAGATAAACACTAGAGGAAATAAAATGTTGAAACAAATCATTTTTAGAGCAAATTTGAAAAAGGCACCAATGAACTTCACAAAAAAAAAAATTCCCAAGGTCAGATTGAATCAGAAGTGAATTTTACTGAAAATTATTTTATAGAACCAGAAAAAAAATAACAAAATTCATCTGGAAGAAAAATAAAATTAGAATATCAAGGGAATTAATGAAAAGAAAAGCAAGGGAATGTGGCCTAGTCATACCTGATCTTAAATTGTATTATAAAGCAGCAATCATCAAAACTACATGGTACTGGCTAAGAAATAGGGTGGTGCATCAGTGGAATAGGGTAGGTACACAAGACACAGAAGTCAAAGACTCTAGTAATCTACTGTTGGATAAACCCAAAGAACCCAGATTCTGGGAAAAGAACTCACTATCTGACAAAAACATGCTGGGAAAATTGGAAAATAAAATAGCAGAAATTGGGCATAGTTCAGTGTCTTATACTGTATACCAAAATGAGGTTGAAATGTGTACACAATTTAGATAAAAGGACTGTTACTATAAGCAAACCGGAAGAGCAAAGAATAGTTTACCTGTCAGATTTATAAAAAAATATAAGACATTCCCCAATTGATAGTCAAAGGAAAAGAACAGGCTATTTTCAGAGGAAGAAATTAAAGCTATCTCTAGTCATATGAAAAAATTCTCTTAATCACTATTGATTAGAGAAATGTAAATCAGAAAAAAAAACTCTTAGGTACCACATTACACCTATCAGATTGGCTAACATAACAAAACAGGAATATTTTAAATGTTGGAGATGTGGGAGAATTGAAACACTAATGCATTTTTGGTTGAGTTGTGAACTGATCCAATCATTTTGGAGTGGAATTTGGAACTATTCCCAAAGGATTATAAAAGCGTACCTACCTTTTGACCCAGCAATACCTCTCCTGTGCTTGTAATCCAAAGATATCATACAAATGGGAAAAGGACCCACATGTATAAAAATGTTTATAGTAGCAATTTTTTGTAGTGGCCAAAAATTGGATATTGAGAAAATGTCCATCAATTGGGGAATGGCTGAACAAGTTGTCATATATGAATGTAATGGAATACTATAGTGCTATAAGAATGGATGAGCAGGCAGAACTCAGAAAAACCTGGAGAGATTTATATGAATGGATGTTGAGTGAGGTGACCAGAAACAAGAGAACATTGCACACAGTTACATCCATACTGTGCAATGACTAACTTTGATAGACTTAGCTCTTCTCATGTGGTGCTAATCTTTATTAAAGATTTTCCCCACCCATTTCATAGGCCTCAAGTGGAGCTAGTCAAGGGAAACTTGATTAGGAGAGGCTTTCTTGAAGGGAGGCCCATACCCTTTTGCTAGTAGGTGCTAAGTTCCAAGCCCACACTCTTCTCTAAGTAGGTGCTAAGCCCCAAGGCCACGAACAAGGTATATATACCCTGTGGGTAGCCATTAAGCTCAGAGTAGAAAGAGCTGCCTAGAAGACAGAAATGCAAGAAGAAGAGAGAACTGTAAGAGGGAGGTAGAGAAAATTTAAAACTCAAAAGATTGTGGAACTGAATATTGAAAACAGAAATAAATTAATTGAAAATTTTAAAAAAATAAAAAAGAAGTGAATTCTACCAAACATTTAAAGAGCAATGAATCTCAATACAATTTAAACTATTTGGCAAAATAGGCAAAGAAGGAGTCTTACCAAATTCCCTTTATGACAAGAATATGGTGCAATACTTAAACCAGGAAGGGAGAAAACAGAAAGAAAATTGCAGTCCAATTTCCCTAATAAATATTTATGTAAACATTTTAAATAATATATTAGCAAAGAAATTATAGCAATATATCACCAAGGTCATACATTATAATGAAATAAAGTTTGTACCAGGAATGCAAGGCTGGTTCAATATTAGGAAAACTATCAGCATAATTGATCATGTCAACAAAAAAAAAATAAACAGAAACCATATGACTATCTCAACAGAAGCAGAAAAAGCTTGTGAGAAAATATAACACCCATTCTCATTAGAAACACTTGAGAGCATAGGAATAAATGGACCTTTCTTTAAAATGATAAATGACATTTATCTAAAACCATCAACAAGAATTATCGATAATGGGTTATATGCTAGAAGCCTTCCCAATAAAATCATGGAAAATAACATGAAAAACAAGGAGACTCATTATCACTATGATTATTCAGTAATGCACTAGGAATGCTAGGTATAGCAATAAGAGAATAAGAAAAAAGTGAAGGAATTATAATAGGCAATGAGGAAACAGAAGTATCACTTTTTGAAGATTATATGATGTTTTACACAGAGAATGCAAGAGAGTTAACTAAAGAAATAAAAGTACTTGAAATAATTAACAAGTTTACAAAAGTTGTAGGACACAAAATAAACCCACATACATCATAATCATTTCTATATATTAGCAACAAAGTCCAGGAGCAAGTGATAAAGAGATTCCATTTAAAATAACTGTAGATACTATAAAATACTTGGGAGTCTACCAACCAAGACAAACTCAGGAACCATATGAACACAATTATGAAACATTTTCACACCAAGAAATTCAGATCTAAACAAATGGGAAAAGCATTTATTGCTCATTGGTAGACTGATCCAATATTATAAAAATGACAATTCTACTTAAAATGATTTACTTACTCAGTGCCAAACCAATCAAAATACCAACAATTATTTCATAGAGCTAGAAAAAGTAATAATAAAATTCACATGGACGAAAAAAAATGTCAATAATGTCAAGGGAATTTATTTTTTTAAAAATCTGAAAGAAGGCATCCTAGGTATACTAGAGCTCAAACTGTATCATAAAGTGGTAATTATCAAAACAATCTGTTATGGGCTGAGAGAGAGAGAGAGAGTGGTAAATCAGTGAAATAAATTAGATACATGAGACACAGTAGTATGTGACCATAGTAACCTAGAGCTTAGTAAACCCAAAGACCCCAGCTTGTGGAATAAGAGCTCATCATTCAACCAAAACTGCTGGAAAATGAGCAAAGAGTATGATAGCAACTAGGTATAAACCAGCATCTCACAGTGTATACCAAGATAAGGTTAAAATGGGTATATGATTTACATAGAGAATGAAATCATAAGTAAATCAGGAAAGCATGGTGTAATTTTCTTGTCAGATGTATGGATAAGTGAAGAATTGAGGATTAAACAAAATATTGAGAGCATTACAAATTGTAAAATCAACAATTTGAGTACATAAAATTTATTTTTTTTTCTAAAAAATAAAATAAATGCACCCAAAATTAGAAGGGAAGCATAAAGCTGGGAAAGTAATTTTGTAATAAGTACCTCTGACAAAGGCCTCATTTCTCAAAGATGTAAAGAACTAAGTATAAGAAAACAATTCATTCCCCAACAGAAAACTGGTCAAATGATATAAACAGGCAGTTTTCAGACAAAGAAATCAAAGCTTTCTCTATAGTCGTATGAAAATACTCTTAATTTCTATTCATTAGAGAAATACAATACTGCTAGGTCCAAGGAGATAAAGGTGGTGGGGAGAACCTATTTGTACAACAATAGTCATAACAGCTTTTTGTGGTGGCTAGGAATTGGAAATCAAGTTGATGTCCATCAGTTGGGGACTGGCTGAACCAGTGGTGGTATATGATTGTGAAAGAATATTATTGTGCTATAATAAATGACAAACAGGATGATCTCAGAAAATAACCTGAAAGACTTACATTAAATAAAGCAAAATGAAGTGAGCAGAACCAGGAGAAGGTCGTTCACATCGAAAGCAATATTTTACAATGAAGAATTGTGAATGACTTATCTATTCTTAGCAATACAATAGTCAAAGAAAATCCCAGAGGACTTATGATGAAATATGTCATGTGCCTCCAGAGAAAGAATGGATATTGTCTGAGGACACATTGAAGCATGTTACTTTTCTCTTTTTCTTTCTCTCTCTTTCCTTCCTTCCTTCCTTCCTTCCTTCCTTCCTTCCTTCCTTCCTTCCTCTTTCCTTCCTTCCTTCCTTCCTTCCTTCTTTCCTTTCTTTCTTTCTTCCTTCCTTCCTTCTTTTCTTTCTTTCTTTCTTTCTTTCTTTCTTTCTTTCTTTCTTCCTTCCTTCCTTCCTTTCTTAGTCCTTTTCTTCCTTCCTTCATTTTTTAGTCTCTTTCTTTATCTCTTTCTTTCTTTTTTCTTTCTTTTTTGTTCTCTTCTTTCTTTCTTCCTTTTTTCTTTCTTCTTTTTTTCTTTCTTTCTTCTTTTCCATCCTTTCTTCCTGTCTTCTTATACAAAAAGACTAACATGGAAATGTTTTACATTATTTCACATGTACATCATATTTCTTACTGTGTTGGGGAGAGGGGAAGGGGAAGGAGGGAGGGATTGAATTTGGAACTCAAAATGTTAAAAAAAAACATGTTAAAATTGTTTTAACATGTAATTGGGAAAAGAAAATATTGTTATTTTTAAAGTTTTCTTTGTATTTTTAGTTTACAACACTCAGTTCCACAAATTTTGGGATCCCAAAATTTCTCTCCGTCTCCTCCTTCCTTCCCCCCACCTATGACATGTAATCCAATGCAGGTTCTACATATGCCCTCAAATTGAAATTATTTAATAATAGTTCAGTTGTAAAGAAGAATTATATCCAATGGAATGAATCATGAGAAAGAAGAAACAAAACCAGAAAAGAAGGAAAAAAAGAGAGCAAAGAGTTTGCCTCAATCTGTATTCAGACTCCGTAATTCTTTCTCTGGATGTGCACCATGAGTATTTTAGAATTGTCTTGGAACCTTGCCTTGATGAGGGGAGCCACGTTTATCACAGTTAGTCCTTACAGATACTGCGGGTCTGTAATCATGTATGATGATCTCCTGGTTCTGCTCCCCTCACTCAGCATCAGTTCATTTAAGTCATTCCAGGTTATAATGAAGTTCATCTGCTGCATATTTCTTATAGCAAAATAGTATTACATTCATATACCACAATTTGTTTAGCCATTCCACAGTTGATAGGCATCCCCTTGACTTCTAATTCTTTGCCACCACAAAAAGAGGTGCTATAAATATTTTTGTATGTACTAGTCCATTCCTCATTTGTGTGATCTCTTTGGGATGCAGCCCTAGAAGTGGAATTGCTGGGTCAAAGGTTATTCAAATTTTATAGCCCTTTGGGCATAGTTCCAAATTGCTCTCCAGAATGGCTGGATCAGTTCACAACTCCACCAACAATGTAACAATGTTCCAATTTTCCCACATCTTCTGCAGCATCTATGATTTACCTGTTTTGTCATGTTAGACAATCTGATCCAGGAGAGATGTTGTATCTAAGAGTTGAGAGTTGTTTCGATTTGCATTTCTCTAATCAGTAGGGATTTAGAGCATTTTTTCACATGATTATAGATATCTTTGATTTCTTCCTTTGAAAACTGCCTGTTCATATCCTTTGAACACTTTTGAACTGGAGAATGGTGTGTATTCCTATAAATTTGACTCAGTTTCCTGTACATCTTAGAGATAAGACCTTTAACAGTGACACTGATTGTAAAGATTCTCAATTTTCTGCTTCCCTCCCAATCTTTGTTGCATTGGCTTTGTTTGTCCCATTCACATTCAGAGTCATGATTACTCTCTGCATCTTTTTTTTTATCCCATTTCCCCTCTTGTTTATATTTTTATTGCTTCCTTCTCCCTTGCCCTCCTCAAAAGAGTTTTGCTTTTGACCACCTCCTTCCTCCATATTCCCTCCTTTTCAGCCCTCCCCCCTTATCTTATACTTTTCCCTTACTACTTCTTCCCTCCCTTCTAACCACTTGCCCATTTTCATTTCCCCTTTTGCTCTTACTGTCTGTAGGGCAAATTTGATTCCTATGCTTACCAGAGTATGTTATTCCCTCCTTGCATAAAGTCTGATGAGAGTAAAGCTCAAACACTGCTCTTCTCCTCCCTTCTTTTCCTCTAGCATAATATTATTTTGTACCTCTTCATGTGGTTTAATTTACCCTTTCCTACCACCTCCTTAACTTTTCTCTAATTACAATCCCTCTTTATCCCTTAATTAAGTTTTTTATCATAATCAGGTAATTTATACCCACACCCTCTGTCTATGTATACCCGTTTTAGATGTCCTACTAATGATACAATTCTGAAAATTAGCAAATATCATTCTCCCATATAGGAATGTAAACAGTTTGCCCTCGTCGAATAACAATGTTTTTTTTTCTTTTTTTATATTTCTTCCCCTGCTTACCTTTTTATGTCTCTCTTGAGTCTTCTATTGGAAGATCAAATTTTCCATTTAGCTCTGGCCTTTGCATCAGGAAACTCTGGAATTCTCTTCTTTCATTGAATGTCCATCTCCTTGCCTAAAAGTTTATGCTCAATTTTGCTGGTATTTTATTCTTGGTTGTAGACCAAGCTCCTTTGCCTTTCAGAATATCATATTCCCATCCCTTCTGTCTTTTAATGTAGAAGCTGCAAGATCCTGAGAGATCATGAATATAGTTCCATGATATTCGAATTGCTTCTTTCTGGCTTCTTGCAGTATTTTCTCCTTGACCTGATAATTCTGGAATTAGACTACAATATTCCTTGATTTCAATTTGGGATGTCTTTCTGGGAGTGATCAGTGGATTCTTTCAAGACTGTTTTACCCTCTGGTTCTAGGACCTTGGGGCAGTTTTTCTTGATGATGTCTCAGAAGCTACTGTCCATGCTCTTCTTTTCATCATGGCTTTCTTGAAGACCAAAAATTCTTAGATTATCTTTTCTGGATCTATTTTCCAGATCAATTGGTTTTCCAATGAGATATTTCACATTTTCTTCTATTTTTTATTCTTTAGATTTTTTGACTGTTTTTTGATGCCTCATAGAGTCATTAGCTTCTATTTGCCCAATTTTAATTTTTGGTAAATTATTTTCTTCAGATAGCTTCTGCTTCTCTCTTTCCATTTGATCAATTTTGTTTTTCAAGAATTCATTTTCTCCTGTTAGAATCTCTAATTCATCTCTCACCTCTCCAATTTGGCTTTTAAAATCCTCTTTAAGCTCCTCCAGAAATTCTTTTTGGGCTTGATACCATATCATATTCCCTTTTGAGATGTCAGATATGGGTAGGGTGTCAGTGCTGTCCTCTTCTGAATTTGCATTTCCATCTTCTCTGCCTACATAATACAATTCAATGTTCTTTTTTACTTTTCTAGCTTTTTTCTTCATGGTAGTTGCCTTTTTCCTGGCTTTTTAAGTGTATCTCTGATTCTGGGGCCCAGAATCAGGCTCTATCTCAAATTTCTTGTGTTGGGAGCTAGGGGCCTGGTTAATGGCTTTGTATACTGTGGCCTCTGTTTTGTCTGCTAGAAGCTATATATTGCTGCAGCTCCTCTAATGCTGAGCTGAAACTGACTGGTGTGAGCCAAGGACAGAGGCCCATTGAAGTGTTTCTGAGTTTCCCTGGGGGGTCAGTGTGTGAGGTATGAGGGAGGGGTACTCTGACTGCTGGAAGCCTCTTCTTTCTCTGGGGCTACACTATTAGCATGGGTGTTCTCAGCTGTAGGTTTGCACTGGTGTCTTCCAATTCCCTTGGCTGCACAAAGGAATGCCTGGGGTCCTAGTGATAATGCTTGTGGGCCCCCCCCACCCAGGGCCCAGGAACTTCCACTAAGGAGGCACTTCCTGGGATTCCTCCTTCCCTGGACTGGTTACTTTCTGTTACCACAAGAGGGACCCATAGCCTCCTGAGTAAAAAGACTTTTGAACCCCCACTTCTGGCTCCTGTATTCCAGGATTTCTCCTAGGGCAGAATTCTGTGGCTTTATTCAAGGGAGGGATGAGAGCTCTTAAGAGTTTATTGATTCATCATGGCTCATGGAAATCCAAGAAGGTGAGCATCAAACCTTTAGACTGTGGCCTGTTAGCTTCAGGAGTAGCTTCTGCTGCCACTGTTGGTGCTGCACTTCTGTTTCCACAAGCTCCAACAGACTCCTGTCCTGCACTGGGAGGCCTAGGAATTGCCAATGCAGCCTCCAGGAGCTGGGCCTGCTCCAGTTCTGGTGTGGTGCTCAGGGTGGTTCCATGTGCCCAACGCTCTTGGGCCTCAGTACCACAGATTCCTCTCTTTCTGGACTCTCCTGGGTTGGAAACCTGCCAAAAATCTGTCTCCTAGTGGATTCTATCTATCTCAGAACTGTTTAGATTCAATTCTCAAGAGGTATCTCAAAGAATTTGAGAGAGTTGAGGTATGTCCCTGTTTTCACTGAGTCATCTTGGCTCCACCTCAAGAAAATATTACTTAAAAAAATAGTAACCTACTTTTCCAGTCTCTTTACACCTTATTCCCTAACACATCTTCTTTGAACAAGTGACACTGGTCTCCTTGCTGTTTTTTGAACAAAACACTCCATTCTTGGCTGGCATATTTTCTCTAGTTGTCCCCCATGCTGGAAATGCTTTGCATCTTTATCTCTGTCTACTTACTTCCCTGGCTTCCTTTAAGTCCCAACTATCATCCCCTCTTCTACCTTTTCTAAGTCCTCTTATTTCTAGCCCTTTCTTCTTTTGGTTATTTCCTACCTTTCCTTTATATAACTAATTTATATCTATTCTTTTTGCTTGTTTTCTCCCCCATTAGATTGTTAGTTCCTCGATGACAGGGTCTGTCTTATGCCACTGTTCGTATCTCCAGCATTTAGCACAGTGCCTGACACATAAAAGGTACTTAATAAATGTTTCTTGACTGCCTAAAAGTGTTAAATAAAGCACTTTGATGTGATCTCTTTCATTTGATCTTCTCAATTCTCTGACATAAGACCTTAACACCTCAAAAAAATAACATAAGATTCTAAAGCTAGAAAACATTTTAGAGTTCTAATACACCCCCTTATTTAATAGATCACTGTTTAGCACCATGTCTGACACGTAGTAGTAGCATAATAAAATTTATTGACTATCTGCTAGGATGAGGATATGCGGACTCTGAGAAGTTAAATGTCTTCTCCCAGACTACCATAAGCAACTAAAGCCAGAACCAGGTACACTAATTCCTCATTCAGGTCCATTTGTATTTACTTTTATGCATTGTGTCCCCTCAAAAATAGATGCTGCTCATGGCTGGAGACTATTTCAACTTTGTGTCCTCAAGTCCCAGCATAGTGCTTTACATAGAACTTTGTTTGCATTTGATATTGTTATGGTTGCTGTTGTTGTTTGAATTGAATTGAATTACTCTTCCCTGGTTGTCAATAGATATACACAAGAATATATACATTAAAATTACTGAAGGAATTCACAGAAAATGTTTCTTACCTCATCTCTAAAATAAAGCTATGTGATCTCTAAAGTCCCTTCTGGCTCCAATATTTTATAGTTCTGTTTAAAACAAAACAAACGTAGAGTGACTATAGCCAAAGTACATCCTGAAATACCAATGTCTTTATTATATTTTTAAAAGAAATTTTGTTTCTGCTGATTCAGAAAGCCACTACTTTCAAAGAGTACAGTGACACTACCCCACACACACCTCACCACTGCCACCCAAGCTAAATCTAGTTATGGTAATAGGGCTTAGAAGAATAGAAAGAAAACATTTAAAAAAACTATTTCTTTTATCATGGTACTAAAGGACTTTTTAGCTTAGGTTCCTCCATAAGTGATCCTAGAAAATCCCCACTAATCCACATACCCCTGAAAATAAGTAAGTAAAGCTTCAGAGCATAAATAGCTTAATACATGAACAGACATGAGCAAGCCAAAGCTATGTATTACATGAATTTGCTATGGTTTTATGAATTGTGTCCTAATATCCTGTGGTTTTGTAATTAGCTAATCTAGTGGTTAAAGTCTCTCAAATCATGCAGGAAATCAGAGTCTTCCATTTTCAACTAGTTTCTGGTCATAATCTGAATATACTTGAGAGCAGCACTAAATGACTGGATAACAATTGATTGCCTCTCCCCTCCACCCCAATCTACAAGAGTATTGTTTATGTGTCTACCTTTATAAAATCAAATAGAAAGATGACCATATTTTTTAAGAGTTAGCATATTAATTTGGATAAATAACATAATTAAGTTGAGCTAAGCATTTCAAACACTTTCTTATGTAACACTCTGCAACTGAAAGAGTTTTTGACATATTGCCAAAAGCACTTGTACATATCAAGAGTGAACACAGTTCACTAGTATCTACAAAGGGATAGGTTCTATGTAGTGGAATGATTCTATCCAAAGCACGTTGATACATCTATCAATATATTCATAGAGAAAGGTCTCTCATGGTATGTCATAAGGTTCTGAATGTGATTTATCTCTGACATCTTTTAAAATCAAAGAATATTAAGTTAATAACTAGGGAAATCTGTATAAAAGAACTGTTTTATATTATGGGACTAATGTATTTTACAAGATTACAGACAAGAGAAGACAATTTGTTGCTAATCATGAGTAAAATGTGGTTTTTCTCAGAAATAATTTAGTTGTTGAATAAATAAAAGAGCTTAAGAGAAGAAGTAGATGAAAGATCTCAGAACTATTTCAAAAGTAGATGGTATCTCTCTGTGTGTGTCATCTTTCCTTCCTCTGTCATTTGTTGCTAGACAGATTTTTTTGGCCAATGAGAGACTAGAATGTGCTTTATTACCACCTGAATCTGAGAAGAATGAGAAGTAGGAATATATTTTACTCTTGCAAGGATTATGTAGAAAGAATGTAAGCTATCTATAGTGATATGTGACTGAGAAAAAATAGGAAAATAAGTAGAAATAATTTACTATGTTCTAAAATGAACTACACTGCTAAGAAGAAAAATAGAAGAGAGAGAAACAAGGGAGGTAGAACACTTCTATGCATTAAGATATGGTTGCTGAGAAGCGGAGCAGGAGAAAAAGAATCAAATAAGGAAATGGAGGTGGAGAGGATTTTACCATCTTTTAGAGGAAGCACATCACATTTTCCATCACATTTTCCTAAAAGAACTACATACTACTTAAGGTGAAGTCATCGGCTAGGCCTCAAATTGATACAGACTATATTTTATATCAAGGAATAATTCCAGCTGAACAGAAGAACAACTTTGAAGCAAGGAATCAGAGAAGCACCCCAGAGGATTAGCGACTTGGACTAAAATGTGGTATCTCAGGAGGTGTTAATTGAGCATATCCTTAAACAGCTGCTCAGCTTATAAATGGAAGCATCTTTTCAACAAAGAAGCTATGTTCATCAAGTAATATTGACAGTTTCTGAAATTGAAAGACTAGACTGAAGTCTACAATTCCCTGTTTGTTAGTTGCTCTGACCACATGCATTACTTATATATGCACTTAACCAACTCTGGACTTGAAGTTTGTGCCTATTCTTTGAATTGACACTGTTTGTACTAGTAGGAAAATACAACTGAGGGCTTATTACTGGGATGTTTTGTGAATAATTTTATTTTACTTTGCTTTTTCAGTAAATGTTTTTGTTAAGGTTGAGTCTTAATGTCTGATTTGTTAATGATTAAGTACAATGACTGAGGCTCCTAAGCTAAAATCTTGGTGGGAGTAATCACCCACAGGGGTTACCCCTAGGAGTTAGAATCATTACATCTAGCTACTTTTCTAGATATATTTTCTTGACATGCCAAAATAAGTTCAAATGAGGTGAATGAGCTTGCTTGAGCCCAGGGAGACAGAGCCTGGGACAAGTTGGAAATTGGTGCCACATCCTGGGTACCAAATTGAAAAATGATTCAGTGTTCATTATGAGACATTACTAACTCTCTGAGAACAAAGGATGACAGGCTAAACTTATTTCCTTTATCTCATGGGTTCTTAACATTTTTGTGTCAAAGAACCTTAGGCTTTCTAATAAAATCTTATGGATCCCTTCTTAGAGTAATATATACAACTGAAAGAAATCCCAAATTCAGTTAGAGATGAATGAAAATAAAGGTGGATTTTCCCCATTCTTCTCCATCAAAGTTCACAGAACCCATGAAATGCATTCAAGAATGCCTTAGGGGTTAGTGAACCCCAGGCTAAGAATCACTGCTGTATTACTAGCATCCAGGTGCCACAATGACTACAGCGCCAGCCCTGGAGTCAGGAAAACTCATCTCCTGGAGTTAAAATCTGACCTCATACACTTCCTAGATATGTGAGTGTGGGCAGGTCATTTAATCCTGTTTGCCTCAGTTTCATTATCTAGAAAATGAGCTGGAGAAAGAAATGGCATATCACTCCCATATTTTTGTCAAGCAAACCCCCAAATGAGATCACAAAGAGTTGAACACAACTGAAAAATGACTGAACAATAAGAAAAATTATTAGTATTCTTGAATTGTAGATCAAGCAGTGGTTTCCTAAGAGTTAGCAAGGCATTCAACTAGCCTGTCTTCTAGGTTCTCAACTAGGCTTTGTTGAAAAAATTCAAAGCCATGCACTCAATGATGGTAGGTAGGTGAATTTGAAGTTGGCTGACTGGATCCAAATAACTGTGATGACTCCATTGTTGAGTCAGGAAAGCCTGAGTTCAAATGTGACCTCGAACACTTACTAGTTGTGTAGCCCTGGGCAAGTCATTTAATCTCTTTTTTGTCTCAGTTTCCTCAATCCTAAAAGCAAACAAATATGCCAGCACCTACTTCTTAAGATTGTATCAAATCAGATAATATTTGTAAAGCACTTAGCAGAGGGATTGCCCCTAGTAAGCACTGTATAAATGTTTATTCTCTTCTCTTTTGGCAGCTTGGAATGAAGTTTGTAGTGGAGTGCCAGAGGGCTCTGACTTTTGTTTTGTTTTGTTCTATATTTTTTTTTCAGTGATTTGGATAAAGGCTCAGATGTCATTCTTATCAAATTTGGGTTTAAACTAAATCTGGAGGGGACAGTCAAGTATTTCAAATAAAAAGAATCAATATCTAAGATGATATTGGTAAGTTGTTATAATGAGCTGAAGTCAGTACAAATTCAACTCAACAGGAAATAATACAAAGTCACTTAAAAATTAATCTCAAGAGTACAGTATTGGAATATAAGACTAGAAAATTTTCTATGAATGAGATTCAAATTTTTATATGAATCAAAATGGGCTACCAAAAAGCATTTTAGGCTGCATCAATAGAAAAAAATATCTAAAATATGGAAGATGACTATCCTACTGTGTCTTATTCTAATCAAGTCATTTCAAAAGTAGCATATTCAGTTCTGGACAATACATTGGCAAATTGGAGTGGGTCCAGAAAAGGGTAAACAGGGTAGTGAGATAATCTGAAACCACATGATAGGAGAATCAGTTGAAAACGATGAAAGTTGAAGCTTAGAGTAAAAGGAACTTTTTTTTTGCTCAGTTATTTTAGTCACGTCTGACTCTTCATGACCCAATTTTGGGGTTTTCTTAGGAAAGATGTTAGAAAGGTTTGCCATTTCCTTCTCTAGCTCACTTTATAGATGAGTAAACTGAGGGAAATTGGGTTCTATAATTTGCCTAGGGTCACAAAGCTTAGTGTTTGAGACCAGATTTGAACTCAGGTCTTCCTGACCCCAGGCTTAGTGCTCTACACATTGCGTCACCTAGCTACACTTCCACCCCTGAAAAAAAGGCAAGTTAGGGAAGGGATAATAGTTATTTAGAAAAAAAAAATATTTGGATAAAAATTTTGTGGAAATGGGATAAAACTGGGTGAGTTATCCCTGCAAAGAACAATGGGTTGAAGTAAACAGATTTTATGTAGTTTTGGCTCAGAAGGAGAAAAAATAAAACTTCCTAATAATTAGAACATTCCAAAATTGGCTGCCTCACAAAGTTAGGAGTTTTTCAAAGAGCTTTTTAGAATATTTTAAAAGGGATCAATAGTTTAGATAATGGTTAGTGCAGATATTCGCTGATAATAAAATTTCCATGTCTAAGATGCTATGATTTTACAGTATTGTCTAAAGTTTCTTAGTTTTTCCATACATTTGTATTTTTTAAAATTATTCTTTGTATTTAATTCTCTTAAATTAAAAAAAATCATAATGAATATAAAAGGCAGTATTTGCAACCTTGGCAAAGTCAATAGCAAAAGAAACTTCAGATGACTTGAAAATTTATTTTATGTAATAGAATTAAGATTAACCACTGATAATTCATTATTGTTGGTAAGAATCATACCCTCCAGGTAAGTAGCATTTTAAAGGTTTGCCAAATAGGAGTGATTGATTCAACTTTTTCAACATTTCTTTGATATGGAGAAAAATCACTTATCACCAGAGCATTTTCCCTTGATTTCATCATAGTAAAAAATATTTTGATGTTGAACTTTATCACCTAGGATTTGAGATGAAAGTGAATTTATGTAATAACCAACTTAGAAGAAGCCATTTTCTTCAATTCCTGATTAATATTTTAGTTTTGGTTTTGAGGGTTTTTTGATTGTTTTATGGAGGGAGATATAATACTGAAAGCAAATACCAGGGGACCATTTTATCAAACAATGGATGGAAGTCTAGGGAATAACCAGAATGAATTGTGTAGCTAAACATACCTATTTTCCTTGTTTTACCTACACATTTAATAGTTCGTCACCAAATTGCTCATTAGAATCCGAAAAGAAAAACTAGAGGCTGAAATCCTTAAGGTGCTAAAGGCAACAATAGAAAAAAGGTTATAATAGGATGGAAGAAATAGGTGGATAATCTGTCAGTCTTGACAACATAGATAGGCACCAACACAGAGAGTGGGGTGGGGACGGGGAAGACAGATACTGAGAGACAGAGGGAGAGAGGGAGAGAGAGAGAGAGACAGACAGACAGACAGACAGACACAGAGACAGAGACACAGAGACAGAGACATCAGAATTGGAAACAATAACAGTTCACATTTACATAATGTTTTCTGGTTAACAAATCACTTAGTTCACAATCACTCTGAGGCAGGTAACAAATACCATTTTTTCTTTATTTTATTAATTAGTAAATTGAGGCTATAAGGCATTTCAGTGACTTACCAAGAGTCATAGGAAGCTAGCAAGTAGCAGAGATGGGATTACAAACTAGTAGC
Organism: Phalanger gymnotis; assembly: GCA_028646595.1. Classification (NCBI taxonomy): domain Eukaryota; kingdom Metazoa; phylum Chordata; class Mammalia; order Diprotodontia; family Phalangeridae; genus Phalanger; species Phalanger gymnotis. The sequence continues at coordinate 150,576,809 of CM053626.1, read as the reverse complement.
AAAGTGCTAACATTGCCTAGCTAAAACACATGACTGGGAGGAAACTCAAGCAAGCTAGACTTGAAGAAATGTTTTGGGACCCAAGATCAAGTTGGGAAGATAAAACAGATGAGCCATCAGAGCCAAGGAACATACAGATACAATAGACTACAGTAAGATGATAAGACAAAAGTAGCCATGTAGGTAATTCACGGTGTATTGTAAAAAAAAAAATACAGGCAGATGGTTAGAAATCAGGGAATCCATAGAAACTTGAGACTAGGATAGGTTAGGTGTTAAAAATCAGTCAACTTGTCTAGATAAAAAGCATAGCATTGCAACACAGAAGACATTTATTAGGCCATATAACATTCCAGACAAGAAGTTTCTGACATGATTCCTGTTATAATTAGAAAACCCTTCTAAGTCAAGGGGAAGGTAAATCTTTCAAGTAAAGTAGGGCACCTGGCTGGAAAGGTGACAGACAGAACAGATCTTGACATACATCTGAGTGAGAACATTGCTGCAAACTTAGGTGAGGACAGATTCATTTTTACAAAATCTCTTATGTTATTCATGCCATTACATATTTGCAGCCTTCTAGCAGTACCTTTGATTGAAAGGAAACATGAATATATTTTTCCCTAGCTATTCTGAAGGTAAAAGTGGTCCCATTATGTAGAACAGTCATAGAGTTAAAAGCAGAGACAGGTTGTCTTACAGCAGGGCTTCTTAAACTTTTTTTTTTCCACTTCTGACACCTTCAAGCACTTCTTAAGCTGTGAGTCACTAGTCTAGAGGGCAGACAAATTTACCAAGGTATCAAAAAGAGCTATTCTGTTGTATCTCCTAACATGAGAGGGCTAAGTATCTTGCTGATCTGGAACCTGATTAGTTTCTATTTCTATGGGCAAAAGACCACTGTAATCTCATAACATCATTATGGTTTGTTTTACCTCCACCCAAAAGATCTTCTCATCCTCTGGCTATAAATTTGGCTCATTTCTGACTCTCCCCTAGTGATGCCTGAATTCATTTACACACAAAGTTACAAAAATTTTAATACAAAATATATTTATTCAAGTGTGATGACATATATGGGAATTACATATGAGTCTAGAGAAAAAATCATAGGGCTTTTGCCAGAGGAGTGCTTCTATAAATGTTCACAACATTTATGGAACCCTATATAACCCAGCATTTATGGAGTCAACAATATCCATAGAGAAAATCTCAGTGGCATGAATGAGGTTGGACAACATCAGCAAAGACAATGTTTGTCTCCCTTCTCATGGCCTACTTCCCTTGCATTGTCAGACTACTTTATAATAACAACTTCTATGAAGACTAGATTTCTGTTTCAGCTACAGTCCTGCCTACCTACACTTCTCTTGTAGCTGCCACTACTTCTCTCATTTCTTTTTGCTTCCAGAAATCTTGGCTCTCTTTTAATCAGTATTTGTTTTTATAGTTATTATGGAAAAGGAAATCTTTTCTGTTGATGCTGAAGGCCTCAGATCCATGGTATTATTGGAAGGTAAATCTTCCATATTTTTCTCTTTGGCCATGTAGTATGCCCACATTAATTTTCTAATAATTTCTGTCTTATCTTCCTGTGAAACAGTTCTTGGTATTTTTTAACTCCTATTTCATGGAAGCTACTTTGTCCCTGTCTAAATCCCTTCAGTGACTAAGCTCTTAGCTTAGAATTCTAGTGCACAGCAGCAGCGACTCTGTCTCTTTTCACTTCATGCAGTTCATAACAATTCCCTGATACCAGCTACCTCCCTAAGGCTCACTGCCTTCAACTATGAACCTCAGATACTTGCTTATCCCATCCCTACTTAAAGAGATAAGTATATTCTTAGATTCGGTTTGGTCCCTTTGCTAATGGTAATTTCATCCTGCCTTACATTTTCTTTCTTTGCATTGATCTGTTTTCAGACATAACTTTGGGCCCAGTTTCTTCATGCTAATTTTTTTCAAGAAAGTGTTCTTAATTTATTGCTTTTCTATTATGTACAGTCATTTTCTCCTTCAACCAACTCTATAAACCTGCCTGAACTCTTACTCTTATTCTTCATTTTTCTTTTTTTTAAAAAACTTTATTTTATTTTTATTTTATGGAGTAAAACAGGCATTTCTGTAACACAGTATAATAAAAAAGAGGCACATGAAATTGTAAGTCTATTATGCACAGCTTGCTATTCCTATGCTCACAAATATTCTTTCCTATTCCTGTTCTGTCCTGCTCTCTTTCCTCAAAAGAGAGTGCAAAATCTTTGTCCTTTTATCCCTTGTGCTGGTACTTTGCCCTTCATATCAGAGAGTGGAGTAGCATGGTCAGATTTGGGTTTTAAAAAGAATATTCTGAAATCCACATGGAGGATAATTTAGATATTGCTGGGAATGTATGGGAAGAGACTAAATAGGGTTTCAAAGAGTGCAAGTATTTGGTGATGTTAGCTTGAAATGAGGGATAAATAAGAACTCAGATCAAAAGACTCCTTTTAAAAATCAATGAATTTCAGATTGGCTCAGGATGTGACTTTAGGTTTTCTTGTATTCTGGAAGCCATCTTTAATCATTTCCTTTAGGAAATGAGAACTCTTGCCTGTTCTTTGCTATAAATTCAAGAGATTGTGGAAAGTTGTATTCCCAGCACTAAGCACAATGCCTGGCACATAGTAGGCACTTAATAAAGGTTTACTGATTTATTGGTTGATTTCCTGACCCTAATTTGGGGTCATTGTTTTGCCTTTTTGGACCATATTTCTACTAAGGGCTAATTAAGAGTATAATTCTTCATTTGATGAACAGAAGGTTCAATCACATATAGCAACACTATAGCAATGTTAAACCATAAATAAACTCAGTGTCATGATGTATCTCATTTTCTTGTTGTTTATGAAGGATAGAAAATTTAATACATCTCTTTAAAAGAAAACATTACCACTTCAAAAATGATACAAATACCAGTGGATCAAAGAAATAAATTTATACATTAAGAAACAAAACTTTGAGATACTTCATATAGTAATTTAAGCAAAATAGAGATCTCTAAATGGATTTTTTGGGATTTTCTGGTTCAGAAATCCTAAGGTTAAAACAATGCAGTAGGGCCATTGAAACAAACACAAAAATAAAGACCAAGTAATTCCCTTTATTGTGACAGAATTAGTGAGAATAAATTTTTATTTTGCCTGGTATTTTAAGAATTGACAGTCCCATTAGTAGAATTCAAATGCACGCTTCAATGAGTATTTTTAACTATAGATAGATCTATATCTATCTACATACATGCATATGCATATGCATATATACATTATATATATATATATATATACATATTAACATGTGCATATGTGTATACATATATCTTGTAAGATTTCCAGACTAAGGGATTCAAGTTTTATTTGTAGTTTGACCCCCTCAAAAGTGTGCCTTTGTTACTCAGGAAAGTAAGTTTTACTCATTTTGTTGGGAAAATGTCTCATGCTTGTCATAACACTTGGAAATGATCCAAATAATCCTTTGCAAATAACCATATCAATTTGTTATTCAAAATTTTGTTCTAGATTTCTGTTCATGAAAGGAAAGGGATATCTGTTAACTTCCCTAGAGTTCCTGTGTTTTAAATTATTTGATCATTGTGTTTGAAGACAGTTCCTCATCTCAAATTTAATAATTAGAACTTATTAAAATAATTCTCCTGCCTTCTAAATATGTTCACAGGCACATAGATATTGCCCCTTTCAGTCACCAAGATACCACATTAACAATGATATTAAGCACATACTGCTTTTCAAAAAAAATCAAGATTGTAGATTTAAAGCTATAAAAGCCTTTAGATGTTGTTTAGTCCAACTCCCTCACTATTCCAATGAGGAAACTCAGGCACAGGAAAAATAAAAGTTACTTGTCCAAAGCCATATTGAGTAAATGGTAAAAATGAGATTTGAATGCAGGAGGTGTAACTCTAAATGTAACATGCACTATCCAGTCATCATCTAGTCACACGAGTATTTAATTCTTTTATTTCAGTAAGTCCACAAATATTTATTAACTACTTACTCTGCCAAGTGCTGTGCCAAGCACTGGGCAGAGAAAGAAGAACAAAATAAAATCCAGTCCTCAAGTAGATAACATTATAATGGAACAGATAAATGTAAATAAATATGTCAATACAAAATATATACTTTGTAGATGAAAGGCAATCTCAGAGGGAAAACATTAGTGGAACATGTAGGAGGAATTAGAAGGGAGCCAAGAAAGTCCCCCTGAAGAAGATGATGTTAGGGCTGACTCTTGAAGGAAGTCAAGGAGAAAAGGAAATAGGAAAATGGAATAATGATTTGTCATATGAAAGGCATATCAAAAGACAAGTGTTTCTGGATTATAAATTAAATGCAGGAGAATGAAGTGGAAGAACATTGAAAAGAAAGAAAAAGGACAAGTTATAAGGGGATTTCTTTTATTTTTTTAAGTTTTTTAAATTTATTTTAAACTTAAGCAAAAATAAGAAAAAGAAAAAAAGACATTGTCATGTACACAACAGGACATAAGAGAGGATATAAAGCATATAAAGAGATATATAAAAGGATATAAATCAATATATTTACTTTTCAAGAAAACCTATATAAAAAAACCTACATTTTTTTTCAAAGCTGTCCAGCTTTTGCTTGAAGTTTGCACTTTTTACTGTATTTTTTCTTCCCTTATCCAATATAAGGCTACAATTAAGAACACACACAAACTTACCCGTTATACACACACATACATATGCACATATATATGTACATACATGATATAAATAAACATATATATCTATAAACATACACATATATACAGATAGACACTCAGATACATATATGTAAGACAATACTATGCTTATTTCTATTTTTCATCTGTTTTTCTGAAAGTGGATAACATCTTCTTTTATAAGTCATAGCCTTTTCATGTTTTTTTCTAAATCAACCGGCTCATTTCCTACACCACAGCAGTATTCCAACCCACTCTCATTTAATCTGAGGGATTGTGCATTTTCCCCAATTTTTGGCATTTCTTTTATTTTGGGCTATGCAAGTTGTATTTATGCAAGAAATTTTAATTTAAATTAATCAAAATTATCCATTGTGGACTTCAAAAATACTTTCACTTAAAATATTGTTTAAGGTCTGATACTACTAGATCTGCTTCCTTTAGATCATTTTCCCCTGTTTCTTTGAAGTTCCTGATCTTTTGTTCTCAATGAACTTTGTTATTATTTTTCTAATTCAACAAGACTTTTTTAAGTAATTTAATTGGGCTGGCATTATGTAAATAGATTAGGTCAAATTGCCATTTTTATTATATAGTTTTTACTCTCTCATGAACAATAATTGTTATTTCAAATATTTAGATCGAACTTTATATAAAAATTGTTTTATGTTTACATTTGTATAGTTCCTGTGTCTGTTTTGTCAGTTATATTCTCAGGTATTTTATACTATATATTTATTAACTTTACATTCTATTCTATTCTATTGTATTATATTATATAATATTATATTGTATTATATTGTATTATATCATATCATATCATATATCAAATCATATTATATTATATCATATCATATCATATTATATTATACTATATTATATTATATTACAATCTAAAACAGTGTTGAATAATATGGCTGACACATTGTAGCTTCCTTATTTTTCCCTTTTGATTAAATCTATTTTAGCTTTCACTTTGTATGAAATCATGATTACTACCACTGCTTTTTAAAAATATAATAAATTCTACTCCTGACATTTATTTTATGTTTTTGTGTATTTCTCATTTTATAACATTTCCTGAAAGCAACATATTGTTGAATTCAATTTTTATTCTGGTATCAATTTCCATTTTATGGGTAAATTCATCCCATTCACATTCTAAACTATAATTACTTCTTATATGTAATGGGCTTTAAAAACTAAATGTAACATTTTCTATTTGACTCTGGACTTAATAGGGAACTTCAGTAACAATGGAATATCTTGGGTAGACCTGAATTTAGGAAAATTACTATGGCAGCTGGTTGGACCATGAATTGGAATGGGGAGAGACATTGGATGGGGGCCTGAGGTAAGATTGCATCAGAACAGTGGCTGTGTGAGTAGAGAGAAGTGTGTGATACAAGAGACATTATTAAGACAGAAACAAAGAGCACCAGATTGAATATGTGGGATTTTATAATGTTTCATCCCCCATTTTTACAGAAAATGATGATGAAAAAGATATGAGTAAATCTCAGAATTTGACTTCTCTTTGGTCTAGTTCAAGGGTCAGCAAATTGCAGCCTGAGAGATAAGAATTTTGTTTTCCTCTCCTCTCCTCTCCTCTCCCTCCCTCCCTCCCTCCCTCCCTCCCTTCCTTCCTTCCTTCCTTCCTTCCTTCCTTCCTTCCTTCCTTCCTTCCTTCCTTCCTTCCTTCCTTCCTTCCTTCCTTCTTTCTTTCCTTCCTTCCTTTATTCCTTTCCATTTCTATTCTTTTACTTTTTTAGTTCCTGGGACACATACAAAAGGAAGCAACAGGTTAGAGTAAGCCATGGGATGTAGTGTACTAACCCTTAACTATTCCAGTGACCTTCCAATTTTTAAAATTATACAACCTTCTCATAAAAGGAGCATGTACCTTCACTATGAATATGTATTCAGTTATTTATCAATTATATACATGTATTACTATGCTAAAAATTTGTTGTTCAGTTGTATCAGTCATGACCGGCTCTTTGAGACCCCTTTTGGGGTTTTCTTGGCAAGGATACTGGAGTGTTTTGCCATTTCCTTCTTCAGCTCATTTTATAATGAGGAAACTGAGGCAAACAGGGTTAAATGATTTTCCCACTGTCACACAGCTAGTAAGTGTCTGAAGACAGATTTATATTCAAGAAGATGCATTTCCTCACTCCAGGCCTGGCAATCTGTCCACTATGCCAAGTATAAGCCCATTCTAATAATTATGTACCTTGAAAATACACAAAAAGTAAAACTAAAAAAAAAAGATGAGAAAACTATGAAATACTATTTGTTCCTGGAGTCAAAAGAGAGTCACTGAATTAGAAGTGTAGCATGGTCAGATAAGCCTTCATAATTTAAGCAGCTATGTGAATGTTGGATTAAAAAAAAAACTTGGGACTGGGACACCAACAAGGAAATTATCATAATTGTTCATTGAAAGGTGATGAAGGCCTGAACTAGTCTAGTGTCTGTATGTGTTAGAGAAAAAGATGTGAGAAGTATGGTTTTATAAATGGCAGTATGTCATAACTTCAGACTAAAGGTGTCAAATTTACTGCTACATATGTCAGGCAAAACTCTCTAGTGTCATAAACCAGATTAAAATGTAATTGAGTAACATTTAACAACATAAATAAAAATACAATAAAACACAGGTAATGTTAATTTGTGGTTTTCTAAGTCAATATGTAAGACCTTATCCCAAACAGTGATGTGTCCTATGAGAACTATCTACCCCACATAGGCTACATTATTATATATTTTCCCTAAAAGGTAGTGAAATTGCCCTTGAGACAGAAGTGGTCCAGACTAAGGCTCAAGTATACTGGTGGTTTAACGCCTACACTGAGAGAAAGAGAGAGCGAGAGCGAGAGCGAGAGAGAGAGAGACAGAGAGAGACAGAGAGAGACAGAGAGAGACAGAGAGACAGAGACAGAGAGACAGAGACAGAGAGACAGAGAGTGACTGAGAGAGACTGAGAGAGACAGACAGAGACAGAGAAAGAGAGAGACAGAGAAAGGACTCACTGGGTCTACCACCATGACACACACCTTTCTTAAACATGCAACCGTTGCAAACGGGAAGGTAAAGAAGTTGTATTCAACATTCAATGCTATATCCATGCTTGAATATTCTTTCTATGTTATCATCAAGGATCCTTTTGTTAACTATCTGATGATGTATGAGTGTCTAATATATTTCAAATCTGAATCATCAACCATCACTCTGACCTAAATGAAAAATGACCTGAATGAAAACAGGACAGAAAAGAGATAAGATGTCTCTGAGATTGTGAATCTTAGTGACAGATGGATAGTGTACTTGGATGGAAGTGCTGGGTTTGGGGGTAGAAAGATAATATAATGTGATTTATGATCCAAGGCAGCTACATATAACATTGGATGGAGTTCTAGGCCTTGAATCAGAAAGACCAGAGCTCAAGTACAGTCTCAATAATTTGCTAGATATATGACCCTGGATAACTTAGAACTTTAGTCTGCCTCAGTTTCCTCGACTATAAAATAGAGTTAATAATGCACATACTATCCAGGATTTTCAGGAGGATGAAATGAGATAATAATTTGTAATGCTCGTAGTATAATGGGAAGGGGATGAGGTAAAGAGGGAAAGGAAATAAGCATTTATATAGCTATGACTATATGCCTGGCATTGCACTAATTACTTTATAAATACTATTTCATTTGGTCCTTACAACAACTCTAGGATATAGTTGCTATTATTGTGCCCATTTTACAAATGAGAAAACTGAGGTAAACAAAGATTAACTGACTTGCCCAGGGTCACACATCTAGTGTCTGAGGCAGGATTTCAACTCAGGTTTTCCTTACTCCAGCATCGTGCTGTGGCACCAGCTGCCACACACATAATAAACACTTAATAAATACATGTTCCTTTCTCATTTCCTCATGCCTGCGCTGCGAGCTCTGCCTGATTCAGGGAGAAGGGATTCATACTTAGAGATGATTGCCCTGAAATAAAGAGCGACCTCTCTGAACTGTATTTGCTGGTTAAGAGTTGATTTGGAAGACACAGGTCTGTAAGCTAGGAGGATAGAGGAATTTTTCCCCCAATGGTTCCTATGCAATTACTGATGTAGGTACCTGGATCTGGTTTAGGATATAATTGCCTGGAAAATTTATAAAGATAGGTGTGGCTGTGTTGAAGACGGATCACAAGCCATCTAATGAGGGGATTATGGGATGGTACCTATCTTCCTATCAAGCAATTAGTTGATTATTTATCCCCTGAGTTCAGATGACATATCTTCCAAGGGACTCTAACTCCAGTTTGGAAATCAAAGGTTTAATTTATAAACTTATCTGTATGCAAGAATATTGCCTAAGGATTAGCAAAATAATTATTGTCTAATTCCCTTGTTAGTTAATAAGCATCTTTATTTTTTTTAAATAATTAGACGATGAGAAAAGGGGCAGAAGGGCATGCTATCAAAGCAAAAAATATTTTTAAAAATGAAAATTTTTAATAAGAAGAAATAGTACTCAAATTTTCAATATAGGTCACTTCTGCCTACATATAAATGGCAAGAACATTTATGGATAAAATTAAAGCTCTACAATATAAATCATAAGGTTATAATGACACCGTAATGAAATACTGAAGACAGACATTTAGAGTGTAGCAACAGTTTAGTGAAATGGAAAAAAAAATCTGGTCTAGGAGGCAGGATATGAGAGGTTGAACTTCAATTCTGCCCATAAAGAGCTTTGTTATATTAGCAACTTTGTTCTATTAACTTCTAAGGACCTCCCTCTTTGAGCCAAAAGAAAGGATATTAGACTAGATATTTTCTGAAGCCTATTTTTCTTGCTCTTAAATTGTCTTAAAACTTATGCAAAATAATTTGAATGTATAATTAGTTACTTAGTATTATGCATATTAAAGATAATAACTATATGCTTCCAGAAATCGTTGAGATATTTAATAAATAATTTTTTTAAAATACAAGTTTCCTAATTTGTTTTTGCTAATGTATTCCTTTGGAAAATTCATAAATAAATATACTCATAGAGATAGAGATACATAATATCTATATTTATCTATACATACCTGTGTAAGAAGACACAGAGAAACATATATGTATACATGTATGTGTTTATATAGTCATATTTTCATGTATTAATATACTTATCTCTGGTTTCAGGAGAGTCTAGAGGAGGAGGAAAATGATGCATAGTTAGTAGTATTTAAATAACAGCTATAGGCTAAAATATATTTTCTGAATAACAAGTAAGTCTGAAAAATTAAAGTTCTGAAAGGCATTAACTAATCATTTTCTCCATCATGCAACATGGAAACAGTAGGATGTGATATAGCTAAAAGATGATTTTCTTTAGGAAAAAGAAAATTTTCAATACCTTGAACATATTTAACTTCTAATGCCCTATTTGTAGTAAAGGTAGAAAATCATTTCCTACCATCACCAACAAAAATACTCCGTGGTGTTCAACAACTTCTTACTCAAAATATTAATTCAGCATCACCAGCAATTTACTGAAATCTTCAAATCAGATGTCACAAAGATATCCCAAACTTAATATGTCTAAGACAAATCTCATTATCTTTCCATCCAATCTTATTCTTCTGACATAAAAACAAAACAAAACAATGACATTAACAAAAATTACAACAAAAACTTCCCTGTTTCTGTTAGAGGCACCACCATTCTTCCAAATTCTGAAATTTGTTATCTTTTACCCATCTTCTTTCCTCACCTCATATACAGATTAAAGTTAAAATGATTAACTTACTATTTCAACAGTATCAACAATATCTCCCACATCTGATTCTTCTATATTTTTTAACCCATTTACAATCTTAGTTCATATCTTTAAAACATTCCGCTTAGGCAAGTAAAATGACATTCTATTTGATCTCTTCACTTTAAACTTCTTCCCATTCCAATTCATTCTTCACACAGATACCAAAGTGATTTCTTTTAAGAAGAGATGTTAAAATAATAACAGAGTGAACTACATCATTCCCATTCGGTTGCCTCCTAAGGAAACATCTAAACTTCATCATTTGGTTCTAAATCCCTCCAAAACCTTGCCTCATCCTATCTCTCCAGCTTCATTATATATATATTTTCCCCATTCCAATACTCTGTACTCCAGTAAAAGTGAACTCTCTATTCCTTATGCTGCATTCCATTTTCCATTTATTTGGCCCACCCTCATGTCTAGAATTCACTTCCTGCTCACATCCACCTGTGCTGCAGAGAACCTCTCAGTTCCTTGAAGAAGGGGCTTAAGTGTCAATCTCAACATAGGAAGCAAGGTGACATAAAAGATAGAATATTTGATTTGGAGAAATAAATATTTGATTTCAAATCTTTCCTTAGACACTTACTAGCTATGTGACCCTCAACAAGCCATGAAACTTCTGTCTGCTTCAATATCCTCATCTGCAAAATGGGAATAATAATAGCCCTTACCTGCTAGGGTTGTTGTAAGGATCAGATGAGAGCATGTAATGAACACTAAAAAACCTCAAAATCCTGTATAAGGGCTAGTTATCATCATCATCATTATTATTATTATTATTATTATTATTATTATTACTACACAAAGCCTTCCAAGATCCATCTCCCCAACTGATATTGTCTTCATTTACTATTTTGCATTTGTTTTGCATTTATTTTGCATTACAGAGCACATATAGTTCCTGCCATATTTTGCATATATTTATATAATACATTCTAATTACATATGTACTTATCTCCCCTAATAAAATCTAACTCTACAGTTCCTTGATAGTAGGATTTGCTTTATTTATTTACTTGCATCCCCAATAACTAACCTGCCTGGCATGTAGTAAGTACCTAATAAATGCTCGTTGATTAACTAACTGAAAGACATGCATGAATCTGTCAATATAAAACTCTATGTATTCAAGGAACAAAACAAAAATAAACAAACATATTGTTAATTTCATCCTCACATGTAAAAAAAAAAACAATGAAAGGTACTTGCATATGTATGCTGTTGTTCAGTCATTTCAGTCATATCTGACACTTTGTGACCCCATTTGAGCTTTTCTTCACAAAGATATTGAAGTGGTTTGCCATTTCCTTCTCTAGCTCATTTTATGGATGAGGAAACTGCAGATAGCCATTAAGTTCAGATTAGAGAGCTGTGTAGATTAGAGAGCTGGAGAGAACAAGGAGCTATGAGAAGAAGAAGACTAAGAAGAAAGAACTGTAAGAGAGGACAGAGAACTGGAAGAGACAGAGAGACAGAGATGGAATTGGAAGAGCTCTGAGAACTGCAAGGGCTTTCGTAACTGTGGGACACAGGAAAGCAGATAGTTAGAATTCATGAGTGAGTGTTTTACAGCAAGGCCCTAGCAGAAGGAAAGTAACAGGCTCTTTGGCAATTTTGGTTCTTTACTGTGATACTGTGTTTTAATCTCCTTACTGTTATGTTGAGGTAGATTTACTGGTTTTTGGGATACAATTACTGCCATGTAGAATTGGAATTATTGGTTTTGGAATGTGATCTTCTGGTATCTGAATAAATGTTTTACTACTTCTGGCTTCTATATAAAGAGTCTCTTATACTTTGGAATTCTGAATTACATAGGCATATTCATGGTCACCATCAATATCATGAATCTTGCTTTACTGGTACAAAATTTGAACTCTGGTTCTTCTGACTCCAGGGCTGGTGCTCTATTCACTGAACTATGTAGCTTCCATATATGTATGTACATGCATATTATATAGTATGTATGAACATACAAATGGTCTGTGGATTTCATTGATATCAGAAATTCCTGGTTGAGGAAATTCTCTTTATAAATGCCAATTGTTGTCTTCTTTGCAACTCAATCACAGTCATTGTTGGTATATATATGTGAATATACATTTACATATATAATATGTAGTTTTATAGAAAGGCATTTCAGCATGATGGATAGAGAGAAGCCTCCAGAGTCAGAATGATCTGGCTTCCAGGATTAACTCTGACACATACTGCCTGTGTAACCCTTGGCAATTCACTCAACCCTTAAGTGCTCCAAGCAACTCTCTGAGATTGTAATTTGCAGAATAGCTGGTATTTTGCAATTGCAGAGGGAATTTATTTATCTGGGAGTTCCCTATCCCAGGGAATTTCAGTCAGGACCAAAAAAAAAACCCACACAAATCTATTTAATTACTACTTACTTTCTTATGTATATGGATGCAGACAGAGATAAATAAAGTGTATATTATATATTATAGTAAATGTTTCTGGAATTTGATTGTAATTTTCCTGACAGCAGATACTTGTAAATATCATATATTGTAGTAGGTATCATTGGGTGCGTTTTTGTTTAAATATGAATTGGCTTGCTCTCTATCATCTGTATGATTTTGCTATTCCTATTCCATTCCATCTTGCCTCATCTCCTCATCCCCACCCCCCACTATTTTCCTTCTAAAATACAATAAAAAATGTACTAAGTTACAGCTTGCTGAAGTTTCCTTGCTTCCCAATCTCCAGTGAAAGCACAATTGAATCATCATTTATTTAAAAAAATGGTAGCAACACAAGAGACCTAGAACATCCATACCCCAGAGAAACAACCCCTTTCAGATGCAATGCAGTTAACAGTCACCACTCACTACATGGATGTTTAGGACTGTTTTGAAACACAGAGCTATGGTATTCATTTACAATATAGGTTTATAGAGATTCTGGTTTCTTGTACCTTCTAGATTCAAATAACCATTGTTTCAACCATTGCCTTGCAAAATGATTGAGAAAGGGTAATGAAAAGACTATTCCTAAACATGTTTTCAAGTAAGCTGTAATAATATAAAGTGCATATTCAAGACATTGCTCTCCCTTCAGCTTTCATTTATCTTATAAAGTCAAAAGCTTCATTAGCATTCAGCAGGCAATGAAAAGGGTTGTTATTATTCTTCAGTTTCTCTTTTGTTGAAACTTTAGAAATAGAATGTTCCAGAGACAAAAAAAAAAACATCAGTTGCAAGAATTTAGAATTGTTGCTTTAGCCAGCACTTATTGTTCAATTGCAGTGACAGAAGAATTGCCCTGTTACTACCATGGTGACACTGACCATCCGTGCCTGAAATGATTATCATATAAAGCATTTTGGGCCTTTGAATCTGGTGCTGGTGTGGAAATATTGTGTGTGAGAACCTTTCATTGTTTTTTTTTTCCACATATCAAAAACATCTTTATTCCAATAGCTACAAGTGCGAATAGCAGCAAGTCAATTCACTGTTACAGCACACAGATCAAAATCATATGTGTGCTAGAGACATAAGGGAAAAAAAAAACAACACTAGAGCAGTAAGAAAGGCTCCTCAAGTAAAAACTAAATCAAGTACACTGCAAAAACCTCTAGCCTAAAATCTTCTATTCACATCAATCCAGGATTGTTTTAACTTAATTATATCAGCAGCACAATGCATAATCCTATTTACATAGGAATCCTTCAAAAAGAGAAGCAAAGTTTTCTGAATGAAACCACAATCAAAACTCAGCCCTTCCCAAACATCCTGTGCTTAATGGCAATACAAGGCTACTGGTAAACTGCATATGCAACCAAAATTTCCTTGAGTTAGAAGTTTTGTTTATTCAGTGTAAAATCTAATCTTGTACAAACTCTTGACATTTTGATCTTTAGGTAGGTTGTAAAAAACTATGCTCAAGTTTCAGAAGAAGGAAGGTCATGACCAGAACCTTGTGTTTCTCACTAAGAGCATTCTATTTTAAAAAGTCTATTTGTTCAATTTCATCTTCCTGCAGGATCTACGGTCTTACCAATTTCAAAAAGATGTTTGAAAAAATTTATATAATACTTTTAAGGCTTTTTGTTTTTTTGTAAGATGGCTTGCTAAATTTTGCTCATTAAATCTAGAATTAAATATGTCTATAATATATATGTATATATATGCATATTTCTACATACACAGAGGTTGTATATAAAGTAGAAAAAAGTTCTCATTAGAGTGATAAAAGAGCTCTGTTAATGTTCTTAACACTTAGTAGCCAGAATGCATTTGGCACCATTGAAGCAATTGTAGCTACTATTCTCCTATGTATTTATCATCCAGAAAGGTTACAGATGTTTATTTGCTCTTTTTATCCAGCTGTTGCAATTTCTTCATCTTTTCAGTGTAGGCAATGTATTGAGAGTCTGTACCAAAGAGTCTATCCCTTCATATGAATGTTGAAGCATAGTTTCCAACAAAGTTCAGATGGTAGAAATCATGATGCCATGTACCAATATAAAATGGTATGAATTTCAAAGGGTTGAGAGGAATATTATAACCACTCTGCACATCAATTGTTTCTATCAAGTGAACTGTGACCCATGCTGAAAGGAGGACTACATGGTCACAAAGAGCTACATTTGATTAAAAAACCAAGAATGAGGGGTGGAACCAAGATGGCAGCTGGGAAGCAGTGACTGGCATGAGCTCCCCACCAAATCCCTCCAAAAACCTAAAAACAATGGCTCTGAACCAATTCTAGAGCTGCAGAACCCACAAAGTGTCAGAGGGAAGCAGGGCTCCAGCCCAGGACAGCCTGGATGGTCTCTGGGTAAGGTCTGTCCCACACGGAGCTCCCAGCCCCCAGCTGAGGTGAGCAGAGCTGAGCCCAGCGCGCACGGCACAAACAGACCAGACACGGACCTACCAGACCAGGAGACGAGCAGAGAGTGCCTTAACATACTGAATTACTGAGCTGTGGCATCTACCAGACCTCTCAACCCATAAAGAACAAAGACATCAGAGAAGGTTAGTGGGAAAAGCTATGTGACTGAGTTTGCCTTTCGGCCACTGCCCCGAGGGCAGCGGAGGTGGGGCAGTTTAGAACTAGGGCTGCAGTTGCTTCTGGCCCCAGGACCACCTGGTGGGAGGAAGTAAGTGGCTGATCAGAGCAGGAGTGAACAGCCTGCTGAAGATTTAAGCCCAGTCTGGGTAGGGGGTTCTTGGGGAAGGAGGAGTGCTGCTGAGGCAGCGCATCTGCCCAAGCATGGAACATAGAACTCTTTAGTCTTTAAGCAGCCACACCCTGTTGGAAAATTCAAAGGTTAATTAAG
>CM053626.1:150547074-150560460 GCA_028646595.1 Phalanger gymnotis | reverse complement strand
GGAGGGCAGACTGGGGAACAGGGCAACCAGAGTATATGCCATCTTGGAGTGTGGGGGGGAGGAAATGGGGAGAAAATTTGCAATTCAAACACCTGTGAAAATCAATGCTGAAAACCAAACATGTCAAAAATAAATTTTAAAAAATAATAATAAAAAAAAACCAAGAATGAGGGTTTCCAGAGGATGTGCATATTCAGCTTCCATTCCAAAAGGGGCCTGAAACTCATGACAAACTTTATGGATATATTTATATATTTTCATGATGTAAAAGTCTATGAAGAAAATAGTGCCAGGTACCTTCAATGCAACCAAAATATCTGGCCAACCACATGAACCATGTTGACGTACTGTCCCAATCATAGGGAATATCAAAACACTCTGTAAAGTATCTGGTATCACAAATCAAAGGCAGCTGAAGGCAAAAGTGACTGAAGAGAATTTTTTGAGGCATTTCCACTGATCATCCCAAGTTTCTGGTTTTTCCTTTTGAATTTTATATTTTTGCATACAAGGTATTAACTGAAACAAAAATGTTAGCAAACAAAACAAGAAACAGAGTACTTCATAAACTATGAGTGATCCCCATGTTGCAATCTGAAACTTTGTGTGATTATTCAACATGTAAATCCAAACATTTTTAAACAGTGCTTGTAGAAGATTGTCAGGTAATAAGGAATGCAAATACTCCACCACCAAAGATATTGAACCAAAGATCCTGGCACTTTCATTTTCAGCCATTATTCAAATTTCTTCAAACATCTTCATTATTCAAAACCATGTGCCACAATGAGAGGTCATAGAACCTAACTCCCAGAGCTGTGTCTGGCCCTTCACCTCCAGAGCCCTGCACTAAATTTTAGAGCCTTCTATTATTTAGAGATATATCAAAGAAACACTAAATAATTGCTGAAAAAAACAATATCATTTAAAAAATGGACAAAATCCCTTATTTAGATGTTTTCTGGGTTTTTAAATGGGAATGGGGCAAATTCACCTTCTTATCCTAAACTAAAAAAGAAACATGAAATCTCAGTACTGAGGAATTATAAGGCTCTTAAAATGCATTTATATTTACTATTTAAGTTATTATTTATTTGCATCCTAATTCATAAACAGATTTGCCACACAAGGCATAATGAGATATTTTCAAGATTAGAAATATTTGATCATTTTTTCCCTTAACAAATAGTGCTAGACATGCAGAAGAAATGTTTTCTTTATTTTTCAAAGCATCATTCAGTGTCTAGCATAGTACCTTAAATATGGTAGTGCTCAATCCATAATTAAGAGACTCCACGTGATAACAGAGGACTGTTAGAAGAATTTAATGCTGTTCTCTTGCAAATAAAGCCATAATCATGGTTTTGTCTCTCAGTTTCTACATTCTATTGAAAGGTTTACTGCACATAATCACAGAAGATAAGGGCTAGAAGAGACCTCAGAGTCCATGAAATCAGTCCAATTGGTATCTAGATAAGAATCCTTTCTAAAATATACATAACATGAAATCATCTAGAATTTTTTTGAAGATCTCTGTGAGGAGAAAATAAACTACCCCCTTTTTATTTTTAGATGTTTTCATTTTGAGGATTTTTTTTTCTTTTTATTGAGTCTAAATTTGCCTTTCTGCAACTTTCCCCCAAAGGAGACTGAAGATTGATCAGGGACATAGGAGAACTAATAGAGAACTAGTCATATCACGAAAAGCTAGAAAGAAGTACAGAAGGAGGAGAGAGTATTTAGCAGTCTTAAGAGAATGTAAGAATGATTGTAGACTGAACAAAAGATCTTCAAATTTGACAGTTATGAGATAAGCACATTGGCAACTTTTGAGAGAGCGGTTTCAGTTGAAAGATGAGATATGAAGACAGAACAAAAGGATTTAAGAAGTGAGAGGAAGTGGAGGCAATGAAGGTAGAAATATTCATCTATGACTTTGGCCATGAAAAGCAGATGGGATATGACAGCAGAGATCCATGAGACACTCTACCAGTGACTTTCAAATTTCTCATTAATCTGTGATCTATCCAGTAATGACTAACAAAGGATAATGGCTTAGCACCCTTCTTGCCTTGTGGCTGGCAAATTCTTAGCCCCTGGTTCTCTAAGTAGGATTATAGAATCATAGGTTTTGCAGCTGAAAAGGACTTTAAAATCTATTTAGTCCAGCCCCTTCATTTTATCAGTGAATATAAGCTCCTTAAAGGAGGTGCTGTGTACTTTTTTAATCCACACTTGTCCACGATCAACCACAATAATTTACATCATAAAGGCTTAATAGTTCAAATGTTGAATTAATTTATTGCATCAATCAGTCAAATTCCTTGAAGGACAGTTTCTAAGGTACTAGTTTAAGAGACAGAAAAAATTATCAAAATATTTTCAAATCTACTATTAAAATAGAAATAATGTATGAAAGCTACTGCAGGTTTGGAAGAGGATAAAGTTAATGAGATTCTGTGAATAACAAAATTTCCAAATCAGTCTCCATAAAAATTTCCTAAAGTTTTTATATAGTCTCAAATTCTTAAGAGATACAATTAAATTGAGCATTTTCTTTGGCTTACATAAACTTATGATAAATGTAAGTGAAGGTCATAATTGCTTGCCCTAGAATATTGGCAGAGTGAAAAGAGTGACATATCTAATATTGATTACATGGCAACAAAGAAATATGGAATTAAAAGGTTAAAGATTATCAAAATAATTCCTAGAGCTTAACTGTGAACAACAAAAAGGGAAAAAATGGCTTTGGTAAAATACTATTGTTTATATAGTTTTCTTCTATTATTTTCAATGGTACTATGTCTTAGATATAAATTTGCCCCCTCATTTAAATACATGAAATTATAATTTAGAAATTCCAACTACAAAAACTAAATCTCTCTATCTGTAGGTAGTAAATACCAACTTGCCTACACTGTCCTTTAAAATAGGATATATCTGGGGCAGCTAGGTAGTGCAGTGAGTAGAGCACTGGCCCTGGAGTCAGGAGGACCTGAATTCAAATATGGCCTCAGATACATGACACACTCACTAACTGTGTGACCTTGGGCAAGTCACTTAACCTCAATTGCCCTGCCTTCCCCCCATCCAAAGAAAAAATAAGATATATTCCAAATGCAAAACTGCATCTTTTTGGGAAATCACATTATAGTAATTCATTCAGTCTGACTGAATTTATCTCTGATCTTTAAAGCATAATGAAATATTTCCTTTTTCTGAGATATTTTGAGTGACAGTGCTATATCGATATTCTGGCCATATCTATTCACTGCAAAATAAGGCAGTAACATAGTTACTAGATTCTGTTAACTTGATCTGTGAAACTGCTGTGTTATTTAAGAATCTCTGTCTACTAGAAGGAATAAAGTTTTCCCAAACTTTGTGAAATATCACCCCCACCAAATGAAATAGCTTCGTAGGTAACACACCTCATCTTTTAGAATGTTTCTTAAGGGAGGGGGGGCAGAGCCAAGATGGCCCCGTGAAAACAGTGTCTTACCGGAGCTCTCTCACAAGTTCTGTCAGATTCCTATAAAAAAGTGAATCTGAGCAGATTTTAATCAGGTAATAAGGAATGCAAATACTCTCTCAAGTTAGAAACCACGAGCAGTCTGAGTGAGACAAATGTCCAAGGCAGGAGAGTCCGAAAGGCAAAGGGGATGAATCTGTAGACTGGGAGAGTGCTAGGCATGTGGAGCTGTTCCAGACAACACCAAAGCGGAAGCAGCAGTGGAAACAAATGTGCGAGACAGGCTGGGAGAAAGCTGGGTTCCCAAAACTGCCAGAGACCCCAGGCCTCCCAACACAGGATGGCAGTCTGTGGAAGCAAAGACAGGCATCAGTGCAACACCACTGGCCTTGAGACAGCAACTCCTGAGGCTTGCAAGCCCAAAGGTATGAAACGTGGATTCTTGAACTTCCAGAAGACCTAATGGCCAAGTAAATGGCTTTTATCCCTTCCCCACTGACCCAGAGAATTCCTCAGGAAAAAAATGCTGGAAAAGAGGAGACAGAAGTGGGGCTTCAGTGGCTGAGCAGTGGGAGTTCCTGAGTCCCAGAGGGCAGAGCCAGCAGGGGTCTACACCAGGAGCCCAGACATACACTTGCACTCCCAGGGGAGTGGCAGACACCAGCACAAACAACAAACAGCTGAGACCATTTATGAAGAGCAACAGTGCTGGGGAGCAGCCCCAGGGGAAGAGGAGTCTTCAGGCAGGCACACCTCTCCCCTACACCTCAGGAAAATGAAAGCTATAATACCGAAAGCCAGTAATGAGACTCACAATCCCCAGAATAAAAAACCTGGCACAGAGAGCCCTGAGCCCCAAAAGCAGAAATTCATTGTAAAGCCAGGAAAAGGCTAACCAACATGAAGAACACAAAAAAATCCGAGGACCATTGATTCTTTTTATGGAGACAGCCATGATCAAAATACCAGTTTGGAAGAGGATAGCAATGACACTATACTCACATCTGATACCTCAAAAGGGAATGTGAACTGGTCTCAAGCTCAGAAAAAAACACTACTGGAAGAGCTAAAGGAGGATTTTAAAAACCAAATTGAGGAGGCAAAAGAAAAAATGGAAAAAATGAAAAAAAAACACTGATGAAGTCAAGTCCTTAAAAAAAAAATAAGATTGGTGAAATGGCTATGGAGATGCAGAATCTAAATAGAGAAAATGACACCCCGAGAGGTAAAATCAACCAAGTGGAAAAGAAGACTCAGAAGCAAAATGAAGACAACAACTCACTAAAAATTAGAACTGAGCAAGTGGAAGCTAATGACAGTATAAGGCAACAAGAAGCCGTCAAATAAAATGTAAAGACTGAAAAAATAGAAAAAAAATGTGAAATATCTGATTGGAAAAGCAACTGACCTGGAAAACAGATCCAGGAGAGACAATTTAAGAATTTTTCAGGCAAGGAGATGGACATTCGACGAAATAAGGGAATTCCAGACCTTCCTGAAGAAAGGGCCAGAACTCAATGGAAATTTTGATCTTCAAATAGAAAACTCAAGAGAGACATAAAAAGGTAAACAGGGGGAAAAACCTACAAATCTTATTAATCAATAAGAACAAATTATTTACATCTTCATATAGGATTATATCATCTTATGTATGTTTTATAAATTATACACACACACACACATATGTCAATCTTGAGAATAGTACAGCTATTAGGACAATTGAAAGGGATACGCATGGACTGTGAAAGTGTGTATAAAATAACTGATATAAGGATAAAAAACATAATTAAGATATGTAAAGGGAGGGTTATGGGAGAAGAGGTAAGGAGGTAGTAGAAAAGTGCAAATTGCATCAAATTAAGAGACACAAAAACACATTATAATAGAGGGAAAGAAGGGAGGGAGAAGAGCAGTATTTGAGCTTTACTGTCATCTGATCTGGTTCAAGAAGGGAATAACATACCCTGATAAGTATAGAAATCTAACTTGTCCTACAGGAAGTAGGAGGGGAAAGGGGGAAAAAAGGGAGGGGGTGGTCAGAAGGGAGGGAAGAAGTAGCAAGTGGAAAATAGTAAGATAGGGGAGGGGAATCAAGAGGGAGGGTAAACTGAGGAAGGCAGTGGTCAAAACAAAACTTTGTTGAGGAGTGGAAGGGGAAAGGGAGAAATAAAAGCATAAACAGGGGCAAATAGGATGGAGAAAAAAACACAGATAGAAATCATAACTGTGAACATGAAAGGGATGAAATCTACCATCAAAAGGAAGCAGATAGCAGAATGGATTAAAAACCACAGCCCTACAATATGCTGTTTACAAGAAACACATTTAAAACAGGGGGATACACACAGGGTAAAGGTAAAAGGCTAGAGTAAAATATATTGTGCTTCAGCTAAAGTAAAAAAAGAAAAAGCAGAGGTAGTAATCCTAATCTCAGACAAAGCAAAATAAAGATAGATTTAATTAGAAGACATGAAGAAGGACACTACATCTTGCTAAAAGGCACCATAAACAATGAAGCAATATCATTGTTTAACATATATGCACCAAGTGGTATAGCATGCAAATTCTTAGAGGAGAGGTTAAGGGAGTTATAGGAAGAAATAGACAGGAAAACTATGATATTGGGAGACCTCAACCTCCCCCTCTCTGAACTTGATAAATCTAACTTCAAATTAAATAAGAAAGAAGTTAAGGAGGGGAACAGAATTTTAGAAAAGGCAGATATGATAGACCTCTGGAGAAGACTGAATGGGGGTAAAAAGGAATATACTTTCTTCTCCATGGTACATGGCACATACTCAAAAATTGACAATGTACTAGGGCATAAAAACCACACAATCCAGTGCAGAAAGGCAGAAGTAGTCAAAGCACACATTTCAGATCACGATGCAATGAAAATTATTTGTAATAAAGAACCATGGAAAAATAAGCTAAAAATTAATTGGAAACTAAATAATCTAATCCATAAGAATGATTGGGGCAAAGAACAAATCAGAGAAACAATTAATAACTTCATTCAAGAGAATGACAAAAATGAGACAACATACTGAAACTTATGGGATGCAGCAAAAGCAGTTCTTAGGGGGAAGTTTTATATCTCTAAATGCTTACATGAATAGAACAGAGAAAATGAAGATCGATGAATTGGGCATGCAACTGAAAAGCTAGAAAAAGAACAAATTGAAAATCCTCAATTAAATACCATATTAGAAATACTGAAATTCAAAGGAGAGATTAATAAAATTGAAACCAAGAAACCTATTGAATTAATAAATAAAAACATGAGCTGGTTTTATGAAAAAACAATAAAGTTGATAAAACTTTGGTCATTTTGATTAAAAAAAAGAAAGAAAATCAAATTGCCACTCTCAAATATGAAAAGGCTTTAATTCACCTATAATGAAGAGGAAATCAAAACAATAAACAGGAATTGTTTTGCCCAATTGTATGCCCACAAATTTGACAACCTTAAGGATATGGATGAATATCTACAAAGACATTAATTGCACAGGTTAACAGAAAGAGGAAGTAAAATTTCTAAATAACCTCATCTCAGAAAAAGAAATTGGGCAAGCCATCAATGAATTCCCTAGGAAAAAATCTCCAGGGCCAGATGGTTACACATTTGAATTTTATCAAACATTTAAAGAACAATTAATTCCTATACTTTGTAGACTATTTGAGAAAATAGGTGAGGAAGGAGTCCTGCCAAATACTTTTTATGACACAAATACGGTACTAATACCCAAACCAGGAAGAGTCAAAACAGAGACAGAAAATTACAGACCAATTTCCTTAATGAATATTGATGCCAAAATTTTAAATAAAATATTAGCAAAAAGATTGCAGCAACTTATCACAAGAATAATACACTATGATCAGGCAGAATTTATGCCAGGTATGCAAGGCTGGTTCAACATTAGGAAAACTATTAGGATAATTGACCATATCAACAATAAAACTTGCTGAACTATATAATTATCTCAATACATGCAGAAAAAGCCTTTGACAAAATTCAACACCCTTTCCTATTTAAAGCACTTGAAAGAATAGGAATGAATGGGGCCTTCCTTAAAATTATAAATAGTATCTACCTAAAACCATCAACAAGCATTATTTCTAATGGGGATAAGCTAGACGCATTCCCAATAAGATCAGGGGTGAAACAAGGATGTCCATTATCACCCCCAGTATTCAATTTGGTACTAGAAACATTAGCTGTAGCAATAAGAGAAGAAAAAAGAAATTGAAGGAATTAGAATAGGCAAAGAAGAAACTAAATTATGATTTTTTGCAGATGATATGATGATTTACTTAGAGAATCCTAGAGAATCAAGTAAAAAAACTTCTTGAAATAATAAACAAATTTAGCAAAGTTGCAGGATATAAAATAAACCCACATAAATCCTCAGCATTCCTATACATTACTAACAAAGCCCAAAAGCAAGAAACAGAAAGAAAAATTCTATTCAAAGTTACTGTAGACACTATAAAATATTTCGGAGTCTATCTGCCAAGACAGGGACTATATGAACATAATTATGAAACAGTTTTCATGCAAATAAAGTCAGATCTAAATAAAAGAAAAATATCAGTTTCTCATTGTTAGGCTGAGCTAATATAATAAAAATGACAATTTTACCTAAATTAATCTATCTATTCAATGCCATACCAATTGAACTACATTATACACAACCACAGATACATGGATTCTGTGAGGACGAACCCTGATAGACTTTGCTCTTCTCAGCAACACAAGGTGCAAAGACAACTCCAAAGGACTTATGATGGCCAATGCTATCTACATCCATGGAAAGAACTATAGTGTCTGAATGCAGACTGAGGCACACTCTATGCTCACCTTTTTTCCCCTTTTTTCTTCTCTTTTGTTTTCATTTTTGGGTTTTATTTTTAGTTCTGTTTCTTCTTTCTCATGATACTTTCCATTGTTCATAAGTCTTATTCACAACTTGACCAGTGTGTAAATAATTTCAATGCAAAGTTATATGTAGAAGATATATAGGATTCCATGCCACCTTGGGAAGGGAGAAGGGGACAGGGGGAAGAAAATCTGGAACTCAAAATTATGTAGAACTGAGTGTTGTAAACTAAAAAGAAAAAAAAGAATATTTCCTAAGGGAGTCTGTTAACCTGAGGTACATAGTCTTGCACATTCACAGGGCTGTTGTGAGAGTTAAATGAGATCATGAATATAATATAATTGGAAAAAATTAAATCATAATTATCTTATATATTGTGCATTTTTGTCAGTATTAATTATTATTAACAACTTCATACTTCCCAATAGAAAAAAAGAGAGATGCTTGACCCATTGCTAAATTCTTGTAGGTCTTGGTTTTAGTTATTTTCACATGGATTTCATTTCTACCCTAACCTCTGTCCTACTTGATTATTATTATTAAGACAAAATTAGCATAATGGATAGTTCTCTGGGATGAAGAGGAATGCAGTGGGATGCATACAAGGGGAAACTAAGATGGAATAAAAATAAAGGACATCACAACAATATTTTTAGGCCATCAATTGATTTTTTGTTTACACTACCATAAACCTAGTAAGATATACATTCCTTCAGGTATCTATTTTTGGATATAAATATGCATGACTTAATAGAGTGTCTTGAACGTATTTGGCACTTAATAAATATTTTTAAAAATTGTTTTTCAAAAATGATTTGAAAAGAAAAGATAGAAGCAACACCCAGCAAAATACAATTAGTAACAACCACAAGATCATGACAAAAATAGTTTAATTCAAAACTATAAAACAGTAAGGATGAGGAAAATAATATAAACTTCCACAAATAAAGAAATTACTGTGCACTTTTTAAAGAGAACAAGAAAGGACCACAGAAATTGGAAAGCAAAATTAAAAGAAAAACTAAGCGGCATTAACAATGAACCCAGAATTAAATACCCAAGGAAATTCAGTTTGTTTATGTAGTCAGAAAAATCAATAATGGAGAAGAAATCAGACTTTGAAAGGTTTGAAGAAAGGCACATCAACATGAATGTAGTTTTTGAATAACAAATAAACTCCCTAAGCCAAAAAAAAGATAATTCATATTTGTCAATTCAAGGCGGAACAAAGCTTCTTAATAAAATGTAAGAATCCTGAAAGAATTTTACTGGTTAAATCACTAGAGATTGCAAAAGCATATTTAATAGAAACCTAGAAGGAAAAAGAAAAGAAAAATAAAATAATATTTCAAAGTGAAACTTTTATCTTTGATATTGTTAAGTAAAAGATAGCCTTGTTATACTAACTTACATAGTAATTAATTGATGATAAAGTTTATTAGAATGATTCTATTGTTTGAATCAATAATATAAATAATTGTATATATACATATATATATTTATACATATATATATATATATTCCTTCCCAATAGAACAAATGAAATAAAAACGAACTTCAGAAATGATGTTAAATTGGAAAAATGTCACACAGTAGATTAAAATACACAATATATAGAAATATCCAGACTGATTCCAAGTGAAAGGATAGCCTTATCTTACTAAATTTAATTATGAAAAGTGGAAGCAGGGTTAATTAAATTAGACAATGCTAAATTCACATAATAAAATTTTAGAGACAAACAAGAACCTTACAGTTATATGTTTGAAATGAAATAATAATATTAAATACATTCACATGCATATACACAGAGAATCAGACAGAGATAGAGGCAGAGAAATAGAGGCAGAGAGACAGAAAGTGAGAAGGAGAGAGAGAGATAGACACAAAGACAGAGAGATGACAGAGAAAGGGACAGATAGAAATAGAGACAGAGAGCTAAAATTCTATAGTAAAATTCATAAAAGAAACCCTATATACATGCAAAAAGTAAGTTTAAGAAACAGAATAGGTGGAGATTTTTAATACCCCATTTTCAACATACATAAATTCATTAAATATGTCATATTTCACCACATAATCATCGCCGCCACATAATTGCTGCCACTACATAATCATCACACCCAGTTATTTCAATCGAAAAATTGGTTTAAAATTTTTCAATGCATTATCATCATATGGTATAATTCTGTTCATCACATCACTTAAAAGGTAAACAGAGCAGTGATGCATTCACCAGTGGCATATGGATACATGTTTATGTGTTGTACATTGCAAGGTACAGAGCCATAATTCTCAGCACATGCATATTGTCAGCATATTTCTGAAAGTCAATTTGCATGGTTTCTTTAGAGTGCTGGAATACTAATGGTATTGTCACTCAATCCAATGAAGAGCCATAAGCTCAAGGTGAGGGGGTGGGCAGGTGAAGCTGACATGAGAAAGTCATGTGACATGGTAAGATTTCCCATGCTAGCTAAACTGTACAGTTCATCTGCCAGTGATACAGTTTGAGGATAAATGATTTCTAAAGTAACACCAGCATGATTTTCAGTTTCACATAATGATCACTCCCCCACACTCTTTTGCAAAAAAAAAAAATAGCATAAAATTTGTGATGTTTATGTGGTGAGATATGCTAGATTAGTAACAAAGAAATCACCATGGGTGCAATAAAAGAGGCATCCTGCAGATCTGGCCTCAAAGCTAGTAAAAACTATGTTCAAATTCGACCTATAACACATACTGGCTGACATACATATATATAACGTTTAATGTTCTATGAAGCTCTTTAAGTTGTACCATTCTATATTGGTAGTATTCTCACTTGAGAACTATCTAGATAAATGAAGTAACATATCCAGTGCCTGTTCCTATCCTTATCAAATACTCAAATGGACCCATGATAATATTGATTCATGACTTCCATTCAATAATGGAAATTGTCACTCATACATGCCTAACCAACCCATCTAACCTAAATCCATATCCTCCATAAAGTTAGACATAATACATATCTGGAAAGCATTAAATTCAAATAAAATATTTTGTTTTTTCCTCAAGAGCATTAATGGTATGTACATAAAAATGGAATATCACATTCCATATTCTAAGCTATGAACAAATATAGCAAAGGCAAGATTTTCTAAAGTATATTTGCAGGGCACACACATTTTTCAGATATATGCCCTAAGTGTTCTGAATACCCCACGAATGATGGAAATCAGAACTGACCTAAGCCTACTATTTCTATGGAGATCTTGTTTATGCCATATGATAAATTCAACAATGGGATTCCATCCTTAGTGCTGTGTGATATTTTTCCTATTTTCTATTGTCATTTTAAAGATAGTAGTAGAGTACTAGAGCTTTCCACCTATTACCTCTCACTCTAACCAGTAGTTCAGCCAATCTTCTTTTTCATTCATATATTTTCCTAATGACATGTCAAATTTATATTCTTCAACAAAGTTATTTGTTTATAATGAAATGAAACTGCTAGTGAATAAGGACAGAGTAAATAAAAGCTGTATATCTGTGTGGAAAGGAAAGAAAATAATGTTCTGCTAAATAATTACTGGATTAAAGTAGAAACTATAAAAGCAAAAGCAAATGACGATAAAGCTTAAGAGTATATAAATATTATGTATCAAAATACATTGAATGAAAGCAAATAGGGGGCCAGTATAATGCATTAGAAAGTATATTGGATTAGAGTCAATGTGTCTGAGTCCATATTTCAGCTCTACCACTTATGATCTGTGCTGTGTTATACAAGTCCTTTAACTTATCTCATTCAGTTTTCTAATCAATAAAAAGGAGTCATACTAAATGACCTTCCAGGTATTTTCTGTTCTAAATGTATGATCTTTCAGTCCTTTGAAAGTTGAAATTTGAGGCCAATTCATAGAAAAAGATGCTTTAAACAACAAGAAATGAAATTAATTAACCAAGTTTATGCCTAACTTTAAAAACAACGGAATAAAGAAATAAGGCAACATAAAACTAAAACAACCAAGAAGAAGACAAGAAATCTAAGAGAATATGAGTAATTGAAAAGATAAATAAGCAACTATATTTTAAAATACAAACAAAATTGTTAAGGAAAAAAGAAGCCTAATGGGGGTTGGAGACAAGACGGTGGCTGGAAAGCAAGGACTCTCTTAAGCTCTCTCCTAAATCGCTCCAAACACCTGCAAAAAATGGCTCTGAACAAATTCTACAGCTGTGTAACCCACAAAATAGCAGAGGGATGCAGGTCACCAGCCCAGGTCAGCCTGGATGGTGGCTGGGAAGGGTCCATCACACAGTGCTGGGAGCTGAGCACAGCCCAGCATGGGCCACACCAAGACAAACCAGACCAGGCATCAGCCAGAGCAGGCCTTGGGTCATAAATCACAGAGCTGTAGCAGTTACCAGACTTCTCAGTCAACAAATGGTTAAAACAATGGAGCAGGTTAGTGGGAAAACTCCTGTATTGGGGTGAGAGTGGTCTGGCCCCAGCACTGGGGGCTGTGGAGGAGGCACTGGGGTGGCAGCAGCAGGAAGCTGCTATGGCTGCTTCCAGAGCTACAGATGCAGTTGGTTCCAGCCCCAGGCCCAACTGGTGGAAGGAATTAAGTGGCAGATCTGAGCTGCAGTGCAGAGTGTTCTTAGATCTGAGTCCAGTCCAGGTTGGCAGTTATTGGGGGAGGAGTAGCACTGGTGTGACATAGCTTGCTGTGTAGAAATGGCTCTGAAAACAACATCCCAGCCCCTCAAGATTGGGACAAAGCACTCTATACTCTACAAGCAGTCATACCACAATGAAAAACTCAAAGGTCAAGTAAGTTGGCTGTGAACATGGTCAGGCAGCAAAGAGGGACCCAGATTCAGACTCAGACTTTGGAATCTTTCTTTGTTGACAAAGAAGACCAAAACACACAGCCAGAAGAAGTCAACAAAGTCAAAGAGCCTACATCAAAGGCCTCCCAGAAAAACATGAACTGGTCTCAGGCAATGGAAGAGCTCAAAAAGGATTTGGAAAAGCAA
>CM053626.1:150531986-150546974 GCA_028646595.1 Phalanger gymnotis | reverse complement strand
GAAAAGGAGGCCCAAAAGACCACTGAAGAAAATATCACCTCAAAAATTAGACTGGAGTAAATGAAACCTAATGACTTCATGAGAAATCAAGATATTATAAAACAGAACCAAAGGAATGAAAAAATGGAAGACAATGTGAAATACCTCATTGGAAAAACCACTGACCTGGAAAATAGATCCAGGAGAGAGAATTTAAAAATTATTGGACTACCTGAAAGCCATAATCAAAAAAAAAACATAGATACAATATTTCAAGAAATTATCAAGTGTGTTGGTAAGCAAAATGGGCTCTTAGCACTTAGGTGGCTTTTGTTTCATTTGAGTAATTCAGTGTATTTCATTGACCCTCACTAGGGGCTAAGCCTCAGGCCCAAACCCCCTATTAGGTGTAAAACCTATGTGGGTGTGGATTGGTAACTAATGTGGGGACCAAGGTGGGGTTAATTCAGGGGAGGGCCTAGTTTACACATGACTTTGAGTGACATGTTTGGGACACCAGGAGCTTTTAGACCACGTGGGTTTAAGTCGCCTCTTTGTGATGATTCTAGGTCACATGGGTGATTTGCATGTGTGACTCACCCTGGACCTGAAAAAGATATAAAACCAGTGGTTGGCTTTCTCTTCTTTGGGGCTCTTTCCCACAGCAGTGGTGGCAAGAGTGACTCTGGGCCAGCCCACATTATGAGCTCCCAGGCTGAACCTAGATGTTGGTAACTATGAATCTGTGTTTGGTCTGTCTGTTGATGTTTGTACTTTGTTTGTATTTTGCTCTGAAGTTCAGCGTGCTGGTTATTTCCCCTGAACTAAGTGAATGATATTTGTATGCTGAATTAAAGTAAGCTTGTCAACCCCTTAATGTTGCTTTCCTTACTAAAGCAGATCAAAAGAACCTGTGCATTTGCAGTGTGTTGGCAGCTTTCTGGGTGCTGGTTGTTGATGGATCTTACACCCCCACAGAAGCTGCTAGCCAGATTGTTGAAACATCAAGGAGAACTACCTTGATATTCTAGAACCAGAGGGAATAATAGAAATTGAAAGAATCCACTAATCGCCTCCTGAAAAAGATCTCAAAAAGAAAGCTCCTAGGAATATTGTCGCCAAATACCAGAGCTCCCAGATCAAGGAGGAAATATTGCAATCAGCCAGAAAGAAACAATTTGAGTATTGTGGAAACACAATCAGGATAACACAAGATCTAGCAGCTTCTACCTTAAGGGATTGAAGGCCTCAGAATATAATATCCCAGATGTCAATGCAGCTATGATTAAAGCCAAGAATCACCTACCCAGCAAAACTGAGTATCATTCTCCAAGGCAAAATATGGACTTTCAATAAAATAGAGGACTTCCAAGCTTTCTCAGTGAAAAGACCAGAGCTGAATACAAAACGTGACTTTCAAACACAAGAATCAAGAGAAGCATGAAAAGGTAAACAAGAAAAGGAAATCATAAGGGATTTATGAAAGTTGAACTCTTTTATTTACATTTCTACATGGAAACACTATGTGTATAATTCATGAGACCTCAGTATTAGGGTAGCTGAAGGGAATACATGCGTACATCTACATATATATATATATATATATATATATATATGTATATACATATATATATATGTTTCAGAGAGAGAGAGAGAGAGAGAGAGAGAGAGAGAGAGAGAGAGAGAGAGAGAGAACACAGGATGAGTTTAATATGAAGGGATGATATCTAAAAAAATAAAATCAAATTAAAGGATGAGAGAGGAATATATTGAGAGAGGGAGAAAGGGAGAGATAGAATGGGGTAAATTATCTCGCATAAAAATGGCAAGAAAAAGCAATTCTCTACGAAGGGAAGAGGGGGCAGGTGAAGTGAAAGAGTGAATTTTGCTCTCATTGGATTTGACCTGAGGAGGGAATAACATACACACACAACTGAGTATCTTACCCACAGGAAAGGAGGAAGAAGATAAAAAGGGGGGGACAATAGAAGGGAGAGTAGATAGGGGTAGGAGGTAATCAAAAACAAACACTTTCAAAAAGGGACAGGGTAAAGGGAGAAAATTGAATAAAGGGTGATAGGATAGGAAGGAGCAAAATATAGTTAGCCTTTCATAACATGAGTATTGTGGAAGGGTTTCACATAATGGTAGGCATGTGGCCTATGTTGAATTGCTTGCCTTCTTAGGGAGGGTGGATGGGGACGGGTGAGGGGAGAGAATTTGTAATTCTAAATTTTAAAATCAGATGTTCAAATAAAAGTTTTTGCATGCAAATAGGAAATAAGATATACAGGCAATGGGGTGTAGATATTTATCTTGCCCTATAAGAATGTAAGGGAAAAGGGGATGGGTGGAATGTGCTGACAGAAGGGAGAGCTGTCTGGGGAATAGGGCAACAAAAATATATGCCATCTTGGAGGGGGGGGTAAAAATGGGGAGAAAATTTGTAATTCAAACTCTTGTGAAAATCAATGCTGAAAACTAAAAATATTAAATAAATTAAATTTTGTAAATAAAATCTATCTATATACCTATATCTATATCTACATCTATATCTAAAGAGAATTTACTATTTCAGAAAAACTGCTTGGAAAATCAGAAAAACCATATGGCAGAAACTGAGCATAGACCAATATCTTACACCATATACAAAAACAAACTCAAAATGGGTTCATGATTTAGGCATAAAGGCTGACAATCTAAGTAGTTTGGGAGAGCAAGGAATTGTTTACCTATCAGATTTATGGGAAAACGAAGTATTCATTATCCAAGAGGAAATAGAGAGCATTACAAAATGCAAAATGGCTAATTTTGATTATGTTAAAATGAAAAGTTTTTTTTTACCAAAAGAGCCAATGCAACAAAGATTAGGAGAGAAGCAGAAAATTGGGAAAGGCTCTTTACAACCAGTGTCTGTGATAAAGACCTCTTATCTAAAATGTACAGGGAACTAAACCAAATCCATAGGAATATAAGCCTTTCCCTAATTGAGAAATGGTCAGAGGAGTTTTCAGAGGAAGAAATTAAAGATATCTATAGTCATAAGAAAAAATGTTTAAAATCACTAGTTATTACAGAAATGCAAATCAAAACAACTCTTAGGTACCACATCTCTCCTGTCAGATTAGCTAACATGACAAAACAGGAAAATGATAAATGGTGGAGAGGATGTGGGAAAAATTGGAACATTGCTACATTATTGGTGGAGCCATGAACTGATCCAGGAGAACTATTTGAAAACATGGCCATAGGGCTATAAAAATGTGCATACCCTTTGCCCCAGCAATCCAGGGCTATGACCCAAGGAGATCAGACAAATGGGAAAGAGCTCTGTATGTACAAAATTATTTATGGCAGCTCTTTTGTGGTATCAAAGAACTAGAAATCAAGGGGATGCCCATCAATTGAGCAATGGCTAAAAATTGTGGTATATAAATGTAATGGAATACTATTGTGCTATAAGAAATGAGCAGCAGATGGACTTCATTATACCCTGGAATGATTTATACAAACTAATAGTGAGTGAGGGGAGCAGAACCAGAAGACCCATATACACAATTACAGACACATGGTACCCCTAAGGACTAACTCTGATAGACTTGATTCCTCTCATCATTGTAAGGTTCAAAGGCAGCCCCAAAAGACTCATGATGGAAAAAGCTATGAATGTCTAGAGAATGAATAATGTGTTCTGAATCAGATGGAGGCAAACTATTTGTTCTCTTTTTTTTCCTTCTTTTTTGGTTTCATTTCTCCTTTCTCATGATGTATTATTCCATTGGTTATGATTCTTCTTTACAACTGAACTATTACATAAATAAGTTCAATGTGAAGGTAAATACAGAAGTTACGTGGGATTACCTGCCATCTTGGGTGGGGGCGAGGGTAGGAAAGTGAGGGAGAAAAATATCAAAACCCAAAAACCTGTGGAACTGAATGTTGTAAACTGAAAAACATATATGTATATATAGATAGATAGATAGATAGATAGATATAGATATAGATATATACATCTATATATACATATAGTAAAATTAGCCAAATGGAAGTAAACAACTCCTTAAAATGAAAAATTGACCAAATGGAAAAGGAGGTACAAAAGCTAATTGAAGAGATTAATTGGTTAAAAATTAGAATTGGGCAAGTAGAAGCTAATGACTCTAAGAGGCATTAACGATCACTCAAATAAATTTTAAAGAATGAAAACCTAGAAGTAAATGTAAAATATATCTTTGCAGAGCCAAGATGGCAGTCAGAAAACAGCAACTTGCTTAAGCTCCCCCCACATCATTCCAAACACTTATAAAAATGGTTCTGAACAAATTCTAGAGCTGCAGAACCCACGAAATAACAGAGGGAAGCAGTGCTCCAGCCCAGGACAGCCTGGATGGTCTCTAGGAAGGGTCTATTGCACAGAGCTGGGAGCAGAGAAGAGCGGAGCCCAGCGTGGGCCATGCCAGGACCAATCATACTGAGAGGTGGGGAGAACAGGCCGTAGGGCTCTGAATCATTGAGCTGTGGCAGTTACCAGACTTCTCAACCCATGAACACCAAAGACAGAAGAGCAGGTTAGTGGGAAAAAACTTCTGAGATAGAGTGAAAAGAGTTCAGATTTGCCCTGGGGCTGCAGAGCTGGTGCAGCTCTGAGGCTGTTTCCAGAGCTATAGCTGCAGTTGCTTCTGGCCTCAGACCCACCTGATGGGAGGAATTAAGCAGTGGATTAGAGCGGGAGTACAAAGCCTGCTTTGTTCTGCCTGGATCTGGGCCGCAATCCTGGTTGGTGGTTCTTGGGGGAGAAGGAGGGCTGGTGTGGCAGAGCTTTCTGTGTAGAAGTAGCTCTGAAAACAGCAGCACAGCCCCTCAAGCTTAGGACAAATTACTCTCTACAAGCAGTCGTACCCTGACAAAAAGCTCAAGGGTCAAGTAGTTGGCTGCGAACATGAACGGGCAGTGAACCTACACAATATAAACAGACCAAATCACAAGTCATAGTTACCAAAAAAAAACCCCAAAAAACAAAACATTAACATCTGGGTTGACAAGCCAGGAGGCTCTTAGATCAGCTGCCCAGAGTCTCAAGCCAACACTCCTCCAGGAGTGAGAGCCTCAAGCAAATAACTCTGTTCTCTCTTTTTATACACTCTTTAGCCGTCATCTAAAGTCATCTACGTGACTAGAATGTAGGCTCCTACTATTGGCTCTGGTCTTACCAACTCCTCTTATGGCCCTGGGAGGCCTCTCTCAAACTAGTTAACTAGTTTACTAACCAGCCTGGGGCTTTGCACCTAGTAGTAAAAGGGTATGGGCTTGGGTTTTAGCACCTATTAAGACTCAATCAAAGAGACTTAATTAATTTATCATTCTAAAACAGTAAGAAAGTCCCACCATAGTTACCAATGCAAGGAGTAGATGGGAAGGTGGGGAATGGCTGAAAGACAGAATCATATACACAAGCAATTGAGTATAGAAATCTATCTTACTGTATTGGTAAGATAGCCCATTAAGATGGGCTTTTAACACTTATTCAATTAAGTGCACTTGAAGAGTTTGGCCTTCGTTTCCTTGATTAAATTAGGAGTCCTTGATGACCTCCTTGCCTCAAGGGAAAGCCTAGTTTCCACAGGTTTGAGTTACATGTTTGTGACATCAGAGGCCTTTAGACCATTTGGGTTTAAGTCACATTTTTGTGACACTTTTAGCTCGTGTGGGTGAGTTGCACGTGTGCCTCACCTTTGACATTGAACAAGATATGTAAACTCAGAGGTTGGAATTCTCCTTTGGAGCTCAGAGCCACAGGAGGAATGGCACGTGACTCTGGGCCAGCTGTTGTTATGAGCTCCCCACTCCCCACCTGAACTCAGATGTTGATGGTTCTTGGTAACTGTGAATTGTATTTGGTCTGTTTATATTGTCTATGTTTGTAATTTATTTGTATTTGCTCTGAAGTTCAGGGTGCTGGCTTTTCCCCCTGAACTAAGTGAATGATATTTGTATGTTGGATTGAAGTAAGATTGTGAACCCTCTAATGTTACTTTCCTTAGTAAAGCAAATCAAAAGAGCCTATGCTGGCAGTATACTTGTTGTTGGACTTGTGTTGGTCTTTCACCCACACAGCAGCTGATAACCAAATTGTTACAACACTTACCAGCAGGAAAGTAGTAGAGAAAGACATTAAATAGGTTGGATTACATGCCATCCTGGGGCGGGGGAAGAGGAGGAGAAGGAGAGAAAATAGAAAATTTGCTACTCAAAAACTTGTGGAACTGTGTGTTGTAAACTAAAAATAAAAAATAAGTTAAAAAAATAAAGGTTGATGGGAAGATGACAAGAGGGGTTGCAGATCAGGGGAGGTGATATAGAGAAGCAAAACACAGGTGAGGCAGAAAAGCATGAAAGGAGAGGGAGCACAAACAGGAGAAACAATAGGATGGAGGGAAATGAACAGGTAGTAATCACAACCGTGAATGCAAATAGGATGAACTCTCCCATAAAACAGAAGAGGATGGCAGAGTGGTTAAAAAAACAGAACCCTACAATATGTTGTTCACAAGATAAACACTTGAGGAAGAGAAACACACACAGAGTAAAGGTAAGGGGCTTGAGCAGAATTTATTATGCTTCAGCTAACGTAAAAAAAAAGAATGGGCAGCAATCCATATCTCAGACAAAGTAAAAGCAAAAATAGACCTAATTAAAGGATAAAGAAGGAAACTATGTCTTGCTAAAAAGTATCACAGAAAATGAAGCGATAACAGTACTAAACATGTATGCACCAAGTGTTTTAGCAATGGAATTCTTTCTTTTAGTCAATTAATTTATTTTTAGTTTATGACGTTCAGATCCATAAGCTTTAGAGTTTAGCTTGTACTCAAGATGGTATGCAATCTGATATGGCCTCTATACATACACTCATATTAAACATGTTTTGGCATTGGTCATGTTGCAAAGCAGAATTATAACCAAAACGAAAGAAACAAAAATGAGATAGAGCAAATACTATGCTTCGATCTGCATTCAAACTCCATAATTCTTTCTCTGGATGTGGATAGCATTTTCCATCATGAGCCTTTTGGAGTTGTCTTAGAATGTTGCATTGCTGAGAAGAGCCAAGTCTATCAAAGTTAGTTATAGCACGACATGGCTCTTACTGTGTATAATGTTGTCCTGGTTTTGCTCCCCTCACTCAGTTCACATAAGTCTTTCCAGGATTTTCTGCAGTCCTCCTGTTCGTCATTTCATATAGCACAGTAATATTCCATTACATTCAAATGCCACAACTTGCTCAGCCATTCCCCAACTGATGTGTGTATGGTACCTCAGAGTTGTTTTGATTTGCATTACTCTAAGCAATAGTGATTTAGAGCAATTTTTCATATGACTATAGATATCTTTAATTTCTTCCTCTGAAAACTGACTTCATATCCTTTGACCATTCATTGTCAATTGGGGTATGACTTGTATTCTTACAAATTTGACTCAGTTCTCTCTATATTTTAGAAATGAAGCCTTTATAAGAGACACTGGTGGTAAAAATTCTTTTCCAGTGGTTTGCTTCCCTCCTAATTTTGGCTGCATTGGCTTCATTGGTAAAATACACACACACACACACACACACACACACACACACAAACTTTTCAATTTAATGTAATTGAAATTATCCATTTTGCATTTCATAATGTTCTCTATTGTTTGGTCATAAATTCTTCCATTTTCCATAAATCTGACAAATAAACTTTGAAATATAAACTATTCCTTGCTCTCCTAGTTTTACAATATCAGCCTTTATATCTAAATGATGTCCCCATTTTGACTATTTTGGTATACAATGTAAGATATTGATCTATGCCCAGATTCTGCCACACTATTTTCCAGTTTTCCCAGCTTTTTTTGTCAAATAGTAAGTTCTTATCCCAGTAGCTGGGGTCTTTGCGTTTACCAAAGAGTAGATCACTATAGGAATAGACTACTGTCTCTTATGTACCTAACTTATTCCACTGATGCACCACTCTATTTCTTAGCCAGTACCAAATAGTTTTGATGATTGCTGCTTTACAATACAGTTTAAGATCTGGTATGGTGTGATGTCAATCAGTGATTAAAGATCTTTTTTTGCCCATTCAATAGGCCTCAGATGGGGCCAGGTAAGGGAAACTTGATTAGAGATGTGTTCGTAGGAAGGCCTACACCCTTTACTTGCTAGGCACTAAGCCCCTTTTGCTAATTGGATGTGAAGCCCTTGGGCCCTAAAAAGAATATATATACCCAGCAAGTAGCCATTGTAAGGTCAGAATTCAGAATTCAGCCCAAGGAGAAGTAAGAATTCTAAGATGACAGAGCTGCAGAGAGAGTGAGGAGAAGAGAGTAGAAACCAGGGAGCTGTGGAGACCAGAGAATTGAAGGGGGAAAGAATTCATTCAAAAAGACAGTTGGGATACTGAGTGCCTAGGGGAAGGCCCCATCAATGGGGGAAAGTTACAGGATGGTTTAATTCCTTGCTATAATACTGTGTTATAATCTCCTTGTTCTTACACTGAGGGGGATTTAATGGCTTTGGAATACAATTACTGGTATATTGAATAGGGGTTATTGGTTTTGCGATATGATCCTCTGGTCTCTACATAAATGTTATACTTCCCCTGCCTTCTACATAGACAATCTTTTATACTTTGCAATTCTAAACTATACATGCATGTTTGTGGTTGTCTTCAAGGTCATGAATCTTGCCTTACTGATACATGTGGGCAGGTTACCTTCCCTTGCATTTTTTTTTCCATTAATTCCTTTGACATTCTGGACCTTTTGTTCCTTCAGATGAATTTTGTTATTATTTTTTCTAGCTCTATGAAATAATTTTTTTGGTAGTTTGGTTGTAATGGCACTGAATAAATAAATTATTTTAAGTAGAATTGTCATTTTTATCACATTAGCTCAGCCTACCCATGAGCAACTGATGTTTTTTCTTCCAATTATTTATATCTAACTTTATTTGTGCGAAAAATGTTTCGTATTTGTGTTCATATAGTTCCTGTTTTGACAGGTAGACTCCCAAATATTTCATAATGCCTACAGCAATTTTAAATAAAATTTCTCTTTCTATCTTTTGCTGTTGGGCTTTGTTAGAAATATATAGAAATAT
The DNA here is from genome assembly GCA_028646595.1 of Phalanger gymnotis. NCBI lineage: Eukaryota > Metazoa > Chordata > Mammalia > Diprotodontia > Phalangeridae > Phalanger > Phalanger gymnotis. Next base: position 150,537,859 of record CM053626.1, on the reverse strand, counting down.
TGAGTATTAGGTGTAGCCAAGATGATGGCGTAAAAGGCGGGAATTGCATGAGCTCTCTCTCAAACCCATCCAAATACCTTTAAAAATGACTCTAAACAAATTCTAGAGCTACAGAACCAAAAAAATGACAGAATGAAACAAATCTCCAGCACAGGTCAATGGGAAAGCTCTATCAAGCCAGGCTGGGGGCAGATCACAGTCTACCATGAGCCATGCCTTCACAGACAGGGCTGGAACAGGCCTCAGCAGATTGGATCACTGGTGGATGTAGCAATTTCCTGGCTTCTCAATCCACAAACACAAAAGACAATGTAGGTCAGTGGGAAATCTCTGTCAGATTGGGTGAGAGAGGAGTGTGGTCTGGCCCTATATTGGGATGGCAGAGGCAGAGGCAGTGGTAGTGACAGCAGCAGTAGTGGCTGATTCCAGAGTGCCAGGCTAACAGAAGGTGAGGGGATCAGAGGAAGATTGCAGATATCTCTATACTGGCTCTGAGGCAGGATTCTCTTGCTTTGCCCTGCTTGAATCTGGGGTGAGGAGAAGCACTGGAGTGGCAGCTCTTCTGGCACTTGTGAAGACGGAATCTTCCTCACAGTTCCAAGGCAGAAAAGAGTTCTTATGGTTACTCACAGACTAGAACACAGGCCAAGAGAGAAGTAAACACCTCTCCTTTGATCATGTCACCTTAGAAGAACTGAAAATTTACAGGTGCCTAGAATTGTCTCCTAAAACAGCAGCACAAAACTTCTGAAGCATGGGGCAGAGCATTTTCCATTCTGGAAGCAGAGTTCTACCCTGACAAAGAGCTTCAAAGTCAAATAATTGGCGGGGAAAATGAGCAAACAGCATAAAAACTCAAACAATCGAATCTTACTTTTGTGACAAAGAAGATGAAAACCTACAACCAGAAGAAGACAACAAAGTCAAAGCTCATACATCAAAAGCCTCCAAGGAAAATATGAATTGGTCATGGTCATGGAATAACACAAAAAGGAGTTTAAAAATCAAGTAAGAGAAGTAGAGCAACAATTAGGAAAAGAAATGAGAGTGATGCAAGAAAATCATGAAAAACGAGTCAACAGCTTGCTACAGGAGACCACAGAAATGATGAAGAAACTGACATTTAAAAAATAGACTAACCCAAATTGCAAAAGAGGTCCAAAAAACCAATGAGGACAAGAATGACTTAAAAAGCAGAACTGGCCAAATGGCAAAGGAGGTTCAAAAGCTCATTGAAAAAAAATAATTCTTTAAAAATTAGAATGGTGCAAATGGAAACTAATTACTTTATGAGAAATCAGGAAATTATAAAAGAGAAACAAAAGAATAAACAAGTGGAAACAATGTGAAATATCTCCCTGGAAAAACCACTGACCTTGAAAATAGATCCAGGAGAGAGAATTTTAAAATTATTGAACTATATGAAAGCTATGATTGGAAAAACAAAATCATCTTTCACTAAAGTATCAAGGAAACCTTCCATGATATTCTAGCACCAGAAGGTAAAACAGACTTTGAAAAAATTGACAGATTGCCTCTTGAAAAAGGTCCTAAAAGGAAAGCTACAGGGAATATTATAGCCAAATTCCAGAGTTTCTAGATCAAGGAGAAAATAAAGCAATCATCCAGAAAGAAACAATTTGAGCATTGTGGAAACACAATCAAGATAACACAAGATCTAGCAGCTTCTATATTAATGGATCAAAGGGCTTGGAATATGATATTCTGGAGGTCAAAGCAGCTAGGATTAAGACCTAGAATCACCCACCCAGCAAAACTGAGTTTAATACTTGTATTATGAAGGCAGAATTTATGATTTCAAAGAGAATCATATATATATCTGAATGGTTCAGAACTGCAGGATATAAGGAATTCTTTAAGTAGAAGGCAGAAGAATTAAAGCATTTATTCAGGCTCCAAAGTAACAGACCCACTAACCAGCCTCCCCATTTTGATATTTTGATCCAAAGCTTCCAGGCCCGATAAGTCCACCTCACAAGAGTAACCAGGAGGACACAGAAAAACATGACGGTATTAAACCAAATCATATTCATGCTTCCCCTCTCAGGTAAGAAGATTACCCACTGGCCTCAAGTCCTTGCTCGACACTCCTCGGTCCACACACGGGTCGGCTCTGCTTTGGCTTTGGCTTTATCTTCAGCTTCAGCTTTAGCTGTCTCTGGCTCCAACAGAAAATCAATCCCCAAGCTGTCCTCTCTCCTCCCATAGAGCTCCTGGCATCATCAAGTGCCACCCGAATGACCAGAGCCCATTGAGACCAGGTCAACACCCAACAGGGCATGGCTCTGGAGTCAACACCTCCCCCAGCCAGCCCCACCCTGGGCCCCACCTCAGTCATCAATCCACACCCACATAGCTTCCACACCCAATAGGGCTCTGGGTCTGGGGCTTAGCACCTAGCAAGGCTCAATGAAATACACTGAGTTACTCAAAGAAAACAAAGACCATTTTGCTTACCAACACAATACTTCAGGGGACAAATTGGACATTCAATGAAATAGAGAAGTTTGAAGCATTCTTAATGAAAGGACCAGAGCTGAATAGAAAATTTAACTTTCAAATACAAGAAGTAAGAGAAGAATGAAAAGGTAAGTGGGAAAGAGAAATCACATGGGACTCATTAAAATTGAACTATTTACCTTTCTACATGGAAAGATGATATTTGTAACTCATGAGATATTTCTCAGTATTAGGGTAGTTGAAGGGAATATCTATATCTATATATCTATATCAATATCCATATCCATATCCACATCTATATCTGTATCTACATCTACATCTATATCTATATCTTTATCTGTATGTTTATATATACATATTTATATATGTAAATATATACGTGTGTGTGTGTGTGTGTGTGTGTGTGTGTGTGTGTGTGTGTGTGTGTGTGTGTGTGTATAGGCAGAGGGCACAGAGTGAGTTGAATATGAACGTATGATATCCAAAAATAAAATAAAATTAAGGTGTGATGAGAGGAATATATTTGGAGAAGGAGAAAGCGAGATAGAATGGGATAAACTATCTCACATAAAAGAGGCAAGAAAAGGCTGTTATAATGGAGGTGAGGAGGGGGAGGTGAAAAAGAATGAGTGAAACTTACTCACATTAGATTTGCTTAAGGAGAGAATAACATATACACTCAATTGGCTATCTTACCCTACAGGAAAGTAGGGGGGAAGTGGATAAGAGAAGGGAATGATAGAAGGGAGGACAGATTGGGGAGGGATAGACAGAAGCAAACACTTTTGCAAAGGAGAAAACAGAGTAAATGAAGTCAAGATAGGATGGAGGGAAATACAGTCTTTTGCAACATGACTATTATGGTAGTGTTTTGCATAACTATACATGCATATTTTGAATCACTTGACTTCTCAATGAGGTTGGGTGGGGAGGGAAGAAGAGAGAGAATTTGGAACTCAAAGGTTTAAAAACAAGTGGTAAAAATTGTTTTTACATGCAAATGGAAAATAAGATATACAAGAAATAGGGTACAAAAATTAATTTTGCCCTGCAAGAAAGTAAGGGGGAAGTGTATAAGATGAGGTGGTGATAGAAGAGAGTGCAGACTGGGAAAAGGGGTAATCATAATGCATGCCATCTTGGGGTGGGGGGACAAGAGAGATGAGGAGAAAATTTGTAACTCAAAATCTTGTAGAAATGACTGTTGAAAACTAAAAATAACAATTTTTTTGCCTTTCCATTTAATATTTTAATCTCAGAAATCTTTTAAAAATGTTGTTGAAGTCTTCTGTTTTTTTTCTAAATATCTCCCTCATACCTTTCACCAAGTAAAGTAAACAACAAAGAATAAAAATGAAAGAAAAATGTAGTTTAGCAAAACTAACTGACATATGAACTGAGTCTGACAGTATAAAAGATGTTCTACACCCATAGTCTGTCACCTTTGTAAAAAATGGATCAAAGTGCATTTCCTCATATCAGAATCCTTTCAAGGACAACTGATTATCTCCTTTTTCAAGATATAGGGCAAAGAATGGGAGGTGGGTAATCTGCCTTTCCTTTTTCTTTGAAATTCATTCATTAATTTTCACTTAATCAAAATCCTCCCTGGTTATGGGCTAATTGTAGAGCTATAACTAGCAATTTTTGTGCCTGGAAGAAGTAGCACAAAAAATGCTCAGGGCAAATACAGAAAATGCATATGGAGGAGGAAATGTGAATGGTACAAATGGCCTGAAATGGGCCCTCAAGTGCTGCTGGGAGACAGAGAAGTAGACTGTGATATGGGTTATAAGATGTATAGCCACCAGCATGCCATTTTGTAGTTTTCAATTATCTTTTCCTTTTTTTTTGGTAGCATCTATCTAATTTATTTAATATATTTAGTTTTCAGCATTTTTTTTTCACAAGAGTTTGAATTACAAATTTTCACCCCATTTCCATTCTCCTGCCCACTGCAAGATGTCATATATTCTGTTTGCCCCATTCCGCAGTCAGCCCTCCCTTCTGTCACCCCACTCCCCTCCCATCTCCCATTTCCGTCTTCTCTTGTAGGGCAAGATAAATTTCTACACCCCATTGCCTCTGCATCTTATTTCCTAGTTGCATGCAAAAACGTTTTTTGTTGTTGTTTTTGAATGTCTGTTTTTAAAACTTTGAGTTCCAAATTCTCTGCCCTCTTCCCTCTCCACCCACCCTCCCTAAGAAGGCAAGCAATTCAACATAGGGCACATGTGTATCATTATGTAAAACCCTTCCACAATACTCATGTTGTGAAAGATTAACTATGTTTTGGTCCTTCCTAACCTATCCCCCTTTATTGAATTTTCTCCCTTGACTCTGTCCCTTTTGGAAAGTATTTGTTTTTGATTACCTCCTTCCCCTGTCTGCCCTCCATTCTATCATCTCCCCGTTTTTATCTTCTTCCTCCTTCTTTCCTGTGGAGTAAGATACCCAGTTGAGTGTGTATGGTATTCCCTCCTCAGGTCGAATCCCATGACAGCAAGATTTACTAATTCCTCTTCACTTGCCCCCTCTTCCCTTCCTAGAGAACTGCTTTTTCTTGCCACTTTTATGCAAGATAATTTACCCCATTATATCTCTCCCTTTCTCCCTCTCTCAATATATTCCTCTCTAATCCTTTAATTTGATTTTATTTTTTTAGATATCATCCCTTCATATTCAACTCACCCTGTGCTCTCTGTCTATGTATGTGTATATATATATACATACATATATATACACACACATATGTACATACATGTATATATATACACCTACATATGTACATACATAGACACACACAAGTATATATATGCATGCATGCATATATATATGTATATATATGCATATTTCTTTCAGCTACTATGATACAGAGGTCTCATGAATCATATACATCACCCTTCCACATAGGAATGTAAACAAAGCAGTTCAACTTTAGTAAGTCCCTTATGATTTCTCTTTCTTGTTTGCCGTTTATACTTCTCTTGATTCTTGTGTTTGAAAGTCAAATTTTCTATTCAGCTCTGGTCTTTTCACTGAGAAAGCTTGAAAGTCCTCTATTTTATTGAAATTCCACATTTTGTCTTGGAGCATGATACTCAGTTTTGCTGGGTAGGTGATTCTTGGTTTTAATCCTAGCTCCATTGACCTCTGGAATATCATATTCCAAGTCCTTCAGTCCCTTAATGTGGAAGCTGCTACATCCTGTGTTATCCTGATTGTGTTTCCACAATACTCAAATTGTTTCTTTCTGTCTGGTTGCAGTATTTTCTCCTTGGCCTGGGAGCTCTGGAATTTGGTGACAATGTTCCTAGGAGTTTTCCTTTTGGGATCTTTTTGAGGAGGCGATCTGTGGATTCTTTCAATTTGTATTTTACCCTCTGGCTCTA
>CM053626.1:150502903-150531486 GCA_028646595.1 Phalanger gymnotis | reverse complement strand
TCCTCAAAAAGATCCCCAAAAGAAAACTCCTAGGAATATTGTCGCCAAATTCCAGAGCTTCCAGGTGAAGGAGAAAATACTGCAAGCAGCCAGAAAGAAACAATTTGAGTATTGTGGAAAAACAGTCAGGATAACACAGGATCTAGCAGCTTCCACATTAAGGGACCAAAGGGCTTGGAATATGACATTCCGGAGGTCAATGGAGCTAGGTTTAAAACCAAGAATCACCTACCCAGCAAAACTGAGTATCATGCGCCAAGGAAAAATATGGTTTTTCAACAAAATAGAGGACTTTCAAGCTTTCTCAATGAAAAGACCAGAGCTGAATAGAAAATTTGACTTTCAAACACAAGAATCAAGAGAAGCATGAAAAGGTAAACAAGAAAGAGAAATCATAAGGGACTTAATACAGTTGAACTGTTTTGTTTACATTCCTACATGGAAAGGTGATGAGTATGATTCATGAGACCTCAGCATCATAGTAGCTGAAAGCAATATGCGTGTGTGTGTATATATATATATATATACATATATATATATATATGTATATATATATATACACATATATATGTGTGTGTGTGTGTGTATGTCTATATATACACATGCGTGTGTCAATGTATGTATATATGTAGGTGTGTGTATAAATATGTATATATACATATACATATATATTATATATATAAATATATACATATACACACACACAGAGGGCACAGGATGAATTGAATATGAGGTGATGATATAAAAAAATAAAATCAAATTAAGGGATAAGGGATAAGAGAGGAATATATTGAGAGAGAGATAAAGGGAGAGATAGAATGGGGTAAATTACCTCACATAAAAGCAGCAAGAAAAAGTGGTTCTGTAGGAAGGGAAGAGGGGGCAGGTGAGGAAAAATGAGTAAATCTTGCTCTTATGGGATTTGACCTGAGGAGGGAATACCATACACACTCAACTGGGTATCTTACCCCACAGGAAAGAAGGAGGAAGAAGATAAAAAAGGAGGGACGTTAGAAGGGAGGGCAGATAGAGGGAGGAGGTAATCAAAAACAATGCTTTGGAAAAGGCACAGGGTCAAGGGAGAACATTCAATAAAGGGGGATAGGTTAGGAAGGAGCAAAACATAGTTAATCTTTCACAATGTGAGTATTGTGGATGTGTTTTACATAATGATGCCCATGTCGCCTATGTTGAATTGCTTGCCTTTTTAGGGAGAGTGGGTGGGGAGGGAAGTGGGGAGAGAATTTGGAACTCAAAGTTTTAAAAACAGAAGTTCAAAAACAAAAAAAAAACCAGTTTTTGCATGCAACTAGGAAATAAGATACACAGGCAATGGGGTGTAGAAATTTATCTTGCCCTACAAGAGAAGAAGGGAAAGGGGGATGGGAAGGGAAGTGGGGTGGGAGGAGGGAGGGCTGACTGGGGAATGGGGCAAAAAGAATATATGCCATCTTAGAGTGGGGAGGAGGGTAGAAATGGGGAAAAATTCATAATTCAATCTCTTGTGAAAATCAATGCTGAAAACTAAATATATTTAATAAATTAAAGAAAAAGAAGGAAAAAAAAAGATAGAAGTCATTTTCTCATTCAAAAAGAAAATACCACAATCTCAAGGGAGACAAAGGGAAATCAGCAACATGTCAAAATATTGGATCTCTTAAATGGTTTTCAGTTTGTTGGTTTTACAAATTTAAGAATTATTATGAAAGAATATTTTAAAAATCTTTCTCGCTTTCCTAAATGAAATCAAGCAGGTCTTCTTTCTCTAATTCTATTCCATATCTATTCATTGTCTATGTGCTTTTTTCCCAAATGTACACACTAAGGCACAGCTAACTCAATCAACTGGTCATGCAAGGGCATAGCATTGTCTGGACAATAGACATTTTTAATCCATTTAAATTTCCTTGCATTGGTTATTAGACCAAACTCTTTGTGTAATCATGAAATCAAATTAGGAGATCTAAAGTGAATTGAAACTGCAAAGAAGTGAAGCAGCTTCAGCCTGTTGAATCAGATCCTCAATGGGAAAATAATGGGAAATGGAAAAAAGTTATTAATGACATTTTTAAATAGCTTAACTAGTGGAAAACAAATTGCAACAATGATACCAAAACCTGTTAGAAATTGCCTTAGAAAGCAGACATAATTCCCTTTGATAAAATTAAAGACATAGTACCAAAAGCAATATAAATTTAAATGAATATATAACATTATTCATATAATGTTAGCACAATGGTGGAATACATCTCATAAAACAACATGCCTTATGGAACAGCTATCAATATAGGAAACAATAATAAACACATAAAAAAAGTTTGTGGTAAGCTTGCATTGACTTATTCTAACCTCAGAACATACTGAATTCAGCATGAATTGTTACAGAACCCTCTTGGCCACCTTCTATCTATGCTGGGTCAAAGAGGTTGGTTGGTCAGGTCTTTGTGTCTCATTTTCTCAGAAGACTACAAAATTGGCGTAGATTCTGGATCTTGAATCTCTAGTGGCTCTCCATTCCATTCATTTGAAACTAACTAAGTTTTAACTTTCTCCAACAGGAACAACAACAACAAAAAAGAGGCAAAGAAAAGAGGCCCATATTAATGGGGCACATTTCATTCTCAGATTGTGATAATTCTAGGCCTCTTACCTCCTACAGGATTAAAAATGTGTCCCACTCCCTAAAATGTAGCCAATAAAAAAAGAATGATGGTTTTCTTGATAATTAGTGCTTTTTGAATGCTCCTTAGTTCTAACTATTCAACCACTGGAAAGAATTCTCTTCTATCAGCAGTAAGTGGAAAAGAAATAGTTTGTATACCTGCTTATACTCTGATTTGAAGATCAAGAACCTTCCATATGATTAAACCTTTCCAGAAGCAAGTACTCCAGCCTCTTCTAAATATTAAGTAAAAAGGAAGAGCATGCTGTGAACATTTTGAGTAAAAGACTCCATTGGCTAGAAACCTATTACACGTGAGAAATTTTGCTAGTTCTTAAATAAAATTAAATTAATAATTTATTAAATTTTCTGAAGAAAACAACCTAAAGCAAAAATATAATACATATAAATTTATTGATAAAAATAATCTTTTACAATATCTCATTTTTGCATAAAAATAAACTTGATAAGAGTATTATTGAGAATGTATAATTGATGTTTCTGCAGATAGTTATTTTTAATTATTTATAATAGAGCAAGGAAACCTCATTGCATATAAACAAGACGTTAAAAACAAGGGTAAAATTTAAATGTTGTAAGGGCAAGCATAGTAGGACTTTTTACTGTTTTTTTTTCTTATGCAGTGCTTTTTAGCACTAAGAAAACCAAGTGCCTTTAATTGAGTCTTGTTTTTGTTTGTAGGAAGGCCCATGCCCTTTTGCTAATTAGGTCATGAAAGGTGTGAAGCCCAGGAGAGGTGCGAAACCCTCAGGCATTGAAAAAGGATATATATACCCAGAGTATAGCCATTGAACTCAGAATTGAGAAATTTAGAATCAAGAATGGAGAACTCTTAGAACTGTGGAAGGTTTTGATTTGGGGGCTCACTCACTACAAGAGTGTCATGTGATTTGACCAGAAAAAACTCTGGGTAGGCTTTGGAGCCCCCTAACTTTGAAAAACCCAGATATTGGTGCTTCTCTATCTGGTAACTATGTATGAATGGCTATGGTCAGACAGATAGAAACCTGTCTGTTGAATTGTGTTATTTTGCTCTGTTTATAACTTCTGCTTGTAATTTCCATTTGTATTTGCTCTGAATTTCAGGGTATTGTCTTTTTCCCCTGAACTAAGTGAATGATTTATGTATTTTTAATTAAAGTGAGATTGTAAACCCCTTAAAGTTGATTTTTCTTAGAAAAGCAGATCAAAGAACCCATGCTACCAGACTTCCTGTGTGCTGGTGTTATTGGTCTTATGCAACCACAATAGCTGCAAATAGCATTGTTGTTACAAAATGGTGCAGTCAGGTAGCACCTGTAAACTAGAAAGAAAATATGTGGGCTGGGATAATTGTTTGTTTCCCAGTTGTGGTAACTATGATTCTGTGGAGCCTGGAGCAGGAGTGGAGGGGTGCCTGCATGCGGAACTTTGCTTTCTCAGAAACAGAAACTTTGGATGTGAGCCCCTGGAGCTTACTGTCAGGCAGGAGCAAGAATAACTTGAAGTAGAGCAGTCCTGGAGAGCTGAGACAAAGAGCAAGAGCAGAGAGCTGCCTGTGTGTCTATATCAGTAAGGCAAGGTTCATGACCTCAAGGATGACCATGAACATGACTGAATGGTTTAGAATCACAAGGTAAAAGAAATTCTTTAGGCAGAAGGCAGAGGAAGTATAACATTTATTTAGACACTAGAGAATCCAATTACAAGACTAGTAATTCCAATTCTATGTAGTAGCAATAATATTCCAAAGTCAGTGAATCCACATCAATGAAGCAACAAGGAAATTATAACATAATATTATAGCAAGGAGCCAAGTCATCCTGTAACCTTCCCCCCTGCTAGGGCCTTCTTGTAAACAATCGCTCACTAGCTAAACTAACTCTCCACTCAGTGCTTTCTTGTGCAGCTCTGTAGACCCTGAGTTCCTGCTCCTTCTACTTGGGCTAAATTCAAATTCCTGAAGCTTTCTGAAGATTCTCCTCTTTGATCTCTGCAACTCTCTTGTTCTGCACTCTCAGCTCTGCAGTCTCTCCCAATGTTGACTCTCCCTCAATATTTGCTGCCTCAATGTATTCTTGAATTCTCATCCTGAATTCTGCTGCACTCGGTTCTGGGCTCTCTTTTATACAGCCCTAGCTGGCATCTGATTGACTAGAACTCAGTGCACATACCATTGGCTCTGGTATTAGCAACTTTCCTTAGGGCCCTGAGGGTTTCATGCCCATATCAGCTTGACTGGCAAAAGGGTGTGGGCCTGGGTTCTCATACATAGTTAGTGAAAGGGTGTAGAACTGTCTCTAATCAGGCCTCCTTTTGTTGGCCCCACCTGAGGTCTATTCAGTGGGCTGCAAAGATCTTTCAAGTACTGATTGGTCTTACAATGTGAATCCAGGCAAGAGCTGGGAGCAGTTGGCCCACAGAGGAAGAGACATGGGACTTGAAAGTTGACCTCAGGTTGAGATGGAAAGAGGACTTTACTTGAATGCTTCAAATGGACTGAGGAGACTGTAACTTGCTATGAACTAGGGGTGGATGGTGTTTGTATTTTCTGCCACCCGTTTAAGATGATATGTTATGCTAAGGAAGATCCTGCCCTATTAACCCCTGCTTGTATAAACAAGTATTTTGGGGAATTCTGCTGAATGATGTTTTGCTTAAGGATGTTGCTACGAATGTTACAGCTTAGTTTATTGAAGAATGATATATGCTGTGTAGGTATTCTAAGAAATGCTATAAGATATACTGAATGATATGTTTTATTTAACATGATATGGCCACATTACTAAAAAGTTATTATGTGATGGGATCACAAAGTATAGTGCCTCTATTTGCTCCAGGATCCATGGCCATTTAGATTGTAAAGCCAAGGATCCTGGAGGGGTGGAATGGAAAGGCAAGCAAAGTGAGACTTTTTATTCTTTTATTTTCTTTTGGAGTGCTTCTCAGCACCAAGGCGATCAAGTGCCTTTGACTGAGTCTTGCTTTTGTTTGTAGGAAGGCCTACACCCTTTTGCTAATTACATCATGAGAGGTGTGAAACCATCAGACCCTGAAAAAGGGTATATATACTCTGAGATTAACCATTAAGCTAGAGCTCTCAGAACTGTAGGAGGAGAGGTTTTGCTTGGGGGCTCACTCATTGGAAAAGAGTTGGTGTGGTGACTCTGGGTAGCCATTAAGGAACTTCTCCTTTCCCCCTCCCCACCTTGAAAATGCAGAAGTTGGTGCTTCTCTTGCTTGTAACTATGTGTGTAATGTCTTAGACAGACAGCTAGAAGCCTGTCTGCTGATTTCTGTTATTTTGGTCTGTTTATATACTTTCTGCTTGCAATTTCTGTTTGTGTTTTCTCTAAAGTTCAGGGAGCTGACATTTTCCCCTGAACTAAATGAATGATATATGTATGCTTAATTAAAGTGATATTGTAAACCACTTAAAGTTGCTTTCCTTAGAAAAACAGATTAAAGAACCTGTGCTAGTAGCCCTTCTGTGAGCTAGTGTTATTGGCCTTATATAACCAGAGTAGCAGCAAGTATCATTGTTGTTACACTCACTACCAGAGAATTATTTCTTCCCATATAACCAAAACATAATTAGGTTTCAGTTTCAAATTTGTCTACCATTGTAATATTGTTAACTATTAAGATGAATGAGATGAAGTATATTAAATTTGTTGGTAGGTAGGAAATGATGAATAAATCTACCTAAACCCATGCAGAGGAAAGGAAATAAAGCCAAAACAAACAAACAAAAAGCAATTTGCAGAATGATTACAATGGTATAAAAGGAAAGAAAATTACACCCACAAAAGCCAACACTAAATGTGGCAAAATTATAAAGAACAAATAAGGATAAAAAGAACATTTAGGAGAGGATATTTCCAACTCCTCTTTGAAAAGTTAGAGGGTCTAGAGTTATTGCATATTAAATGTTTTTAGACTTTTTCAATGTATCGATCAGTGGTGTTATTTTTATTTTTTTCTTTAGAAATAGTACTCATTATATTGGCTGACAGTGCAAAGGACAGGTGAAGAATAATGGGAAATAGTGATAAAATGACATCGAGAAAATTATTTTAAAAGAATACAATACTGAAATAGGCAGAAACAGCAGGGAATTGATGAAGAGAATGGAGAAAAGAATGTTTTTTATAAAAGGCTCAGACAGTTAAAGAAAATCTAGCAATTAAAAGAAACGAAAGAGGAGTTTGCAAAGGGATATTTTACATAACTGTTCAACTGACAGAAAAAAAGGGTAAAGTTATCTAGTTCTAGATAGTTACCTGTTTATCTAGCATTAGTTAGTTATCTAGATAGATAACTAGACTAGAATGTGAACAAAAAAATGACAAGTTTAATAAAACTCCAGAATTCATATAAGGAATGACAAATGAGAGGCTGGTCTTTGGAGTTAATGGAATGTAATCTATAGACATCTCTTCTTCCTTTGCCTTGAAGTAGATCAAACTAAAATAGCTAAAAATAGAAGGAAATTGCTTCAATGATGAAGAGGAACAAAATATAATTTATAAAAAATAGAGGAAAATGGAGAAAAAATTTATCATAATGCTAAATGTTAATAGATTAAACAATCCAATAAAATGACGTATTGGCAATCAAGATGGGCTTTTAGCACTTATTCAATCAAGTGTCCTTGAAGAGTTTGGCCTTTGTTTCTTTGATTAAATTAGGAGTTCTTGATGACCTCCTTGCCTCAAGGGAAAGCCTAGTTTACATGGGTTTGAGTGACATATTTGTGACATCAGAGGCTTTTAGACCACATGGGTTTATGTTGATTTTTTTGTGACACTTTAAGGTCATGTGGGTGAGTTGCATGTGTGACTCACCTTTGACCCTGAACAAGATATATAAACCCAGAGGTTGGTGTTCTCTTGGGGGCTCTCACTCCTATAGGTGCAGGACTCAGGGTAGCTGCTCTAAGGGCTTCCCGGATGAAGTCAGATGTTGATGGTTTCTTGGTAACTATGAATTGTATTTGGTCTGTTTATAAATGTATGTTTGTAATTTGCTCTGAAGTTCACGGTGCTGGCTTTTTCTCTGAACTAAGTGAATGATACTTGTATGTTGGATTAAAATAAGATTGTTAGCCACCTTAACACTACTTTCCTTAGTAAAGCAGATCAAAAGAACGTGTGCTTGCAGCATTCTTGTTGTTGGGCTTTTGTTGGTTTTTCACCCCCACAACAGCTGCTACTTGCAACAAATGGCGTAGTCGTGGCAGGATCTGCATTTTAAAAAGAAATTATGGCATTTTGGGGTACTGGGGTGGCTGAATGTTTCCCAGTTTTTGTACTTGCAGTGGCTATGATTCTGTGGAGCCCCAGGAGCAACAAAAGCCTGAAGGAAAACATGCCGGTGGAAGTAGGAGATAATCTAGGAGATAATCCCTCCTTCTTTCTCCCCATACTACTAGCACTCCAGAAGAGAAAGGGCAGAGCAAAGGCTGTGGGGGAAAAAGCCCAGGCTTGGGGGAGGGTTGTATGGCCAGAGCAAGGGCTTGAGCTGATACGCCTGGCTCCAGAGGACTGTGCTGAAAGGGTGAATGTTTTGATACTATATTGTATTTGGAGTTTTAAAAAAAGGAGCAAAGAACTGCCTTCACAGAGACTTCAGAGAAAAAGCACAGAATAGCCTTCATGCAGATTTGGCAGTAGGAGAGACAAAAAGTGATGGTGGCTACCTGCATATTAACCGAGACGGAGTGGAGGACTGATTGCATGGGAACTTTGGAAAGCTGAAAGCACTGAGCTGTCTTGAAGCTGACTTTGGTGAGAGGAGCAAAATGGTGAAGTATCACCTACATTCCAGCAGAAGCCAGGAGAAGCCAGGCAGAAGCTAGGCAGAAGCCAGGTGAGGCCAGCCAGAGTTGAAACCCAGGAGCTTGGAATTCAGCCCTGGGGCAAAATGAAAACTTTGCAGCGAGGAGATAAGTGTGCCTTTTTTGGACCTCCCATTGTGCCTGTTTGGGACCCAGGAGGAAGGCTAGATTTGTTTATGGTGGGGTGGGGAAAGTGCCTTGGACCCCCAGGGACCCCACCCTGTTGGCTTTATTCCCCAGCTGCCTCTCAGGACTTGGAACCAGGGACTAGAACAGGGAGAACAGACCTCCAAAGAACTTTGTTTAGACTCTTTCTTTGAAATTGCAACTTTGGGTGCCAAGTGGAAGCCTGCAAAGGCAGTTTGGGGAGGAGACATCCCCACATCCCCAAGATAACACTATCCGTTTGTTTGTTTGCTTTAGGACTTTACTAACTAAAGTGTGCCATGCCTGGGGGTACTGGGAAAAAGCCTGCAATGGCAGTATGGTGCTCAAGAAGTACTTTATGAGTATGAGCTAAAGAGATTAACTTGCTTTGACCTAAGGGTGGACATTTGAATTGTAAACAAGTATTTTGGGCATGATTGATTGAAGAGATTAACTTGAGGGGACCCAGGGATGGATCACATATGTATTGTAAACAAGTATTTGGGAATGACACTGAATGATATGTTTTACTTGGTTGTGAATATGTTTTAGTTTCCTGCTTGATTGAATCACAATGTATAATGATTCTATGTGTTCCAGGATCCATGGACATTTAATTTAGATTTTTGCCATGGAACCTGGAAGGGGTAGAATGTAACATCAATTAAGTTGGGACTTTCTTACTGTTTTAAAATGATTAAGTGTCTTTGATTCACTGTTACTAGGTGCTAATCCCCAGGCCCAAACCCCTATTAGGTGCTAAACCTGTATGGGTGCGAATTGGTAACTGAGGTGGGGCCCCAGGTGGGGCTAACTAAGGCAGGCCTGATTAGATGTTTGCTCCTCAGTTTGTCCCAAACTGCTAATTACTAGATGCTAAGCCTATGTGAGTGTGAAGCTCCCAGTGTCCTAAGGGGTGGTGCTAACTCCAGAGCCAGTCATAGGAGCCTAAGTTCTTTTCACTCAGAGGGCATTTGATAACTTCTGAAAGTGTATATAAAAAAGGGAAGACAGAGTCATTTGCTTATGGCTCTCACTCTTGGTGGAATGCTGATGTGGATGCTCCAGGCAGCTGTAGCTAAGAGCCTTCCAGCTCGTAAACCGCACGCTGGGACTTTGCTAAACTCTGGTAACTACGTATTAGGATTTGAAACAGACAAGGTCTGTCTGTTGACGCTTGTAATGTGTTTGTATTTGCTCTGAAGTTCACGGTGCTGGCTTTTCCCTCTGAACTAAGTGAATGATGTCTGTCTGCTGGTTTAAAGTAAAATTGTTCACCCCTTAGTATTGCTTCCTTAGTAAAGCAGATCAAAAGAACCTATGCTGGCAGTGTTCTTGTTGTTGGGCTCATGTTGGTTTTTCAGCCCCACAGCAGCAGCCAGCTGGATTGTTGAAACAAATGAAAATGACAGATTGGATAAGAAAACAAAATCTGACAATTCATTGTTTTAAGAAAACATCCCAAAACGCAAAAATGTGCAATAAAAATATATTAATAGCTAACACAAAACTTATGGATCAGGTCATTTAAAAAACAGAAGTTGAACTAATTTTATAAGACAAAGAAAAAACACAATTTCACAAGATGAATAGAGACAAAGAGATTATATTAATTTGAAATAGTTATAGGCAACAAAACAATGTCAATATTAAATGTATAAATCCGAATGCCTTAGAATGAAAAAAAAAATCTCTCAATTACAAGAAGACATAGAGTATAAGACAATAATATCAGGATATTTTAGTGTCCCTCTATTTTGGATAGTTTGACAGAAAAATAAATAGAAAGAAACACACACACATGAGTTTATATGACTATACACATAGAGATATAATCTAATAAAGATATACACAAAACACATGTCAATACACACAAATGTGTGTATGATATGTATACAACTTAACAAGTTAATGAGAGGTATGAGTTTTGTAAAATGTATATGATATTTTCTAAATAAATATATTAAAGAATTTACTTTTTGTGCTCCATATGGAACTCTTACAAAAACTGAGCATATATTTGTGTACTGAGATGATTCAATTAATTTTAAAAATGCAAAAAATAGCCTTTATGGACCATAACGCATGTACACAAACACACAAAAATAAAAATCAATTAAGGGAGCAAAAAAAACCCAGAGACCCAAATGAAAGATAGTAATAAAATCCTGAAAAATGAAAGAATACAAAGGATAATAATATGATGGAAATAATATGACAGAAATCAACAATGATGAAAAATGCTAAAATTTCTAGAATGTAGCTAAAGTTCTTGGGGGGAAATGCCTACCACTAAAACAAATATAAAAGAATACAAAAAGAAAAATAATAAAATGAATATGCATTGGAAATTAGAAAACCACTAAATTGAAGAAAACAGTACAAAAGAGAATACATTGAAAATTAAAGGAGGGAAAACTGTTGGAAAGCCAGAAAAACTACCAAAATAACAATCAACATTAAATGCTGCTTAATTGAAAAGACTAACAAAATTTGCCACCTTTAGCCAAACTAATTAAAAGAGAGCAGAAAACAAACCAACAACATAGCAAATGAATAAATTAAAATCATGAGAAAACACTGAGAAGAAATAAAACACAAAAATTATTGGAATGTGCTTTGCACAGTTATCTATCAATGGAGAATAAAAAATAAAAAAATATAGTTTTACACATATAAAATATCCATACAGAAGAAGACAGCATGGAGACCTTAAATAATTTGATTTCAGAAGAAGAAAGAAAACTAAATGCAAAGGTACTACCAAAGCAGAAATCTAGGTCTTGATTGATTCATAGAACACATTTATCAAACTTAAAAAAAAAACCTGTATTCCACAAATTATTCTTGAGAATTGAGAATGAAATCAGGCTACAAAAATTATTTTATGAGACAAATATGGTTTTAATAGTTAAACCAAAGAAGAATAAAATAAAACTGTAGACTAACATCATTACTATCATCTATTAATTTTGTTAAAATTAGTCTTGTCAAACTGATGGCAACCCATCATTAAAGAAATCATTCATCATGACTAAGTTGGACTTACACAGGGATGCAAGTATTACTTGACATCGATTTACTACATCCTTTCTTGAATGAAATGTTGAATGAAAATCATTATTGGTGACACAGTGTAGCTTGTTTACCGTCACTATATGCCTCTCTCGATTATACACACTATGATTTGCTCTCTGAGTTACCCATAATTTTGATTCTATGCAGAATTGTAGATTTGTAAATAGTCATAGTTAATAAACATTTATCAATTAATTAATCACCTACATGACAGGTATTAAACTAAGTCTTAGGGATACAAATAAGAAAAATCGAAGAAAAAACAGTTTCTGATCTCAAGAAGCTTATAATCTGATTGAGGAAAACAATTTAGAAAAGGAAGCTGAAAATGGAGGGAATGGGCCTGTCATATGCTCCTCTGCATAGAGGAAAGATGTTCATACTTGGATCTGCATTCAGACTATAAGTTCTTTCTCTAGAAATGAATAGAATTTTTCATCATCAGTTATTCAGAATTGCTTTGGATCATGGTATTTATGAGAATAACTAAGTCATTCAATCTATCATCATACATTATTGCAGGTTCTGTGTACAGTGTTCTGCTTATTTCAGTTTACATCAGTTCATGTAAGTCTTTCCAGGTTTTTTCTGAGAGTATCCTGTTCATCATTTGTTATAATACAATTATATTCCATCACTATCAAATAAAAGTTGTTTAGCCACTCCCCAATCAATGGACATCCCCTCGATTTCCAATTCTTTGGCACCATTAAAAGAACTGTTATACAGAAAATTGAGAAAGAATTTTTACAACCAGTATCTCTGATAAAGGCCTCATCTCTAAAATATAAAGGGAACTCAGTCAAATTTATAGGAATATAAGTCGTTCCCCTATTGAGAAATAGTCAAAGGATATGAACAGGCAGTTATCAGAGGAAGAAATTAAAGTTATCTATAGTCATATGAAAAAATGCTCAAAATCACTTGATTAGAGAAATGCAAATCAAAACAACTCTTAGGTACCATATCTCTCCTGTCAGATTGGCTAACATGACAAAATAGGAAAATGATAAATGCTGGAGAGGATTGGGAAAATTGCAACATTGTTACATTGTTGGTGGAGTTGTGCAGTGACCCAGCCATTCTGGAGAGTAATTTGGAATTATATCCAGCAATACCTCTTTTAGGGCTGTATCCCAAAGAGATCACACAAGTGGGAAAGAGACCCCTATGTATAAATTATTTATTAAAGCTCTTTTTGTGGTGGCAAAGAGTTGGAAACCAAGGAGATGCCCATCAATTGGTGAATGGCTAAACAAGTTGTGGTATATGAATGTAATGGAACACTATTGTGCTGTAAGTAATGAGGAGAAGACAGACTTCATAATAACCTG
Organism: Phalanger gymnotis; assembly: GCA_028646595.1. NCBI lineage: Eukaryota > Metazoa > Chordata > Mammalia > Diprotodontia > Phalangeridae > Phalanger > Phalanger gymnotis. The sequence goes on along the minus strand of CM053626.1, from coordinate 150,518,426 downwards.
GAAAGACTTAAGTTATCTGATGCTGAGTGAGGGGAGCAGAACCAGGAGAACATTATACATGATTACAGACACATGGTATCTGTGATGACTAACTTTGATAGACTTGGCTCTTCTCAGCAATACAAGGTTCAAAGACAGATCCAAAAGACTCATGATAGAAAAAGCTATCCACATCCTGAGAAAGAATTACAGTCTGAATGCAGATTGACCCAAACTATTTGCTCTCCATTTTTTTTCCTTCTTTTTTGGTTTTCTTCCTTCTTCCTCATGATTTATTCCATTGGTTATAATTGTTCTTCACAACTTGGCTATTGTGCAAATAAGTTTAAAGCAAAGGTATATGTAGAACCTATATCGGATTACATGATGTTTTGGGGAGAAAATTTGGAACTCAAAAACTTATGGAATTGAGTATTGTAAACTAAAAATAAAAAAAAAATTAAAAAGTACTGCTATAAATATTTTGGTACATATAAATCTTTTTCCTTTCAAAAATCTCTTTGGGATATAGCCCTAGTAGTGGTGTTGCTTGGTCAAAAAGTATGTGCATTTTTATTGCAATTTGAGCATAGTTCTGTAAAGCAGTATACAACTTCACCAACAGTGCATTAGTATCTCGATTTTTCCACATTCTGTTCAACATTTGTCATTTTCCTTTTATGTCATATAAGCCAATTTGATAGCTGTGGGGTGGTAGCTGAGAGTTGTTTAAATTGCATTTTTAAATAAATAGTTATTTAATCAATAGAATCTTTTCATGTGTTTGAAGATAGCTTTAATTACTTTTTTTTCTGAAAACTGCCTGTTCATATCCCTTGGCCATTTATCAATTGAAGAATGTATCTCATTTTTACAAATTTTACTCAGCTCTTCATATAATTGAGAAATGAGGTCTTTATCAGAGAAATATGGTATATTTTTTCACAGTTACGATTCCTCATTGTGTATTTCTCTCTATCCTACTTTCCCCCTGTTTATTCTACTTTCTTTCTCCTTTCACCCTCTCCATTTTTACAGTGTTTTGCTTCTTTCTTTTACCAATGTCAATCTTCACTCCGAGTTCTCTTATCTCTTTCCTCCCTACTTTCTTTTAGGGCAAGATAAATTTCTATGCCCAACTGAATGTATACGTTATTCCCCCTTTGAGCCAATTTCTGATAAGAGTAAGGTTCACTCACTCCTCCCCGCTCCATCTTTTTTCACCATAAAAGCTCTTTCACACCATTTTATGTGCAATAATTTATATTATATCTCTCCTTTTTCCTTTATCAGTGAATTCCCATTTTTTCATTCCTTAATTTTATTTTTAAGATAATCATCTCATCACATTCAACTTACACCCATGCTCTCTATCTATGTATACTCCTTCTAACTGCCCTAATAATGAGATAGTTTTAGGAGTCAAAATTAATATTTTTCCATGTAGGAATGTACAAAGTTTGACCTTATTGAATCCTTTATGATTTCTCCTTCCTGTTTATCTTTTTTTAATGCTTCACTTGAGTTTTGTAGTTAAAAGTCAGATTTTCTATGCATCTCTGGTATTTTGATCGAGAATGTTTGAAAGTCTTCTATTTCATTGAATATCCATTTTTTCCACTGAAAGATCACACAGTTCACTTGGTAGGTGATTCTGGTTGTAATCCTAGCTCCTTTGCCCTCCAGGACATCGTATTGCAAGTCCTCTGATCTTTACTGTACAAACTACTAAATTTCTTGTTATTCTGTTTGCTCATTTTTTTCCAGAGTATTTCTTGACTAAAAGTTAAGCACTCTGTGCTAAAGTAGGGCTCTTCTTCTGGGGTGGAGGGCACCCTTTCCCAAGTTTCAGGATTTTTATGCAACTATTTTCAAAAATAATTCTATTGGCATGTAAGTTTTTGTTTCTCCCAAGCATATGATCCTAAGGAAAATTGTGTTTACTTCTTTCCTAACCTGTGCTCTGTTTGTGGGTGACCACAAGCGCTCCTTTCTGCCATGGAAGTGTGACCAGGGTCTTCCCTTCATCTACAAGCTCTGGTGTACTACCGTTCCTCCTCACCATCAGACTGCCACCAGTGATTATGACCAGAATCTAAGTATGGGCAATGCAATGGAATCTTGCCCCCTGTTCCAGCATAGGGGCCCCGTAATCTCCTTCTGACCACTTTGCAAATGCCTTGCCATTTGTGGGCTGAGCATTCTAGAAGCAGCCACTGTTGCTGCTGATTCAGTGGCTCCTGACTTGCTGGACCAAGTCTGCACTGGCATGGCCTGCACTGAACTGAACTCCTCTCTCAACCTGGCATAACAGAACTTTTCTGCTGACCTTCTAAGTTGTCTTTGACTAAAAAATTGTTTCACCCTCTCCTTTTATGTGTTCTCCCACTCCAGAATTTGTTTTGAATCATTATTTAAAGTTATTTGGAGGGAAATTTGGGAGAGTACAGGAAAACCCCTGCCTTTTCTCTGTCATCTTGGCTCTGCCCCTTCAGAAATTTTCTTAATCCATTTTTCCTCATGAAATGTTAATCTGATCTCTTCTAAGTGGTCATGAATTTTCCTTCAGTAATCTGGACTTTGATATCAGCTGCTCAGTCAACAAGAATTTAATAAACACTACATGTCTGGTATTATATTAAGTGCTTAGGAAACTAAAGTAGATCAAAGAAGTTGCTGTCTTTAAAATGCTTGTATTAGCAGCTAATAGTGGGAATTCTGAACAGCAAAACAAACAAAGGCCTCTTGTAGAACACTGGATTTGAGCTAACTCTTAAAGAAAGATAGAGAATTGGAGAGGTGGAGGTAATGGGACAGAGCATTCCAAGGAGCAAATATAGACCAATATTGCTGCATCATAGAGTATATTGAGGGGAGTAAAATGTAATAAGACTGAAATGATGTAGAAGACCCAGGTTCTTATGGTTGTGAATAGCTTTAAATAACAAAGATTGGCATTTATATTTGATCCCAGAGTTAATAAAGAATCATTGGAGCTCACTGAGTAGACGAGGGGGTGTGGGAAGTGAGTAGTTGACATGGTCAAACCTAACTTTAGAAAAACCATCTTAGAAGGTGAATGGAAGATAAACTGGAGCTGTGAGAGACTTGAGGTAAGAAGAGCATCTAGAAATAGAAAACTATATTACTAGTCTAAGCAAAAGGTAATGAGGAATTAAACTAAAGTAATATCTATGTGTCTATAAAAGAGGAGACATTTGTGAGAGATATTATGAAGGTATAAATAAGATGTGGAAAAAGACTAGATATGTGATTAATACATTAACATTTTCAGTCCTTTTTTTATTCGAAGACTGCACAGGACACTCCATGACAGTGGTTTAAAAAAACCCTTTGGTAAGTCTGGATCTTCCTATTGTGTGTCTTGTTTAAAATAGGTGACTAGTATCAAAGAACTAAGTTGCCATTATGCTTTCTTATAACAAAAAATCATGAATGATTTTCATAGGAATGTGGTGAACACCTTGTAGTAGGAGGGTCTATATTTTACTCTATTCAGTAAACACTTTTTAAAAAATAAACACCCATAAATACAGTAAGATCTTGTATTCTACACCTTTCAGTCAATTGTGTGTTTGTGAAGATGTGGTGCATTGAGGAAATCTGTGTTAGTCAGTATTTTTGAAGTGCATATGATGTATTAAGCACTGTACTAAACACTGAGGATCCAAAAAGAAGTTAAAAAACCAGTTACTATTCCCGTTTAGTGAGAGAAACACTATGTAAAAACTACATATAGCAGAAGATATATACAGAATAAATTGAGAATAATCAACAGAAGGAAGACAACACTATTGCAGAGCATCAACAACTGCTTCTTGCAGTGAATAAGATTTTAAATGGGACCTGAAAGAATCTGGAGGAGACAGAAGATGAGGAGGGAGAAGATTCTAGGTATGGAGAATACTCAGTGTACATACACAGAGGTAGAAGATGAAATGCCTTGTAAGAGGTGCAGCAAAGAATAAGAAGCAGTCTATTGTTCCTTTTATATATTTTCATTTAAGAAACCCTCTGTACAAAGATGTTTTATATAATTCACCTTAAGATTTTGTAAGAATGATGACATAAGTAAGCATATGACTCAGTTATTGAAGAATAACCTTATTTTTTTTTTACAAAATAATATATACAATCATATTACCTTGCATTTTCCCTTCTAATGCTTTCCTAAAGTTTCATTAAATACTTTACTTGAAAGGGCTAAATTCAAAAGAATATTGTCATATCTGTTACCATTCAGAAAAAAAAAAACCTTTCTGATTTGAAAAGTGCTTTCCAAATTTCTCAGGGACTTATCATTATATTGCAACACATTATGCTACATACTTTCTTATGCTGAAAGTCTCTTTAAAGAAAAGACTTTAATATGTCTATAACCTTAGAAAATTATAGTAATGAATACGAATCCAGAAATTTCAAGCAATTAGTTAGGTCAGATTATACATAAGAAAATTAAATCTTTGTTTCTAACTCTAGAATGGATTTGAGGGATTTAGTCCCTTCACACATCTTGTCAGAAAATGACATGTAATGCTTCATAAATTATAAAACAAGCATTGGTTTTAGAGTGACATGAATTTTGAAAAGCTTATGTCAGTTGTAAGCTGTCAAAGATAACCCTCTATAATCTCCTGCTGATGAGAAATGACTTGTTTTTCTTGTATTACCTGAGGTCAATTTTGAGTTTAGTGAACTACAATTGTAGTTCCTTTTCTCTCATTCTCCTCATTCCTAATTCACAATGAACATTCTTAACCATTAATAATACAAAGAAAAAACTTAATCCATTTGCTCTGAATCAGGATGATTTCTTCACAAGTCTATGCATCCTTTCATTCACTTTTCAGTATTTCAATAACAGAATTCAAATCAAGAGGAACCTAGAATAGGCAAATTAAAAAGAAAAAAAATACCCTAAATATGTCTTTTGAAATTTTTGTGAAAAATGTTAGTGTGTAAATCTTAAGGCCAAGTCCAATGTCAGTGCCTGAGGACTATGTATTCTTCCTTCTTGGGCTATGCAAAGGATATAATGTAAAGCTGTTTTATCTAGTTCACTGAGTTAAACTTTTTTTTCAAATTGTTTTACAATTGTGGAGGATAGTCTGCTCATAATGCATCTTTTTAGCTCCTGAGTGAATATTCTTTTTCATATTTCATACTCATTTTTCATATTTCTTCTCTTAGATTTCATAGCCATTGTTTGCCTATTTCACTTAATAGTACAGAGAAATTATTATTGCATTCCCATTTGTCTTAACATCAAATTAACAATTCACAAGTATCCACCCTTTAATGAAAAATGATTCGTTGATTCAGAGCCACTTTACTTTGATTGACAATCTCATCGCCATAGAGAACATATTGCATGATTTTCTGCCAGATATTCGGCAATAGCTTCATCAGGCTTGTCTTCCTCATAAACTGAGCCCTTTTCTCCGTGTCTTTCATTTTCTTTCAATTGCTTGAGAGTTCGTTTGGTATTTGTTGAAACTTTCTCCTTTTTATTTCTTTGTAAGTTTTGAAATTTAACTTTATCCCAAGTATATGAAACAGGAATAAATACCCATGATGTCACTTACTGTGAGGATAGTTTATTTGGAAATGAAAGACACACATACATATATGTAGATGTATGTGTATGTATGTGTGCATGGATACACGAGCATATATACATGTATGTGTGTGTGTGTGTGTGTGTGTGTGTGTGTATTGCAATGGTATACTGGAGAGAGTAAAGATTTTAAGTGTGGAGATTTGGTTTCTACTCCCAGTTCTGCTTCCTAATTGCCTGTGACCTTGTATAGTAGCAATTAGGTTTGAAGATCTTTCTCGCCCATTAATAGGCCATGTGACCTGCTTATATGACAGGAAAAGGAAGTTACTTTACTTCACTGAAATGGGGAGAGAGAGAGAGAGAGAGAGAGAGAGAGAGAGAGAGAGAGAGAGAGAGATGTTATGGCTGCTGGTGGCTGCCCTTATGGTTGTTAGAGGTGAACAGGCTGACTTAGCGGTACTGTAAGTTTGCTTTGGAGAATACTCCAGCAGGGATCAGAGAGATTTTGGGACAGCGAGATTCCATGTTGTGATATTGTGTGTGGAATGTTTTACTGCTGTGGTAGACTAGATAAATGGCTTGTGGGATATGATGTTCTGGTGTCTGAATAAACAATTTACTTCTTCTGCCTTCTATGTGGAGAGTCTCGTATACTTTGTGATACAGAACTACATAGGCATTTTTACAATTAGCATCTACATTGTTATTATATACTTACTGACATTTAATATGAATGGCTTTCTGACTCTTACTGTTCCACCTTGGCAAGTCATGTCATTTCATATGCTTAAATTTCATTTTCCACAACCATAAAGTAACAGAGTTAGACTTAATCAGTGGTTGTCAAACATTTTAATCTTGGAACACTTTTTATACTATTAAAATTACCAAGCACTTTAAAGAGGTTTTGTTTACATTGGTTTGAGAGAGAGAGAGAGACAGACAGACAGATGTACAGAGACAGAGATGGAAAGACAAAGAGACAGAGAACAGACAGACAGATAGTTAGAGACAGATATAGAGACTGGTAGATATTTACCTCACAGGAACTAAATCTGCTAAAATTTTAAAACATTTACTGAGTCCATTGGACTCATCTGACTTAAAAATGAAAGTTGAGAACCTTTGATTTAAGTAGAGAGTAGATTATACTTTCATAAATGAAAATATTATAATAATTATAAATATTAGATTTAGAGAAGTTATAGGATGACATATTTAGCAAATGGCAGAATTGAACCTAAATATAGTCTCCTTATTTCAAATCCAGTGGTTTTTTTTCAAGTATAGCATATTCATTCCTTCTACCTTGCTGGTTGGTATGACAGTCTCAAGTTAGCTTGGAAATTAGCAAAGGTATGACTCTTTAACCTTCCTATATCTCTGATTGTTCTTCTAATAAGTGAGTATGTTCAACTCTTTTGAGTCCCACAGGGTATTACTTAGTTTTCAAAAAAATCTATGTCCAATGCATCACATTTTATTTTATAGTATAATTTTCTACATAAATAGGTGAGGTAAGAAACATTAAATTTGGGGTTAGGGGATCCAGATTTGAATCACAGCTTTGTTAATTACTACTTGTGTCATTTTGCAGAAGTTAATAGTTCTTCTGGGATCCTTTTTTTCATCTGTAAAAAATAGTGGAAATGATCTTTGACTTGGTGTCAAGATGACTTGGATGCAAATTTTTCTTCAGACATTTACTAGTTGAGAGACTCAGGGTAAATAACTTAATCATTTAGGCCTCAGTTTCCTCATTTGTAAAAGTAATGTGGTCGAATTTGATATATTCTAAGGTTCCTTACAACTCTGAAACTATATACCTTGTGACTAGAAAATCACTAAAGTAATTTTCATCTTTAAATTCTAATATACTATGAATTTAAATAAAGCACTGATTTATTATAAGCTTTTTCCCCTTCAGAAAATAACAGAAAGATAACCAATTCAGATAAGCATAACATTTTTTAAAACTATGACTTTTTAAAAAGTATATTGTTGTTTTGGACCATCTCATTTTTCTACTTATTGTTTTAGATTACACACCTTCAAATTACGTGCAACAATACTGATCATCAGTTGCAATAAAATAACTGTAAACCTTAAAAGTAAAAATGTCAGACTTTACTCATCTGTTTACCTGATATTACATAAAGATAAATTTTCAAATCTATCAGAAATTAAAAAAAAATAAAATTGTTGAGTCAAGAACAAGGCTGACTATGCCTCCTCTGAGGGTTTTAGTTTGAAAGTGCCTATCAGTGTACTTCCCACCATGAGTATCAATTAATGTTCATTAGTCAGCCAAACTCAGTTATCCTTTAGGCACAACATTTACTTAGATATGATAGTAGGAAAAAGTGGTACAGAACATCCCCTTAAAATTTATGGCACACTCATTAATTAAAAAAGAATCCAAGCAAAAACTGGGCTTAAACCTCAAGAGCACAAGTGGCAAAGGGCAACTCCATCCATGTAAATTCCTTTGCTCAGGTCTGCAAGATGTTCTTCTTAGTACGGTATATCCTTTCTTCTAAGTTCTTTGTATATTTCTTGAATTCACTTTCCTAATGTCATCCAGTTAATCCTTACCTCCCAAGACAGACTGACATCAAGTATTCTAGGAATGTTTCTAGGATAGCAATGGGAGAAAATTTGAAGCTAATCAAGGGGGAGGAGGGTAAGGATAAAGTTGCTCAAAATTCTCAGGTTCTTAACTAGATCCTGATTTTATACAAGCTACCCAGAGCCTGACCAAGTCCTTCACCCAACTGGAAGAGACTACCTGACAATATCACTCCCTTTTATTAAACAATGATAAAGACTTTGCACATGTGGTCTATAAAGTCTTGGATAGCTGGATTGAGAAATGTCCTCACCTGATATTGAAGTTATAGTTCTAAAGCTAGTGCCCTCCTCATTCAAGTTCAATGTTTCATGTGTAAATTACTGACCATTCAACAAAGGAGAAGGTTTGCTTTGTCCTAACAAAGATACAGTGACATTTAGCTGTCTTTAGCTGGTCACAGCTCTCCTTTTTGGAAATGTGCCTTCTCAGTCATTTATCAGCCGGTTATCAGGGTATAGTGACTCCATGGCCTTGGGCATTTACCACACTGGAAATATGCAGAGGCAATAGGCTTTTTATTGGCCGTAGGCCAGGAAGCTGTCTCACAGAAGCTAAGGCCAATTAGCTTTCATTAGGGGAGGAAGCTTTCCTAGGGAAACTGCTAGAACAGGGATGGGAAAACTGTGGTCTCAAGACCTAGAGAAACTGGGGCTGAAGGATGTGCTGTGGGAATTGTGCATGAAGAAGCTTTTTTTAGGGTGAGGTATGCTATATCAGCTGGTGTCCTAGTGCAGCTTTTGGTAGCTTTTTATCACTTATTTTAAATGAGGTTGTAGTGATTTGCTTGATTTATGTAACTGAGCACGAACACTAATAAAGGTTTTCCTTACACATGCAATGTCTTTGATGGTTCATAGTTAAAGTTAGGTTAATTTGTCTATTTTTTGAAACTTCTAAGTTGTGTTAGAAAGAAAACAGTTAATAGGGAATTCAGTTTCATATAAAACTATTCATGGTTCTAATCCATTTGTTCATAATTGTTATATATATTTATAATTGCAAACAGAAAGTTATAACTTTTTATAAACTAAAATTAGAAAAAAATGATATTCATTTATCACTTTGAAAAGTGATAGCACAATTGGCTAAAATACAAACTGATTTAATAGAATAATACCATATATTAGAAGAGCACTATGCTAATAGATGAACAGTATTTAAAATGTTGATGAAATTGTAATGCATCTTGGGACATATAGTGAATATTCATTTCCCCCAAGACAACTCATCTAATCTCCATCTAATAATATACCGTTCTAATTATGCAGTTAGTTTTAAATTAACATGTTTACCAAGGATGTGCATTTTAATTTCACTTAAATTCATCTTAATTTGGTTCCAAAATATGAATGATTTTTATTCATCCACTGGCACACATTTTAACTCTCATGGAAATCCACAATCACTGTTTGTATAACTTATATGAAAGCATAATTTCTGATTTGAGCTAACGGTTTCACAGTTCTGCCATTCTACATGACTGTAAGAAAACTTCTACCTTAATATTGACTGAGAAACAAAACAAATAGTTATTTAGGAAATAAGACTGCTGCTTTGTGTGTATGTTTCTGGAAGAAAGAAATCTTGTCTGCTATCTGTACAGTGACCAAAATGTTATTGAAAATAATATTAATAAATATTTGATGAATAAGAGACATAATTTGATAACAATGTAATTCTTCCTACTCCAGAAAAATGTAATACCTGAAGCCACATATCTTTAAGACTTCAAAAATCAATGCTGTAAATTGTGAAAAGAATTAAATTTTAGGAAATAAGATTAGAAATTGTTATGCTATGAACCAGATTTTGCAGCTTTATGGATCTGAAAAGTGACCAGTCATTAGGATTGTCTCTAAGTCATCTAGCATAAATAAAATAGTGCAAAATTATTCATTGGAATTCATTCATCTCTTCAGTACTGTATCTCCAACTTGGTAATTTGTCCTCACAAAATGTTATCTGGGACCATTTTTCATTTTTTTTACTCATAGTTTTTTTTTTATTTTCTATACAATGTGAGATATGGAAGATTTTCTTGAATTGTGGTTCATAATTGGAAGTCATTTCTCAACTTTATAATTACTGATCAATGTCTTGCTCTGATTTATCTTGGAAATACTATAAAGAAGGCATCTAACCTCTGTCTCCTGTCATTAAACAAACAGTTTACTTAAATTGAATATCTATCCCATATAACATGTGGTTTAGAGTCTATCAGTCAATAAGCATTTGTTACAGCACCTAATATGTACCAGATGTTGTGATATGCCCTGGAAATTTAAAAAAAAAAGCCTACTCTCTGCCCTCAAGGATCTCACAGTTTAATATGTGAGACAAAAAAAATAATTATCTATAAATACAAATGCACTGCATGGGATACATTAAACTAACCGCAGAAGGTGAGCATTAGCATTGAGGTGGATTTAGAAAGGCTTCTTAAACAAGATATTATTTCAGGTGAAATTTTAAGGAGGCTAGAGAACCTAGGAAAAAGAGCTGGAGAGGGAGAAAATTCCAGGCAAGAAGCACAGCCCATGGAAATCCACTGCTGGAAAATCAAGTGTTATGTGGAAGAGAGAGCCAGGAGACAATCACCATTTAATTAAAATTATGTGCAGGGTAGTAAGATGCAAAAAAACTAGAAATATATGAAGACACCTGGAAATGAAGGATTACATATTTGAGGGGGCATGGCATGATCAGATGTTCTTTAGGAAGATCATTTTGATAGCTGAGTGGAGGAAGGACTTCAAAGGGGAGAGAATAGAGGCAAAGTGACCAACAGAAGATTATTTCATTAGTTAAGGTGTGAGGATATTAAGGCCTGAACCAGGGCCAAAAGGGAGAAGGGGTTGTACACATAATTCATACATTATTGTAAAGGTTAAATGTTTATACATTATTGTGAAGGTTAAATTGGCAGGAATCATAAGTAGATAGGATAACACAGGTTTCTAGCCTAAGTGTCTAGGAGGATGACTATTAAATTGACAGTAATAGGAAGAGGGAAGGGTTGAGGGTAGAGGGGTGTGTGGGAAGATAATAAGCTCAGGTCATACTGTATCATTATATGCTGAAATTGGGATAATAAAAGACCATTGAAATGTCAACTCCTGTGATATAGCAAAGTTTAATTCAGCAATTGACCTATAACTTTCCTATCCTGGATTATAGTCCTTAATGCTTCGACTTTTATAAAGACAACAGTGGCTTAAACCAGTGACTCATTAGATCCCAAACTGGATGGCATAACTTTTTAGCTTTCTGAAACTAGAAAGATGAGTAGTTATGATCCAGGATGGGAGGATTGCATGGGATCTGCTGAATTGATAGGTTGACTGCCACCCTCACCTTAGAAAGTTCAGAAGGTCATCAGAAAGTGTTAAAAAAAAATGTCAAACCACCTAAAGATGTAATTACTTCTACACTGAGAGGAAGAGCAAAGACGGCAGAGTAAAGGCAGGGAATCACCTGAGCTCTCTGCCAAACTCCTCCAAATACATTTAAATAATGACTCTAAAGAAATTCTACAGTGGCAAAACACACACAAGGATGGAATGAAAAATTTTTTCCAGCCCATGACAACTTAAAAAGTCAGCAAGAAATATCTGTTGCACGAAGGTGAGAAAGGAGTGCAGATCATTGCAGGCTGCACCAGCACAAACCGGGCCCCCAGAAAAGCAGGAGTAGGCCTTGGGAATGAATGAATCAGCAGCAGCAGTGGCTGCTTCTGGGGCTCTCAGTCCACAGATGGTAAAGGGGTCAAACAACTGATCATAAGGAGCTTAGAGGGGGTCTCTTTGCTAGCACTAGAAACAGGACTCTGTTGCTTTGCCCATACTCAGATCCAGGTAACAGACCTGGGTGGCAATCTGAGGACAAGGAGCAATATAACCACAGCACAGCTTGCACCCACGTAGGAGTGGGGATGATCCTCACAGTTGCAGGGCAGAAAAGAGTGTTTATGGTCACTCATAGACCAGGAAAGGGAAGTAATAAATACCACCTCTCCTTAGATCATGCCACCATAAAAGAGCTGAAAACTTAAAAGTCCCTAGAAGTATCTCTTAAAACAGTTGCACAAAAACACTTGAAGTTTGGGACAGTGCTCACTCTACTCAGGAAGAAGAGCCCTACTTTAGCAAAGAGTTAAATGTCAAGTAATATGCTGGGGAAAATGATCAAAGAAAAGAAAAAAATGACCACAGAAAATTACTATGGTGAGAAGGAAGAACAAAACACACACCCAGAAGGTGATAACAAAGTCAAACCTTCAACATTCAAAGCTTCTATGAAAAATAAGAATTGGTCTCAGGCCATGGAAGATCTCTAAAAGGATTTGAAAAATCAAACAAGAGAGGTGGAGAAAAAACTGACAAAATAAATGAGAGTGATGCAAGAAAATCATGAAAAATAGTGTCAATAGTTTGGTAAAGGAGACACACACAAAAAATACTGAAGAAAATAACATGGTAAAAGACAAACTAAGTATGGGGGCAGGGATAGGATGTCCATTATCACCACTGTTATTCAATATGGTAGTAGAAATGTTAACTTTAGTAGTAAGAGAAGAAAAAGAAATTGAAGGAATTAGAATAAGCAAAGAATAAACTAAGTTATCACTCTTTGCAGATGATATGATAATATATTTACAGATTCCTGGAAAATCAAGTTAAAAAAATATTTGGGGTGGAGTGAGTAGAACCAGGATGTGGCTGGAAAGCAGGGACTTGCTTAAGCTCTCCCCCAGGTCCCTCCAAACACCTGCAAAAAAATGTCTCTGAACAAATTCTGGAGCTGCAGAACACATGAAATAGCAGAGGAAAGCAGGGCTCCAGCCCAGGAAAGCCTGGATGGTCTCTGCATGGAGCTGGGAGCTGAATGGAGCAAAGCCCAGGGTGGGCTGTGCCAGGACCAATTGGACTGGGAGCAGAGCAGAATAAGCCATAGGGCTGTGAATCATTGACCTGTGGCAGTTACCAGACTTCCCAACTCACAAACACCAAAGATCAGGTTAGTGGGAAACTTTGGGATCAGAGTGAAAGGAATGTATGGTCGGCCGTAGCCCCGGGGTAGCACAAGTTGTGCAGCTCTGGGGCTGTTTCCAGAGCTCCAGCTGCAGTTGCTTCCAGCCCCAAGCCCACCCAGTGGGAAGAATTAAGTGGCAGGTCAGAGCAGGAGTGCAGAGCCTGCTTGGATCTGGGTCGCGATAAGGGTTGGCGGTTCTTGGGGGAGGAGTAGCACTGGTATGGCAGAGCTTGCTGTGCAGAAGTAGCTCCGAAAACAGCAGCATAGCCCCTAAAGTTTGGGACAAAGTACTCTCTACTCCACAGGCAGTCATACATGGAAAAAAAAAGCTCAGGTGTCAAGTTATTGGTTGGGATCACAAACAGGCAGAGAAAATAGACTCAGATTCAGACCCAGACTTTAGAATCTTTTTTGGTGACAAAGAAGATCAAAACATACAGCCAGAAGAAGTCAACAAAGTCAAAGGGCCTACATCAAAAGCCTCCAAGAAAACCATGAATGTGTCTCAGGCCATGGAAGAGCTCAAAAAGGATTTGGAAAAACAAATAAGAGAAGTAGAGGAAAAATTGGAACACAAATGAGAGTGATGCAAGAAAATCATGAAAAACAAGTCAATGACTTGCTAAAGGAGACCCAAAAAGACATTGAATAAATAAGACCTTAAAAATGGAATAACTCAAATGGCAAAAGAGCTCCAAAAAGCCAATGAGGAGAATGCCTTGAAAGGCAGAATAAGCCAAAAGGAAAAGGTGGTCCAAAAGACCACTGAAGAAAATACCACCTTAAAAATAAGATTGGAGCAAGTGGAACCTAGTTACTTTACAAGAAATTAAGAAATTATAAAACAGAACCAAAGGAATGAAAAAAAAATGGAAGACAACGTGAAATATCACATTGGAAAATGCATGGACCTGGAAAATAGATCTAGGAGAGATAATTTAAAAATTATTGGACTACCTGGAAGCCATGATCAAAAAAAGAGCCTAGACATCATCTTTCAAGAAACTATCAAGGAAAATTGCCCTTGTATTTGAGAACCAGAGGGTAAAATAGAAATGGAAAGAATCCACCAATCACCTTTTGAAAAAGATCTCTAAAAGAAAACTTCTAGGAATCTTGTCACCAAATTCCAGAGCTGCCAGGGCAAGGAGAAAATACTGCAATCAGCCAGTCACAATTTGAATATTGTGGAAACACAATGAGGACAACACAAAATCTATCAGCTTCTACATTAAGGGATCAAAGGGCTTGGAATATGATATTCCAGAGGTCAAAGGAGCTAGGATTAAAACCAAGAATCACCTACCCAGCAAAACTGTGTATCATGCTCCAAGGCAAATTATTTATTTTCAATAAAATAGAGGACTTTCCAGCTTTCTCAGCAAAAGACCAGAGCTGAATGGAAAATTTGACTTTCAAACACAAGAATCAAGAGAAGCATGAAAAGATAAACAAGAGAAATCATAAGGGACTTACTAAAGTTGAAGTGTTTTGTTTACACCCCTACATGGAGAGATGATTTGTGTAATTCATGAGACCTTTCTCAATATTAAGGTAGTTGAAGGGAATATACATTTATATAGACAGAGGGCACAGGCTGAGTAGAAAAGGGGAGAAAATTTGTTATTCAAACTCCTTGTGAAAATCAATGCTAAAAACTGAAAATACTAAATAAAAAATAGAAAAAAAATTCTTCCATTTTCTAAACTCCCCCCACTCCAAGATGGCATATATTCTAATCACCCTGTTCCCCAGTCACCCCTGACTTTTGTCATCGCCCTACCCCTTACCCCATCCCTTTTCCTCTTATTTTCTTGTAGGGCAAGATATATTTGTATGCCTCATTGCCTGTATATCTTATTTCACAGTTGCATGCAAAAACAATATTTTTTGAGCATCTGTTTTAAAATTTTTAGTTCCAAATTCTCTCCCCATTCCCTCCTCACCCACCATCCCTAAGAAGGCAAGCAATTCAACATATGCCACATGTGTATCATTATGTAAAACCCTTCCACAATACTCAAGTTGTGAAAGACTATGTTTTGCTTCTTCCTCTCCTTTTCCCCTTTATTTAGTTTTCTCCCTTGACTCTATCCCTTTTTGAAAGTGTTTGCTTTTGATTACCTCCTCCTCCTATCTGCCCTCCCTTTTATTGTCCCACCTTTTATCTCCTCCCTCCTTCTTTCCTGTGGGGTAAGATACCCAAGTGAGTGTGTATGTTACTCTGTCCTCAAGTCAAATCTGATGAGAGCAAGATTCACTCATTCCCCCTCACCTACCCCCTCTTCCCTTCCTACAGG
>CM053626.1:150490593-150502803 GCA_028646595.1 Phalanger gymnotis | reverse complement strand
GCCACTTTTATGTGAGATAATTTATTCCATTCTATCTCTACCTTTCTCCCTCTCTCAATGTATTTCTCTCTCATCCCTTAATTTGATTTTATTTTTTTGTATATTATCCCTTCATATTCAACTCACCCTGTGCCCTCGGTCTATGTGTGTGTGTGTGTGTGTGTGTGTGTATTCCCTTCAGCTATCCTAATACTGAGGTCTCATGAGTTATACACATCATCTTTCCATCCAAATTCCATTCCATAAACTAAACATTTCAACTTTAGTAAGTCCCTTATGATTTTTCTTTCTTGTTTACCTTTTCATGCTTCTCTTGATTCTTGTGTTTGAAAGTCAAACTTTCTATTCAGCTCTGGTCTTTTGGATGAGAAATCTTGAAAGTCCTCCATTTTATTGAAAATCCATATTTTGCCTTGGAGCATGATACTCAGTTTTGCTGGGTAGGTGATTCTTGGTTTTAATCCTAGCTCCATTGACCTCAGGAATATCATATTCCAAGTCCTTCGGTCCCTTAATGTGGAAGCTGCTAGATCCTGTGTTATTCTGATTGTGTTTCCACAATACTCGAATTGTTTCTTTCTGGCTGATTGCCGTATTTTCTCCTTGATCTGGGACCTCTGGAATTTGGTAACAATGTTGCCTTCTTGGGGAGGGTGGGTGGGGAGGGGAGAGGGGAGAGAATTTGGAGCTCAAAGTTTTAAAAGCAGATGTTCAAAAAAAAGTTTTTACATGGAACTAGAAAACAAGATATATAGGCAATAGGGCATAGAAATCTATTTTGCCCTACAACAAAGCAAGGGAAAAGGGGATGGGGGGGGTGGGGTGACAGAAGAGAGTGCTGACTGGCTGTGTTGGTAAGCAAAATGGGCTCTTAGACTAAGTGCTAAACCCCAGGCCCAAACTCCTATTAGGTGTGGAACCTATGTGGGTGTGGATTGGTGACTGGGATGGGGCCCAAGGTGGTGCTGGCTAAGGGGAGGTGGTCACTCCAGAGCCATGCTGTCTTGAGTCTTACTAAGTGCTAAGCCCCAGGCTCTAACCCCTATTAGGTGTTAACCTAACCTATGTGGATGTGGACCTCCCAGGGTCCTAAGGGGAGGGGCTAACTCAAGAGCCAATCATAGCAGCCTAAGTTCTGGTCATTCAGATGATGTTTGATGACATCTGAAACCCTATAACAAGAGAAGACAGAGCCATTTGTGCAGGGTTCTCTGATGGTGCTGAAGCAGAGACTCTGGGCAGCTGTAGCTAAGGAGCCCTCCAGCTTGTAACCCGGATGCTGGGACTTTGTTAAACTCTGGTAACTATATGTTGGGATTTGAATTAGACAAGATCTTTCGATGTTTGTACTTTGTATTTTGTTCTGAATTTCAGGGTGCTGGCTTTTCCCCCCTGAACTAAGTGAATGATATTTGTATGCTGAATTAAAGTAAGCTTGTCAATCCCCTTAATGTAGCTTTCCTTAGTTAAGCAGATCAAAAGAGACTGTGCTTTTGCGGAGTGCTTGTTGTTGGGGTTGTGTTGGTTTTATACCCCCACAACAGCTGCTAGCTGGATTGTTGAAACACTGGTGAATGGGGCAATCAGAATATATGCCATTTTGAAGGGGGGGTAGAAATGGGGAGAAAATTTGTAATTCAAAGTCTTGTGGAAATCAATGCTGAAAACTGAAAATATTAAATAAAAATAAAATTGTATTCTGTATAACAATGGAAAATAAAACCATATATACATAGAGAAGGATCATTTCCATCAGTTTATCACAGGGTCATTAAGTCAAACAAATTTGAATCAGAAGAAAGCTTAAGTCCGGAAGGCCTTTTCTAGGAGTTGTTTAAGATTTTCCCAATTTCCCTAGGAAATGGAAAAGCTCTCATGTTATATAACAAAGCAATGCGTTAAAAATTTCTAGGTGCATTTGAAAAATGACACCCTCACATACGTAGAACAAAATCCACAAGTCCCATATTTGAATAATTTTCTGTAAAATAGCTTACTTAATATTACCTATATCGATGGCTTAAGTTGCAGCATTTTTTCTTGCCTTGTTGACAGATTATAAAGTTTAATAGCCGAGCTAGTTAGCAAGCATCTTTTGACTCAGTGGATATTCCCTATAAAGGTATTCTCCTTTGTTCAAAATCATTTTCAATTTCTCTTTCTCCTGTGACAGAGCACTTGTTGACAATATATATCATAATAATTTGACAGAAAGTTAAAACAAAAAAGTTTGTTATTTACAAGGAGTTGAGATTTTAAAAAATCAATTTATTTTAAAAATCAGTTGAAATAAATGCTTTAAAATCATCCATACTTTAATAGCATTCTTTGAGTTTAAAACAAAAATTGCCAGCCTGACATAGACCAAGATACCAGGAATTCCAGGTTTCATTTTGAGCCAAGAAGCTGCTGGATAAAATTATTCATGGCTATCATGCCTCCACACTCATGAATGAGGTTTTAGCATAAGCGACAATTTGCATTTTGATGACTGTTGGTTATGACTGATGATAAATATAGATTATGGTATCATCTCTCTCTAACCATATAACTGCTCTCACTATATTCATTGAAAGGCAAACCATTACCTTCAGCCTTTCTGGGCAAAGTGATTCTCTTACAGAAATGCATAGGAGGAAAACATGGTCTATACCATATTTAATATGTTAAGATATGAAATTTCATACCACTTTCTCAAATCCGACAGCCTAAATTACTCTTCCTTATTTTTATGCAAAAATTCAGCTATCATTATAGCTCACAATCCTCCCCTCACCCTCTTGCAAAGAAAATGAAGCAGAGTGCAGGAGAGAGAACCTTAAGAAATGCAACTGGGGGAACTCTACATTTGTAAGATGATAAAGAAAGTTGCAGTAAAATTGAAATTGATGAAGGAACTTTAATTTTAGAGAAAAGTACTTTAAATTACCTGAAAATATAATAGGATTATTCAACTATCTGGATATAGGAAGAAACCATTTTTGGTCCTTCTGAAAAACTAGATTACTAACAATAAAGCAAAAGTAAGCAAACTATTTAGAGATAGATTTTTTAGAGATAGATTGGAACCTTAATTGGAGATTGCATAACAAGCAAAAACAAGGTCAATTTACAAAAGATAAGTACAATGAACTTATAGATGCAAATGATAAAACAAGGAAGACTAAGCAATAAAATAAAATATAAATAGGAAATAATGCAATAGAGAAGAGGGGAAAACACAGTTGAAAAATTTCAGATGTAGTGAGTATTAAATAATTGCTCCTTTATCAGATGGAGTAGGGAAAGCAGTAAAGGAACACATAAGGCTTTTTAACCAGTCTTCACAAATCAATCAAGACAGAATATCAGAAGACAAATGTGGCAACATATTATGTTTTGTGCCTAATATTTTTACTTTATTTAACTCGAAGGAATGCTATTTTATTGGAAGGGTGTGTTAAAAAAGTCAGAACTGACTGACAGCCCTTCAGATTCATCATCTAAGAGCATTTTACAATAACAGTGTTCAATGTGGGGCCACTGAATATGGGATCAAATTTGTAGTCATTTCATTAAGCAGTTTTTTTCTCATTCTATACATCAGATAATAACTTCTATATTTCTACTCTGAGAAAGTCCATTTAGAAATGTTCATACATCATCCCAAAATGATCTTTTCTAGTTCAAATTTATCAACACTATATACAGGTCAATTAAACAAATATGTAAAATCAAATATTATTTTTCTAATTAATTAGTGTATAAAATGTACTACATTGTTATGTAAGGGTTGTGTTACAATAATTTAAGTGGGAGAGAAAGAAAAAAATTCTTAGTATGAAATTTCTCAAATGTCCTAAATATCCAAAATTTACAAAGCATCAGGAGCTGATCTATGGATTTAGGAAACCTACTATTTAGGAAATTCAAAATGTTTTAGAGTCAAACCAAAATGATAGATTATATCAGTCATCTAGTTCAAACCTAACATTTTATAGATGTCAAAATTAGAGGGCCTATGAGGGCCAGTGATTTTCTTGAGGTCCCACAGGTAGTAAATGTGGGTTTAATTGGGGTATAAACACACAATTTCTAATGCTAAATACAGCCCTTTTTCCATTGTATTTGTCATTTGTCTCTTTTCACTTTTATGGAAGGTAGAAGATATTAAATTTATAAACCAGAAACAATTATATCACTAATTTATTAACTGTACCTCCAGAATATAAAATCAAATACCCTCGTAAACATTTGAATCATGTTTATATACTTTCCCATTGATCACTGAAGAATAAGGTCTCTGAAATTCATTACATCTTTCTAGTAAGAGTCTAGAACAAGGGATTTCACTTTAGTTGTTGTGAGAACTACTCCCTAAGTCCTAGCAATTAATATGGCATAGTGGGAGGGCAACAGATTTGCAGTAAAATAAATTAAATTGTAATCCCAGATGTGCTATTTGATACCTATTTGAATTTTAGCAAATTGTGTCTCCATTCTGCACTTCAAATTCCTAATCTATAAAATAGGGATCAAGGAGTTTATCTAGATGAACCCTATGATCACTTCCTCCTCTGTTACTATGATCTAATGATTGGGGGTCTGACAAAAAAAATACATCTTAGTGATTTACATCCCAGTTTCCTTTGAAATGCATGACTACAGTCTCAGTTTCTCATGGTTAGGCAACATTTGCTTAACTAATAATTTGTCTTGACTAACTCCTCAGTCAGAACACATTGTAACTGAATCACCAAACTTTTCTCCATTTCTGCCTTTAAAAATTCATTGGGCAGGGGTGGGGGTGGAGGGGCAGACCCAAGATGGTCACGTGAAAAGTGTCTTATAGGAGCTCTCTCACAAGTTCTGTCAGATTCGAGAGAGTTGGAAACCTCAAGCAATCTCAATGAGGCAAATTTCCAAGCCAGGAGAGTATGCAAGGTCGATGGGAGGAATCTGTAGGCTGGTAGAGAGCTCAGCGTGTGGAGCTGCTCCAGATAGCAC
Organism: Phalanger gymnotis; assembly: GCA_028646595.1. Lineage (NCBI taxonomy): Eukaryota > Metazoa > Chordata > Mammalia > Diprotodontia > Phalangeridae > Phalanger > Phalanger gymnotis. The sequence goes on along the minus strand of CM053626.1, from coordinate 150,497,817 downwards.
CAAAGCAGAAGAATATGTGGAAACCAATGTGCTACACAGGCTGGGAGAAAGCTGGTACCTGAAACCAGCAGAGATCCCCAGGCCTCCCAACACAAGACAGCAATCTGTGGAAACCATGAGAGGCAGCAGTGCAATGCCACTGGCCATGAGACATCAACTCCTGAGGCTTGCAGCCCAAAGGTATGAAATGCGAGACATAATGGCCAGGTAAACGGCTCTAATCCCTACCCTCCCCCCCACCAGAGAATTCCTTGAGAATAAAGACTGGAATAGAGGAGACAGAAGTGGGGCTTCATTGGCCAAGCAGTGGGAGTTCCTGAGACTCAGAGGGGTAGAGCCAGCAGAGGTCAACACCAGGAGCCCAGATGTACCCTTGCACCCCCAAGGGAAGTGGCAGACACCAGCACAAACAACAAACAGCTGAGACCATTGCTGAAGAGCAACAGTGCTGGAGAGCAGCCCCAGGGAAAGAGGAGCATTCAGGCAGCCAGACCCCTCCCCCACAGCTCAGGAAACTCAAGGCTATAATACACAAAGCCAGCAACTAGACTCACAATCCCCAGAATAAGAAACACTGAGCACCAAAAGCAGAAATTCATTGCAAAGCGAGGGAAAGGCTAACCAACATGAAGAAGAACACAAAAAAACCAAGGATCATTGATTCTTTTTATGGAGACAGGCATGATCAAAATACCAGTTTAGAAGAGGATAGCAATGACACTATACCCACATCTGATACCTCAAAAGGGAATGTGAATTGGTCTCAAGCCCAAAAAGCATTACTGGAAGAGCTAAAGGAGGTTTTTAAAAATCAAATTAGGGAGGGAAAAGAAAAGAATGGAAAAATGAAAAAAAAAATACTGATGAAATCAAGTCCTTAAAAAATAAGGTTGGTGAAATGGCTATGGAGATTCAGAATCTAAATAGAGAAAATGACTCCCTGAGAAGTAAAATCAACCAATTGGAAAAAGGAGACTCAAAAGCAAAATGAAGAAAGCAACTCATTAAAAATTAGAATTGAGAAAGTGGAAGCTAATGACTCTATGAGGCATCAAGAAGTAATCAAACAAAATGTAAAGAATGAAAAAAATAGAAAAAAAGTGTGAAATATCAGATTGGAAAAGCAACTGATCTGGAAAATAGATCCAGGAGAGACAATTTAAGAATTATTGGTCTACCGGAACTCCACAATTAAAAAAAGAGCCTTGACAGTGTCTTCGAAGAAATTATCAAAGATAACTTCCCAGAGGTCCTAGAACCAGAAGGTAAAATAGTCATTGAAAGAATCCACCAGTCGCTCCCTGAAAGAGACCCCAAATTGAAAACATCAAGAAATATTATAGCAAAATTTCAGAATTACAAAGTTAAGGGGAAAATACTGCAAGCACACAAGAAGAAACAATTTGAATATTGTGGAAAAACAGGCAGGATCACACAGGATCTCTCAGCTTCTAATTAAATGACAGGAGCAATTGGAATATGATTTTCCGAAGAGCAAAGGAGATGTGACTACAACCAAGGATAAACTACTCAGCAAAATTAAGCATACATTTTCAGGCAAGTAGATGGACATTCAACGAAATAAGGGAATTCCAGACCTTCCTGAAGAAAAGGCCAGAACTCAATGGAAAATTTCATCTTCAAATATAAAACTTGAGAGACATAAAGAGGCAAACAGGGGGAAAACAACCTCACGAAACTCATTAATCAATAAGAGCAAATTATTTACATCTTTATATAGGATTATATCATCTTATGTATGATATATATATATATACATAAATGTCAATCTTGAAAATAGTACAGCTATTATGATGATTGAAAGGGATACAGAAAGACTGTGAAAGTGTGTATAAAGTTACTGATAAAAGGGTAAAAACAATTAAGTGTTGTAAAGGGACAGTTATGGGAGAAGAGGTAAGGAGGTAGTATAAAAGGGTAAATTACATCAAATGAAGAGGCACAAAAACACATTATAGTAGAGGGAAAAAGGGAGGGAGAAGAGCAGTATTAGAGCTTTTCTGTCATCTAATCTGGTTGAAGAAGGGAATAACATACCCTGATAAGTACAGAAATCTAACTTGTCCTACAGGAAGTAGGAGGGGAAAGGGGGAAAAAGGGAGGGGGTGGTCAGAAGGGAGGGAAGAAGTTCCAAGTGGAAAACAGTAAGATAAGGGAGGGGAATCAAGAGGGAGGGTAAACTGAAGAAGGCAGCGGTGAATACAAAACTTTGTTGAGGAGCGGAAGGGGAAAGGGAGAAATAAAAGCATAAACGGGGGGAAATAGGATGGAGAAAAAGACACAGATAGAAATCATAACTGTGAATGTGAATGGGATGAACTCTCCCATAAAATGGAAGCAGGTAGCAGAATGGATTAAAAACCATAATCCTACAATATGCTGTTTACAAGAAACACATTTGAAACAAGGAGATACACACAGAGTAAAGGTAAAAGGCTGGAGTAAAATATATTTGCTTCAGCTAAAGTAAAAAAGAAAAAGCAGGGGTAGCAATCCTAATCTCAGACAAAGCAAAAGTAAAGATAGATTTAATTAAAAGAGATAGGGAAGGACACTATATTCTGCTAAAAGGCACCATAAACAATGAAGCAATATCATTGTTTAACATATATGCACCAAGTGGTATGGCATGCAAATTCTTAGAGGAGAGGTTAACAGAGTTCCAGGAAGAAATAGACAGAAAAACTATAATAATGGGAGACCTCAACCTCAAAATAAATAAGAAAGAATGTAAGGAGTGTGTTGGTAAACAAAATGGGCTCTTAGCACTCAGTTCAACCAAGTGCCCTTGAAGAGTTTGGCATTTTTTTTTCTTGATTAGATTTGGCATTCCTTGGTGACCTCTTTGCCTCAGGGGAAAGCCTAGTTTACACATGAGTTTGAGTGACATGTTTGGGACATCAGAGGCTTTTAGACCACGTGGGTTTAAGTTGCCTCTTTGGGACAATTCTAGGTCATGTGGTTGAGTTGCATGTGTGACTCACCCTTGACCCGTAAAAAAGATATAAAACCAGGGGTTGGCTTTCTCTTTTTCGGAGCTCTTACCCACAGCAGTGGTGGTGCACATGACTCTGGGCCAGCCCTTATTATGAGCTCCCAGGTTGAACCTAGATGTTTGTAACTATGAATTTTATTTGGGCTGTCTGTCAATGTTTGTAATTTGTTTGTATTTTGCTCTGAAGTTCAGAGTGATGGCTTTTTCCCCTGAACTAAGTGAATGGTATTTGTATGCTGAATTAAAGTAAACTTGCTAACCCCTTAACATTACTTTCCTTAGTAAAGCAGATGAAAAGAACCTGGGCTTTTGCAGTGTGCTGGTAGCATTCTTGTTGTTGGGCTTGTGTTGATCTTTCACCCCCACAACAGCTGCTAGCCAGATTGTTGAAACAAGGAGGTAAACAGAATTTTAGAAAAGGCAGATATAATAGACCTGTGGAGAAAACTGAATGAGGATAAAAAGTAATACACTTTCTTCTCAGGGGTACACAGCACATATTCAAAAGTTGACCATGAACTAGGGAGTAAAAACCTCACAATCCGGTGCAGAAAGGGAGAAGTAGTCAAAGCATACTTTTCAGATCATGATGTAATAAAAAATATTCGTAATAAAGAACCATGGAAAAATAAGCTAAAAATTAATTGGAAACTAAATAATCTAATTCTAAAAAATGAGTGGGCCAAAGAAGAAATCACAGAAACAATCGATAACATCATTGAAGAGAACGACAATAATGAGACAACATACCAAAACTTATGGGATGCAGCAAAAGCAGGTCTTAGGGGAACTTGTATATCTCCAAATGCTTACGTGAATAAAATAGAGAAAAAGTAGATCAATGAATTGGGCATGCAACCGAAACAGCTAGAAAAAGAACAAATTGAAAATCCCCAATTAAATACCAAATTAGAAATGCTGAAAATCAAAGGAGAGATTAATAAAATTGAAACCAAGAAAACTATTGAACTAATAAGTAAAACAAAGAGCTGGTTTTATGAAAATAAAAACAATAAAATTGATAAACTTTGGTCAATTCGATTAAGAAAAAAAGAAGAAAATCAAATTACCATTTTCAAAAATGAAAAGGGTTTTTGCACCTCTAATGAAGAGGAAATCAAAACAATAATTAGGAATTATTTTGGCCAATTGTATGCCCATAAACTTGACAACCTTAAGGATATGGATGAATATCAAAAACATGAATATCCCAGGTTAACAGAAGAGGAAGTAAAATTTCTAAATAACCCCGACTCAGAAAAAGAAATTGAGTCAGCCATTAATGAACTCCCTAGGAAAAAATCTCCAGGGCCAGATGGTTTTACATGTGAATTTTATCAAATACTTAAAGAACAATTAATTCCTATACTTTGTAGACTACTTGGGAAAATAGGTGAAGAAGGAGTCCTACCAAATTCGTTTTATGACACAAATATGGTACTAATACCCAAACCAGGTAGAGTCAAAACAGAGAAAGGAAATTATAGACCAATTTCCCTAATTAATATTGATGAAAAAATTTTAAATAAAATATTAGCAAAAAGATTGCAGCAACTTATCACCAGAATTATACACTATGACCAGGTAGGATTCATTCCAGGAATGCAAGGCTGGTTCAATATTAGGAAAACCATTAGCATAATTGACCATATCAACAACAAAGCTAGCAGAAAACATATGATCATCTCAATAGATGCAGAAAAAGCCTTTGACAAAATACAACACCCATTCCTATTAAAAACACTAGAAAGCATAGGAATAAATGGAGCCTTCCTTAAAATTATAAACAGCATCTACCTAAAACCATCAACAAGCATTATTTGTAATGGGGGTAAGCTAGATGCATTCCCAATAAGATCATGGGTGAAACAAGGATGTCCATTATTACCCCTACTATTCAATTTGGTACTAGAAATGTGAGCTGCAGCAATAAGAGAAGAAAAAGAAATTGAAGGAATTAGAATAGGCAAAGAAGAAACTAAATTATCACTTTTTGTAGATGATACGATGATTTACTTAGAGAATCAAGTAAAAAACTGCTCGAAACAAAAATAACTTTAGCAAAGTTTCAGAATATAAAATAAACCCACATAAATCCTCAGCATTCCTATACATTACTAACAAAACCCAACAGCAAGAGATGGAAAAAGAAATTCCATTCAAAGTTTCTGTAGACACTATAAAATATTTGGGAGTCTATCTGCCAAGACAAAGCCAGGGCCTATATAAACATAATTATGAAACAGTTTTCATGCAAATAGAGTCAGATCTAAATAAATGGAAAAAATATCAGTTGGTCATGTTTAGGCTGAGCTAATATAATAAAAATAACAATTTTACCTAAATCTATCTATTCAGTGCCATACCAATCGAACTACCAAAAAATTATTTTACAGAGCTGGATAAAATAATAACAAAATTCATCTGGAAGACCAAGAGGTCTAGAATATCTAGGGTATTAATGAAAAGAAATGCTAGGGAAGGTAGCCTAGCTATACCAGATATTAAACTGTACTATAAGGCAGCAGTCATCAAAACTACCTGGCTAAGAAACAGAGTGGTTGATCAGTGGAATAGGATAGGTACACAAGATGGAGAAGTCAACGACTATAGCAATCTCCTCTCTGACAAACCCAAAGTATCCAACATTTGTACTAAGAATTCACTATTTCACAAAAACTGCTGGGAAAATTAGAAAATAGTAGGGAAGGAACAGGGTATAGACCAATATCTTGCACCATATACCAAAATAAAGTCAAAATGGGTTCATGATTTAAGAATAAAGACTGATACTATAAGCAATTTGGGAGACCAAGGAATAGTTTACCTATCAGCTTTATGGCAAAGAAAAGAATTCCTGAGAAAATAATAGATAGAGAGCATTACAAAATGCAAAAGGGATAATTTGGATTATGTTAAATTGAAAAGGTTTTATATAAACAAAGCCAATGCAACAAAGATTAGGAGGGAAGCAGAAAATTGGGAGAAAATCTTTACAACTAGTGTCTCTGATAAAGGCCTCATCTCTAAAATATACAGGGAACTGAGCCAAATATATAGGAATACAAGTCATTCCCCAATTGAGCAATAGTCAAAGGGTATGAATAGGTAGTTTTCAGAGGAAGAAATTAAAGATATCTATAGGCATATGAAAAAATGCTTGAAATCACTGTGGATTAGAGAAATGCAAGTCAAAACAACTCTTAGGTACTGCACCTCTCCTGTCAGATTGGCTAAAATGACAAAACAGGAAAATGATAAATGCTGGAGAGGATGTGGGAAAATTGGAACATTGCTACATTGCTGGTGGAGTTGTGAAGTGATCCAGCCATTTTGGAGAGCAATTTGGGACCATGCCCAAAGGGCTATAAAAATGTTCCTACCCAGGGTGCAGAGCCAAAATGGTGGCTGGAAAGCAGGGAGTAGCGTGAGCTCTCTGCCAAGTCCCTCCAAAAACCTATAAAAATGGCTCTCAACCAATTCTAGAATGGCAGAACCCACAAAATAGCATAGGGAAGCAGGGCTCTAGCCCAGGACAGCCTGGATGGTCTCTGGGTAAGGTCTATCATGCACAGAGCTGGAGCAGAGAGGAGTGGAGCTGAGCAGAACAGAGAACAGCGTGGGCGGTGCAGACCAACCAGACCAGGAGCCAGGCAGAGCATGCCCTAGTGCCCCAAATCAGTGACCTGCAGCAGTTACCAGACTTCTCAACCCACAAACACCAAAGACAACAGAGAAGGTTAGTGGGAAAAGCTGCAGGAGTGGAAAGAGTTCGTGGGTTTGGCCACCACCCACAGGGCAGTGGAGGTCGGGCACCTACAGAACTACAGCTGCAGTTGCTTCTGGCCCCAGGCCCACCTGGTAGGAGGAATTAAGTGGCTGATCAGAACAGTAAAGAGCCTGCTGAAGATCTAAGTCCAGTCCAGGTTGGGGGTTCTTGGGGAAGGAGGAGTGCTGGTGTGGCAGAGCTAGAGCATCCCCCCGAAGCTTGGAACATGGTTCTCTTAATGCTACAAGCAGTCATACCCTACTGAAACATTCAAGGGTTAGGTTAGTTGGCTGGGAACATGGCCAGGCAGCGAAAACGCACCCAGATTCAGTCTCAGACTTTGGAATCTTTCTTTGGTGACAAAGAAGACCAAAACATAGAACCAGAAGAAGTCAACAAAGTCAAAGAGCCTACAATAAAAGCCTCCAAGAAAAACATG
>CM053626.1:150465089-150490093 GCA_028646595.1 Phalanger gymnotis | reverse complement strand
AACTGTTGGAAGCCAGCATTCCATACTGAGCCCCAGGCCCCTCAGAAAGATACGCACCGAACACCTGTTTCCAAGGACAGGCTTGCAGCAGTACGCTCCGCCCAGCAGATACTCCCTGGAAAATCCCCAGAGCCAACCTCCTCAGGTCCCCAACCCCCCTCCTTCTTGCTAGCTTGATAAAATACAGCCGTGAGCTGAATAAAGTGCTTTTTGCCAGCCACTGCTGTCTGTCTCTTGCTTCTTCTCTCTCACCTTTTCTTTTTCAGGCTGGGTCCTCCTCGAACCCCACGTTAACTGGCCCTGGTGGACAGGGCAGAGGTGGAAATGGGGAGAAAATCTGTAATTCAAACGCATGTGAAAATCAATGCTGAAAACTAAACATATTAAAAATTAAAAAAAAAAAGGTAAACAGGAAAGAGAAATCATAAGGCATTTAATAATGTTAAACTGTTTGGATTCCCACATGGGAAAATGGTACTTCTAACTCCTAAAATCTTTCTCATTATTAAGGCAGTCAGAAGGAGTATACATAGAGGGTATAGGTGTGAGTTGAATACGATGGGATGATTACGTAAAATAAAATAAGAAGGGGAAAAGAAGAAGTAGAATTTACATTGTGGTAAATTATCTCACACAAATGTGGTGCAAAAGAGTTTTTAAAGTAGAAGGGGCAGTCATTGGACCGTTATTCTCATTGAATCAGCTCAAAGAGGGAATATCATACTCACTTAGTTGGGCATACAAATCTGTCTTACATTAGAAGAGAGTAGAAGAGGATCATGATAGAAGGCAGAGTATATTCACGTAGGTAAAAGACAGAAGCAAAACATTTTTGAGGATCATATCAATAATGTTACTTGCAGCTACTGTGGAGGATATGGCCAATAACACCAGCACACAGAAGGGCTGCTAGCACAGATTCTTTGATTGGCTTTTCTAAAGGAAAGTGACTTTAGTGGGTTAACAACTTTAACTGAACACACGTATATTATTCACTTAGGTCAGTAGGAAAAGTCAGCACCCTGAACATCAGAGCAAATACAAACAGAAATTACAAAGAGAGAAAATGACACAAATCAACATACAGGCTTCTAACTATCTGATCATAGCAATGCATACATAGATATCAGAGAGAGAAGCACCAAAATCTACGTTTTCAAAGCCTGGGGCTCCTTAACAGCTACTCAGAGGCTTTTCTGGCCAAATCACATGAACACTTTTAATGTGTGAGACCCAAAGCAAAATGCTAACCTCAGAGTATATATACTGTTTCCAATCAAGGATTCTTGATTCAATCAAGGAGTCTTGATTCAAACAAAGGCAAAACTCAATCAAAGGCAGTTGACTGCCTTACTGCTAAGAAGCATTCCAAAAGAAAAAGCAGCACAAAGACCTGCTTTGCTTTCCATTATGAGGATAAATAAAGAGAAAAGAGAAAAAGAGCAGAACAAACAGGGAGAAAATAGAATGGAGGGAAATGCAGAGTTAGTAATCATAACTTTGAAAAATAATTTTACAGCAGTTTCTCTTGTAAAAAACACATTTCTTAGGTATATACAGAACTGAGCTAAATTTGTAGAAAATCAGAGCCATTACTCAGTTTTGAAATGGTCAAAGGATATGAACAGGCACTTTTCAGATGAAGTAATGAAAGCTCTCTAAAAATCATATAAAAATGTTCTAAATCTCTATTGATTAAAGACATTCAAATTAAAACAGCTCTGAGATATCACCCCACACATATCAAATTGTTCAATATAATAGAAAAGGAAAGTTACAAATGTTGGACAGGATGTGGAAAAAATGAGACAGTAATTAACTGTTGGTACAGATGTATGCTTGTTCACCTATCCTGTAAAGCAATTTGGAACTATGCCTAAAGGTCTTTATCTCAAAGAGAATTTTTTAAAAAGGTAAAAGGAGCTCTAGGTAAAAAAAATTATAGCAACTCTTTTAATGGTGAAAAAAGTTGAAAATTGAGGGGATGTCCATCAGTTGGGAAATGGAAGAACAAGTTGTTTAGTATGATTGTGATGGAATACTACTGTAATATAAGAAATGTCAAGTAAGATGCTTTCAGAAAAACCTGCAAAGACTTACATGATCTGATGCAATGTGAAATGAGAAGAACCAGAAGGACATTTTATATGGTGACTGCAATATTGCATGATAATCAAGTGTTAATGTTTTAACTATTCTCAGTAATACAATGATCCAGCACAAATCCTGAAAGACTTATGATAAAAAAAACCTACTATTCATTTCCAGAGAAAGAACTTATAGTCCCTGAAGGAAGATCAAAGCATACTTTTTTCTTTAAGTTATTTTTCTTCGGCTTTTGTCTGTTTTCTCTCACGACATGACTAACATGGAAATATGTTTTGCATGACTGCATATGTATAACCTATATCGAATTCCTTGCTTTCTCAATTGGGGAGGGGTAAAGAAAGAAGAAAGACAGAATGTCAAACTAATGTTTATGTGGATATTAAACATTGTTTTTCCATGCAATGGGGAAAAATAAAATAAACAAAAAAACCCAAAAATCTGAGGTACCAGCTCACATCCATCAGATTGGCTAATAAGAAAATACAGGAAAATGATAAATGTTGAAAGGGATGTGAGAAAAATGAAACACTATTACAACAGTGGTGGAGTTGTGAACTGATCTAGCCATCACAGAGAATAATTTGGAACTATGAACAAACGGTTATAAAACTGTGTGCACTACTATGTCCATATAGCAAAGAGATCATATGAAGGGAAAAGGACTGACATGTACAAAAATATTTTTAGCAGCTCATTTTGTGGTGACAAAGAATTGGAAATTGAAGAAATGCCTATCAATTGGGAAATGGCTAAACCAATTGTGGTATACGAAAGTAATGGAATACTATTGTGCTGTGAGAAATGATGAGCAGGTGGATTTCAGAAAAACCTGAAAGACTTATATGAACTGATGCTGAGTGAAGTGGGCAGAACTAGTAGAACATTGTACACAGTAACAGCAACATTGGGGATGATCAGTGATGATAGACTTTGATAATTAGATCTTCTCAGCAATACAATGTGGAAATATTTTTAACATGATTGTACATGTATAATGTTTATTAAATTGCTTGCGGTCTTGAGGAAGGGGGGGAGAGAAGGAAGGAGAAAAATTTGGAACTCGATATCTTACAAAAAACATCAATGTTGAAAAAAGAAAAAAGAAAATACTTATAAAATATTTTCTATGAAGAAAAAATTGTTTGATATTTCAGTATGTCACTCATTTCATCAATATGAATGTTTGTTCCATCACCATTATCCATGTCACTTTATCATGTGACTCATCCATATTCTCAGACAGTGTGTCCATGCTACATTCTAGGGGTCAGTCTCTTGGTCTTCTGACATTTTGTGGATACAAATGCAGTAAGAAAGCTGTTAGCACTTATTTTGTCCACATCAACATAATATTTTTGGTTTTTAGACAATACATCTGTTATATGAAATTGAAACTGTTTTTACAAATGATTTATGCCTACTTTACATCTTTACGTACCCTTTCCAGTGACATAGAATTGCAATACCAAAGATGATAGTAGAGAAAGTAACTCAATAAAAATATTCCAACATTTCCCTCCAAACTATTTTAATATAACGTCTCAGATTGAATTCTAGAACAAAAGAGTCAACAAAAAATCATTGTATAATATCTTTCCAAGACAACTTACAAAGCTGGAAGGTGAGGTCTGTGATACCAGGGTGCTGACCAACCTGGTGTGTGACAGAAGTGCTAGCAATTGGCCTTGCAGGTAGAAGCTGTAGGAGATCTCAGCCCAGAGAAAGTGCGGGTGGGGGTGGGAAGTCAGACAACTAGTCAAAAAGAGACTATGAGAGATCATTGTTGATACTGGTTGCATAAGTTGGTGCTGTTTGACAACTATATTGCCCACACATAGTTCTGGTTCATGTTCTGATTCACTCTTCCAGGGCAGGGAGAACCCATTGTGGTCCTTCACAAGGGAGCAGAGATCCTGGTCATAGTCCTAAAGAAGAGAGGAGCACTACTTGTTGTGGTGTCAAGAAATAGGGGGACCTGGTCATAGTTTCCGGGCAAAGAGGAGCAGTCATTCTGGTTGCTACAGGGAAGCAAGAAACCTTCCCAGGTAAAGACCAAAGAATAGTCCAAGAAAGCCGTGAATACAATTTTATAAGGATCACACCACCTTGGAAGCACAGACAAGTGGCAGATCCCCATAATTCTGATCATGGCTTTCAGATACTCCAATATTTTTTTTAATTTTTAAATTATCTCTCCTGGATCTATTTTCCAGGTAAGAGGTTTTTCCAATGAGATATTTCGCATTGTCTTCCATTTTTTCATTCCTTTGGTTCTGTTTTATAATATCTTGATTTCTCATCAAGTCACTAGCTTCCACTTGCTCCATTCTAAATTTTAAGGTAGTATTTTCTTCAGTGGTCTTTTGGACTTGCTTTTCTGTTTGGCTAATTCTGCCTTTCAAGGCATTCTTCTCCTCATTGGTTTTTTGGAGGTCTTTTGCCATTGGGGTTAGTCTATTTTTTAAAGTATTATTTTCTTCAGTATTTTTGGGGGTCTCCTTCAGCCAGTCATTGACTTGTTTTTCATGGTTTTCTCATATCACTTTCATTTCTCTTCCCAATTTTCCTCTACTTCTCTAAATTGTTTTTTTAAATCCTTTTTGAGCTCTTCCATGGCCCGAGACCAGTTCATGTTTTTTTTTTTCTTGGAGACTTTTGCTGTAGGCTTTTTGACTTTGTTGACTTCTTCTAGCTGTATGTTTTGGTCTTCTTTGTCACTAAAGAAAGATTCCAAAGTCTGAGTCTGAATCTGAGTGTGTTTTTGCTGCCTGGCCATGTTCCCAGCCAACTTACTTGACCCTTGAGTTTTTCACCAGGGTATGACTGCTTTTAGAGTATAGAGTGCTTTGTCCCAAACTTGAGGGGCTGCGCTGTTGTTGTCAGAGCTATTTCTACATAGCAAGCTCTGCCACACCAGTGCTATTCCTCCCCCAAGAACCACAAACCCATAGCAGACTAAGATCTGAGCAGGCTCTGTACTCCCGCTCAGATCCATCTCTTAATTCCTCCCACTAGGTGGGCCTGAGGCCTGAAGCAACTGCAGGTATAGTTCTGTAGCTGCACCACCTCCACTGCTCCTGTGGTGGTGGCCAAACCCCAAACTCCTTTCACTCTGTCCTCAGCAGTTTTTCCATCTAACCTTCTCTGTTGTCTTCAGTATTTGTGGGTTGAGAAGTCTGGTAACTGCCACAGCTCACTGATTCAGGGCGCCAGGGCCTGTACCACCCAGCTCCCAATCTGGTTGGTCCAGGCACAGCCCACAACTGGACTCTGCTCTGCTCCCAGCTCTGTGTGATAGACCTTACCCCGCAAGCATCCAGGCTTTCCTGGGCTGGAGCCCTGCTTCCCTCTGCTATTGTTCAGAGCCATTTTTAAAAGGTGTTTGGAGGGACCTGGGGAGGGAGCTCATGCAAGTCCCTGCTTTCCAGTTGCCATCTTGGCTCCACCACCCCCCATACCCATAATTCTGAAAACAACATGAAAAAGCCTGAAACTTGGAACACTATCTTCTCACTCCTAGCTCAGTATAAGCCAACTTTAACATAAAATTCAAATCAAGTAATATGCTGTAAAAATGAACAAACAACAACAAAACCCTTAATCATAAAAAGCTATAGTGGAAACAGGGAAAACAAGATGAAAACTCAAAAAAACTGTAACAAAGAAAAAAAAAACACATACAAGCAAAGTGTCAAAAGAAATGACAAATGGATGAAAGCTCAACAAGAGTTCCTAAAAGATTTAAATAAATAGATAAGAATGGCAGAGAAAAATTGAGGGGAAATGAGGATGATAAAAGAAAATTATGAAAACATTTAACATCTTCATCAAAAAGGCACAAAAAATATTAAAGAAAGTAGTATCTTAAAGAACAGAATTGGCCTAATGTCAAAAGAGGCACGAAAATTCAATTAAAAATCCTAGAATAGACTAAATGGAAAAGGAGGTACATAAACATTGAAGAAAATAACTTAAAATTATAATTGGGCAACTGAAAACCAATGATTCCACAAGACATCAAGAAAAAAAAAATTTAAAATCAAAAGATTGAAAATATAAAAGAAACATCTCATTGGGAAAAAGTGACTTGCCTTGAAAACATTGAGGAGAAGCAATTTTAAAATTATCGGTCTGTCTGAAAGCCATGATAAAAAAAAAGCCTAATCATATTTCAAGTTATTATAAAAGAAGACGAGGCTGATATCCTAGAAACACAGAACAAAATAGATATTGAAAGACACCACAAATCACCTCCCGAAAGAGATCTCAAAATTAAACTCCTAGGAATATTACAGCCAAATTCCAAAGCTCCAAAGTCAAGGAGAAAATATTGCAGGCATCCAGTAAGAAATAATTAAAATATCATAGAGCTGAAATGAGGATCACACAATATTTAGCATCTTCCACATTAAAAGAATAGAAGGTTTAGAATAGGATATTCCAGAAGGCAATAGAGCTAGGATTACAACCTAGAATTGCCCATCAGTAAAACTGAGTTTAATGCTTCAGGGGGGAAAATGGACACTTAATGAAATATAGCACTTTCAAATATTCCAGATGGAAGGACCAGGGTCTAATGAAAAATGTGACATTCAAACACAAACCTCAAGAGACACATAACAAGTTAAACATGAAAAATTAATCATAAAGAACTCAATAAAGTTAAACTGTTTAGATTCCTATGTGGCAAGATAATGTATGTTACACCTAAGAAATTTATCATTATTAGGGCAGTAAGAATGAGTCTACATAGACAGAAGGCATAGTTGTGAGTTGATTATATTGGAATGAACCCCCCAAAAATGAAGCATTGAAAAAGAGAGATGCACTGGGAAAAGGAGGAAGGCAGTGGAGGAATGGGGAAAATTATTTCACATTGAAGAAGCTGAAAGGAAAAGCTATTATACTGGAGAGGATAATGTAGGGGTGGTAGGCAATTCTTGAAACTCACACTTATTAGAATTGGTTCAAAGAAAGAAAAAATCTATCCACAAATATTGATATCTATAGATAGACAGATGCTAGATAGATAGATAGATAGATAGATAGATAGATAGATAGATAGATAGATAGATAGATAGACAGACAGACACATTCACATTGCATTGGATATATCTTACCTAAAGGAAGTAGGAGGGGAAGGGGAATGATAACAGGAAGAAGGGATTAAGGGAAGCAGCAGTCAGGAGCAAAACTGACTTTTGTGAGCAGAAACAGTGAAAAGAAAGAAAGATAAAGAGAAGAAAATAGAATAGAGGAAATATAGTTAATAATCATAATTTTTAATATGAATGAGATGAACTTAACCATAAAACTGAAACAAATAGCAAAATTATTAGAAATCGGAAAGTTGTTTACAGGAGAAACATTTGAAACTGAAAGTGCTGGAACAGAATCTATTATGTTTTGACTGAAGTTAAAAAAAAAGCAGAGATGACAGTCAGGATCTCAGACAAAGCATAAATAGATCAAATTAAAAGAAAGAATCTGTGAAATTATATTTTTGCTAAAAGGTACTATAGATAGGCAGCAAGGCTGGATGAATAGAGTTAGGCCTGAAGTCAGGAAAACATCCTGAGTTCAAATCTGGCCTCAGATACTTATTAGCTGTGTGACCCTGGGTAAGTCACGACCCTGTTTTCCTCTTTTGCTAATCTGTAAAATGAGTTCCAGAATGCAATGGTAAGCCACTCTAGTATCTTTGCCAGGAAAACATGAAATTGAGTCAGAAAGAGTCAGACATGACTGAAATGACTGTTCAACAACAATTGTAGACAGCGAAGTACTATCAAAAATTTTCACAGTAAGTTTCTCTGATAAAGGCCTTATTTCTAAAATACATAAAGAACTGAATCAATGTTATCGAAATGAGATATTCCCCAATTAATAATCAAATGATATAAATAGGCAGTATCCAGAAAAGATACCTTTAATATTTAAAAAAAATATATGTCCTAAATCGCTATTGGAGAAATGCAAATTAAAAAAAAACTTTTAGTTTCTACTTCACATTTATCAGAAATAACAATCACTGGAGGAGATGAGGCAAAAATAGGTACATTGAGGGGGTTGTGAATTCATCCAGCCATTCTGGAGAATAACTTGGAACTATACCCAAAGTGCTACAAAACTGTGCATACTCTTTGATCATGCAGTACCACTACCAGGTCTGTACGTCCAAGAGATCAAAGGAAAGGGTAAAAGATGCATATGTACAAAATATTTATAGTGGCTATTCATATGGTGGCAAAGAATTGGAATTTGAAGCCTTGACCATCAATTGAGAAATGGCTAGACAATTTGTAGTATATGATTTTGGTGGAATACTATTGTGCTTTAAGAAATGAAAAACCTGGGAAGATATATATGAACCGATGCAAAGTGAAGTGAGCCTAACCATGAGAATGATCTATCATACAGATTAAGAGTAATTTTGTAATAACGATCAATCATAAAAGACTTAGCTACTCTGATCAATACAATGACTCAAGAAAATTCTGAAGCAATCATGATGAAAAGTATTATTCACTTCCAGAGAGAGAGAACTGATGAACTGTAAGTGAAAACTAAAGTATAATTTTCTCTTTTTGTTTTTCTTGTTTTCTTTTAACATGACTAAATATGGAAATGTGTTTTGCATGATTTCATATGTATAACATATATTGCTTGTCTTTTCAATGGGTTGGGAAAAGATTGGAGAGAGGGAGAGAATTTAGAATTGAAATTTTTAAAGAGAGAAAAAAATTATTTTCCAAAAAAATAAAATTTCAGTGCATAGGAGACCATAGAATTCCTTTATTCAGAGCCATAGAGCAACATTGATATAATTAATATAGATAGATACAGTTACAACTATATACATATATACATATATATTATATATATATATTCATTCATTCATTTATTCATGCGTGTGTCTATACATTGTGTGTCTATCCAATAGCTATTTCCTTTCATGGAATATTTTGGCTGAAATCTTTTTAGTGATTATGATTCTTCATACATTAGTCCCTGCAATGTTTTGGCACTGATTGATGCTGTCAAGTGATACTGTTGGTAGTGTGGCTAGGCTTGGAGTTAAGAATACCAGAGTTCAAATCCAGCCTCAGAATACTACTACCTGTACCACCCTGGGAAAATCACTTAAACACTATGTACCTCAGTTTTCTCCCATGTGAAAAAGAGACAGTAGTAGCAATTTCCTTCCAGGATAGTTGTGAAAATGAATTTATATTTGCAAAGTGCTTTAAAAATTTTTAAATGCTATATAAATACTATCTATTATGATGATAATGAAATCGCTGAAATTGAATAAAATCATCTTTAAAATATCATGGTAAGTTCTCTTGTTTTCATTGTCAAATTTGAATGAACAGGAGCTCCTATTCATATTATACCTGAATTCTATAAAAGAAACAAGGTAGGGTTAAGAGTCTAATGAGGGCTCTTTTTTAAGAAAGAGCCCTCATTAGACTCTTAACCCTACCTTGTTTCTAATGTATTTCTGATTACTAGAGGTCTTTGAGTACTTGTTAGGTATATTATAGAAAGAATTATCATTCAGGTAGGATTTGGACTAAGTGGCCTCTGAAGTCCTTTCCAACTCTGAGATTCTATTAAAATAAAACACACAGAGATAGGATACTATAACACTCCCTGTGAATTTAAATATCAATCTTTCTTTGTCCTTATTAATATTTATTAACTGGGACTTTATTAGCAACATAAAAAGGTGAAAAAATATGAATGTCACACAATGATTTTTTTTTATTACATTGCTATACTTGCATGCTGATTGCTTCCATTTCCAGGATGAAAGATGATTGCAGAGGTACAAAGTTGATTGCTAAGTTGTGGTCAGTGCTTTAAATAGCTGTATTTTGCATATTAAGAAGCCACTGAGAGTGGAGATGAAAGAAAATTCAAAAAAAATACCAAAACTAGACAAAAGAAACTTTTAATTTAATCAGAAAGTTTCCAAAAGACAAAGCACTAGGCCAAGAACATAATAAACTCTTAAGAAATTTGAGTATAGAATTGATCTCCATTTCATGGATGTCTTCTACATTAAAAAGCTGAAAAAGCCCATTACATTATTTTCTTCAAAATGGAGAGTAGGAAATTTATGATGTGATGAGAGAAAAAAAAACATTGTGGGAGTTTCTGTAATATAGTCTGCAGACATGCTAATACTTTGATTTGAACTTGAATTTTGTTCTAGGATTTAGGTTTCTTTTCTTCTTTTTTAATATTTCTGCATAATATGAAAAAAATTCAAATCTATATTCATAGTGGATACAGTATCCAGTTTGGAGTCAGGAAGACTCATCTTCTTGAGTTCAAATCTGGCCTCAGACACTCATTAGCTGTGTGACTCTGGACAAATCATTGAATTCTGCTTACCTCAGTTTCCTTAAGTGGCAAACCACTCCAGCATCTTTGCCAAGAAAATCCCAAAGAGGATCATGAAGAGTTGGACACAACTGAAATAAATGAACAATAAATATCTGTATCATCCAAATCAATTCCTATAGCTATAACTAAACCTATTTCTATCTCTGTATTTATCTTTATGAGAAACAGGATGATTACAGAGAGAGGGCTGGCTTTGGAGTTAGGAAAGGTCTAAGAAATGTTTGAGCAAAATTTCTGTTCTGTGACCACAGAGAAGTAATTTGGCCTTATAGTGGTTCAAGTAACTGTCCAGTCAATCCATCATTTAAGAAACATTTACAAAAGGTCAGCCATATACCAGAAATTTTGCTGATCCTTAGGATAAAGAGACAGAGGTGAGGCATTCTTTAACTTAAAGGAACTGACAGTCTAATGAATTTTCAAAAAAAAAAAAGACAGTTTTAAAGCTTTTTATTTTATGCTAGGAATTATGCAACAAGATTACTGAGCAATATAGTTCCTGCCTCAAAGGACCTGACATTCTAAAACCTAGAGGAGTGGTGTTTTATTCAGGAAAATTACAGTGATAGGTCCAGAACTTGCAGGGCAATGGATCAGGCAGGTAGCAAAAGCATAGCAGATGCATATTGTGGCTGTTCAGTTGTGTCTGACTCTTTGTGACCCTATGGACCATAGTACCTCAGGCCATTTTATACTTCACTTTCTCTAAAGTCTATCTAAATTCAAATTCATTGTTTCTGGGATGCTCTCCTTCTCATCCTCTGCCACCCCTTTTTCTTTTGCCTTCAATCTTTCACAACATCAGAGTCTTTCCCATCTTTGAATTATGTGGCCAAAGCATAGAAGCTTCAGCTACAGTATTTGAATGACCTGAATGAATTTCTTCAAGTATGGACTAATTCAATCTGTTTTCTATAAAAATAACTTTCAAAAGTTTTCTCTAACACTAGAATTCAAGTGCATCAGTTCTAGGGTGCTCAGCTTTCTGTACAATCCAACTTTCACAGCCGTACATTGCTACTAGACTAGACATATCTTTGTCAGTGTACACAAAATATATACACAATATATAGGTACACAAAAATAGATACACAAGAGATAAAAATAATGGTAGTGGGTAGGAATCAGGAGAGTGCTCATACTTGAGCTAAATTTTGGAGGACACTAGGGATTCCAAGAATGTAGAATTAAAAGCAAGCATTTCAATTATAATAGTTAACTCTTGAACATTTTATATTTTTTAATTTATCCTCTATTGTATGCTGTTCTGTTAGCAAATAATTATGCTTCATGATAGGTCCTGATTCTTCTATGTATTTCTTCAGGTTTTGTTGTGATTTAACAATGCTAATGTAATACTCTTTGATTTGATTTACTGCCCTCTTCTTCAATTTTAAAAATTATTTAATTATTTTTAATACTCTTTACTTTTGAAATTTTGGGTTCTAAATTCTTTCTGTTTCCCCTGCACTTTCCACACTCACTGAGAAATAAGCAATATGATATTAATTATACATGTGAAGTCATGTAAAACATATTTACATATTAGCTATATTACAAAAATTAAAATGACAAAATTATGCTTCATTTTGCCTTGAGTTCATCAGTTCTTCTTCTCTCTCTGGAGGTGGATAGATTTTTAACATCACAAATTCTTTGTCATAGGCTTGGATCATTGTATTGATCACAGATGAACATCATTACAATATTGTTGCAGTGTAGTACAATGATATCCTGGATCTGCTCACATCATTTTGCATCAGTTCAAGATCTTCTCTTTATTTTCTGAAACCATACTGGTAATCATTTATTATAATAATACCCCATCAAAATCTTATGCCATAACTTCTTTAGTCATTCCCCAATGATTGAGCACATCCTTAATTTCCAGTTTTTCCACCTCAAAAAGATCTGTTATGAATATTTTTGTGCTTGTACATCTTTTTTCATACTCTTTAATTTCTTTAGGGTACAGACTTAGTAATGGTATTGATGGGTCAAAGGATGTGCATAGTTTTATATCCCTTTTGGGTATAATTCCAAATTGTTCTCTAGAATGGTTCAACCAGTTTCCAAATCCACCAACAGGTCATTAATGCATTTATTTCCGATCAATGCCTCCAGCATTTGTCATTTCTGATAGGTGAAAGAAGGTATCTCACATTTGCTTTAACTTACTTTTTTCTTAGTGGTTTAAAGCATTTTATATGATTTTTATAGATCTTTGATTTCTTCTGAAAATTTTCTTATCATTTGACCATTTATCAATCATGAGATGGCTTTTTTAATATTTTACTCAGTTTCCCATTTATTTGAAGAAAGAAAATGTTTTTTATCAAAGAAACCTGTTATAAGTATTTTATATTGTATTATTTCATCATCTATGATATATTTTAGAAAAATAGTTTCCCTAATTATCTCTTTTAATTAGGTCTAATTTTGTTTTTACTTTGAGATCATAATTTCTTCCCTTGCCTTTTTTACTTCATTTGAGACATAAGAGCTTCTGCTACAACCCCTTATTTTAATGTTATATGTATCTTTATATTTCAAATGTTGTTTTTCTTCTTAATAACAATATTATAGGATTCTGATGCCTAATCCATCTGCTACTTGCTTCACTTTTTATGTGAGAACACATCCCGTTCACCTTTGCTGTTATGATTACTAATTGCATATTTTTCCCATCCCATTTTCTCCTGTTTATTCTTCTCTTTCTTTTAGCCTCTCCTTTCTTGAAAATTTGTTTTGTTTCTATCCACCATCTCTCTTAATCCCTCCTCCTCTTTTTTCATTGCTCTACTTCTTCCAATGTTCCTCTTTCCCTCCAAGTTCCCTGTTAGGTATGATAAATTTCTACATGCAACTGAGTGTGTTGGGTTCTCATTTTGAACCAGTTCAAATAAGACTGAGGTTCAAGAATTGCCCCCCACCGCTACATTTCTCCCTTCATTGTAAAAACTGTTCCTTCCTGTGTCTTTTATATAAGATAAATTTCCCCATTCCTCCAGTGCCTCCCCAACTCTCCTAGTGCTCAAAGCTTCATTTTTTAATATCATTTCAGTATAATCAACTCACAACCATAGTCTCTGCTTATGTAGACTCCATATAATTACCTCAGTAATGATAATTTTTTAGGAGTTACATGTATCATTTTCCCATATGGGAACCTAAGCAGTTTAAATTTATTGAGTTCCTTAAGATTAATTATTCATGTATAACTTGGTATGCCTCTCTTGAGTCTTGTGTTTGAATTTTTAATTCAGTCCTGGTCTATTTATATGGAATATTATCAAGTACTTTATTTCAAGAGGTGATGGCAGAGTAAAGGCAGGGACTGACCTGAAATTTCTCACAAACACCTCCAAATGCCTTTAAATAATGACTCTAAACAAATTCTAGAGTGGCAGGCCTCACAAAAAGACATAATGAAACAATTTTACAGTCGAAGACAACTTAGAAGGATGGCAGGAAAGATCTGCTGCACCAAGGTGAGAAAGGAGCACAATCCAGAGCAGGCCACGCCAGGACAGACTGGGCCCTAGCAAACTAGGAAGAGACCTGGGGATGATTGAATTACTGGGAGCAGTGGTGGTTTCAAGAGCTCTCAGCCCAGAGATGCCAAAAACAACATAGAAGGTCAGCAGGAAAGGTCTGTAACACCTGGGTGAGGCAGAGCACTATCACAGCAGAGCTTGTGCCCCCATTAGAGTAGAGACCTTCCTCACAGTTCCAAGAAAGAAAATAGTGCTTATGTTCACTCATAGACCAGAGCACAGGCATGGAGAGTAGTAAACATATCTCTCCTTAGATCATGCCACCTTGGAAAACTGAAAATTTAATATCTCTAGAAGAGTCTCTGAAAATAGCTGCACAAACACCCTGAAGATTGAGAGAGTCATTCCTCCACCCTGGAAGCAGAGCCCCATTTTAACAAAGAAGTAAAAGACAATATATCGGTAAGGCAAGATTCATGACCAGGAGGATAACCATAAACATGCCTGAATAGTTAAGAATTGTAAGGTATGAAAAACTATGTAGAAGGCAGGGGAAGTACAACATTTATTTAGACTCCAGAGGACCAAATCTGAGAACCAAAGCCCCCAATTAGATATAGTAGGAATTATATTTCAAAACCAGTAAGCCCACCTCAATGGAGTAACAAGGAAATTAAAGCACAGTATTACAGCAAGAAACTAAGTCATCCTGTAACCTTCCCCCACGCTATGGCCTTCCTGTAAACAGTCACTTATGAACCCTAACTCTCCACTCAGCACTCTCACTGTAGCCCTGTTGATTCTGAGTTCCTGCTCTTTTTCCTCGGGCTGAATTCTGATTCCTGTAGCTCTCTGCAGATTCTGCTCTTTGATATCCACAACTCTCTTGTTCTGCACCTTCTGCTCTACAGTCTCTCTCAATGCTGGCTTTCCCTCAATGTCTGCTGCCTCAATGTCTTCTTCATGTCTTCTTCTGAATTCTGCTGCTCTCAATTCTGATGCTCTTAGTTCTGCTCTCAGTGCTGCTTCCCTTCAATTCTGCTACTCTTCAATTCTGGGCTCTCCTTTTAAACAGTCCTAACTGGCATCTGATTGGATAGAACTTAGATCTCTGATTGACTGAATTCAGGATTGACTCAAATAGTGCACATACTATTGATTCTGGCCTTAGCAACTCCCCTTAGGGTTCTGAGGGCTTCACGCCCACATCAGCTTAGCACCTAGTAAGTAGAGGTTTTAGGCCTACTTACAAAGAAAGATATAATCAAGTTTTCCAATGTAGGCCCAACTAGGGCCTATTGAATGGATGGGGAAGATCTTCAATCACATTAATACTACAGACAAATAATAGTATGGGAAAATGAGGGAAAAAAAGAAAAAAATTTGAGCATAGAAAGCTATGTTGGTGACAAAAAAGATCAAAACACACCCTCAGAAAAAGATAACAAAGTCAAATTTCCTGCATCCAAAGCCTGTGAGAAAAAAAAAATCAAATTAGTCTCAAGCCATGGAAGAGCTCAAAAAAGATTTTGAAAATAAGGTAAGAGGAGAGGAAAAATTCACCAGAGAAATGAGAGTGATGCAAGAAAATCATGAAAAGAAGAGTGTAAATAGCTAGGTAAAGGAGACACAAAAAATACTGAAGAAAATCACTAAAAAGAAAAAAAAAACAAAGCAAAACAGACTAGTCCAAATGGTAAAAGTGGCACAGAAATTCACTGAGGAAAATAATCCTTAAAAAGTAGAATTGGTCAAATGGAAAAAGAAGTCCAAAAACTCATTGAATAAAATAATTCCTTAAAAATTGGAATGGATGAAATGGAAGCTAATGACTTTATGAGAAATCAAGAAATAATAAAATAAAACAAAAAGAATGGAAAAAATAGAAGACAATGTGAAATATCTCATTGGAAAAACAACTGACCAGGAAAATAGATCCAAGAGAGATAATTTTAAAATTATCAGACTACCTGAAAGCCATGATCCAAAAACGAACTTAGACATCATCTTTCAAGAAATTATCAAGGAAAACTGCCCTGATATTCCAGAACAAGACAGTAAAATGAAAATTTGAAAGAATTCAATCAACTCCAAAAATAGTTACCAAAATGATAATTACCAGAAATATTATAGCAAAATTCTAGAGCTCCCAGGCAAAGGAGAAATTGTTGCAAGCAGCCGGGAAAAAAGAAAAACTTAAGTATCATGGAGTCATAGTAAAACGGAAGATTTAGCGGCTTCATCATTACAGGATCAGAGGGCTTGTAATATGATATTATGGAGGGCAAAAGAGCTAGGATTGTAACTAAGAATCACCAGCCCAGCAAAATTGGGTATTAGCCTTCAAGGGGAAAAATAATAATTCAATGAAATAGAGGACTTTAAAGCATTCTTGATGAAAAGACCAGAGCTGAATAAAAAATTGACTTTGAAATACAGATTGTAGAGAAAATAAAAAGGTAAACAGGAAATGGAAATCATAAGGGGCTTAATAAAGTTAACCTGTTTACATTCCTAAATGGGAAGATACTTATAACTCATAAAACTTTCTTATTATTAAGATAGTTAGAAAGAGTCTGTATAGACATAGGGCACAAGTGGGATTTGAATATGAATGGATAATAGCTAAAAAAAAAAAACAAATGAAGGAGTGAAAAA
Source organism: Phalanger gymnotis (assembly GCA_028646595.1). NCBI lineage: Eukaryota > Metazoa > Chordata > Mammalia > Diprotodontia > Phalangeridae > Phalanger > Phalanger gymnotis. Next base: position 150,473,414 of record CM053626.1, on the reverse strand, counting down.
GGAAAGAACTGGGAAAAAGAGAAAGGGAGATTCAGGTTGAGGTACATTATCTCACATAAAAGAGGCAAGAAAAAGGATTTTACTGTTGAGGGGAAGACAGGGAGTTGTGACGGAGTGAGTGAACTTTACTCTCATCATAATTAGCTTAAATAGGGAATAGAAATATGGTATAGAAATCTAATTTACCCTATAGGAATACAGGAGGGGAAGGAGATAAGAGAATCGGGGAGGAGTGATAGAGGAGATGGAAGATAGGGGTAGTTTGTAGTCAAAAGCAAAACCCTTTAGCAATAGTAACTGAAAACAAATTGAAGCAAGTTTTTCGATAAAAACCTTATTTCTTAGACATATAGAGAGCTGAGCCAAATTTATTTAAAAAAAGAGTGATTCCCCAGTTGATAAATTATCAAGTGACATGAACAGTTTTCAGGTGAAATAATCAAAGCTATGCTTAGCTATATGAAAAAAAATGCTCTAACTCACTATTAATTAGAGAAATGTAAATTAAAACAATTTTGATGTACTATCTCATAAACAGCTAATTGGCTAATAGGACAGAAGAGAAAAATAACCAATGTTGAAGGAGAAAAATAAGACATTAATGCATTGTAGGTGGAGTTGTGAATTCATCCAACCATTCTGCAGAGCAATTTGGAACTTTGTCCAAAGGGCTATGAAACCATACATACCTTTTGATCTAGCAATACCACCACTAGGTCTTTATTCCAAAACAGAAAATAAAAGAAAAGGACTTATGTACAAAACTATTTATAGTAGTTCTTTTCTGGGGGCAAAGAATTGAAATTGAGGGGATGCCCATTAATTGGGGAAGGGATGAACTAATTATAGTATGTGATTATGATCAATGCTATTTTGCCCTAAGAAATGATGAGTAGGGTGGTCTCAGAAAAACCTGGAAAGACATACATGAGCTTATGCGAAGTGAAATGTACTATGTACAAAGAAACAGTAAAAATGTATGGTGATCAGTTTTGAATAACTCAACTGTTCTCAGCAATACAATGATCCAAGACAACTCTGAAGGACTTATGATGAAAAATGCTATCTGCCCCAGAGAAAGACCTGATGGTGGTTGAATACAAATTGAAATGTACTCTTTTTTTGCTTTCCTTATTTTTCTTTAGGTTTTTTTCTGTTTGTTTTCTTGGTCAATGTTTTCTTTCACAACATTACTGTTATAGAAATGCTTTGTATGACTACACATGTATAAGCTGTATCAAAATGCTTGACTTTTCAATGAAAGGGACCATGGGTGGGGAGGAAATACAGAACTCGAAGTTTAAAAAATGAATGTTAAAAATGTGTTTATTTGTAACTGGAGAAAATAAAATAAAAATAAATGAAAAGTTTCAGATGTATCAAAGAAATAAATATAAGAGGAATTTTGATACCTCAAAAATCTTTTAAAAACAATAAGTGCAAAATAAAAAGGAGGTCTGTATTTCCTTAAAAGACCATTTACCCCTTGAATAATTATACTCAGTTTTGCTGATAGGTGATTCTAGGTTGTAATCCTAGTTCTGCTGCCTTCTGGAATATCTTATTTTATGCCCTCTATTCTTTTAATGTGGAAGATGCTTTGATCTTGCATAATCCCAACTTTGACTCCATGATTTGTTTCTTTCTAGATGTCTGCAATATTTTCTCTTTGACTTGGGAGCCCTGGAATTTGCCTATAATATTCCTGGGAATTTTAATTTCAGGATCTCTTTCAGGAGGCAATTGGTGGATTCTTTCAATATCTATTTTGCCTTTGGTTTCTAGGATATCAGCCCAGTTTTCCCTCATAATAGAGTTTAGGCTCTTTTTCTTATCATGTTTTTCAGGCAATCCAATTATTTTGTAATTCTCTTGCCTCAAACTATTTTCCAGGTCATAGTTTTCAAATGATACATTTTACATTTTCTTCTATATTTTCATTTTTTTGATTTGTTTTTTTTATGTCTTGTAGAGTCATTAGCTTCCACTTATCCATTCTAATCCTTAAAGAATTATTTTCTTCATTGAGTTTTTTTGGAGGGAAGGGGGTAAGGCAGGGCAATTTGGGTTACATGACTCATTCAAGGTCATACAGCTAGTACGTTGGTCAAGTGTCTGAGGCAGGATTTGAACTCAGGTCCTCCTGACTACAGGGCTGATGCACTACTCACTGTGCCACCTGGTTGCCCCTAATGAGTTTAAAAACAAAACCTGCTTTTTAATTTGGCCAATTTTGCTTTTTAAGGAGTTGCTCTCTACAATGAATTTTTGCATTTTTTTTTCTATTTAGCCCATTCTTCTTTTCAATGGATTTTTGTGCCTCTTTTTCCATCTGGTCTTTTCCTTTTTATAATGTGTTATTTTCATCAGCATTTTTGTGCCTCCTTCCCAGCTCTTTATTCTTTTTTTCATTATTTTCATGTATTAATCTCATGTCTTTTCCCAATTTTTTTCTCTCACTCTCTTATTTAATTTTAAAAATACTTTTTGGCCTCCTCCTTGAGTTCTTTTTGTGCCTGAGATTGATTCAGTTTTCTTTGAGGCTTTGAATGTAGTGTTTCAAAATTTGTTGTTTTCTTCTGAGTTTTTGTTTTGCCCTGTCACAATAATAGCTTTCGATGATCATCATTTTTTTCTGTTTTTTTTCTTTTTCTTATGACCCCGCAGCAGCTGCTAGCCACATTGTTGTCACATTTGCTCCTTCTTCCTTATCTATTTCTTGACTTTGAACTTGATGCTAAAGTCAGAGTCTATTCCTGAAGTGGGGGGGAGGGGAGGCACTGTCCCAAACTTCAGGTTTTTTTGTACAGCTCTTTTTAGAGCTGCTTCTGGGAGTCTGTAAGTTTTTAATTTCTATCAAGGTGGTATGATCTAAGGATACTTGGGTTTACTATTCTCTTGACCTGTGCACTGGTCTATGAGCAACCACAAGCACTCTTTTCAACTCTGGAACTGTGAACAGTATCCCTGCTTTCCTTTGGGTACAAGTTCAGGTCTACTAGTGCTCCTCTTTGCCCTGGGATTGTAATCCAGGATGGTGTAGTTGTAATCAGAGTGGGGCTTTTTGCTATTCTTGTCTTAAGTGCCTTTAATGATCCTGGCCTTTGTGCTAATGGGGCTGGTAAAGTGGGATCTTGCCATGGAATGTTTCTCATCACTAAGACAATTTGCAGCGCTGGTGGTTGGAGCTTTCCCACACTGATTTCTTATACTCTAAATGGTGAGTCTCAAGTGCCCCAGGGCCCAGAGATAGGTATATAAGATCCGAGGTTGGCATTTGCTTTTGGGGTTATGCTCATTGAAAGAATGTGGGTGAGAAGACTCTAGATAAGTCATTGACACCCCCTCCCCAGTTTTGTAACCCAGACAGACAGATGTTGGTGCTTCTCTGGTAATTATGATTTGTGATTTGAATTAGACAAGGTCTATCTGCTGACATTTTTAATTTGTTTGTATTTGTTCTGATGTTCAGGGTTCTGGCTTTTTCCCCTGAACTAAGTGAATGATATTTGTATATTTGATTAAAGTGAGATTGATAACCCCTTAAAGTCACTTTCCTTAGTAAAGCTGATCAAAGAACCTGTGGCTGGCAGCAGCTCTTGTTGTTGGTCTTTTGTTGGTCTTTCACTCCCACAACAGCTACTAGCCACATTGTTGTTGCAAAATGGCATAGTTGTGCAGGATCTGCAGATTAAAAGAGAGTATGTAGTTTTGGGGTACTGAGACAGTGGTTGGATGTGTCCCAGTTATTGGATTGCTATTTATACTTGTGGTGGCTATGGTTCTGTAGAGCCTGAAGGAAAACAGGCAAGTAGCATTGATGGGAGTAGTTTCCCAGGAGCCCAGAGCAGAGCCCCTGGGACATAACCTCTCCTTCCCTCTCTCTACCCCACTAGCACTCCTGAGGAGACAGGCCAGAGCAGAGGCTGTGGGAGGAGAACAAGGAGAGACTTGGTGGAGGTGGGGTTGGCCAGTCAATACAGAGTGTCCAAGTAAAGTCCTTCTTGAGGGTGTGTCCTTCTCCCCACACTGCCATTGCAGGCTTCCTCCTGGTGCCCTCAGGTATCTGCATGCCTTAATTAGCAAAGTCCCAAACAAAAAATCCAAATAAAGTTCTCTTGGGGATGTGTCATTCTACCTCTTTCTTTTTCCTTCTCCCATTATATTATTTTCTCACCCCTTAATTTTATTTTTTAAAACTTATCTCTTCACATTCAACTCACTCTGTGTGCCTCTGTCTACATATACATATATATGTATGTGTGTGTGTGTATATATATATATATATATAATTTCTCTTTCCTGTTTAACTTTTCATACTTCATTCTTGTATTTGAAAGTCAGATTTTCTATTTAGCTCTAGTCTTTTCATTAACAATGCTTAAAAGTCCTCTATTTCATCGAATAACAATTTTCTCCCAGAAGTATTATACTCTGTTTTGCTGGGTAGGTGATTCTTGGTTTTAATCCTACCCCTTCGACCTCCAGAATATCATATCCCAAAGCCTCTAAACACTTAGGTAGAACCTGCTCAATCTTGTGTTAATCTGATTGTGTTTCCACAATACTTGAATTGTTTCTTTCTGGATGCTTGCAAAATTTTCTTCTTGACCTTGGAACTCTAGAATTCGGCTACAATATTCCTAGGAGTTTTCCCTTTGGGGTCACTTTCAGGAGGTGATTGGTGAATTCTTTCAATATCTGTTTTCTCCTCTGGTTCTAAAATATCAGAGTAGTTTTCCTTGCTAATTTGTTGAAAGATGATGTCTAGGGCCTTTTTTGATCATGGCTTCCAGGCAGTGCAATAATTTTTAAAATATCTCTCCTGGATATGTTTTCCTGGTCAGTGTTTTTTCCAATGAGATATTTCACATTGTCTCCTATTTTTTTCATTCTTTTGGTTTTGTTTTATAATTTCTTGGTTTCTCATAAAGCCATTAGCTTCCATTTTTTCCATTCTAAATTTAAGAAATTATTTTCTTCAGTGAGCTTTTGTATCTCCTTTTTCACTTAGCCAATTCTGCTTTTTAAGTGTTTTCTCCTCACTGGCATTGTGGGCCTGTTTTGTCATTTGTGCTAGTCTATTTTTTAAGGCATGATTTTCTTCAGCATTTTTTGGGTCTCCTTTAGCAAGCTGTTGACTTATTTTTCATGATTTTCTTGCATCACTCTCATTTCTCTTCCCAATTTTTCCTCTACTTCCCTTACTTGACTTTCAAAATCCTTTTTGGGCTCTTCCATGGCCTGTGGCCAATTCATATTTTTCTTGGAGGTTTTGGATGCAGGAGTTTTGACTTTGTTGTCTTCTGTTTGTATATATTGTCAGCAAAGTAAGATTCTATACTCTGATTTTTCCTCCTGTTTGTTCATTTTCCCAGGCAATTGCTTGACTTTTTAGTTCTTTGTTAAGGTTGATCTCTGCTTCCATTGTGGAGAGTATACTTTCCCAAGCTTCATGGTGTGCCAGTAAGGCAAAATGGGCTTAGTTTAACTGGTGCCCTTCAGGAGTTTGGCTTTTGTTTATGGTGAAAGTACTTTCACCTGTTAAACGCTAAGCCCCAGGCCCAAAGCCCTATCAGGTGTGAAACCCATGTGGGCACAGATTAAGGACTTAAGAGGGGCTAATTCGGGAAACAATGGGTCTCTGGATTCTGGTCTCTAGTCGTTGAGGTGGGACTTGAGAACGCCAGAGGCTTGGCTGAGAGGAGAGGCGAGAAACTACAGTTGGAAAAAAATCCAAAGTAGAGCCGACCCCTGTGTGGACCCAGGAGTTCGAGCGAGGAGGACTTGAGGCCAGTGAATATGATTTATGCCATCTTATTTTTCTGTGGCCTCCTGGCTACTCTTGTGAGGCAGGCCTACTGGGTCTGGAGGCTTGTGTTCACAATACTGGAATGGGGAAGCTGGTTCGCTAATTTGTTGCTCTGGGCCCTGAATAAATTTTTTGATGCCTTCTGCTTGGAGAATTCTGTATACCCAATGATTTCAAACCATTCAGATATTTATATGATCCTTTTTGAGATCATAAATTCGGCCTTCCTACTACACATGGGTATTGTGTAGCTGTTTTAAGAGATGTTTCTAAGGACCTGTAAATTTTCAGTTATTCCAAAATTGTATGATGAAAGGAGAGGTTCTTGTTTACTCCTTTCCTGGTCTGTGGTCTGGTCTGTGAGTGACCACAAACACTCTTTTCGGCCTTGGAACTGTGAGGAATTGTCAACATACCTCCTCACTCCAGGACCACCACTCAGGATTGTGACTCAGATTCAAGCAAGGGAAAAGCAAAAGTATCCTGCCTTTGGTACCACCAAGAGATCCCTGCACTCTATCTCTTATCAACCTCAGGATCCTCCCACCATCTGTGGGCCAAGAGCTCTGGAAGCAGGCATTTCTGCTGCCACCACCACAGCCACGCTGGGACTGGAGTCAGGTTGGACCTTGCTCCTCTCTCACCCAGCTCCAACAGACCTTTCCTACTGACCTTCTAAGTTGTCTTTTGTGTTTGTGGGTTGAGAAGTGTGGAAACTGTGACAGCTGCCAGTGATTCAATCCCCTGAGACCTGCTCTGGCCCTATTGGTGCCAGCATGGCGCACAGTGGACTGTGCTCCTCTCTCACACTGCTGTAATAGACCTTTCCTGTTGACCTTCCAGGTTGTCTTAGGTTGAAAATTTGTTTCACTCTGTAATTTTGTGGGTTCTGATGCTCTAGAATGTATTTAGTCATTTTTACATGTATTTGGAGGGGTTTGGGCAAGAGCTCAAGCAAGTCCCTGCTTTTACTCTGATGTCTTAGCTCCACCAGTGGAGTCCTCATTTTGAAGTTATTTGAAGGAGAATGTTTGAAGAATTCCACTAGGTTGCTATCTCTACCCCACCATCTTTTGCACCCTTTTGAATCAAATTTGATAAAGTTTAATCAATCATATATTTAAAATCTTTTTTTTTAACTTTTAGGTTTTTTTGGCAACTTTTACTTCATCTATCTTTCCTCTAATTTTTAGTATCTGTTCTTTGTTTTGTATTTGAATGCACATTCAGTTCGTTATCTCTTTTTGTACTTTATTTATGTATATTGGTGGACATAAGATTTTTATCTTGAAAATTTTCTTTTGCTGCATCCAAGAAATTTTGGTATGTTGTTTTATCATTGTAATTTTCTTTCGCAGAAATATTAATTATTTCTATGACTGGTTCTTTGATATAATCAGCATTTCAGATCTCATTGTTCAGTCTCCATTTGGATTTGCGTCTTTTGTTTGTGAACCTCAAGCAGATAAGTGATTTATTGCAATATTGTCTCTAAAGCCTGTTTTTATTATTTCTGCCTTTTAAAAATGCTTGGAATATATTTCTTCCCCAATACCTAGTCAATTTTTTGCAAAAGTTCCATGTGGTGTTAAAGAATTTGTGTATTCTTTTGTAGTCCAGTATAAAAGATACAGTATGTCTTTTAGCTCTAGGTTTCCCAGCATGTTTTTCATTTCTATATTTTTCTCTTTGTTTATCTAAATATTAGATTTATCTAAAACTAAGAGATGGGCATTGAGAAGATGGAATAGTGAAGCATTCCCTCACTAATGTGTTAATGTCTGTTTTCTCATAACTCAGTTAATGTTTCTACTATGAATGTGAATGTAAAGGCATTTGGAAAATGCAAGTTTAGAGGGCAGAGCCAAGATGGCAACTGGAAAGCAGGGACTAGCATGAGCTCCCCGACAAGTCCCTCCAAAAACCTATAAAAATGGCTCTGAACCAATTCTAGAACTGCAGAACCCACGAAATACCAGAGGGAAGCAGGGCTTCAGCCCAGGACAGCCTGGATGGTCTCTGGGTGAGGTCTATCCAGCATGGAGGTGGGAGCAGAGTGGAGCAGAGACCAGTGTGGGCGGCATGGACCAGCCAGACCAGGAGGCGGGCGGAGCGTGCCCTGCTGAATCGGTGAGCTGTGGCAGTTGCCAGACTTCTCAACCCACAAACACCAAAAAGAACAGAGAAAGTTAGTGGGAAAAGCTGCTGGGGACAGGGAGTTTGTGGTTCAGCCACTGTCCCTGGGGCAGCAGAGGTACAGAACTACAGCTGCAGTTGCTTCTGGCCCCAGGCCCAGCTGGTAGGAGGAATTAAGTAGCAGATCAGAGAAGGAGTGAAGAGCCTGCTGAAGATCTAAATCCAGTTCGAGTAGGGGGTTCTTGGGGAAGGAGGAGTGCTGGTATGGCAGCACATCCACCCAAGCTTGGAACATAGAACTCTTTAGTCTACAAGCATTCATACCCCACTGAAAAACGCAAGGGTCAAGTAAGTTGGCTGGGAACATGGCCAGGCAG
>CM053626.1:150449835-150464589 GCA_028646595.1 Phalanger gymnotis | reverse complement strand
GGCGTTCTCAAGCCCCGCCTCAATGACCAGAGACCATTGGTTCCCGAGCTGGCCCCTCCTAAGTCACCAATCCACACCCACACAGGTTTCACACCTGACAGGGCCCTGGGCCTGGGGCTTAGCACTTAACAGCTGAAAGTACTTCCACTCAAAAGAAACAAAAGCCATGCTAATAAGACAATTTTGCTTAACAACACAGGGTGACAGAAGGGAGGCCTGACTGGGGAACAGGGCCACCAGAATATATGCCATCTTGGGTTTGGGGGGATAGAAATGGGGAGAAAATTTGTAATTCAAACTCCTATGAAAATCAATGCTGAAAACTAAATATATTAAAGAAAAAGAAAAAAAAAAGAAAATGCAAGTTTAATACTGATGCTGGTTTGTTGTTGATGGTTCCTTTCAGCATAATGTAGTTTTCTTGTTTATCTATTTTTATGTTTTAAATGTTTATTTTTCTAATAGACTAATAGACTTCTATTCCTGTTTTCTGGATTCATAGATGCATAACAATTTTATTTCCCCAATTCCTCAATTTTATTCTGAGTATGTATTTTCTTTTAATGTATTCTTTTCAGCACTTTATTGTGGTATTTTGTTTTTGTAAGGTCTGTCACTCTTCTTCATTTTATTGGATTCTTTAATACATTTCTCACCTAAGATTTTGAGAGGTTGGTTTCTATTATCCTTAATTTATCTCTAATATTTTTTCTCAGTTATAATTTTTGCCTCTTCCATAATAAACAACATTCTATGTATCTTCAGTTATTTTATATTAAGCTTCGTAAGTTTGCCATATTTCTATATCATCTATCAATTACCCTGCATAAGTGTGTGTGTATATATATATATATATATATATATATATATGTATATATAATATCCCATCTGAGCTCATGCATACATGATTTACAAACTCTCATCTGGTCAAACTCTTCACAGCCCAATGATCATGAACACTTATCTGGCATCCTTCAGAACAGTTCTCCATCATCCACTGATGTCTCCCTTATTCGTATCCTTTTCTACCCAACACCTCCACCCTCGGTGCCATGCTCTAAAGCTTCCCAACCTTTCCTCTGTGCTCCCTTGAATGCTTGCTCCATTTGTAACACACTTACATTTACATTAAATCTTTTTTTTTTCTTTTTCACTTCTTCTATTTTCTGGTTTTCATTGATACCCAGTTCCCTTCTAATGACATATATTCTCTGACTTTCCTTTCCGGCTCTGGTTGCACTTTCACTCATTTCTGCTGACTAATGGGTCATGGTGGAGTAAATGGAATACTCTTTGCTCCCATTGCCAATTCCAGACTTCCCTACTACCACCACCACTCAAGTAATCTCTTTGAAGTTTATTCAGTCCATTTATACCACTCAATTAAAATCCTTATGGCTGTTTTCTACCATCCTCCAGAACACTCTCATTCTTTCCTCAGTAAGTTCATTGACTAAATGAGGCTTTCCTCTCTAACGCTTGTTCTCATACATATGTGTACTCTCTCAAATATCCTTACATCCCAGTTCTTTAATGTTCATTTCCCATGACCTACTCCTGCAATCTATCTCAACTTAACACAGTGTCCTCAGCCTTAGAGTGGCAATCATCCAAAAATATTCCACTTCCATGTTTACAAACCCTGAAATGCCTTTGTCTGGTAACTATCAGTTATCATTCCAAACACTGAATTCCTTCAATAGTTTCTCATGTGACATGGACTGGAGGTCTTCTGTCATCATGGTTGCCCTCCTTTGGACAATATCTTAGTTAATCTTCATCCATTTTTTAATATGAGGTGTATGCAACTAAACAGTGATGAAGACAGGATAGTGCAATTGTCACCTTTCTCTTCCTGGAAGCTGTACTTCTTTCAATGCAGTCCAAAATCATATTAGCTTTTTGAGCTGCCACATAACATTGTTGATGCATATTGAGTTTGCACTCCAGTAAAAACCCATATTCAGAACAAAAAAAAAATTCTGTCTAACAATACTTCTCCTCTCTCATACTTGTGAAGTCAATCATTTGTACCCACTTAAGACTTCATATCTATTCCAATTGAATTCCATTTTAGTGATTAAATCTAATTATCTAGCATATCAAGATTTTTTGGATCCTCACTCGATTATGCAGCATATTAATTATCCCTTCCAGCTTGGTGCCATTTGGAAATTTGAGGATTCCATATGTATCTTCATGTAAGTCAGTGATAAAAAAATATTAAATACCAAAGGGCCATGTAAGACTACACATATTTAAGATACTATACTAGAAGTCTCCTGCCATACTGAAAGTGAAATACTATTTGAGTGTGCCCATCCAAACAATTGGATATCCATTTCATTGAGTTATCACTTATTCCATATCTTTCCATTTCCTTCTTTGTAAATATTCTGCATTCACAAATTGAATTGCAAGCCCTTCAATTCATAGTTTCCTATTTTTCTACGTATTCTTTCTAATGAGAGGTGGGGCAGTGCAGTGAATAAAGAGATGGTCTATTAGTGAGCAAGCCCTGCGTTCTAATCTTGCCTCTGACAAATTCTGATTTTGTGTCTCAAGTCAAGTCATTTAACATTTTACTACTCTAAGTGACTTCCTATGGCTATAAGTTTCTGAGAAGTTGTTGAGCTACATTATGTAAAGAGTTTCCTCCCCAGGAGTTCCATATTTCAATGCAATTACAGGGCAGTTACCGAATTTTATCTTTATCTACAAGCTAAATTCACTTACTTCTATAAAGAGAAGTGCTTTCACTTCTCTCTAAATTTGGGGGCCCTGTGTGAAAGCATACATTTCCATGTCCTAGATATATCTCTGATTTTGCATAACAATTAGGTCTGTTAAGAGGAAATGATTATTCTAGTTATGGTCTTGGAGAAAGTTGATGCATTACTTTCTGTATTATATATCGTTATAGAGCCAGTAACTTGTGGATACTCACTCACATAGAAAACTAATAGCAATTATTGATTTGGGCACGTGTAGGTGATTTTTCAATGTTCATGGATCAGGGTGCTTCTCTGATATCTCTCTGTACTTTATCTGTGCATTTGTAGTTGTTCCAGTAGCCAATGAGCAATATCTTTGCCTGTGCAAAGGTGATTGTGGCCTTTGACAATGCTGGTTGATTTTGTGACTATCTAAGCTTCATGTCTACATGATATATGAAGGAAAAAGAGACAAGATCATCACCCTATCCCTAGCTTGAAAGAAAAAAAGAAAAGAAAACTGGTTTTCCACAGGTTAATCATTTTAGTGGTAGAGGAGATTGTAAAGTTGTAGTTTTGTTTTGGGAGAGTTTTTTTTTAATCTTGTTGAATTCTGACTTTAAAGAAAATGCATTAAGTATATAAAAAAGAAAATATTCCCTTTCCTTTAATTTTAATCAAGTGACTTCTAGAAATATATCAATAAGCATTCCATCATCTTATACTCTACAGTACAATCCCATGCTGCTTCCTGGGTGATTGCTTAATTCTCTTGCTGGTTATTAAGTAAGATATATGTGAATTTCTCATTTCACACACCTCCAGAAACAGAAAGAGTATTGAAAGCTTTTAGTTACATTCACTAGTTTTAAAAAATGGCAAGAGTGGTAGATTTTCAATTCCTAATCATGGAAGAGCTGTCCCCGGCCCTAATATTCTAACTTTATTATAGGTCCCACTGAACTGCAGGCCCACTGTACCTACTTAGTTACCCCTCTCCCCCATACCAATATCCTACCTTCTTCATATATGCCTCACTGCTCACTAGAAGAACAGGTGTGTCCATAAACTTGTATTTCTCACAGAAAGGGCAGGCTTGTACATGTGATGGGATACCAGCCATTATCTCTAGCTAGCTACTGCCCCCAGACCCATTCCTCACATTTCCTGTATGTCCGTGCACTCAACCTCAACCACATCTTGACCAGACAAGACCACAATAGCTAGCCAATCAAAAGACAGCAGCACCAGGATGTAGAGCAGAATGCTTGAACACCAAAGGGTAGAAGGGGCCCAACCTAATTAGCACCTGCACAGTAATAGTTAAAGAACTGACCTACAGTGAACTTATGAGGCAGAGAGGTTTATTATAATATCATTACCATACATACATAACCCCCAAATGGGTTTTTCTCTATGCATTTTTGGTAACCACATGCACAATTCCACTGAAGCTAGGACCATTACCTAATCCCTTAACAAACTCCTCCTGCATTTTTAATATTAATTATACTCCTACATTCTATGTAAATTTTGATTGTGTAATCAGCATCATATTCTCTATAAAATTGTTTGTCTTGCCTTACTGAAGTTGCTAATTCCTCTAAGGAACTTAGCCACTTGTCAGAGCATGAAACCACAAAACTACAATAAATCTTGCCGATTGGAATGGAGTCAACCAGATTATTTGAAATTCTTTAGAGATATCCTGACACACCTCTACCTGACCCTCGTCACTTATTACCACAGAAATCTCACAAGATACTAGACTTTAAGGCAAAGGGGGGGGGGAAGTATGCTTTTAATACTGCTTGGTCCTATACAATTCATTAATTTTTATGGCTGGAACTAAAGCTATGAACCACTGAAAATAAGGTAATATTTGCGAAGCAAAAGATTGAATCCACTGTTATAATGAGGTATGATTTGGGTCCCTATACACTATAATTAGTATTTTGAAAAGTTATATATAATGTTAATAAGAAAAATGTGGCATTTTTCACCCTGTTATATGTGATGAGGTCTACAATGTAAATGCACATCAACATCTATTGAAGATGGCTGTCTAATCATTCTGGAACTTGCTTTGCAGTAAAAATGACAGAGAAAGATACTGCACTGTTCTTTTTTTAACATCACTTACAGATCTGGACTGTTGCATCTTGCTTGTCCTTAGTCAAAAATAAATAAATAAATGAGAAAATAGATAGATAGATAGATGAAAGGAGAGGGAGAGGAAAGGTGGCATAGGAAAAGGCAGTTTCCCAGCCTTAGACATCATTAACCTGGGGCAAATGGTCTGGATAGTTGAAACTTACTAAAAAGGTGAGTAACAAGCAATTACATACTGAAAAAGCCAGAACAAGGAATTTAATTCAGTGGTCATGAAATAAAGGAGCTAGGCAAAAAAAAAAAACTAAAGGCCAATGCAACTCACACAGAATAGTATCAATTAAGTGTCATGGTAAATGAATACAGAAAGGAGTTTGGGCCTCTAAAACTGAATATGCACTTCGTACAACATAAAAGAAAATACCCTTTGGTCATTAATAACTAATATTTGTAGAACATTTTAAGGCTTGTACTTGTACACGTGTAAGTACACACACACACACACACATACACACACATCATAAGTAAACCTCACAGTAATCCTGTGAGGCAGTTGATATTATTATTTCCATTTTACAGATTAGAAAACTGAAACTGGTTAAATGACTTATCCAGGGTCACACAGCTCGTTCTTATTATCATATTTGAACTCAGGTCTTCCTGATTCCAAATCCTACCTTCTATGTGCTGCGCAGCCTAGCTGCCTAAACCTTCATTCAGATGAAAATGTTAGAACAGCTTTAGACATGACAACAGGCACCTTAATTAACAATGTTACAATATAAAATTGCTGACTGGAGACACATGAGAATTAGCAATCTTTTGATATGATTACCTATATAAAGGCACATGAAAATCCAGGATTAGCTATTAGGAGATTTATGGTCAAATTCAATCTCTAACACTTACTAGAAAATGTGAAATTCAAGCAAGTCACTTAACTTTTATGATACTAAATTAACTCACACACAAGACATAAATGGAAATACTAATGCAAATTGCCTTACATTGTGGTGAGAAAATTGCCCTGTAAAACTTAAAGAGTTACAGAAATGTAAATTTACTATTTTTAAAACTCAACTATTGGTATAGTAGAGCAGCATTTACAAAGATTGCTGCCATGTACTTTGGGTAATGTTTTTTTTCTTTTTTAAAAATTAATATCTAGTTTTTTTTTTCAGAATGAGAGACTCCTTCCTTCCTTCCTTCCTTCCTTCCTTCCTTCCTTCCTTCCTTCCTTCCTTCCTTCCTTCCTTCCTTCGCCTTTATTGGGACATAGATTTGGGACACAGGGTTTATTTCATTTGATTGCACATACTCATTAAAACAATTTTTGTTTTGTTTTATTTTGCCAATGGTGGGAGGGGGTAGGAGAAAGAGAAAATTGATTTTTTGTTAATTGAGAAAAGTAAATCTTTTTTTTTTTCAATATAGGCTTTTCGATTCCTTATTCATAAATATAATTGAATCAACTGGTTTTAGTATCTAAATAGTGTTATAATCACATAATATTTATGGACCTCTATCATTCTAGAAAGAAGAAATAGATGATATTCAAATAATTTTCCTCCTCTCTTTCCACATCTCGTGCACTTCCCCCACAACTCAATTGCTAAAGCAATAGCTTCCAAATTGCAAGTGAAATAGGTTTTGAGGGGTGTAATCATTTTTTACACATAAACTGCATACACACACATATATAGACAGACACACTACAGAATAGGCAGTACTAATTCGTGATATATTTTCCATGCTGAAGTTACCTCAGGGAAATTTCATGTCAGTTGACAAAATATGCAGTTCTTGAATACGAGGAGTGCCTGGGATTTCATAGGCTACATGCACCCTAGAATTTAATTTTTGATTGTTGTTTTGCTGATAAAGTCACCAAGAGCATTTTCTTTTCATTTTATCTTATTTTGAATTATAGATCTTTTTATATAATAACTATTATGACTATTTGGTGCTAGGTCAGGCAAAAATGCCATTACCCTTTGTAATGACTTTGCTCCTGAAAGCTTATGACTGAACTGTGAGCAAGAAAATTCACAATTTTTAAAAAGAAAAATAAAAAAATAAGCAAGTGAATATGAAAATAAGAAGAGAATTAACACTGACTCATGAAGGCTATGCACAGATGTCCAACTGCAAAGAAAGCGCAAAATTGAATTCATTGGAATGAAATTGTAATACAAAAATATTTCATGATTGCTATGGTTTATTTTCCTAGGGTTTTGGATAAGGCAATGGACTTAATATCAGAAGACTTGAGTTCCTTCCTATGTTACTGTCTACTGGGCCTCTATTTCCTGATTTATAAAACAAAATTAATGCTGATTCTAACTGATTCATTGTATTATGAAAATTAAATGAGATATTGTACATGATCAATAGGTACTTGTCCTGCATTCTGAGAGGACCAAAATGATATCACTATATTGGGATCAAAGTACAGTCTGTCCAGCTGTGGCTGATCAGACCAATAAGAGCTCAGAAGGCCCTACCACAGGTCAGGTATAAATAGTCCATCTGAACATTTGGAGAGGAAATGTCTTCAAATTTGTGCATCTCATATTTCTTTTGAGTTAATACAATTCTGTTGTACTGAAAGAGTACAGTGCTTTCTTTGATGTGGGCACACCGTGATGGGTGGTCCTGTGCCAGTGTCTCTCATGTGTCACAGTTGATTCCAGAGTTCTTCAGGGAGGCCTTGGGAGTGTCCTTGTATCATTCCTGAGCTCCATGTGAACACTTGCCTTGTGTGAGTTGCCTGTAAAACAGTCTTTTAGCAAACATATGTTTGGCATTCAAACAATGTAGCCAGCCCATCAGAGTTCTGCTCTCTGCAGTGGAGTTTGAATGCCTGGCAGTTCAGCTGAAGAAAGGACCTCAGTGTCTGGTTCCTTATCTTGCCAGGTGATTTTTAGTCTCTTTCTAAGAAAATCCAAATGGAAGAAATTCAGTTTCCTATTATGGTGCTGGTAGACTGTCCAGGTTTCATAGACATGCAATAATCAAGTCTCCACAACAGCTCTGTAGTCCTTCATTTTGTTGGCAGTCTAATATCTCTCCTGTCCCACACTTTCCTCCAAAGCCTCTCAAACATTGAGTTAACTCTGAAAATGTGTGTGTCAACCTCATCATCTATGTGGACATCCTTGGACAATATACTGCCAAGGTAAGTGAACTCATTCAAAGGTGAACTTAGTCAAAAGACAGCACCCATATGATAATATACAAAAAGACTTCTTAAATGTAAAGCGTTACATAAACACAAGTTATAGGCCATTTGAGCTAACTCTCTCACACTCTAGGAAGCTGAGGCCCCATGAAACTGAGGGATTTTTTCAACATATTCTGAGGTTATGACATTTTTTACTTAAACCTAGATCTTCTAGCTCCACAACCAATGTACTTTTCCCAATACTCCACATCTTCTCATACCATTTTTTCTCTTCTTTTCTTATGGTATTCAGATAGAAAGAATCTCAGGACTAGTTCCTATCGAGATTATTCTTTCATTTTTAATAATCTACAGGCTATTGTATAGATAATATAACCACTTTTTGTTTTTGAGTAAAAATATCAGAATATAAGTTTTAATTCTTAGGTTGAAAACACCTACAACATAATTCTGGTACCAGACAGCATAATAGGGAAGATATATAGCTCATTCTTTTACTATGTGATTTTTATTTCTTCTAGCTCTATGTATCTTGAAAGGCTTTCATTTCGTGTACCTTAGAGATTATGAACATGTGATATGGTGAGACCTAGTAAGAATATTTTTCTTAAGATGTTATGGATCAATGTCTGTCTGTGATTATGTTCCCATTCCACTGCAGTTTACTGGTTGAGTTCTCTAGGATATTTTGAGATATGTAACATGAGGATTTTTCATCTGTCAGTGGAAAAGTGAATGTCTGTTACATAATTCTAGCCATCAAATCCTGTCTTGTTAAGTATTAGAAACTAATTGTTTTCAGCCTGTCAGAAAGAGTTACAAAGTTTCTATCTCCTTGCATGGCAACAAACATTTATTGAGAACTTTACTATGTGCCAAGGAAGGTGTTAGTGTTCACTGATCACTAATTCTGAACTTCTTAAGCAAAATCATCCTGTAATTTCTCAGTTTTGATATGGCTCTGAATAGCCATCATAAAATATCTATTTCAATAAACAAACATATATGTTTCAAAGAATTTGTAAGACAATAGTCATTCCCCAAAAGATACATTGTCGAAGAATATGAAAAGTCAATTTCTTTCTCTTTTTTGAAAAATCAATTTTCAAAATAAGAAATTGAAGATATCAATAATTACGTGAAAAGAGCTCTAATCTAGATTGCTTACAGAGAAACACAAATTAAAGAAGCTTTTTTACAGCAAAGTTTAAGTCACAACAGAAATGTAATCTCTGCAACCTAAGCTGAGATTCCTTAACTTAGTCTGCTTACCTTTAAAATAAGTGTAATAACATTGTGTCCTTGGAATTGTCTTTGATCATTGTGTTGATCACAGTAGCCAAGTCTTTCACCGTTGATCATTATTACAAAATTGCTGTTATTGTGCACAATGACCTCCCAGTTCTCACTTCACTGTGCATCAGTTCATATAGGTCTTGCCTTTTTTCTGAAACCTCCCCCCCTCCTTATTTCTTATAGTGCAATAATACTCCATCACAATCATGTTCTCCAACAAACTCAGCCATTTCCCAACTGACGAGCATCTCCTCAATTTCCAATTCTTTGCCATCACAAAACAATGACTATAAATATTTTTATACATATTGATAATTTTCTTTTTCCATTGATCTCTTTGGAATACAGATCTAGTAGTGGTATTTCTGTAGCAAAGAGTATACGCGGTTTTATAGCATTTGGGGCATAGCTCTAAATTATTCTCCGGAATGTTTGGACTAGTTCACAAGGCCACCAAACAGTTCATTAATGTACCTATTTTATTTCATTCCTTCCAGAATTTGCCATTTCTGATAGGTGTGAAGCAGTATCTCAGAGTTGTTTTAATTTGGACTTCTCTAATCAATAGTGATTTATAGCATTTTTCATATGATTATATGTAACTTTGTTTTCTTCTTCTAAAAAAACCTGCCTGTTCATATACTTTGACCATTTATCAAGTGAGGAATGGATCTTATTTTTATAAATTTGACTCAGTTCCCTATACATTTGAAAAATAAAGCCTTTATCAGAAACTTGCTGTAAAAAAATTGATATCACTTCATTGTCTGTGGTACCTTTTAGCAGAATGTAATTTCCCTGAACATTTCTTTTAATTAGGTCTTTTTTTTTTAATTTTTCTTGGACTAAGATGAAGATTGTTTTCCTTGCCACTTTTTTTTTTTTACTTCAGCTGAAGGACAATAGATTTTGCTGTAGCCTTTTATTTTAACTCTGTGTGTCTTTCACTTCCAGTATATCTCTTTTAAAGTGGACACACACACACACACACACTCATATATACAAATATTTTTGTGTGTATATATATGGATATGCACACACACACACATACACATACACACAGATTCTGACTTCTAATCTATTCTGCTGTCAGCTTCTGATTCATGGTTGAGTTCATCCCACTCATATTGTTTTAATTACTGTGTATTTCCCTCCATCCTATTTTCTTCTTCCTCTCTCTCTTTTGTCTTCCTCTCTCTCTTTGTATCTCATCCCTCCTGAAAAATATGCTATGTTTCTGATTATTGCCTCCCTGAACCCACCCCTCCTTTTATTATCCCCTCCCCTCATGGCATTTATTCCTTTCCCTTCCTCTTTCTCTATTAGGTAGATTTCTATACCCAACTGAATGTGTGTATGTGTCTGTTGTGCATATATGTGCATATGTGTGTAAATGTCTATATATGCACATATATGTTTGTAGATTATGGAGAATGCACAACTCAGAGCTCAGGAGCCATTTCTCAAAAAATAAAAATAATAAAACCCCTCACATACATTTTAGTCTTCTTTTTAAATACCCTGCCCCCAGCTTCCTCTTCATAATTTATTTCCCCAGAACTGTGTTGGAAGAACCCTAATACAAAGACTATAACTTAGAAAGCATGTCTGATAATAGCTTACCAAGTTATTTCAATGTTTTTAAGTCCTTCACCCCAAATTTATAGATTCTTTGATATAAATTTATCAGGTAGAAATATACAATTGTCTAAAATTAGATCAGAAATTTTTCACTTCCACAGTAATGAAAAAGTACTTCTCAGAATATTGTAAATGGTGATGACAATATTATCATCCATCTAAGTCCTTGCAGTTGTGACTGCTTAACCGTGCTTCCAGATTCAGCCTTACACTATTCTATTCACTTGGACCAATCTAAGTTGAAGGCCTACTATCTTAGAATCGTAAAATCCTCAACTAATTCCTTTGGATTATTAATTTGGATACTAGTGAGGAAACTCCAACCAATGCAAATAAGTATTTATTCTTATACTTAACAGCTTTCTGTTTGTTGTTGTTTATTCATTTTTCAATTGTTTCAGTTTGGAGCTTTCTTGGTAGAGATACTGGATATGTTAGCCATTTCCTCCTCCAAATCTTTTTACAGATGAGGAACTGAGGCAAACAGGATTAAGCAACTTGCTCAGGGTCACAGCTTTGAAAGTGTCTGAGGCCCAATTTCAACTCAGAAAGATGAGTCTTCTTGACTCGAGGCTAGGTACTCTCACTGTGCCACCTACCTGCCCCAACTTAACAACTTTATAATCTCTTGATTGGGGAGCTTAGAAGCTAAATGAATAGTTTGAGATCACAAAGGCTATTTTTCAGAGGCTGTGTCTGGTCTTCATATTCTGACAGGAGTTCTATATCCACTATTACACTTTGCCTCCCTTTCTCATCTACTCTGGTTTTAAGAGCCAGGTTCTTGCCTTGTCCCTTATAATCAATTCTGGATCTTATACTCCAGGCACAGTCACAGAGTCTTTATCTTATTTCCTCATGCAGGAGCCCATGCCTTAATTCCCTGCTCAATATCATAGTTTCCATGTGACAAAAATCCCCTCCTGACTTTTTATGGACAAAAATTCTTTTGCTCTTGAAACAAAGCCATGTTGCTGATATCTGTCAATGCAACCTCCCTGCCCACTTCCCTTTAATGTCTGGATCTCAGTTTTCCATATTCTAGACACTTTAAAGAGGTTGGTAGGGGGGCAGAGACAATATGGCAGCAGGAAAGCAGGGACTTGCTTAAGCTCCCTACCAAATCCCTCCAAACACCCATAAAAAATGGCTCTGAACAAAGACTAGAGCTGCAGAACCCATGAAATAGCAGAGGGAAACAGATCTCCAGCCCAGGAGACCCTGGATGGTCACCAAGAATGGTCCATCACATGGTGCTGAGGGCAGAGGGCAACTCAGCATGGGCTGAGCCAGGACAGACCAGATCTGGCAAGTGGCAAGAAAAAGGAGTTCTGTTGGAAGGGAAGAGGGGGCAAGTGAGGGGGAATGAGTGAATCTTACCCTCATCAGATTCAACATGAGGAGGGAATAACATACGCACTCAATTGGGTATCTTACTCCACAAGAAAGTAAGAAGGAGGGGATAAAAAAGGGGGATGATAGAAGGGAGGCCAGATAGAGGGAGAAGGTAATCAAAACCAAACACATTTGAAAAGGGACATGGTCAAAGGAGAAAACTGAATAAAGGGTGACAGGATAGGATGGAAGGAAATATAGTTAGTCTTTCACAACATGAGCATTGTGGAAGTGTTTTGCATAATGCTACATGTGTGACCTATGTTGAATTGCTTGCCTTCCTAGGGAGGGTGGGAGGGAAGAAAAGAGGGGCAAGAATTTGGAACTCAAAGTTTTAAAAGCAGATGCCTAGAAAATTTAAAAAATTTTTGCATACAGCTGGGAAACAAGATATATAGGGAATGGGGCATAGAAATCTATCCTGCCCTACAAGAAAGTAAGTGGAAAGGGGATGGGGAGGAATGGGGCAAAAGAGGGGAGGGACTGACTGTGGAATGAGGCAATCAGAATATATGCCATCTTGGAATTGGGGGGAGGGTAGAAATGGGGAGAAAATTTGAATTGTTTGCCTTCTTAGGGAGGGTTGGTGGGGAGGGAAGAGAGTTTTGAACTCAGTTTTAAAGGCAGATGTTCAAAAAAATGATGTTTTGTTTTGCATGCAACTGGGAAATAAGATATACAGGCAATGGAGCATTGAAATCTATCCTTCTCTACAAGAAAGTAAGGGAAAAGGTGATGGGGGGGAGTGGGGTGACAGAAGGGAGACCTGACTGGGGAATGGGGCAGTCAGAATATATGCCGTCTTGGAGTGGGGTGGAGGGTAGAAATGGGGAGAAAATTTGTAACTCAAAATCTTGTGGAAATCAATGTTGAAACCTAAAATATTAAACAATATATATATATATATGAAATAATTCATTGAAAATTAGATAACTCAATCCTAAAGAATAGGTAGGTCAAATGACAAATCATAGAAAGAATCTATAATTTTATCGAAATAATGGGACAACCAAACAACAATGAGACACTACACTGAAATTTTTGTGATATAGCCAAAGCAATACTTAGGGGAAACTTTATATCTGTTTATATTAGTAAAAGAGAGAAAGAGCAAAAAGAAGAGGTAGGTAGGAAGTACAATAGACAGAATGCTTACCCTGAAGTCAAGAAGACTCATTTTCCTGAATACAAATCTGTCCTCAGACACTTACTAGCTGTGTGACCCCGGGTAATTCATTCAACTCTCCTTTAGTTCCTCATTTTTAAATAAGCTAGAGAAGGAAATGGTGAAGCCTTCCATTGTCTCTAGCAAGAAAACACTGAAGGGGCCATGAAGAGTTAAACAGGAATGAACAGCAATAGCCCCTTTAAAGAAGAAGAGAGACATGGTTGGCCTGACCTGAACTGGAGATCACTGTATGGTCATATCTCATGAGCTCTGAACTCACCACTTCTAATTGTCCACACCGATTTTCTAACTTGATTTTGGGTTTACCTGTACTACGCTCCCTTTAATTCTATCTTGATAATCTTTAGTTCAGTTCAGTCCAATTCAACAAATAACTATCAAGCACTGGCTTTGCTTTTGTTGTTGTTTAGTAATTTTTCTCTTGTGTCTGGCTCTTCATGACCCCACTTTGGATTTTCTTAGCAGAGAAAATGAAGTGATTTGCTATTTCCTTCTCCAGCTCATTTTAAAAGATGAAAAACTGAGGCAAACAGGGTTAAGTTACTGGGCCAGAGTAACACAGCTGTTATGCTGAGTCTGAGTGTCTGTGAGTGTCTGAGTGTCTGAGGCTAGATTTGAACTCAAGAAGATGAATTCCCAACAGCAAGCATGGCATTCTATACACTGCACCATCTAGCTGCTCCTAACTGTTTTGCTTGATACTGAGATTAGTCGCACATGAAATTGCTGCTATCCTTAAATACATTCTACGTTTCTCTTCCATTCCTGGTTTTGACTAAGACTTGGTATCTACAGCCACAATTTTATGTTTAGTCTCATTTCTGGCAACCTTTTCTCCCTGCTCCTAAAGCAGCAGCCTCTAAATATAGCTGAATATTTTGGCTATCTGTGCCTTGGTCTCTAACACTGGCAACCACATTGGAAAACAATTACTACTGCAAAATGAATACACACCTTTGGTGTTTGAGGAGGCACAGGCAAATTTGTTTTAAAAAGTCTTATGCCCTTGATTTTCCATGGCACTTGTGAGAAAGCATTATCCTCTTTCAAAAGGCCCTTTAATAAACTGGTATGAGACAAGAAATTGAGAGATGCCGTGTTGTTAAGCAAAATGGGCTCCTTAGCACTTAGTTCAACAAGTGCCTTGAAGAGTTTGGCTTTTGTTTGCTTTGAGTAATGCTAAGCCCCAGGCCCAAACCCCTATTAGGTGTGGAACCTATGTG
>CM053626.1:150437876-150449735 GCA_028646595.1 Phalanger gymnotis | reverse complement strand
GAAGAGACTCCGGGCAGCTGTACCTAAGGAGCCCTCCAGCTTATAAACCCGGATGCTGAGACTTTGTTGAACTCTGGTAACTATGTATTGAGATTTGAATCAGACAAGGTCTGTCTGTTAATGTTTGTAGTGTGCTTGTATTTTGCTCTGAAGTTCAGGGTGCTGGCTTTTTCCCCTGAACTAAGTGAATGATATTTGTGTGCTGAATTAAAGTAAGCTTGGCAACCCCTTAACCTTGTTCTCCTTATTAAGGCAGATTAAAAGAACCTGGGCTTTCTGGTTGTCCGGCAGCTTTCTGGGTGCTGGCTGTGGGTGGATCTTACACCCCACAGAAGCTGCTAGCCAGATTGTTAAAACAGATGCTGAAAAATAAAATCTCTTTACCTGTAGCTAGGATCCGCAGTTCTATTGGCAGAAGACTGGTTGGAATATAAGCATACATACTATCCAACTTTATTTTCCCCCTCCTTGCCCTAAACTTCTCCAAAGCCAGAAAGGCCCTTCCTATCCTCCAACAAGGCCTTTCTGTAGTTTAAATAAGGAGGTAGAATTTTATAATCCTAAAGTTAAAAAGTTAAGGACTTAGCTATTTTTAACACCCCATCAAATTGTTAAATTGAGTCATTAAAAGTGTCTTTCCTTCCCTCTTGCTAACAATGGTCTTGGAACTTTCAACAAATGGCATCTCTGGAAGTAAAAGGGGTTTCTTTGTTGTTGCTGTTGTTTTTCAGGCTAGCTGCTTCTCAGCATGTGATAATTAGGTCTACCAAACACTTAACAATCGGCAGGTAACAGCAATGAAAGCTTTGCCCTACTCACTCTCTTCTTGACTCTTTATGTTCTGTGAGATGGCTTGGTAAATGAGGGTACAGAAGGTCTGCATAATTGCAAGAAAATGCAAGATTAGAATCCCTTGCTATCGGAACCCTTTGCTTTTCACCTATTTGGGGACAAAATATGAAAGCATATCTGGATGTGTGGAGAAAGAATGAATAAATATAGGCTAAATAGAAAAATTAAGCTATAAATGAAGCTCATAGAATCATAGATATAGAAATGAAGACATAGATAACTTAGCAGGGTTTGGCTCTGCCTCAATATGAGTATGATAAATATTTGATTTTGATCCTGAAATATTCCTAGGTTTTCCTCATAATTCAATATTTACTCTAACAGATATTATCCTGCACCTATTTATAATTTCAATCCATAATACTTGTGATAATAGTATGTATTTACCTGCTGTGGTAATATATTCCTATATAATTTAGAGTTGGAAGTTATATGTTAGCAAGAAAATTTATTCCAACTCCTCTATTTTCTAGATCAGGAAAACAAAACCCAGAAATCTGGCAAAGGTCATTTTAATTAGACTCCTATTTTGGTCCAACAGCTGTTAATCAGTTGAATGTGATTCCATAGAGGTAATTGTTAGCATTTATTAGTGACATACTAGTTTGGTATTATATACGTAGTCAGTCTAGTCAATTAAGATCAGTTTAGGAATTATATATCTTAGATATAGAAACAATTAGATAAGATAAGATAAATTCTTATCTATCTTATCCCAAACTTTAAACTACAAGCTCCAAGTACACTGTTTAGTAGCCTGTGCAAGGGCAAAGTGGGACTTTTTGTTGTCTTTTGTTTTGGAGGCTTCTCAGCACTAAGGCAATCAAATGTCTTTGTTTGTAGAAAGGCCCACACCATTTTGACAATTAGGTCATGAGAGGTGTGAAACCCTCCAGAGGTGTGAAGCCTACTTTCCAATATTTTATAGGCTTTGAAGAGATTAAATTATATCTTAAATCTATCTTTATATAGAAATCACTCTAACTTTTCCATTGTTTTATCACTGAGAGACTAGGTTATATTAGCAAGAGGAGATATTAGTGTCAAAGGACCTATGTTAAAATCCTATATCTCACCTGCTTACTAGGTGCATAACCTTGGGCAAGTCACTTCACTGGAGCCTCCACTCTCTCATCTGTAAAATCAGGACAAACGTATCTTTATTACTTTCCTCATAGGTCTATTTTGGGTAATGTGCTTTGGTAACCCTTAAAAGTACAAATTCAATAATAATTCAGTAGACAATAATTAAGGAGGTGGTGCTTGAGATAAAGGAGAGATCCAAAAAAAATGTTTTAGAAAAAAAATTAAGGAGAAAGAGAATACTTACTCTGTGTGTGTGTGTGTGTGTGTGTGTGTGTGTTTGTGTGCGTGTGCACACTATTGCAGTGGGGGTATTGGAAAGGAGGTATTATTAGAGAGGAGGTACTTAGTATTGAGTATGGAAGAAAGAGAAGAATTCTGAAAGAAGAAAGGAAGAAGTATTGCACTTCAGGCAAAGAGACACAACTTTCATAGAAATAGGATATGGCATATATTATTAGAGAAATAATCTAGTTTAGCTCAGATGTTGAGTGTGAGGAAAGGAATGTTAAGTTAGACTAGAATGCTTTGTTGGAGCCACTTGGTAGAATTCCTTAGACGTCAAATGAGTTGTTATTATAGATGTGCAAATGATAGGTCCTAAGGACCTGAATGTTTGTGACATCCATCTTAGTGGAGAGAACAGGAGTGTGTGTATGTATGTATGTGTGTGTGTGTGTGTGTGTGTGTGTGTGTGTATGTGCATGGGTATGTCTGAGTTTGAGTGTGAAAATACAAAAGATGCTGTGGAGACAATCAAAATGACACAAAGGCCCATTTTATACTTCTAAATCTAAAATGCTAAGACACATTACTTTAACGTAGCAGGTACAAAAGGATCCCTCCCTTCTACTTGTTCCCTGTGACCTTGGGCAAGTCACTTAACTTTTCTGAGCCTCATGATGTTCATCTATAAAATGAGGAGGCTGGATAAAATAGCTTCTAGTGTTCTTTTCAGTTCTAAATCTATAATTTTATGATTTAATGATGAAGTTTCAAATGATTCCATCAATAGAAACAGGGAATTTGGGAACAGAGGCAAAGTTCAGATGAAGATTATCAGGGGTGGAGATTACTTCCAATGGGTGAATTCCAGAATTGGCGTGACTTGCCAGGATGAAGAGGTTTCTGGACTTAGTAGAGAAAGTCTGGCAAAGAGTCACTATAGTAACCTGGAAAAAGAATAAAGATATGGCTGGCCTAGGAGAAACTCTGCCACAGACCATAAAATGGAGGCTCTGGGAGGAACTATCTAATAAGTGAGCAAGATAAGAGGCTGCCCTAATGTGTGACTTCCAAGGCCTGAGTGAGCTTCCAAGATGAAGAGGTTTCTAAGGCATGTTAACTATCTTGCTCTTCTATTTTGCTTAGCCTTCTAACACCATGTAACAGGGATGTGTCTCATTTCTCAATGCTGATTTCTTCCTGAATTTCATTTAATATGCTGTTATCCTTACAGTCACAGGAATTTTGACTTTTTTCTCACACATTACCATAACATATGGCTCAGATTTTTTTTTTACCTTCTATGTTTTAGTGCCTTAATTATTTTGTATTTCTGAAATTTTCCTGAAGACACAGACTTTGGTTTTCTACCATCCTCAGTATGTTTTTACAATTCTTACTTCCTTGGTTTGTGACTTATTTATGCAAATGTTACTTTATTAGACCAATGCTAATATTTCATTGATGTAGGGAATTTCCAGCCAAGTAATTTCTCTGCCAATGTAGATTGTACCCTCTCTGCAACTTATACTCTTAGAGTTTTCTGGTGGCACTGGGAGAATAAGTGACTTGCCTAATATCACATAGAAACTATGTGGAATAAACTAGTCTTGGCCAGGACTTAATGCCTTCAAGTTCACTTCACTACACTGTCTCTAAACAAATGTAACAATTTTAATTGTGCCATGTTATGATACAGAATTTTCTCCAGAAATCTCCATCATTATTTCCTATCCCATTATAAATTCTGTGACCTACTAGAAAAGGGGTATGGGAGAGAGAAAGGCAAAATATATTCACGATTATAACATATCCTTGCATTATGTATTCCAGCATTATATTGTACTGTGGATATCTATTATAATTTTGTTTATACATAATACATTTTTTAAATTCATCCTAACAGAAAAGAAGGAAAATACTTTCATAAAAATTAAAACTACAAAAGTATTGTTTAGCTTTTCATGGCATTCACAGTTGTTCAGGGAGAGGATTGCAAGGATTCAGGTGTGCCAAAAACAGAAGGGAAAATGATGTAGGAATGAGATTCATCAATTTAATAGTTTTGTCTAGAACTGGTCCTGAGATTCATTTCCGCATTTCTTTTCTATGTCATGCTGTCTGGCACTATTAATGCAAACAAATACTTTAGAGGAACCAGAAAAAAAATTTTCTTATATGGCACTGTGTATTATTCACTTAGCTTTTCATGATCATTGAATGACCTAATATTAATTTATTTAAGGCTGTTACCTGCTCTCTGCTAAGGTTTGTGATTGATATATGACATATATATGATATATTTAGATCTCCCTGTTGGTCATTCATTATAATATTATGCCAAATCAAATATTTTGCTTCTCTTATGGTTGTTAGTTTTAAAGCTCTATTTTAAAGCCCCATTTTTTCATATTTTCCTCTATTAGAATGTCACCAAGTTTGATTCCTATGCTTAAGGTTTTATTTTGTAGTTCTGGCATTTAAGCTCTGTATAAGACAGACCTATCCTCTTTCTCAGGTCATTTCTCAGATTACATAGATCTTCTTGATGTTACTTGGAAAATTTGTTTTCTCTTCTGTGTTCACAGAGACTAAGATATCATGAGGACAGTGTTTCTGTTGTGGTAATTAGGCCCAGGTTAAATCAATCAACCTAAACTACAAACTGGGGGCAAACAAGTTCCTAAAAGTACTTTGATCATTGGATAAAGACATAAATATCTTATCTAAAACATCCAGATATACCTTCAAGATTGCTTATAATAAAAAAAGCCAGTTTTGAATCATTCATTAAAGGATTATGTCAGTCTAATGATGGAGAAGCTCCAGGCAAGCACTAAGATGTAATCCCTTTAGGGTAAGGAGTTAATATCTGACTTACTTGTCTCACCAAGGGACTCTGTGAGTTTAGGAAACTCATTAGAGCCCTTAGAGATTCTTCCAGCACCAAGAAGCAGTAGCATTGGCTATCAAAGCAATAGAGGCTAACGGCAACAGAGGGAGATCTTCTGAGAGTGAGAAACCTCGTGATGGAGAAAGGTAGACTGTGGACTTTAGAGAGACATGGGGAACTTCATGAGAATTTTTAAATGGGAGAAAAAACTCCTATTAACTAGGAGCTGTAAGTTACCCTTGGCATCATACGTTCTCTATACCTTCTTACCTGTGTACTTTGAACAAAGTCATCCCTTAGAGCTTGTGTGTGCAAGTGGAAAATACACCACCAGTTTATGGAAATTATTCTACAGCCATTCATGCTCACTCAATAAATACCCTTTCTTAAAGCCTAATTGAGGCTATTGTTTCATAATCAATGGGAAGTACATTAATAGAGGCTAATGAGCAACAGTACGAAAGCCTATTTCCTCTCAAAATTACTCCTAGAAGTGAGTAGTTGTCACCTTTCCTCTGGGTACCCCTACTGAAAAAAATGACTTGGAGCTGGACAAGTAGTCCTAAAATGGGTAAAACATTAAATGGAATAAGTTGCTGAATTAGTTAAATAGCAATGAGTAATATTATTAGTAAAAATTGAGTATTTTGTCTATAAAGGTGGGGAATAATAAGGATGTTCTAGATTTTTAAGTGGATATCATTTTTAATGTCCTTTTCATGTTCTTCTGCCATCACAGATATTTCTTCCCCTTTCTTGACTTTCAACTACTCCAGATCAAATTATTCACTAAGATTTCTGTGATCATCTCTGTGGGCAATGGGCCAGATGAGCAATATTACAAAACTGCACTCCATCAGCTCTAGGTAGTGATTCTGGCAAGAAAATCTAAAGCACTTAATTAAATTAGAGGAGGCCTCTATTGTTGAAACTGCTGAACATGGTATTTTTGACTGAGCCAAGGAAGAATCTACTTTATTAGACTTTGGAAATTGTGTTGTGGTATTGTTAGTATGATATCTCAAAGAAACTTCAAGGTTTTGAATATAAGCTCTGAATTCCACTGAAGGCCATATTTCAGTCAGCTGACCTACATTAATGCTGATGTACCAAACATTTTTTCTTGGTTATCACTTACTTGTGACTTAAAGTATTATTTAGTAACATTTGTCCATGGAGGACCTTGACTCAGTAATGAGATCACTGATCTGGGATTAATGAGGCCAGTTTTGCTTTAGTACTGATTCAATATGAGAGACATGGTCATTTAGCTATGTAAGTACTTGTATAAAAATAGAGACAAAGAGCATGATCCTAAGACTAAGGGGATATTACAAGAACTTATAAAATACATTATAAATGAAAATTTGAAATCTATAGGATAAAGTATCTTCTGAAGAAGTAATTTTATTTTTTTAATTATACACATATTTTTAATTCACAATGAAAAATACATCTATTACAAGCACATCCATTTAGTAGAACAAGTCCAAAATGTATAAGCGCTAAATATTACTTTGGAAAAAGGAGAGGGCCAGAATTTCTATAATTTTTCTAAGAACTAAACCAAACACAAAAAATCAGATAAAATATTTTTCACTTGCACATTATCCCTCTAAAAGAAAATAAGATGTGTCCAAAAAGGAGTGAATCTAAAATCTAAAGCAATGATACTAATAATTATAGATCTTAGTTTCATTTAAAATCACCAAAAAGTCACAGAACTATTAGATACCTTATATAGTATAATTTAAAAGTCAGTGGCCTTAAAGAGGGCATGGACCAAATCTCACTTAAATGGTGTCTCTTCTTGGTGCCTAATGCAGTGCTATGTACAAAGTATTCAATTAAAAGGAATCAGCACATCTGTTAAGCTTCCTACTTTGTATAAAGCATAGGGTCTAATTGTTTGACACACAAAAATAGATTAAAAAAAAAAATAGGCCCTTAAGTCTCTCCCTTCATACAAAAGAACATTAAAATCTGATTTGAGGAGATGTGGCATGGACTCGTAGGGAAAAGAATGTTTTTATCCTGGCAATTATATATTGACAAATTTGGATGTGTCACTCACAGATATGCATAATAAAGTAATTTGTGCAGGCTAGGTGGTGGAGAATAATGATCTTGCTCATTTAGTTTACCTTTGCTTCTGCCTCAAACATATTTGTAAAGTAAGCCAGAAAAGACTTTGTGACTCTTTGACCCTAAATAAGAAAATTCTCTGTATCAGGACATTTGGCTCTAAGGAAATGTCAGGGTAGGAAAGGAAAGAAGTATTCTTGGTTTAGGATCACTAGGCCTCTCTTTCAAAGTGGCTATGACTGAGAAACTGTAAGTCTGTTCTTATCTTGGAGAGGGTTTTTGCTACTATGCAATCAAAGACTAGAGCTGAGATAAATTTGGTAACCCTGGAGAGCTGAAGCCAGAAGTCAGTAGCTAGGAGAAATGACTAACAAGGTACTAACATAGGAAAGAGCAACCAGGACAATCTTCAGATGAGACTGTGTCCAGAAGTCACCACGAGACAAGTAGAGACTAGCAAATTAATATATCATAAGAAATATAAAAAGTGCCGTAAGCAAAATCATCTCTGTGCCAGACATAGGGACAGCTAGGTGGTGCAGTGGATAGAATGCCCATGTTCCTGAATTTAAATCTGGCCCTTGATACTCAGCAGCTGTGAGACTCTGGGCAACCTCTTTGCCTCAGTTCCTCATGCATAAAATGAGCTGGAGAAGGAAATGGCAAACCACTCCAAAATCATTGCCAATAAAACTCCAAACAGAGTTTCAGAGTTGCACACAACTGAAAAATGACTGAACAAAAAAAGTGCACCAGTGCTAAGCACTGAGTATACAAAAAATGGGGAGGGGGGAAGCACAAAGACTTTCCACAAGCAGCTTACAATCTAATGAACGAGAAAACATGCAAATATATAAAAAAGGGAAAAGGACATACAAGTGGTAATGGAAGGCTTCCTGTAGAAGGTGGTATTTTAATTGTGACAAAGGAAGCCAGGATGGTTACTAACCAGAGTGGAGGAGGGAGAGTGTTCAAAATTCCTGGAGCCAAAGATGTTCATGGAACAGCATAAGAAGTCAGTGTCACTGAATCAGTAGAGCCTCTGTGCCCAGGATTCCCCACAACAATCAAGAGAAAGAGCAGAACAATGAGCCCATGAGAGATGCCACACCTGTGAGACTCTGGGAAAGTCAGCTAATTTCTTTGTAACTCAGTTCCCTCCTCCATAAAATTTAGGGGTCAAATTCGATGACCTTTAAGTAATCTCCCAGTTTTAAATCTAATGATCCTCTGACCCAACAGAGAACAGGACTACTGAAAGTAGAACAATGATAATGCCTTGTCAGTCAAATTGCAACATCAATTACAGTAACTGCCTTCATATTTGTGTCTACTGTAAATTGAAGTTTATATATAGGAGATTAGAGAATTCATAGGATATTAGAGATTGTGAATAAGTTCAAGGAGGGCATTTCTGTTGTGACTTTTCCTAGTATATTATTTCATTAAATTTTGTCTTCTGCCTAAGCAGAGAAAAAAGTAAACACCTTTGGGGGGGAACTTTTGAGTGGATGCTGACTCAGAGTTAGAGGAAGGTATACATGGTGCTGCATATATAGATATGTAAATGTAAGGTCATTTGGAGAGTGTGTGTACTAAAACCTGGGATATGAAAAAAGGCTTGATTGAGAATCATAGGATCATATTCTTAGAGCAAGAAGGTACCTAAGAAGCACTTGAGTACAACCCCTTAACTTTACAGAAGAGTAAACTGAGTTACTGAGAAGTTAAGTAACTTGAGCACAGTCATCTAGTGTATGAGGCAGGATGTTAAGTCAGATCTTCCTGATCCCAAGACCAGTTCACAGTGTACCATTCTACATCCAAAATGTGGTATCTAAAATGAACATTAAAGAAGTTTAGAATTCTGAGCAGAGATGTAGAAGGGGTACCTTTCAGGCATGTGATAGGACATTTAGATGCATTGAGGTGGGAAATGATATTTGCCTAGAATTTGAAAGGTAGGTTGGAGATAGACTGCATAAGCCTTTACAAGCCAACTCCCTTATACAATATTATACATATATGTTACATGTTCATGTCTGCCTCTGACTTCCTGTGTGGAGTTATAAAGGCAATCAGAGAATGGTAAGATCTTTCCCACCCATTGGAATGGGCTACAGGGGTGTAGCTCTCAGGGTCCTGGGGGAAGTGGCTAGGGCTGGAGCCAATGGTAGGTGCCTGAGTTCTGGTCCACATGACAACATGAAACCTATGGTGAGAGGAGCTTGGTGAATGGTTGGAGCAGAGCTAAGAGGCAGTTACTGAGAGCAGTTAAGAGCTGAAGGAGAGAGGAAGCAGTCAGCTACCTGGAACACAACTTGGAGATTGCAGCAGAAGCGGTGGCGACGAGGGCATGCACTGCAAAAAAGCAGGACTGACCCTCATGGAGACCGGAGAGTGTTGAGCAGGGGCTTGAGGCCAGTGGGTGGTCTTCTGGATGGAGGGCCCTGGCATTGGAGGGGGCGGGGGAAGCACCAGTATGGCTTGCTGCCATAATGTTTTTCTGTGGCCTCCTGGTGTGTTGGAAAGGCAGGGTGGGCTCCTTAGCACTTGGTTCAATGGTGCCCTTGAAGAGTTTGGCTTTTGTTTGCATTGAGTGATTCAGCTATTTCATTGAATCTTGTTAAGTGCTAAGCCCCAGGTCCAAGATTTAGGTGTCATTGGTGCCTCCTTGCCTCAGGGGAGGGCTTAGTTTAGACATGAGTTTGAGTGACGTGTCTGGGACAGCAGGGGCTCTTGGACCACGTGGGTTTGAGTCTGCCTCTTTGAGGCGATTTTGGGTCATGTGGGTGAGTCGCATGTGTGACTCACCCCTGACGCTGAAAAAGATACAAAAGCCAGGGGTTGGCCTCTTCTTCCTTGGAGCTCTGAGACGCAGCAGGAGTGGCGCATGACTCTGAGCCAGCCTTGTTGAACTGAACTTCCCGGTTGAACTCAGATGTTGCTGGTTCCTTGGTAACTATGAATTGTATTGGGTCTGTCTGTTTGTAAATTGTTTAAGGGTTCTCAAGATGGTCTTGATGAAGAGACTCCGGGCAGCTGTAGCTAAGGATCCCTCCAGACTGTAAACCTGGATGCTGAGACTTTGTTGAACTCTGGTAACTATGTATTAGGATTTGAATCAGACAAGGTCTGTCTGTTGATGTTTGTAATTTGCTTGTATTTTGCTCTGAAGTTCAGGGTGCTGGCTTTTTCCCCTGAACTAGGTGAATGATATTTGTGTGCTGAATTAAAGTAAGCTTGGCAACCCCTTAACCTTGTTCTCCTTATTAAGGCATATCAAAAGAACCTGGGCTTTCTGGCTGTCCGGCAGCTTTCTGGTTGCTGGCCGTGGGTGGATCTGGACCCCCCGCCCTTACAGAAGCTGCTAGCCAGATTGTGGAAACACCTGGTCACTATTGTGAGATGGGTATACTGGTTTTGGAAGGTTCTTGCCAGGACGTCAAATTGGGGACACTGGTCTGTGGGTCTGCTGCTTTTGACTTTCAATAAATACTTTAACTCCTCTGCTTAGAGTATTCCTTATATCCTGTGATTCTGGACCATTCAGGCATATTCTTGGTTATCTTTAAAGTCATGAATTCTGCCTTAATGATATAGGAGTATGGCCATTTAGGTCATACTCAATCATCTTGTAACCCACAGAACAAATATAGAGTACAATTGTGAGAGACAGGGAAAGAATTAAGACTTTTACCAAAGTAAATTTGAAACTTAATTAGTAATTGCATAAAAAGAAGTGGCATAATACCATAGTGTCAGGCTGTGTAGATAGATAGATAAATAGATAGGTAGATAGATAGAAAAATATATCTGTGCACACACAAAGCTAAATAGTGCAGTAAATAGAGTGTGTATATATGCACCCATGTGTATGTGTATGTTTGTGTGTATAATGTACAATATTAAAATGAGATTTCTGTGAAAGAACAGAGAAAAAAAATTCCAGGGAAGGGGGCAGATGGAGGCTGGAAAGCAGGGACTAGTGTGAGCTTCCCACCAAGTCCCTCCAAAAACCTATAAAAATGGCTCTGAACCAATTCTAGAACAGCAGAACCCACAAAACAGCAGAGGGAAGCAGGGCTCCAGCCCAGGACAGCCTGGATGGTCTCTGGGTAAAGTCTGTCCCACACAGAGCTGGGAGTTCAGGGGAGCAGAGCTGAGTGGAGGGGAGCCCAGCATGGGCGGCGCAGACCAACTAGACCAGGAGTCGGGCGGAGCATGCACTAGTGCCCTGAATCAGTGAGCTGTGGCAGTTACCACACTTCTCAACCCACAAACACCAAAGATAACAGAGAAGGTTAGTGTGAAAAGCTGCTGAGGACAGGGAGTTTGTGGTTAGGCCACTGCCCATAGGGCAGCGGAGGTGGGGCAGCTACATAACTACAGCTGCAGTTGCTTCTGGCCCCAGGCTCACCTGGTGGGAGGAATTAAGTGGCAGATCACAGCAGGAGTGAAGAGCCTGCTGAAGATCTAAGTCCAGTCCAGGTTGGGAGTTCTTGGGGAAGGAGGAGTGCTGGCGTGGCAGAGCTGGCCCAGCCTCCCAAGTGTGGAACATAGAACTCTGTACTTAGATTGGAACAAGTGGAAGCTAGTGACTTCATGAGAAATCAAGAAATTATAAAACAGAACTAAACGAATGACAAAATGGAAGACAATGTGAAATATCTCATTGGAAAAACCACTGACCTGGAAAATAGATCCAAGAGAGATAATTT
>CM053626.1:150424283-150437376 GCA_028646595.1 Phalanger gymnotis | reverse complement strand
AGTAGGAAGGCCGAATTTATGATCTCAAAAAGGATCATGTAAATATCTGAATGGTTCGAAATCGTTGGGTATACAGGACTCTCCAAGCAGAAGGCATCAAAAAATTTATTCAGGGCCCAGAGCAACAAATTAGCAAACCAACCTCCCCATTCCAGGCCCGCCTCACAAGGGTAGCCAGGAGGCCACAGAAAAATAAGATGGCATAAATCATATTCACCAGCCTCAAGACCTCGCTCGAACTCCTGGGTCCACACAGGGCTCGCCTCTGCTTTGGATTTTTTTCCAGCTATAGTTTTCTTGCCTCGCAGCCAAGCCTCTGGTGTTCTTAAGTCCCACCTCAAGGACTAGAGACCAGAGTCCAGAGACCCATTGGTTCCTGAATTGGCCCCTTTTAAGTCTTTAATCTATGCCCACAGGGGTTTCACACCTGATAGGGCTTTGGGCCTGGGGCTTAGTGTTTAACAGGTGAAAGTACTTTTACCATAAACAATAGCCAAACTCCTCAAGGGCACCCGTTAAACTAAGCCGATTTTGCCTTACTGGCACACTTACCCCACAGGAAAAAAGGAGGAAGAAGATAAAAAAGGGGGGGGGGATGATAAGAAGGGAGGGCAGATGGGGGTGGAAGTAATCAAAAACAAACCCTTTCGAAAGGGGACAGGGTCAAGGGAGAAAATTCAATAAAGGGGGATAGATTAAGAAGGAGCAAAATACAACATGAGTATTGTGGAAGGGTTATACATAATGATACGCATGTGGCCTATGTTGAATTGCTTGACTGCTTAGGGAGGGTGGGTGGGAAGGGAAGAGGGGAGAGAGTTTGGAACTCAAAGTTTTAAAAACAGATGTTCAAAAACAAACAAAAAAGTTTTTGCGTGCAACTAGAAAATAAGATAAACAGGCAATGGGGCATAGAAATCTATCTTGCCCTACAAGAATGGAAGGAAAAAGGTGATGGGAGGTGAGTGGGGTGACACAATGGAGGGTTGACTAGGGAACAGGGCAACCAGTATATATGCCATCTTGGAGTGGGGGTGGAGGGTAGAAATGGGGAGAAAATGTGTAATTCAAACTCTTGTGAAAATCAATGCTGAAAACTAAATATGTTAAATTAAAATAATAATAATAATAATAAAAAGCAATTCCCATAATTTCCTACTTAACACTATTTCCATTAATGATTGTGATCATTTTCTATTGATTAACTTTCCCTTAGCTTTAAATAGCCCTTCATATGGGTTAACATACATAGTATTACCATAAAAAAATAATATCACCAGGAGAATATTTATTTTAGAAAGATAGGCCTCTGTTTCAAGGGAAACTCAGCATCATAAACACATTATGCAATTTCCCAAAAAAGCAATTCATCCTAATTTTGTCGCCTGTTATATTCTTGGCGAATTTTGTTGCTCTTTTGTACTCAGTTCCATCATCTTTCTATCTAGCTACATAATGGTTAGGTCAAACATGTTTGAGTGATTTTGTTGATCACTGAGAAGGTTCTGCAATGTTCTGGAACTCCATGCTATCAGCATGGCCTCATCCATAAGCAGCAGCATCTGAAAGGCCTCACAATCTGTAATTAATCACTCTTCATTTGGATACTATGCTGGGCATTCTCCAAAATGGCAGCAAACATTTTTGGCTAAAATATTCTGTTAATATCTAACAAGACATAAAACATTAAATTTCTGTGAAACAGTAAAACATTCTCTGTTTTGTGCCTTGCTTGATATTAATAGCCAGGGGTTTATAGTACAATATATTTTTTCTTACATCTATAATTTCAACATAAATATTTTTCCACCAATAAATATTGTATCATCACCTCAACACATTTATAGGTGCTTTCATGAAATTACATTCAAAATGCATATCCTTTATTAAATCTTCAATGGGTTTCTAGCTCTCTGTTTGCCTGGACCATACTAGAGTGGCTGGGCTCACTGTACTCTTTTCCCAAAGTAGACTCTAGAAGAATTTCTAAAACAAAGCTTAAATATTGCTCATGTCCAGGCTTTCCTCAAAATGTGGATAATCAGGTCACTTCTAGAAAGAAACTCAGTATATCGTATAGATGATGGGTATAGAGAAATTTACCTCTCCCACTGAAGAAAATGTTTAAATTACAAAAACTCAGAGGTACACATATGGGTAAACAAAACATCTCAAATATCCATCTGTATATTATATATTATAATACCCAAGAAAGGTAAAGATGCTCAATGATATTTCTGAACAGATACTTAGTATAATTCACACTCACCTTTGGCCTGAACTGTCTGAACAACTCACAATGTTCCTAACCATCTGGTCATTTAGGGAATGACTTGGGGGTTCTGGTGGAGGCCATCTCATTCTGATGCAAAAACTGTTACAGGAAATATCTCTTGCTGAGCATCTGGGACTTACTTTTGAAACACTTGACCCACACAATTATGACCAAGGTTGGAAAGGTTCTTTGCTTAGGATCTCTTCTTACTGACGGACTGGTCATAAACTTGTGCTTGGAGAATAATAGGAGATAAAATAAAGTGACCAGGCGCTCTTAATTGCCTAAGAAAGCACTCATTTCCCCAAACAGGTGTTTATAGTTACTACTGCTGCTGGGGGATGGGAGGTAAAGGTGTGTGTGTAGACAGATTGCCTGGTCCTTTGATGAAAGACTATGTATGTACACTGAGAGAAGAGTGCAAAGAAAGAAGGACCCTTTTCCTCACTCCTGACTCAGTTGCCATTCAGCTTTGTCACACACACACACAAACACAGGGCCCAGGGAACCAGGTAGGCCTTGCTATCATTCCAATAACTATATGTCACACAATATAAGGACCCTGATAACTTCCCCATTACACATTATTTTAATATACACATGAGACATCCCATTAGAGAACCCTTAACACAGTGCTTTGCTTAAACAAATAAAATGGGTTTTATTTATAGTCAAGAATAATTTACATATTGGAATCTTGTATTTTCTATACCTTTGAGTCGAATGTGTGACTCTAAAAATGTGGTATGTTTTAAATATTTGTGAAAGACCGCTTTTTTCACTTATGTAATTTTTTCAAGGATGTTGATAATGTATGTGAAGATTATTTGCATAAATTTTTGAAGATACAGAAAAGTAAGCAAATGGATTAATAGTTTCTATTTGTATTTTTCTCATTATCTATACTGAAATTCTAAAGTCTGCATTTTTAAGATCTTGCCCCTGAAGAGTCAATTAAAAAGTGCATAACATAGCCATGAAATATTCCTTATTTTATGAAAAAGTGATAATTAAATTGAATTTCTATAAGAGAGGAGATTATTTTTTCCAATTCTTAAGAAGTCAATCATCTTAACTTATGGAAAAAATATTTAATCTGCTGGGGAGAAAACTAATGAGTTTGTATTTTCATTATCTCAATGGCACGTCGGACATTCTAGGACATCAACAGGTTATGTGCCTATTGAAATTTTAGTCATTTAAATTTATTCATTTTTTTATTTATAGAACTTTCTCATATTTCTCAGGTCTTTCCCTCCACCAATAGCTACAAACATGATATCAGAAAAAATTCTACCACTTAGGGGTCTCCTCATTATACTTCCACAGCTCCTAGTGTCTACTTTCACATGGCTATTTTCAATTGTTAATACTACAGGTTTGCAATGTCATACCAATTAGCAAGTTTCACAGTATACATACATCTTAAAATCAACCTATAAATTTGTGACTCAGTGAAAATAAATTCAACATTGATTATATGCCAGAGAGCTGAAAAACAAACTACACAGCAAGGTCTAAAACAAGAGTATACCTGCTAACTAGAGTTGTTTAACAATAAGAAGGAAAAGACTTTGAAGTGTCAAAGGAGAGATTCCATATAGATGGTGAGAGTATTCCAAGTAATCTTTTTTTATACTGTATTATTCTTTTAATGTCTATATATTTTTAATTTTTTAAAATTTATTTTTAGTTTTCAACATTCATTTCCACAAGATTTTGAGTTACAAATTTTCTCCACATCTCTGCCTTCCCCCAACCGAAGATGGCATGTATTATGATAACCCCTTTCCCGAATCTGGCCTCCCTTCTATCATCCCACTGGTAGGGTAAGATAGATTTCTATAACCCATTGTCTGTATATCTTATTTCCCAGTTGCATGTAAAAACATTTTTTAACATTTGTTTTTAGAACTTTGAATTCAAAATTCTCTCCATTCTTCCCTCCCCACCCACCATCCTTGAGAAGGATGCTATTGCTATTCTACATAGGTTATTCATGTACCATTATGTAAAACACTTCCATAATAGTCATGTTTTGAAAGATTATATTTCTCTCCATCCTATGCTATGTCCCCCTTTATTCAATTTTCTCCTTTGAACCTGTCCCTTTTCAAAAGTGTCTGCTTTTGACTACCTCCTCCCCAATCTGCCCTACCTTATATCGTCCCCCCTCTTATCCCCTTCTCCCCTACTTTCTGGAGGGTAAGATATCCAATTGAGTGTGTATCTTATTCCATCCTTAAGCCAAACCTGATGAGAGCAAGTTTCACTCATTCCCTTTCACCTACTCCCTCTTTTCTTCCATTATAATAACTTTTTCTTCCCACTTTCATGTGATACATCATTCTATCTCTCCCTTTCTCTTTCTCCCAATAGATTCCTCTCTCACTCCTTAATTTTATTTTTTAGATATCATCCCTTCATATTTAACTCACCCTGTGACCTCTGTCTATACATTCCCTTCAACTACCCCAATACTGAGAAAGGTGTCATGAGTTTCAAATATCATCTTTCCATATAAGAATGTAAACAAAGCAGTTCAACTTTAGTAAGTCCCTTACAAGTTCTATTTCTTCTTTACCTTTTCATGCTTCTCTTGATTCCTGTATTTGAAAGTCAAATTTTCTATTCACCTCTAGTCTTCACATTGAGAATGCTTGAACATCCTCTATTTCATCAAAAATCTATATTTTGCCCTGAAGTATTATGTTCAATTTTGCTGGGTAGGTGATTCTTGTTTTTAATCCTAGGATCTCCAGAATATCACATTCCAAGCCATTCAATCCATTCATGTAGAAACTGCTAGAACTTGGGTTATCCTGATCGTATTTCCACAATATTCAAAATGTTTCTTTCTGGCTGGTTACAGTATTTTCTCCTTGACCAGGGAACTCTGGAATTTGGCTACAGTATTCCTAGGAGTTTTCTTTTGAAGATCTTTTTCAAGAGGTGATTGGTGGATTCTTTCAATTTCTATTTTACCCTCTGGCTCTAGAATATCAGGGCAGTTCTACTTGATAAGTTCTTGAAAGATGATATCGAGGCTCTTTTTTTGATCATGGCTTTCGGGTACTCCAGTAATTTTTAAATTTTCTTTCCTGGATGTATTTTCCTGGTCAGTTGTTTTCCCAGTGAGATATTTCACATTGTCTTCCACTTTTTCATTCCTTTAGTTCTGTTTTATAATATCTTGATTTCTCATAAAGTTGCCAGCTTCCACTTGCTCTAATCTAACTTTTAAGGTAGTATTTTCTTCAATGGTCTTTTGGACCTCCTTTTCCATTTGGCTAATTCTGCCTTTCAAGGCATTCTTTTCCTCATTGGCTTTTTGGAGCTCTTTTGCCATTTGAGTTAGTCTATTTTTTAAGGTGTCGTTTTCTTGAGTATTTTTTTCAGATCTCCTTTAGCAAGTCATTGACTTGT
This sequence comes from Phalanger gymnotis, assembly GCA_028646595.1. NCBI lineage: Eukaryota > Metazoa > Chordata > Mammalia > Diprotodontia > Phalangeridae > Phalanger > Phalanger gymnotis. The sequence goes on along the minus strand of CM053626.1, from coordinate 150,431,675 downwards.
TTTTCATGGTTTTCTCACATCATTCTCATTTCTCTTCCCAATTTTTCCTCTATTTCTCTAACTTGCTTTTTCAAAACCTTTTTGAGCTCTTCCATGGCCTGAAACCAGTTTTTCTTGGAGGCTTTTGATGTAGGTTCAATGACTTTGTTGGCTTCTTCTTGCTACATGTTTTGGTCTTTTTTTCTCACCAAAGAAAGATTCCAAAGTCTGAGACTGAATCTGAGTCCATTTTCATTGCCTGGCCATGTTCCCAAGCCAAATTACTTGACCCTTGAGTTTTTCATCGGGGTATGACTACTTGTAGAGTAAAGAGTACTTTGTTCCAAGCTTGAAGGGATGCACTGTTTTTTTCAGATCTATTTCTATACAGCCAGCTCTGCCACACCAGCACTCCTCCTTCTCCAAGAAACTCCAACCTGAACCTGACTCAGATCTTAAGCAGGCTCTGCATTCCCAGTCTGATCTGCCACTTAATTTCTCCCACCAGGTGGGCCTGGGTCCCGAAGCAACTGCAGCTGTAGTTCTGTAGCTGCACCACCTCCACTGCCTTGGGTGGTGGCCAAACTGTGAACTCCTTCCACTCTGTCCCCAGCAGCTTTTCCCACTACCCTTCTCTGTTGTTTTTGGTGTTTGTGGGTTGAGAAGTCTGCCACAGCTCACTAATTCAGGGCACTAGGGCCTGTTCTGCCCAGCTGGTCTGATCTGGTTGGTCCTTCCACCACCCACGCTGGGCTCTGCTCCCCTCTGTTCCCACCTCTGTGCACTATAGACCTCTACCAGCGGCCATACTCCAGCCAGTTGTCCTGGGCTGGAGCCCTGCTTCCCTCTACTATTTTGTGGGTTATGAAGTTCAAGAATTCATTCAGAGCCATTTTTTATTGGTTTTTGGAGGGACCTGGAGGGAAACTCACACAAATCCCTGCTTTCCAGCCGTCATCTTGGCTTGCCCACCTCCGCCCCTGCCATGTTCTTTTTTTGATCATGGCTTTCAGGTAGTCCAATAATTTTTAAATTATCTCTCCTGGATCTATTTCCCAAGTTAGTGGCTTTTCCAATGAGATATTTCACATTATCTTCCATTTTTTCGCTCTTTTGGAACTGTTTTATAATTTCTTGATTTCTCCTAAAGCCCACTTGCTCCATTCTAATTTTTAATGCATTATTTTCTTCAGTGATCTTTTGGACCTCCCTTTCCATTTGCCTAATTCTGGTTTTTTTTTTTACAGCATTCCTTTCCTCGTTGGCTTTTTGGACCTCTTTTGCAATTTGGATTAGTCTATTTTTAAGGTGTTATTTTATTCTGTATTTTTTGAGTCTCCTTTAGCAAGTTGTTGACTCATTTTTCACATGATTTTCTTCCATCACTTTCATTTCTCTTCCCAATTTTTTCTCTACTTCTCTTATTTGATTTTCCAAATCCTTTTTGAGCATTTCCATGGCCTGAGATCAATCCATATTTTTCTTGGAGGGTTTTGGTCTTTGACTTTGTTGAATTCTTCTGGCTCTGTGTTTTGATTTTCTTTGTCACCAATGTAAAATTCTGTACTCTGACTCCTTTTATGCTGTCTGCTCGTTTTCCCAGCCAATTATTTGCCTTTTGAGCTTTTTATCAGGGTATGACTGCTTCCCGAGTGGAGAGTGCTCTGTCACAAGCTTCAGGGTTTGTTTGGGTTTTTTTTGCACTGCTGTTTTCAGAGCTACTACTCTTATGGAGTGATATGATACTCCTCTCCTCGACTGTGCTCTGGTCTGTGAGAGCAAGCACTCCTTTCTGTAGTATAACTACCTGGAGGACTCCCTCTCCAAAGCCACCACAAGCTATGCCACCCCAGTGCTTCTCCTCTCCCAAGAACTGCCAACCAGGACTGCAACACAGATCCAAGCAGAGCAAAGCAAGAGATCCCTGCACTCCTGCTCTGATCAACCACTTGATTCCACACCACCTCCCTACTGTCTGTGGGCCTGGAGCTCTGGAAGCAGTCACCACTACTGCTGCTGCAGCTGCTGCAGCTGCAGCCACCTCCTCATCCCCAAGAGCTGGGGCTGGATTGTGCCCTTCTCTCACCCAGGTCCAACAGTTTTCCCACTGGCCTGCTAAGTTGTCATTGGTGTTTGTGGGTTGAGAAGTCTAGAAACCACCACAGCTGCCAGCGATTCAGTGCCCTGAGACCTGCTCACTCCAGTCTGCTCTGCCCTGGTCTATGTTGGTGTTTATCATGCTGTGCTGCGCTCCACTCCCAGCACACTGAGAAAGACCATTCCCAGTGACCATCTAGGCCATCTTGGGCTGAAGATTTGTTTCATTCTGTCATTTCATGAGTTCTGTAGCTATAGAATTTGTTTCGAGTCATTTCTAATAGGTGTGTGAAGGGATTTGGGGGTGATCTCAAGCAAGTCCCTGTTTTCATGCCACCATCTTGACTCTGCCCCACCCCAAGCAATCTTTTTTACAGATGACATTGTGATGATTGTAGCCACTCAGAAGAGATTAGCCTAATACACACACACGGACACACACACACACACGTGTATACATATATTATATGTATATGTATACATGTGTGTGTGTATCTGTGTGTGTGAGAGATACAGAGAGAGAGAGAGTGAAAGAGAGAGGGAGAGTAGATTAAGAATGCTTACTGCTTAAGTTGTATTATACATGGAAACAGACAATCCACAGGATTAGTCTATTGGTATTTCTATCTTGGGTATAGAGACAAAAATTAGACAATAGTTCACAAGTAAAAGAAAAGAGGAAATCAGAATTGGTTTTATTTAGGAAATTACAGAGCACTTATCAATGATCCCAAGTGCTCACTGCTTCAAAAGTTCAATTGTTTAACATCAATATTCTCTCAGTGCTTCTTACTGTGATACTTTTGGGAGCTGTAATTTCATCTGTGCAGTACTCCCTTCATAAGTGTAGATCATAATCTTCTCTATAATTTATGAGGTGATCTTTAAAAACTGCCATAGCCAAGGAATTTGTTGTCCTGGGGCCATCTTAGTTGGATGTATCCTTCAATATATTGTTTGTTTTCAAATCTTTTTGAGCTCTGTTTAAACTGGCACAGCTTTTGTCATACTGTCATAGAACCCAGTAATATTTTATAGCAGTAAATCTAAAAAGAATCACAATTATGGGTGAATGAAAAGAACAATGGAAAGGGAAATAGACATGTAAGTAGACTGTAGCACTTAACTAATAATAATATGTACACGAAACATATAAATTCCATTTTTAATCCTTTTTGTTATTGGAAAATCAGGTGGACCAACTCTATACCGAAAATGAGGAATAGACATAGTTGGACAACCTAAATGTCGAAATGCTGTCCTCAAAATAATAAAAGAACTCTAGGAAAGACTTTCAGCCTTGAGACACATATTTCATAGAAGATTTAAGGAATAATAGGCAACTATAAGTTTTAATTTCCCACAAAATATATCAGACTGACTTGTACTGGTAGAAAGAGTACTTACACCAAATAATGGATTATGGATGCATTGAGATACTGACATATAAGGGCAAGGCTGGCTTCATGAGAAACAATTAATAATAACCATAATAGTAATAACAACTATATTAATTATAGTTTTATATAGCACTTTAAGGTTTGCAAAATTCTTTAAACAGGTTATTTAATTCTTACACTAACCATGAGTTAGGTGAAAAAACCCAATGTTCTCAATAAGTTTAATAACAAATAAGATAGATGCAGCATGTATACAAAAAAAAAGTATAACATGAGATAAAATTATATAAGGACAAATGACATATGTGGAAATATCTATTTAAAAAAAAACAGAGGAAGAAGAGAGTAATTCCATGAAGAAACAAGGAAGTCTGTATAGAAGAAGTATCATCCAACCCAGGACCTGAACATAGAAAATAGTTTAACTGGCTGTGAGATGGACAGATGGGCTTACATGAATTCATAGAAAAGATAGAGAAAAGGCTGAGAATAAAGAATCTTCCAGTTCCTTTCTTTTAATATTTATTTATTTATTTACTATTTTTAGTTTTCAGCATTAATTTTCACAAGAGTTTGAATTACAAATTTTCTCCACATTTCTACCCTCCCCCAATTCCAAGATGGCATATATTCTGATTATCCCATTCCCCAGTCAGCTCTCCCTTCTGTCACCCCACTCCCCCCAATCCCCTTTTCCCTTACTTTCTTGTAGGGAAAGATAGATGTTTATGCCCCATTGCCTGTATATCTTATTTCCTAGTTGCATGCAAAAACGTTTTATGAACATCTTCTTTTCAAACATTGAGTTCCAAATTCTCTCCCATTTTCCCTTGCCACCCACTCTCCCTAAGAAGGCAAGCAATTCAACATAGGCCACATGTGTATCATTATGCAAAATCGTTCCACAATACTCATGTGTTGAAAGATAAACTATATTTTGTCCCTTTTTATCCTATCCCCCCTTATCCAATTTTCTCCCTTGTCCCTGTCCCTTTTCAAAAGTGTTTGCTTTTGATTACCTCCTCCTCCATCTGACCTCCCTTCTATTGTACTCCCTTTTTTATCTCCTTCCTCCTTCTTTCCTGTGGGGTAAGATGCCCAATTGAGCGTATATGTTATTCCCTCCTCAGGACAAATCTGATGAGAGCAATATTCACTTAATATTCACTACTCCCCCTCACCTGCCCCCTCTTCCCTCCCAAAAGAACTAATATTACTTGCCACTTTTATGTAAGATAATATACCCCATTTTATCTCTCCCTTTATCCCTCTCAATGTATTCCTCTGTCATCCCATAATTTGATTTTATTTTTTTAGATATCATCCTTTCATATTCAACAGACCCTGTGCCCTCTTGTCTATATATATATACATACATACATATGTTCCTTTCGGCTACCTTATACTGAGATCTCATGAATTATACACATCATGTTTCCACGTAGGAATGTAAACAAAACAGTTTAACTTTCGTAAGGCCCTTGTGATTTCTCTTTCTTGTTTACCTTCGCATGCTTCTCTTGATTCTTGTGTTTGAAAGTCACATTTTCTATTCAGCTCTGGTCTTTTCACCGAGAAAGTGCGAAAGTCTACTATTTTAATGGAAGTCCATAATTTGCCTTGGAGCATGATACTTAATTTTGTTGGGTAGGTGATTCTTGGTTTTAATCCTAGGTCCTTTGACCTCTGGAATATCATATTCCAAGCCCTCTGATCCCTTATTGTAGAAGCTGCTAGATCTTGTGTCATTCTGATTGTTTTTCCACAATACTCAAATTGTTTCTTTCTGGCTGCTTACAGTATTTTCTCCTTGATGTGGGAGCTCTGGAATTTGGCTACAATATTCCTGTGAGTTTTCCTATGGGGATCTTTTTCAGGAGACATTCTGTGGATTCTTTCAATTTCTATTTTACCCTCTGGCTCTAGAATATCAGGGCAGTGCTCCTTGATAAATTCTTGAAAGATGATATCTAGCTTCTTTTTTTGATCATGGCTTTCATGTACTCCAATAATTTTTAAATTATCTCTCCTGGATCTACTTTCCACATCAGTGGTTTTTCCCATGAGATATTTCACATTGTCTTCTTTTTTTTCATTCCTTTGATTCTGTTTTATAACATCTTGATTTCTCATCAAGTCACTAGCTTCCACTTGCTCCAATCTAAGTTTTAAGCTAGTATTTTCTTCAGTGGTCTTTTGGACCTCCTTTTCCATTTGGCTAATTCTGCCTTTCAAGGCATTCTTCTCTTCATTGGCTTTTTGGAGCTCTTTTGCCATTTGAGTTAGTCTATTTTTAAGGTGTTATTTTCTTCAGTATTTTTTGGGTCTCCTTTAGCAAGTCATTACCTTGCTTTTTCATGGTTTTCTCACATCACTCTCATTTCTCTTCCCAATTTTTCCTCTACTTCTCTTACTTGCTTTTCCAAGTCCTTTTTGAGCTCTTCCATTGTCTGAGACCAGTTCATGTTTTTCTTGGAGGCTTTTGATGTAGGCTCTTTGACTTTGTTGGCTTCTTCTTGCTGTATGTTTTGGTCTTCTTTCTCACCAAAGAAAGATTCCAAAGTCTGAGACTGAATCTGAGTCCGTTTTCACTGCCTGGCAATTTTCCCAGCCAACTACCTGTGTCGGTAAGGCAGAATGGGCTCCTTAGCACTTCAGGAGTTTGACTTTTGTTTACTTTGAGTGATTCAGCTGTTTCATGTAATCTTGTTAAGGGCTAAGCCCCAGGCCCAAAGCCCTATCAGGTGTGAAACCTGTGTGAGTGTAGATTGATGACTTAAGAGGGGCCAACTGGGGGAGAAAAATGGCCTCTGGTCATTGAGGCAGGGCTTGAGGATGCCAAAGGCTTGGTTGCGAGGAGAGGTAAGCCAAGAGACAGCTACAGCTGAAGCTCAAGAAAAAGCCAAAGCAGGAGTTGAGGAAGCAGAGCCGACCTGTGTGTGGACCCAGGAGTACGAGCAAGGACTTGAGGCCAGTGAATATGACTTGGTTTAATGTTATCATCCTTCTCTGTGGCCTCCTGGTTATTCTTGTGAGGCGGGCTTATTGGGCCTGGAAGCTTATGACCACAATATTGGAATGGGGAGGATGGTTCATGGGTCTGTCACTGTGGGGCCTAAATAGATGTAAATAGATGCCTTCTACTTGGAGAGTTCTTTATACCCAACGATTTCACACCATTGATATATATATATTATTCTCTTCGATATCATAAATTCTGCCTTCCTACTACACTACCTGACCCTAGAGTTTTTCGTCAGGGATATGACTGCTTGTAGAGTAGAGAGAACTTTGTTCCAAGCTTGAGGGGATGCTCTGTTGTTTTCAGAGCTATTTCTATACAATCAGCTCTGCCTTTCCAGCGCTCCCGTGTTGGGAAGCAAATTGGGCTCCTTAGCACTTAGTTCAACAAGTGCCCTTGAAGAGTTTGGCTTTTGTTTCCTTTGAGTGATTCAGCTATTTCATTGAATCTTGCTAATTGCTAAGCCCCAGGCCCAAGATTTGGGTGTCCTGGGTGCCTTCTTGCCTCAGGGGAGGGCTTAGTTTAGACATGAGTTTGAGTGACATATCTGGGACATGTCTGGGAGGCTTTTAGATCAAGTGGATTTAAGTCACTCTTTGTGGTAATGCTAGGTCACATGGGTGAGTCACATGTGTGGCTCACCCCTGACCCTGAAAAAGATATAAAAATCAGGGGTTGGTCTCAGCTTCCTTGGAGCTCCCTGCCGCAGCAGTGGTGGCACATGACTCTGGGCCAGCCCTTGTTCTGAGCTCCAGGGCTAAACCTAGATGTTGGTAACTATGAATTCTATTGGGTCTGTCTGTTTGTAATTGCTCTTGAGATAGTGTTGATGAAGAGACTCTAGGCAGCTGTAGCTAAGGAGCCCTCCAGCTTGTAAACCCAGATGCTGAGACT
>CM053626.1:150397116-150415908 GCA_028646595.1 Phalanger gymnotis | reverse complement strand
GTCTGAGACTGAATCTGGGTGTGTTTTCGCTGCCTTGCCATGTTCCCAGCCAACTTACTTGACCTTTGAGTTTTTCAGTGGGGTATGACTGCTTGTAGACTAAAGAGTTCTATGTTCCATGCTTGGGGGGATGTGCCAGCTCTGCCTCACCAGCACTCCTCCTTCCACAAGAACCCCCAAACTGGACTGGACTTAGATCTTCAGCAGTCTCTTCACTCCTGCTCTGATCTGCCACTTAATTTCTCCCACCAGGTGGGCCTGGGGCCAGAAGTAACTGCATCTGTAGTTCTGTAACTGACCCACCTCCGCTGCCCCCGGGACGGTGGCCTAACTGCAAACTCCCTGTCCCCAGCAGCTTTTCCCACTAACCTACTCTGTTGTCTTTGGTGTTTTTGGGTTGAGAAGTCTGGCAACTGCTGCAGGTCCCTGATTCAGGGCGCTAGGGCACACTCAGCCCGGCTCCTGGTCTTGTTGGTCCTCACTGCCCATGCTGGGCTCTGCTCTGCTCAGCTCTGCTCCCCTCTGCTCCCAGCTCCGTGTGGGATAGACCTTACCCAGAGACTATCCAGGCTGTCCTGAGCTAGAGCCCTGCTTCCCTCTGCTACCCTGTGGGTTCTGCAGTTCTAGAGTTGGTTCAAAGCCAATTTTTATAGGATTTTGGAGGGACTTTGCGTGGGGCTCATACTAGTCCCTGCTTTCCAGTTGCCATCTTGGCTCCGCCCTCTCAGTCTAATTTCCAAAGAAATAATTCGAAGGTGTCATTTGCTGAACTAGAGAGATGGAATTTTGTGTGAAAATAGCGCTGGCTGATGGCTTAGAAAAGGCAGAGCTAAGCAGAAGAGAGAATCCTGAGTGCAGACAATGGCTTCCAATGTCTGGGAACTGAGGTAAGCTATAGGAGGCAGAGAGGGAGAATTGAGAAGCACCTTTGACATTTATCTATGCTTAATAATCATTCTGTGTGACTTTGAAAGAGATATACTGTACTACATTTTCTGGCAAGAGGATGAACAACTGCGATCTCTTGCCTCTGTGTGTCTTTTATATATAAAGTTGGGGTGATTGGATGAATAAATCAGGTCAGTCCACCCAATTTTAATGCTCTATCTCAATTTTACACTTTAGTTTCAATCATTCAATCACAGGCTTTAAAGTAAGTAAAAGAAATACTTGGAACTTGAATAATCTTGTACACAAAAGATTTAGATAGTATGAAGAAACATGGTACTGCTTTGTGTTGGTCCTTTGTTTCCTAAGAAGGCCATGTCATCAGGGAAATGATGACATGACTTGCAGTTGACTTTGATTTGAGTGAGGGAGGGCCGTGCAAGGTTACCAGCCTCACTTTCTCCTCCAGAGCCACCTGATTTCAGTGACTAGATATTTATCAGGATGACTGGAGATGATGCAGGTTGCAATGGGAGACCCTGGTCCTTTTAGGCTAAGGCCTTTCCATGTATTCACTTAGAGTGAAGTAAGGCCCATTCAGTGAATAGGCCTCTTTAACAAGTGAGTCGAGGGATGGTCCCTCTAGTTAGAAAAAAATATCAAGCTGGCAGGTGAAGATCCTTAGGGTTGCTGTTCCAAAGAGAAACAGTTACTGCTGACATTCCCTCTAAGCCAAGAGGGCCCAAAATGCAGCCATTAAATGGAGCTTGGGCAGGGGCCTATTGCAGTCTAACCTTTGAGCTTCAGAGTGAACTGGGCTTAAGGTTTCGTGAAAGAAAGAAAGAAAGAAAGAAAGAAAGAAAGAAAGAAAGAAAGAAAGAAAGAAAGAAAGAAAGAAAGAAAGAAAGAAAGAAAGAAAGAAAGAAAGAAAGAAAGAAAAAGAAAAAAGAAAGAAAGAAGGAAGGAAGGAAGGAAGGAAGGAAGGAAGGAAGGAAGGAAGGAAGGAAGGAAGGAAGGAAGGAAGGAAAGAAGGAAGGAGGAAGAAATCTAGGCAGTAAACTCCAAGTTAAGTGGGAAGCTTTTGGCCACCAAAATTTACCTTCTTTGGAGAAGGGAAGGAGAAGGAGAGGGAAAGGGGCAGAGAGAGGACAAGGTGAATTGCCCAACTAGCTGGGTCACCTTTGGGCAGCTCTGTCTACTCACCTTACCCATCTATAAATTATCAAGCAAGTAGAGAATGGGTTTGGGAATGAGTATGGCATGCAACTAAAACCTCTGAAGGAATTCCCTGGAGAAAGAGGAGAGGCCTCAGTTTTTTTTTTTCCTTTATTAAGTGTTCTCCTCGTTACCCCTTTGCCCAGGGGAGAATTTTTGAATTTTGGAGGTTTCCAAACAACGTTGGACTTCTTATCTTCCCATAAGTGCTTGAGTGGCATCCCTGGATAAGTTAAAGGCAGTGTTTTCTTTAGGAGCCAAGAACAGATTGAATTCATGTCCTATCTAGCTCTTAGCAAACAAACTACATACTATATACACCATAATTAGGAGGAATTCCTTGAGCACCTCACAAATGGAATACTTCTAGCCACAAGGAACTACAAGTTACTTATTTGGAACTTGTATTCTCCAAACCTGAGCTCACTTTCCCTTTTCTGTTGACCTGTAGGAGAGCATGTCATAGATTTCAGGAATATAGAGTTGGGAATTTTCTCAACTGTTCTTATGAGCATAAATATACTTTTCTAAAAGTTTCTTAAGATTGGCTGACTAAAATGATATGCAACCGATTATCTTGAGGAGAGGCTGAAGAGTAAAACCTTAAGCTGATGGCTTTAGGGAATTATTCCCAATTTTTCAATAATATCTCACATTCCCAAGGGAGAGATGTTACCTTAATCTGGGACATTAAAGAATGGAGTGGAGATGGGGCTAAAGAACATCAGAGTTTACATGGATTATGGATGTATTCACTAATTTGCTAATAGTACTATTGTATTTTCAGCATTTTATGTTCTAGTGCTTATAAGGGGAATGTGTGCTTTCTACTTCCTTTTTTTTTTTTTTTGGTAACGCAATGCCTGTAGTAAAAATAGGGAATGCTTCATAAAAAAAGCTAAACATTTTTACATTCCTAGCTTCTATGTGAGGTCAACAAGCTACAGATGTGAAGGGCTAATGAATTTTGATGAGGCCTGAGATGCTTGGAGAGAGCTTCTGATGTAGAGACTACAATAATATCTTTTACAAATTTCTGATTCTTTTAACTGCCCAACACCTTTTTATTTTTTGTCCAAGTTACAATAAGAAAAGGTTGAGAGTCATTATCTAGTCAGTCTTAAATAACTTCTACAGCAAGAAACTGAGATACATATATGGACAATTGTGTAGAAGCAGGAACGAGGTGAAGGTTTTCCTGTTTGCTTAAGTTTGAGAAGCTATGAACCAGAATCAGTATTATGCCCAGAATCAATGTACTTGTGATAAGACTTTTGGAAAATGAGTGGCAGCTTTATTCACTGACTCAAGCATTTTAGTCATGCTGCTTAGGTCAGTCAAAGAAGGAAACAATAGGGAAAAAAAAAACATTTTGTTGTACCTAATACATTTTGTAATTCCCCCGTCCCCCCGTCTGAACACATAGTGGAGCAATAAGCATGACCAGTCAAGGAGCACTCATTCTCTAGAATACTAGCTGCAATATTGTCTATTGATTTTTCATGAAATTTAGAAGTCCTGGTAAAAAAGATTGATTTAAGAAATGGCAAGCACCTTTACAGGAAAAAGAACAGAAAAGGAATAAAATTTTATATCCAAATTTATGTAAATGATAGACAGCTACATTGCCCCATGCAAGGTAATGGGAAGAATTGCTTCCAATTAAATAAACACTTTTAACCTTTGCTATTTAGTTTTCCTGAATATTAATTATTTAGAATTCTTTGTCTTCCCCAGAAACAACTGAAAGTGCACAAATTAATTGCATTTTTTTTATTTTAATTCACAATGGGTTTTTCATTTCTTTTCATAACCTCATGCTAATTTTCTACTTCAATGAACTTAAGACAAAAAAATCTATCATTTTCATAGAGGTAAGAATTAATTTGACATTTTTCTCTTTACTAAGGTAGAAACACGCCCTTCAAGACTTCTAAGCAATCAAACACAGATCATAAGAACAAAAGTCAGCTTCTTGCAATCTCTACTTACCACTGTCTCTTACATCAATAGGATTTCCTAGCCCAGTTAAATATTTCAAATCTTTTTGATGCTATAGTTAACCATTTCTGTTATTAAAGAAGCTTACAAACACTATTTTAAATTCTGTTTTGTACCCTGAGGATTTATAAAGTGAAGTCAACCATTGAACAGGAGGGAAGCAAACCCTTTGATTTCATAGCACTTTGAGTATTCTCACAAACCCCAGGGGTCTTTCACCAACTCCAGCAGCTGCTTGTATTATTGACAATTATTAATTGATTAAGTTATAAACTAACATTAAAAGATTAAGTTATAAACTAACAACCAAAGTTAAGGTTCCTATGAAAATCTAAAGAAATCTAAAATTATGAGGAGATAAAAATCACATGATAAAATTATATACACAATTATCTTACCACACTTTTACAGCAATGTTCCTCTAGCTTGTGATTGCAGGATGTAGCTCCAATAAGCTGATTTAGGGTGAGGAATACCAGAGCTCCAAACAGCTTTTTTTTATCTTTTGTTTTTTTGGCATGGGTATAGTATATGGTATGATGTCAAATTTCACCAGCTAAGAAAAGTATAATATAAACTCTTCATTGGTCTTCTCTGCATTTCTTTCCTCATACTTTTAAGAAATGTTATAAGTTGTAGAATATTAGTAAGCAAGAGGTCTCTGCTTCCAAGGAAATGTTTTTTGGGGTGGTGCAATTGGGCTTCGGAGAGTATGTAAATATTTATTAAATGTGATCTGTTCAGACCTATATGATTATTTTCTAGCCCAAAACTTCAAAGAATTAATAGTTAGCCTTATTTCTAAATGCTAATATTGTACTTACTAGATCTGTCCTAAAAAACCAAATTGATAGCACTCTTTCTTCAATTAAATTCAATTAATAACAACAAAATAAGTGACATATGCCCCCAAGTACCATGCAAAATATATCACAAAGAAAAAAACTGAATAGTTCCCGCACTCAAAGAGCTTTTAAAAAAGAAAATGAGGAGCACGTCTTTTGCCTGTATTACAAAGTTAATGATGACTGGCATATCCAGTGCCCACCACATTGCTTTTTAAGTCCTTAAGCAATGTATTTATTTATTTATTTTATTGAAGATTGAAATATTGCTCTTGTTTTTATTTGAATTACTGTAATGTTAAGCAGGGTGTGATTTTTTTTTTTTTTTTACTGCTTTCTATTTTGGAATGCTAAAGCAATCAAGTGCCTTTAATGAGTCTTGCCTTTGTTTGAAGGGCAGGTAAAGTGGAACCTTTTGTCTTGTGTTTTGCAGTACTTTTCAGCATTGATGTAATTGCTTACCTTTGATAAGTCTTGCCTTTCAAATGTAATGGCAAGTAAAGTACGACTTTGCTTTTTGTTTTCCTGCTTCTCAGCACCAAGGAGATCAGAATGCCTTTGACTGATTCTTGCCTTTATTTCAATCAAGAGTTTGATTAAATCTGGACTGCTTGGGCCACAGAGGGCCTGGGTCCCATAAGTTTGAGTCACATGGTGGTGATGGCCTCTGAGTCTGAACAAGGGTATGTCTACTCTGAGGTTGGCATTTTTCTTGGGGCTCTCACTTATTGGAAAAGTGTCATGTGATTTGACCAGACAAGACCCTGGGTAGCTGTCACGGAGCCCCCCAGCTTTGAAAATCCAGATGTTGATGCTTCTCTCTCTCAAGTAACTGTATGTATTGCTATAGTTAGATGGTTAGAAGCTCGTCTACTGGTCTGTGTTTATTTGTTCTGTTTATATAAAGTATGCTTGTAATTTCTGTTGTATACTCTGTGAAGTTCAGGGTGCTGGCTTTTTTCCCTTAACTAAGTGAATGATATATGTATGTTTAATCAAAGTAAGATGGTAAACCCCTTAAAAGTTGTTTTCCTTAGAAAAGCAGATCAAAACATCTGTGGTGGCAGCCCTCCTGTGTGCTCTTGTTCTTGGTCTTTCACCTCCACAGCAGCTGCTAGTGAAATTGTTGTTACCTTTTTAAATCTTGAGTTCCAAATCCCCCCCAACAATTTCCAAAACCCACGGAGAAGGCAAGCAATATAATATAGATTATAAATGTGAAATCATGACAAAACATTTTCATATTGCCATATTTCAAAAAAAGCAAAACAATAAAGAAAATTATACTTCAGTTTGCATTCAGAGTTCATCGGTTCTTTTTGGAGAGGTGGATAGTATCTTTTCATCACAAGCTCTTTCGAATTGTCTTGGATCATTGTTATTGATGGGAGTGGCCAGGTATTTCAGGTGATCATTATTACAACATTTCTGGTACTAAACATAATGATCTCCTAGATCTTCTTACTTCACTTTGCATCAGTTCATGTAGGTCTTGCCATGTTTTTCTGAACCACTTCCTTGCCATTTTTTAAAGCACTATACTATCACAATAATGTCACAACTCGTTCAACCATTCCCCAGTTGATGAGTATTCCCATGATTTCTTCTTTTATTGTTATAGCTAATATTTCCAGTACAATATTGAATATTAGTCTTGATAATGGATATCCTTTCTTCACCCCTTGATCTTATTGGGAAGGCTTCTAGATTGTCCCCAATATAAGTAAAGCTTACTAATGGTTTTAGATAGATACTACTTACCATTTTAAGGTAAACTTCATTCATTCCTACGATGTCTAGTGTTTTTAATAGGAATGAGTGCTGTATTTAGTCAAAAGCTTTTTCTGCATCTATTGGGGCATTCATATGACTTATGTTGGTTTTGTTATTGATATGGTGAACTATGCTGATAGTTTTCCTAATACTGAACATAAACAAATATATAATATGTATATATATTTAATTGTGAATATGAAATTGTTTAATGATAGAACATATCTTTAAGCTATATAGCACCTATAAGGATTCATCCCCTAACTTACAGGGAAGATGCTCCAGGGAATAGCTATCTCCAAGTTTATGATATTCTGTGGTCCCTTATCCTATAGAACCATAAGTCAAAAGTGTACATCAATTGTTTACCTTTAATAGTCAACCAAAGGACACACTTAAATAAAAGCAAATTTGTTTAATTAAATATTACACTTAGAGGATAGCAATTAAATGTCACCCTATTCAATCCGGGGTATATTCTTCAATAAATACAGCATCAGTGACATATTTATGGTACATACACGGAGAGGCACAAAACAGGCTATACTCATGAATATAAACATAGACAAAAGTGTATATGCATAGGAAACCCATGTGTAGCCAAGTCAAGGCACGGAAGGGAACATACAAGAGGAATATACATGCACATACATACATATATGCATATACACATACATGGGCACACACGCATAAATATATATATATATATATATATATATATATATATATATATATATATATATATATATATACACACCAATGCGTATATGCGTATATATGCCTAAAGCACAGGCATGGTGGGACAACTCACTTCCCACTGAAGGTCTACTCATTTCTTCTTGTGATATCCTTGTGGTGCTCCTTCTACTACTGTTTACACTTGTTAAATAGTCCTGCTGTACTGTTACATTGCTCGACTAAAAACATGGACTCTATTGATTGTTATAATCTCCACTGGACACTGCTTTGCTGGATGCTTCTCAATGGTAGTCTTTGCTATCTCAAGCCTTCTTTTCAGCTGATATCCTGAGGTGTCTCTTCCTCAGAGAAGAAGAGGTGTTGCCAAGATTATTATTATTGTTTTTGGTGTGTTTTTATTTAACGTAAAGCATGTAGACTTTTCCGGCTCATTTGGGTAAAGGCATAAATTCTTGCCTTGGAACCAGCAAAAAAAAAAGGTTCCTAATGGTCTTTACAGTTACCTAATGCCTTCAGGCTTTAATCTTTTCTTTCTACTATTCCTTCTGCTCCCAGTTTTTGGTTCTCTCTGTAAAAAAAAAAAAGTACTTTGTGATAAATACTCCTTTTAGCTCTCACTTACGATCTCTGAAATCCTGACTAAAAAAAACTAGGTAATGGTTATCTGTCTAATAAGTTTCAAATAACTTAGAGATTCATGGTCCCATAGTTTTCAATCCCTAAGCCTCTTTCACTCTTCCTTGTAAGCAGGTGAACAAGAAAAAAGATACAGATACAAACTTTGCCCAGACAGAAAGGTCACTGTCTTTCTTCCTGCCTATGTTCCTAGCCTTTTCTTATCATAATACACACAGCCCAAAGTCTCATATTTCTTCTTTGGTATGAAGGGAAAGCCAAAAATAAATTTAGATAGATTTTCCAGATCACAGGCATGGTCTGCCACTAACCCCCACAATGGGAAAGAGATAACTTTACTTCTACCCTCACACAAATGGAGCTAGTTCAGATATGACAGTTTGCAAGAGTCTTTATGTATTTTATCTAATTTGATCCTCATAAAAACCCTCTGAATTAAGTAGTATAAAGATCTTGATTTTGTGTTCAATCTTGACAATGATTGAACATTACTATAATTTATAATTTATGGGATGACATTTTCAGTGATAATTTAATATGGAATATTACCAAACTTTTCCCAGATACGTTTTTTAAAAAATCTAATAATAATAATTTAACTTCAAGGTAAGAAGAAAAGTAGATGTTTTTGATACATTTGACTATCAATTTTAAAGTCCAATCCTGACTAAAATAGAGATAGTAACAATTTAATTGTTCTTTATGTATTCTGGGGTATGGGTTCCAAGGATATGGCAACTCATTAATTGGGCATTTAGGAGGTGACAAATTTCCTGTCTTATTTGGACAAATTCAAAAGGGTTGGTCTTTTATTGTGTTGTGAATATTTCTGAGTGGTCTCTTAGCCTTTCAGAAACATGTGGAAGTGTACTAGCATATACAAAGCCTATTATGATATGTTATAACACGTAGTTTGCTCAATGCTTATGCAAAGTGAAAGTAAAGGTATTAATAAGTTTTCCTGCAGACTGTTTTAAGTTCTGATGAGGTTTAAATTATCAGTCTCCCAGCAAGATGTATGTATGTTTATTTATATGTATATTACATAGTTTAAATTACTGAGTCTTGTTTTAACTTTATGTTTTTCAAATGTCTTGTGAGTGACCTGAATGTTGCATTCCTATTATATTTAGCAATAAATTTTCTATCCCTTATTGGATTCTTCATTCTTCATTACTCATATATCTTCCTTCATTTCCTTCTTTACTCCTGTTTCTGATGGATGGATGGATGGCTCTTTTGCCAAAGCAACTATAGTTATCTCTTCTACATTGCAAATTTCCCCATTGTGGTTTTGATATATCCCATGTTGGCATAAGAAATTAAATGGGAACTTTTGGGACTTTTGTGGAAGCCACAGATGATACTTGAAGGCCAGCAGATGAAACAGAGTCCATGACCAAATACTTAACTCAAATTTTACAATATGATACTGTAAACACCTCATGACTGGAAAAGAAAAAAAAAATCAGACTTCTTCTCTGTGATGAAGGGAGGGCCAAAAACTTTTATGCAGATTTTCCAGATCACTGGGGTGCCATGTCCCTAACCTTCATGATGTGGAAGGGTTAACTGCAGCTCTACACAAATCGCTGATCCTATCTACTTACTCCCTTCTTTCTTTCTAGTGGATTGCTCCCATTATCATTCCCATTCTTTTTCACTATTCTTCAGTTGGTAGAGATAGCCAGTACAGTGGATAGAGTGTCAGGTCTGAAGTTAGGAAGACCCAAGTTCAAATCCAGCTTCAGACATTTACTAAATTACTCTAGCTGTGCGACCCTGGGCAAGTTACATAACCCTGGTTGCCTTAGTTCATAAAAAAAAAAAAAAAAAAAAACAGGGACCTGGACAACCTAATTTTGTTTGTCTTTCTTAGATCAAACTCTGAGGGATTGACAATCTCAATGGGAGAACTCCTTCACTCTGCATTTTCTCATGTATATTCTCATATGTATATTTTGGTTCTCTCTGATAACTTCTATTTGTTTTCCTTGTGGAACTGGTATTTTGTGGGAAATCCAGCCTTAGACATGAAGATTAAGGTTCAACTTCAAATCCAATCCTGAAAATCTAATTTTGAATAATATTGAACCTAATCATGTCTTCTAGACTAAGAATATGTAAGGGAATAGAAAGATAAATTTCAAATTTGAAAGTCCTTTCTCTGAGGGGAGCAGAGAGGTGGCTTCTGGCACTAACTTTCTTCTTCCCCTCCTGGCAGGAATTAATTTTCCTTGGAGGAATTTGGTGGGAAAAGAGGCTATAGATGTATATTTTTCTTTCCTCTGAACTACATAACAAACCCCCATACTACAGACAGGCCTCACAACATACCTTACCACACTTATGGATGCTAGAACATATGCTTATCTAAGGCAGTTACATTTCCAGGGATTCAGAGTTCTTAATGTTTTCTAGTCGTCTGCTTTTTCTGCTAAACTGCTTCTATAGGCAATCTGTTAATCTGTAATCTGGTAATCTGTTCTTTTTCCTGTATCACTCTCTGGGGAGTGCCTTTGTTTCTATTGCTTTCTGATAGGGCTCTTTGCTCCTGCTGCTCTCTGCTACCACCTGCTGGTGTGCAGATAAATTCCGACCTAAGGAAGAAGGTTCTTTAACCTCTTGATAGCTACTGGGATCTTTAGCAAAAAGATCTTTAGATCCTTTGTGAAACAAGCCTACAACATCTTTCATGCAAACTAGTTATCTAGAGAAGCCTCTACGCATTTTTAAAGTCTGTCTTTTGAATTATTTCTCTCTGTCAAATTCAGGCTTCCAGATTCCAGTATCCCATAAAATCCCCTTTTCATAACCTGACCATTATTTTGTATCCCTTCAAAACATCTTAGGGACTCTACTTAGCAAAAATGCAAAAAAACTTAATGGAGCTAGAATGACTTGATTGTTTTCAACCCCATAAAATCCATGCTAGCTATTGTTGTGCTGCAAAAAAGCCAGCGAGACAGGATATAAATTTTGATGTGGATTTATTCAAGCGCTCCACTATTCGGAGTAAAGACTCAAATTGAACAGCCCTCAGCAGGGGCAGGGTCGGGGTATTTAAAGGGAGAAAACACAAACTGATTTCCATGGAGATGGGAACACAAACAGTGGGGCAAGCTGGGGCAGGATTATTTCCGTGGAGATGGGGGCACAAACTGTGGATTGAGCTGGGGCAAGATGGAGGGTAAACCAGGGGACAGGGCACAACACTGTATGAATCAACTTGGGGGGTGGGAACCTGAAAGGAACAAATGGAATTGTCCTGGAACCTTTTTCCTTTATTTCAGTTCAACATTCCTACTTTTGTTACACATTTTTGGTACCAATCAAAATCTAGACTCCTTATGTGCTTACAGGCATCTAGGTTGTCTCTGGTCTTGAAGTTAGAAAAATCTGAATTCAAATATGACCCCAGATACTTAGCTTTGTGATCCTGAGCAAGTCAATTAATTTGTCTTTCACATTTTTCTCATCTCTAAAATGAGCATAATACTAACAGCACCTAATTCCCAGGGTAGTAGTGAGGATAAAAATGGCAAATGTTTGTAAAATACTTTGAAAACTTTAAAAGGCTATATAAGTGCTAGCTATTCATCATCATCATCATCATCATCATCATCATCATCATCATGGGTGCTAGGTGGTACTGTGGCTAGAACACAAGTCAGGAAGAACTGAGTTCAGATCTGGCCTCAGATACTAGCTGTGTGTCCCTTGGCAAGTCACTTAACCATGTTTGCCTCAGTTTCTCATCTGGAAAATGAGCTAGAGAATGAAATGTAAAACCACTTTAGTATCTTTGCCTAAAACAAACAAACAACCCCTCCCCCCCCAAAAAAAGACCAAATGGGATCACAAAGAGTTGGACACAGCTGAAAACAACTGACCGACAAAAAACTGAAATTTAGCAATGCCTCCAATTACAATAAAAAACAAAATATCCTCAGAAGAATTCCATAGCTTTTACCAATATGCCAAAAGGATCCATGACACATAAAACAGGGTGAGAACTCCATTCCTATGTGAAAGTTGCTGTAACTCCCTGATGTCTTTATCCATTGGATTTGAAACTCATGAACTTCATTTTGAAACTGTCTTTTATATGTATGCTTTAGGGATTCCTGGCCAGGTTACTGTTTTCCTTTTCCCTCTCTGGGTAGTCAGAGAAAATCAATGATATGATCCACTTTAGTTAAGTCACAGTCAGCCCTGGTTGAGAGGTAATAACCTGAGGTTTTGACATTAATTATTACTATAGCAGATTACTAGCAAGAGGAGAATAGTGAACTTGTACTTATTTGATGAATTCCTTGAATTAAAAATTCCATAGTATTTCTATGAATATAGAAGTCCGGCAATGAATTTGTAGTAAGCAGAATCACAATGAGACATTAGTAAGTGTATGAATATCCAATCTGTATTTTAGAAGATTACGGGCCAAGTCATTTTTGAAAATGATTTTCAAAGTTCATTCAAATGTCATTAGCTCTACTTGTTTATGATCAAATCACAGAATTTTAAAATATGTTATGAAGGATTTAAAAATTAATTCCTTGTTAGTAAATATTAATTCTGGACTGGGTTACCACAGTACCAAATTATCCAATAGAAGCTCTCCTGTCTAGATTTTAAAAACAGGATAGTGCAGATATTAAACTGTCCAAAGACACTGTGATAATTTTCTCCTTAGTTATTTTCAATTTTTAAAATTTTATGATCACCTTAGGCTTTTAATATCTGTGAAGAGAACCTAAAAGTGTGTGTATATTTATGCACATGTCATTGTAAACACAATATGTGTATATCTATATATTTGCACATATAATTATATGCAAAATTCTATGTACATATGTGATTAAATATTAAACCATATATAATACATGTATGTATTTGTGTGTCTGTGTGTATAAGGGCAAAGTGGAACTTATTACTATTTTTTTTTCTTTTAGAGAGCTTCTCAGCACCAAGGCAATCAAGTGCTTTTGACTGAGTCTTGTCTGTGTTTGTAGGAAGGCCCACACCCATTTGCTAATTAGGTCATGAGAGGTGTGAAGCCCTCAAGAGGTGTGAAACAGTCTGACTCTGAAAAAGGGTATATATACTCTGAGGTTAGCATTTTGCTTGGGGCTTACTCATTGGAAGAGTGTTGGTGTGGAGACTCTGGGTAGCTCCCTGACTTTGACAACCCAGATGTTAGTGCTTCTCTCTCTGGTAACTATGTATGTAATGTCTTGGTCAGAAGGCTAGAAGCCTGTCTGTTGATTTGTTATTTTACTCGGTTTATATAATTTCTGCTTGCAATTTCTGTTTGTGTTTTCTCTGAAGTTAATTGTGCTGACTTTTCCCACTGAATTAAGTGAATGATATATGTATATTTAATTAAAGTGAGATAGTTAACCCCTTAAAGTTGCTTTCCTTAGAAAAGCAGATAAAAGAACTTGTCCTAGCAGCCCTCCTGTGTGCTGGTGTTGTTGGCCTTACGCCTCCACAGTAGTTAGAAGTAACATTGTTCTTACAGTTTGTGATTGTAATTGAGATATGAGGGGATATAAATTACCTATTCAGAAAACATTTTTAATTCCCTTTTAATTTCAAAGCTATGAGTCTTTTTTTTTTAGAATTTTCAACAGTTTTTATATCCATTCTATATTATATTCTGTTTATATATCATATACAATTTTATAATCTAACTGTTGTGTCAATCATAGAATATAGGCCATTCAGTGGACAAACTGTCAATATTAGTAGGGTCCTGTTATCCACTTATATGTGAGCCCCTGAAATCTATATCCAGATTCAAGGAACACTTTTGGTCAACATCTACCGAAAATAAATACAGCTGGTGAATATATGCCATTGTTTATCATCTAAAAAATGAAACCAGAGGACACATTAACTCAAAGTAAAAAAAAAAAGCAATTATTTAGGACAAAATAGAAAAAAAAATAACAATGGAAATCACACCCTTCAACACTGATATTCCCTCCTATAGGTTCTCATGTGAACAGTGGGATGGATGAAGGAGGGTTTTTTTTTTCTTTTTGCCATGGGTCACCTGTTCAATAGAGGAGACTATGTAGCCTACCAGCACCTCTTAAACTATGGGTTTTGGCAACAATAAAAGGTTTCTGAACACACAATGACCAAAATTTAATTAAAAATCAAACATATAATAAATCCAAGCACTTGCCATTGTGCAACTTCAAATGCTACTGAAACCTAAAAAGGAGTCACCAGTGGA
Organism: Phalanger gymnotis; assembly: GCA_028646595.1. Taxonomy (NCBI): domain Eukaryota; kingdom Metazoa; phylum Chordata; class Mammalia; order Diprotodontia; family Phalangeridae; genus Phalanger; species Phalanger gymnotis. The sequence continues at coordinate 150,401,604 of CM053626.1, read as the reverse complement.
AAACAAATTCAAGAAGCCATGGCCTAAACAACTCATGCTTTGCCCCAGCTTTAATGCTTTTTAATAATAATTCTAAAGTTGCCACTTGCTACTCCCCTGAAGACCAGCTGATAGCATCCAATGGTTTGGTGATGAGATCTTCTTAGATGCTTTTTTCTCTGATCTTCAAAATGCTTTCTCTAATTACTTTTACTGGCTGGTGATATCTGCTGAATTGTCTTTTCTGCTATGTTTCCACTTGATGGTTCTGTGATGGATGGATTGCAACTTGGGACAATGTACAAGAGTGGTTTCTTTGTGAAATCACACATAGTATAGGCCTATTTCAAGATTTTTTTTTTTTTGGTAAGTTCAACCTAAAGCCATATCCACACCCAACCAGCTAGCTAAATCACATTTAGGATCAAGTTTTTTTTTTATTTTTTAAATTGCTTCCACCTCAGCAACCACCTCCCCAGGCATGCTTGCTAATTGTGTTAGAGTGAGACGATCACTTGTACTCTCATCACACTGCTAGCCACTATTATGGCTCTGCAGATTAGAGTTTTACTCTAAAAAGACTTGAATGGAGGGGATAAAGATGATAATCTTTACCCAATATTCTTTTGGCTTCATCTGAGTAGATACTTTCTTTATATTAGACAGCAATAACAACTATTCTGCATTACTTAGAATTAACTAGCAGTCAGTATATTTAATTTACTCATCAAATAAATAAATCTGGCTTCCCCTTAAAATTAGGCTGCATGTAACGCTGCATCAGCTGAACAATTTTTAAAATACTAACAAGTCCTTTACTAAAATTCATCAGCTATTATTTATGATGTCTTTTAAAGAATATTCTCCAGATCACCAATAAGTATATATAAATGGCCAATATAAAGCATGTTAGGAAACATTTAAAAAAAATAGAATAATTCAAATATTTAACGTGTCCATGATCAGGATATTTTCTTTTTCATTTATTCAGCAGGAGCTGAACAATTTTTTTTTTACTCATTGACTACAAAAGGCAAAAAGGTCAACATGCTCAAATGTAATCAACAGATTGAGACAAGGATCATGTGACAATTTAAGCCTCCTTTCTACCACTGAAATTTCAATTTAATCTAATTCAAGAAACATGTAGAAGATATATTATTAGGCTGCAGGGACAAAAAGACAAAATTAGAATGCAGGGACCAAAAGACGCAAAAAAAAAATTACACAAAAAAATCAGTCTCTGTACTTAAATAATTTATAGTCTACTAGCCCAAAGTTAGATTTGTAGGTTTATAAGGGAGAGATATGCCCATAGTCCTTTACTTCTGTAATAAAAAGAGGACATAGATATTTCTTATCTTTTCTTTGGGGCTAAGCTTAGTCAATGTAATTAACATTCAGTTTGGTGTTTGGGGCCACAACCCGAGGGAGGGGCTCGGGCTCGGATATATAGGGGCCGGACAGGAAGGGAGAGGGGTGGAGCATAAAGGTGTGGAGTATAAAGGAGAACAGGTTGTAAGTAATAGGCGGATTAGGGGGGATTAAAGCGGATTAGTGCCTCTGCCACCTTGGTGTTCTCTGCCTTGTCTATTTGATCCCACTTCCCCAGTAACCACTCCGAGAGGGAAGTAGGGCCGGCAAGGAGCCCTGCTCTCCTTGGCCAGGGGAGTATGGTAGGGTAGGGCTGTGATCCAAGCGAAGGCTCGGGGAGGGCAGGGCTAGCTCCCTCGCCCCAAGCAGTTTGGTTTTAATGTCCTTTCTGTTTATATTGCTATTGTGATTTTTATATTGCTTTAATAGGTCTGCTTGTTGAGGTTTTAGGGGCCTAGGGGTGCTTAGGACCCCAGAATACCGGTGTGCCAGATCCTGCAGAAATCAACCCAAACCTTCTTTCAGCTAAAGTAAAATAAAGTTCATTAAAGATCTGCCGTATTAGGTATACTCTAAAGAGTCTGACCATTTTGGAAGTTTGTATTGACAAGCCTGCTAGATTGAATCTGAAATATATTGAATCTGAGTGCCTTCATGGATGCAAAGTGAGATATATACAGAAAGTCTGTGGGAGGGATCTGGGGTGGTTCTGGGGTGATAGGAGGAAGGATTTAGGGAAGGTCTTCAGGAGAAGTCCAAGGAGGATCTTGATGGAACTGGGGGTGGGGGGGACTAGGGTGAGGTCAGACTCCAGGAATGGGATTAGGGTAGGAAATAGCTGGAGGCAATCTAGAGGTAATCAGACAATGGAGGACTAGGCTACTTTGAGGATAACAGATTTGGGCATAGATAGTATGATATGATCAAGGGTGGGAAGTCCCTGGACAATGGAGGGCTAGCCTTGGGTAAGAGTAACAGAGATTTGGGCCTAGGGATAATGAAAGGCTTATGGCCTCAGGCAAATGCCTCATCAAGCGGGAAGATTCAAGGTGGGTTTCAAGAGTGTTCCCAGAGCCTGTATCCCATCATGACTATTTCATTCTGCATTATGTTTTTTTTTCTGAATTCTTCATATTCATCAATGGTATTTCATTTAATTTCATTCATATGTGATAATCTCACCATTTTCAAATCAATGGACATGTATGTTATTTCTAATTTCTTGTATCATTAAAAAGTGTTGACAAAAATGATTATTAATAACCAATATCTTGGGAAGAATTCTGAGCTCCCCTCCCCTTCTTCCAAAGTCTTGACTTTAAGTTCAGTTTTTCTTAAGAAGGACATTACTACTAATGATACTGCATTAACTCTCCTTATCATGGTTAAACTCCACTCAAGTTTGCAAGCAATTTAATCTTAAACCCGGAAGACAATTTTCTTCTGTTCAAGCTTAGATGGACACAGATTCTTTTGTCTAGAAGGCATAGGTGCCTGAATGTCCTGGTACTGTTGTGGTCTGGTATTCCTTTTTCCTGTCCAGAGGTGAAATGATGATGGAGTGACATCAGCCCCTGTTGGAAAAAACAAATACACACACAAGTGTGTGTGTGTGTGTGTGTGTGTGTGTGTGTGTGTATGTGTAGACTGTGTAGCCTGACCCCAAGAGGGAACTCTGTTGCTAACTGCTGTTTCCATGCATTGATCTACATGCCTACCTGCTTTGTGAGAAATGAGAAATAAATATGCATGCAGTCTAATTCTGTTTGTCTTCCTTAGTCTAAACTCTGGAAGCTGACACCATAGTAACAAACAATTTAAGATAAGGAAGCACAGGGAAGTTATTTCTGTAGCCCCAATAACTTTAAGAAGGGTCTTATGTTTCATAAGGTGATAGTACATAGTATACGTGTGTTCTTTAAATTGAATTCTTCATTAAAATTCTCAGAATTTTTAATGTATGAAAATAAATTTTGTTTCAGTGTATAGTAATCTCTTTTTGTATATTGGGGAAGAAAGAGGAGAAGGAAGGACAGTAGTCAGAATTACTATTGACCTTTTAATAAATTCTATTCTTTTTGACGAAAATTAGTTTCCCTTTTTATGTCTTAGTTTATTTGGAAACCAATTTCAGATTAAAACAGGCAACTGGAGGCTTAAAAACAATTGTTTCCTCAGGTTACGTGAGCTTGATATTTACAAGGACTTTAATTTCTACAAAGAGATTTAGAAAATTGCAGATCTGTGTCACATGCTATGACACTTTTCTTCATTTAATGGGCTTAGATTTTAAGCCATGTCCTCCTACATGGGTGGTCCATTGCCTCCTAGTTTTAGAAAATTACTTAAAAGGAACTGGTGCTATATTTCTACTACTATACTCTCTCCCCCTCTCTCCAACATGATCCCAAATTTTCACAAGATATGTCAAAGATTTCAAGATAGAAAAGCCCTTCAATTTATAGGGGAGAGAGCTAAAACCTTGTGGTAGGAAGAATATTATCTTAACTGTCCCCTTTTGCCAGGCCATTTGATTCCAATCTTAACAAACACCTGGTCATTGTTCCACACTGCTTCACACTGATTAAATGTGGACCCAGAATTCTTAACCTGGGGTCCTTAGAAGGAGAATAAGCATAGATTTCAAGATGTAAGTGAACTTGATTACAGATTGGGGGCAGAGCCAAGATGGCAGCTGGAAAGCAGGGACTAGCGTGAGCTCCCCACCAAGTCCCTCCAAAAACCTATAAACATGGCTCTGAACCAATTCTAGAACTGCAAGACCCACAAAGTGGTGGAGGGAAGCAGGGCTCTAGCCCAGGAGATCCTGGATGGTCTCTGGGTAAGGTCTATCCCGCACGAAGCAGGGAGCTGAGGGGAATGGAGGTGAGTGGAGGTGCCCAGCATGGGCGGCGTGGACCAATGAGACAGGAAACTGGGCAGAGCCGTGCCCTAGTGCCCTGAATCAGTGAGCTGCGGCAGTTACCAGACCTCTCAACCCACAAATAGCAAAGACAACAGAGAAGGTTAGTGGGAAAAGCTGCGGGGACAGAGAGTTTGCGGTTCAGCCACCGAACCTGGGGCAGCGGAGGTGGGGCAGCTACAGAATTACAGCTGCAGTTGCTTCTGGCCCCA
>CM053626.1:150365761-150389624 GCA_028646595.1 Phalanger gymnotis | reverse complement strand
ATTACAAACATCAACAGACAGATCTTGTCTGATTCAAATCCCAATACATAGTTACCAGAGCTCAACAAAGTCTCAGCATCTGGGTTTACAAGCTGGAGGGCTCCTTAACTACAGCTGCCCAGAGTCTCAACATCAACACCATCTCAAGAGCCCTTAAACAAATTACAAACAGACAGACCCAATACAATTCATAGTTACCAGTACCAACATCTGAGTTTCAAAGCTGGGGGGGCAGTTTGCAGCTTGCCTAGAGTTTCAACACTCCTTCCATGAGTGTGCCCCAAAAATCAAATGCCAAGCTCTCCCCAGTTATATCCAGTTTTTGGAGCCTTGAAAGCTTTGACCTCACCCAGGCTGGGTCTGCGAAAGTTCTCCATCCCCAGGATCACATCATATACAAATCAATGACTCCTACTTGTCTCAGTGCTGAGAAATACTCCAAGACAAAAAAGATCCCACTTTATCTGCCCCAGAATCATTAAAGGCATTTAGAAAAGAAAAGCAAAATGTCCCACCTTAATTACTATTACCTAATAATGTTAATGTTTGAAGTAGGAAGGCCGAATTTATAATCTCAAATATAATCATGTATATGTTTGAATGGTTCAAAATCGCAAGGTATGAGAGATTCTCTAATTAGAACGCAATAAAACATTTATTTAGGCTCAACAGAAACAGATTCATGAACCAGCCTCCCCATTTCGACACTTTGATCACAAGCTTCCAGGCCCAATAAGTCCACCTCACAAGAGTAACCAGGAGGCACAGAAAAACAAGATAATATTTAGCCAAATCATATTTACTGGCCTCAAGTCCTTGCTTGCACTCCTGAGTCTACACACAGGTCAGCTCTACTTTTGGGTCAGCTCTGCTTCCGCAGCTCCTGCTTCAGCTTTCTCTTCAGCTTCGGCTGTAGCTGTCTCTGCCACCTTCGCCACCACTTCCGCCACACTCTCCAAGCTGTATTCCAGCTAGCTGACTGCTTCCTCTCTCCTTCAGCTCTTAACTCCTGTCACCAACAACCTCTCCAACTGACTCCCCACTGCTTCTCCAACTGCCTCTAACTGCCTCTTAGCTCTGCTCCAACCGTTCCACAAGCTCCTCCCACCACAGGCTTCTATTGGCTCCAGTGCTAGCCACTCCCCCCAGGATCCTGGGAGGCTCAAATCCACATAGGTTCCACACCCAATAGGGCTCTGGGGCTGGTGTCCAGCACCTAGCAAGGCTCAACGAAATACACTGAATTACTCAAAGAAAACAAAGACCATTTTGCTTGTCAACACAATGTTACACCTAATAGGGGTTTGGGCCTGGGGCTTAGCACTTAGCAAGATTTAGTGAAATAGCTGAATCACTCAACGCAAACATAAGCCAAACTCTTCAAGGGCACTTGTTGAACTAAGTGCTAAGGAGCCCATTTTGCCTTTCCGACACATGTAGTGGGGGAGAGATAGTCCTGGGGGGTACAGAGTGAAGAAAATACACAGACAAAAATAGACCAAGAGATAGAGTTGTTACCTTCCCTTTGTTTAGTCATGTTCTTCTAGGTCTTATGTCTATAAGACCAACAAAGTCTTTCCAGACTTTGCAATTCAAATGTAATTAAAAATCCAAGGATGCTGAGTCCAATTCCAACATTCATCAACATTTAGCAGCAAATGCTTTCTAAGTGAATATTTGTATGGTAATGTGGCTTCCACTTCACTAATAGCTGAACACAAAATCCAATACACAATTTATTCATATTCCAATAAGATTTAAGGAAGAATACATGACAGCCAACCAAATAAGATGTGGAAGGTGAATGTGTGAATCATGAAAACTATTAGGGCCCTTTAAGGTGTTTTCATGCTCTGTGGACTTAAGCTTATCTGTCTTAAGCTACTGTTTGACATGCCAATGCAAGTTATAGTATCTATGTGAAGGTCTCAAGATGAGTCTTTGGAAGTAAGGCAATATGAAAGTGAGCTTGCATAAATACTTATGAGCAGGGTTTTCCTTTTTTTTTTTTAACTAACCTCAAAGATTTAGGAATGCTGATTGGCAATAGCATATATGATAGAGTCTGTGGATGAATACTCTTTTCCAAACTCATGATTAATCACTGAGACAGCATGATCTTAGCAGAAGGGTATGGGGGTGCAGTACCTCACTTACTTTTACTTCACAAGATGATATTCATGTATTAGTAGCACCTCAAACGATAAAGTGAGTCACAGCAATTTAAAAAAAAAAACATTGGCTAATATAAAGCCCAACCTGGACAGTCTTTGATTGGATGAAAAGTGATCCAGTTTTCAATTTGCTTTATAGCTTTATTTTTTTAGCTCCAATACCAGAAACCATATTTTAAGTTTTTTTAGTAGTTTAATTCCTATTATTTCAGAATATCTTTACTCAATTTGAATGTGTATAAAATTAAGTCCCAGAATGAAGGAAAAAATTATAAATGTTCACAAATGATAGATGAAGAAACATGAATTGCCAAATACATTTTAAAATTTGCTGACAACAACAGAATATTTCAGACAGTAAATCTACCACCCTTTAATGGTCCTCTGTTAGCACATTACAGTCGCAGTCATGGACATTTTTCATGCAGTCCCTCTTCACAACATTTGCAGATATTCTGGGCCTGCTGCTGGGGACCTATTTGGAAGCTGGGTTATTTTAGAAAATCTCTTCCGGTTATTTGTTACTGACCTAAAGAAGCTGATGATACATGAAGGAAAGGCAGATCAGACAGGGGTTTCTAATATGAATACATGCTCCAACTGGGGGAATAGAGGAGGGCCCAAAGGACCCTGAACCCTCCCTGATGTCAGGGTATAGAAGGAATTTTCTTTCCTCCACCCCATTGATAGAATCACATATGACCTTTTCCAATTTTCTTCAAAGAGGCTTACCATCTTGGCATGTCTTCTATTCCAGGGTGATGTATTATATCATCAACTTTTCTGGCTATAAATTCAGCAAAAATTAGCCTAAAAGGCCAAAAGTACATGGCTCATGGACTTTGTAGAAAGGGAAGACCCCTATCCTAACCCTCCAGAGATCAGAGAATCATTCTTATTCAAGACAGCCTGAGAAAGTGAAGAATGGCCTGCTAATACATCCAGAGTTCTAGTGTCAGAAGAAGATTCCTCATAGTTAAGAGAAATTGATCATTGGATATCTATGTCTTTTTTAAAGTGGGTGTAGAGGGGGTGATAGGAAGGAGAATAGGGTAAATCATTATGCTTTCCCAAATGGGTGCTATACTCCTTTGTGTACATATGACAGACATACATAGAACATTATCCAAGTGTGCTAACACACCCAAGCTGAGTGATTTCATTGGCCCTTTCCATTCCCTCAGAATAAGAGCCAAGGGCCTGTACATCCTGGGAGCACTCTGTGGGCAAGGATCCCTGGTAAGCAAGCTCACCCTCCTGAAACTATGGATATTTATAGCATATGCTTTATTTTTCCTGTAAGGAGGGACTGTTTCATTTTTGTCTTGTCCACGATGCCTTAAACATAGTAGACCTTTAATAAATGTTTATGTATTGAATTAGATTGTTCTGCAATTAAAATATCTACATCTACATATTAAACAATTTGTTCTACCACTCGAAAGAATTAATGACTTATCAGTCAAAGGGTACAAACTGAATGTTTTCCAATGAAGTTATTTCTATGTACACAGTCAAAATGAAATGTCCTTTTCCTTAATTACTTCTTTAAAGTGTTTTCTTCAAATTAGTTGATTGTTTTGACAGTTGAGACTAAAGGTGTCAAACACACAGCTCTGAGCCACTTGGGGCACACAATATCCTGAGTGCTGCTGAACCAGATTAAAATGTAATTGGGAAATACTTAACAAAATAAAACGAAATAAGCATAGATAATATTACATTTTAAAACTAAGTCAATTTGTAGCCCATAGGGAGCTGTGTGTATGATTTATTATCTTCCATTTCTATTTCAATTTGACACCACTGATCAAGACTATTTGTGTTGTCATTGCTATTGTTGTTTCAAGTGTGCAAATTTTAATAAATCAGGTATTTAACCAAATCCGCTAAATGTCAGTATAGCCAGCTTGAGTTCTGACTGGGCCTCTCAAGGGTAAAGCCACTTAAACCAAAATCATATCCATTTTAAACACTTGGAATTCCTAGTCACCATACTGCAAAAACAAAGAAGGCATGCATAATTTGTAATTCATCTTCACTTAATGGACTTTAGTAAACATCACTGTGAAGAATCACAAAATTTCTGATCTTTAGGGTTTTGTGATATCAAGAAATTATTTTCAAGATATTTTAGAAAACTTTCATAAAATGAAGCTGAATAGAAGCACAAGTGAGATGGTAGAGGAAATGAAACAAATAATCCAAAGATAGCAATGCCCATTGTGCCTTTTGACTTTATTTATAAAGGAATAGGCACGTGATTTTCCACTTCTGTAGAATTGAATTTAACAATGGTGAAAAGACTATCATGTAAAATAGGCATTAGTTTTTCCAGAATAATATTTCATGAATTTAAGCCTTCCAAACAAAAGACAATATAACCAATCTAGAATTCCATCATATTGACTTGGATTGTGCCTTCTCACAATTAGATTAGTAAATAAATGTATCAGCTTACTTTCCACTTAATTCTTTTAAAGAAAAAAAATCCCAAAGACATCCATACCTGTCAATCAGACTGTATTTGTCACTGACAGTGAAAGAGGGCTTAATTGCTTTAATTAAGACTAAAAATCAAACACAACGCAGAAAATGCAGAGACATTTCCATTGTCCTTAAAACTGACAAAGTGTGAAGGTCACAACTTACATATTCATATATTCTTCCATGTGACCTTCTCTTGTAAACAAAGAATATTAAATACTCTTATTCATCTTCCTTTAATGAACATATATTACTCTGGAGTCTAATGAATAGATAAAACATCTTTTTTCATCAAATATTTATTAAAGTAATATTCTCTATGCTTGCCAATTAGAGGGCTATTTTATTACAAAAAGATAACAGGCCAACTTCCAAAACCCTCTGAGACTCCAAAAATTTAAACTAAATCATTTCTTGCTTTTTGCTAAAAAATTCAAATTTATACTTTTAAAATTATGTAAAATACCCATGGGTGTTTAAATTAACAACTCCTTTCAGAATGTATTTTTTTCACCTCTAAAACATGATTTTAAAGATATTGAGGTTGAAAATTCACTACACATATTTTTAAAAGTACAAAATGCATTTCAATAGCCTGTCTCCTTCTAGTAAAAGGCTTCTTCCTTTTAAATTACACTTGAATAGGTTTAAGCAGAGACTGAAATTATTTATTAAGTTCAAGTTGGATTTAAAGTACTATACAAATCTACATACACTTGTATATGTATATACACACAGCATAATCATTATGCTGATGAGAATTATAGTAATTTTGAAAATAATAATCAAAAATTAATATTGGCCATTTATGCTCAAAGTTTCTTAAATTTATTTTTTAAAAAATTAATGTAAAATTACAAACAACACTACTAGAAATGTTATAGCAAAAGAAATATATGTCTCAAGAACATTACAAATATGCAATTTTTCCTTCTGTACCATATTGACTATATTGCAAATATTTCTGGACATGAAGATGTAATCTTCTCCATTAAACAATAGACATTATAATTCAAAAATAGGTATTTATAAACTTTGAATCTTAAACCTTAAAAAAAAATCTGTTGAAAATATTATGTAACCATGGCCCTTTTCAAATTAAGCTTACAGAACAATAAGAGTTTATGGGATAATTTACATAGATTTTTCTTCATAGAAGGAAGCGGGTGCCCTCTGCTGTCAAATTGTAGAATGCTGTAGACTGGATCTTTCCTCTTATTAAAAGTGGATAATCACACTTCAGAAAATGTTTATGTCCATTTTGTAATACATAATGATTAATTCTAAGGCTTTGGAAAAGAAGAGAAAAATATTTATGGTGCTTTTCCAAACTTTATTAACATAATTAACTTTTGAGGGTTTTTTGCAGTTTAATTGAAACTAATATACAATTTCTATAAAACTTTTACTTCTTTACCTTTTCTTCTGTCTTTTAAAATCTATCATCTATTTGCTTCTATATAGGCAACCATCCCTGTGTCTAAATAGACATATTTTATACATTTTCTTCAATATCTTTGCTATATAATTTTGGCCAGAAACATTATTTTTAGTCAACTGATTTAACCATCAATTTAAAATAATGCTTGGCATATTCAATGTGCAGGATCAACATATTGTAAATGTACTTTCATATCAGCCAATATAGAATAAATTCAAAGAATCACATCCATGACAGGGACATTATTTGGTTTATTAAATTCTTCAAAAATTTTCCAAGCTATTTGGACCCCACACTTCCTTAGTGAAATGCTTTAAAAATGATGAATTATGCAATTTGAAATATATTATGTATAACATTTACAAAATTGTAAACTCTATGAAGGCAAGCTCCAAATATGTCACGTGCTTAATATCACATAATGAACAATAATGCTCTACAGTTCAACATTCATTAGCCTCAATTTTAAAATTCATCTTACAAAATTTAAATGGAAAAGTATTATTGGCTTTGAAAAACTTTTAAAAATTTCTGTCCTTGATTTGGAAAATGCTCAATTTTAAAAGCAAACACAAAACCTTTGATAAATGCCTATAACAGCAAGCAGTGAATTTTTCTAAAGTTATGCAGATACAATGTAATTTAAAAAAAACCAATACTGGGTCTGAGACACATCATTATTTGAATTGTTTTTTTTTTTCTTACATTCTCATTAATTATAACAGCTACAAGATTCAACACTGGATGATTTGGGCAAATGCCCAACTACTCTATTCTTCATCCCCAAACTGTCTCAAAACCAATGTGACAATAAATGGTGAGTCAATGTATTTCATTAGGTCAATTTCATTGAAATTCAAAGACTCAAAAAGAAAATAAAATTAGACAAGAGAACATAATGTATAAAAATGAGAGAATATAGCATTTATCCAATATTTTTACCTCTAGGTATGGCTAGAAAAAACTCATCATTCCATTTCATACAGAATAACTTCTTGTAACGGGTCGAGTTAGAGCTGACCCCAAACATCATTGGACCTCCGCGCCCAGACGCCAACTGAGAAGCCTCAGGGCTCTGAGGTATGGGAGGAACAAGATGGAGTCTGGAGGAAGGGTCTGGCCTTGTTGGCAACGTGGTGCAGGGTTCTTTTCCGGGTTCACCTGTGCATAGTCGAATCATGGGGAGAGCGCGGGAAAGAAAGGGGAGGAGAATAGGAGGAGAACAGGAGAAGAATAGGCGGAGAGTAGGCGGGGTGTAGGCAGAGAGTAGGCGGATCAAGGCAGTCCTAGTACCACATAATGAAGGCTATAAAATCTGGTCACTGTCTTAATTAAACGGAGCTATTTCACCATCTTGGCTTCCGGCCTCATCATTGCCCGTGAGATCAGGCCTTTGCTGGACAAAGGCCTGAGAGTATGGGGTAACAGAATTCCCCAACTTTACCCTTACAACTTCTTACTACTTTATATTTTTAATCAAAGGTTGCTACTACTAGCATTTCCATTGCTATTCTATCTGATACTATTAGTGTTTTCCTTACTGAGATATTATATTTCCTTAGACATTTTCTATAAAAAGATTCACTTAAAAATTATAAATTCTTTGTCTTTCAGCTCATATTCAATATACTAGGCAGGTAGCTATTGAAATGTATTGCATGCTCTTAGATTTTATGCATTGAAATTGAATTGTCAATAGTAACAATAGATTTCTGAATTTATACTGATATTTAATTTGCATTTTATAACTTTTTTAGACTGGAATGCTGATTTCATTGGCTTAGGAAACTTTCTTGTAGGAAACTCACTCTATAAATACAGGTTGGTACCTGCCCTGTAACTTAATTATGTGGGGAATGACAGATTAAATGACTTGCTCATAGTCATAGAGTCAATATGCTTTGGAGGTCTTCCCAACTCCAAGACTGACTATGTATCCAGAATGATGCAGAGTTTCTAAGTGTATAGTTACACTTCATAATATATTAAATATAATTTCTAATCAATTATTATAAAATATTCTATTTAATAAGTGAAACCCCTCCATCTATCTTGAATTGATGGAGTAAAAACATAATTCAAATATAAATTTCAGAAGGAAAGATGGATTCTGAATTCAAAATATATGAAAAAATAATAAACAAAAAAACTAGCATAGCTCCAGTTTACTTATATTTTCTAGTGAGTTTTCATCAGAGGATTATGATGTGACAAGTTATTGAATTGTGGGAAAACTTTCTGGCACTGTTTGAGCCTAGCCGTGCATGACTGAGAAACTAGACCTGTTGCTTAGAGACTAGATTTATTTAATGTTTAACTCAGGCCCTAAAAGATTCATACAAGGATTATGAGTTTGTGAGACAGAGGGAGAGAGAGAGAGAAAGAGAGAGAGAGAGAGAGAGAGAGAGAGAGAGAGAGAGAGAGAGAGAGAGAGACAAAGACAGAGAGATAGTACAAAAGATAGATAAATAGTAGATAGATAGATAGACAGACAGATGGATGGACAGATGGACGGGTGGATCGATGGATTTCTAGCAGCCCATGTCTCTTATCTGGAAACTGCCTCTGTGCTGGTAAATCAGTTACTATTCCTTTGTTTGAAATCTATATGAGGGGTTACTTACAGACACTTGGGGGAAATGGGCCATCCCTTTTTCTAGCTTTCCCCTATTCTGGATGACTTAATATACTTAGTCATAAGGTATTTAAGTTTATCAATCTTCTGTTCTCAGCTAAAATAATCTATTTCACAGGAGTTAGCAAACTATAGCCACCGATTTTTTTTTATGGCCCATAAGATAAAAGTGGTTTTAGCTTATGTAATAATTTTATTTTAAAATGTAAAAAGCTTTCTTAGCTCACTGGGCATGCAAGGATGCTCTGCTAGATTTGGCTGACAGCAGTAGTTTGCCAACTCTTGATCTTAAACTGTTGATTCTGTTGTGACATAGGAGTCCCAGTAAACTGAAGGATTTGTTCCTTTACAAGTTGAAGGATTGAAGGATTTATTTTAAATATATATAGTTCATATTATTTCACATGTTGCCATAATTTTATTGTTTATACTGTGCTGCTTTTAAATATGCATGATCTCATTAATCTATCTAATGTTGCTGATTAAATGGGGGCATATGACTGAAAATAACAGAAACCACAACCTTAAGAATCATCATTGTACATGGAACCCAGCAGAACGTGGTAGAATCAACCTAGCTGAACTCTCCAAACATTCCCCTCCAAACAACTTTAAAATAATGCCTCAAATCAAATTTTGTAATGTCAGAGTGAACACAAAGTCAGAATGAGATATTTTCCCAGACTAAGACAACTGAAGGGATTGGCAGGAGAAGTGTGTGACACTGGGGTATGAGCTGGTCAGAATGCAGCAGGAGCACAAGTGGTGGGCCTTGGGGCTAGAGGCAGTAGTAGCAGCTTTAGCATCTCTCACCTCAGAGAAAGAGTCAGACAACTGGTCAGAAAGAGATTATGAGGGATTCTTTGCTGGCACTGGATGCATCTGGCTACTTTATTGTCTATAAGCAGTTATGGCCAGTGGTCCAAGGCATAAAAGAATGTTTGTGATTTGTCACAAGGGAATAGGGGCCTGGTCACAGTTCTAGGACCAAGGGAGCAAGGGAGCAGGGCCACTCTTAAGTAAAGATCAGAGCACATACCAGGAAAGCAGGCATCATACCTCTCTCTGCAGATCACAGCATCTTGGAAGCACTGAAAACTTGTAGACCCCCTAGAACTAGCTCATAAAACAGCAGCTTGAAAAAGCCTGAAGCTTGGGACAGTGCCTCCCCAATCCCAGGTAAGCAAATCCCAACTTTAATATAAAATTCAAATTCAAGCAATAGGTTGTAAAAATAAGAAAACACACACACACACCTATACCTTACAAAGTTACTAGAGCAGGAGAGAAGACTAAAACATTCAGAAGAAGCTAAAACAATGTGCAAATAGCTGCATATAATGCCTCAAAGAAAAATGCTAATTGGAACCAGATCTAACAAGAATTCTTGGGAGACTTAAAAGAAAAAAACAGTGGCAGATGAAAAACTGGGAAAAGAAATGAGAGTAATACAAGAAAATCATGAAAAAAAAAATGATTAATACCTTGGTAAAAGAAGCACAAAAATAGTGAAGAAAACAAGACTTAAAAAAAATAGAATTGTCCAAATGGTAAAAGAAGTGCAAAAATCCATTGAAGAGAATGCCTTAAAAGCAGAATTTACCAAATGTAGTAAACAATTACAAAATCCCATTGAAGAAAATTATTTCTTAAAAATTAGAATTGGGTAAGTGGAAGTTAATGAGTCCTTTGGATATTAAGAAAAAAATGGGAAAAAAAGAAGAAAACGTGAAGTATCTCACTGGAGAAAGAACTGACCTGGAAAATAGATTGAAGAGATAGAATTTAAGAATTATTGGACTATTTGAAAGCTATATTTTTTTTTAAAAAAATCCTTAAATATCATTCTTCAAGAAATTATCAGGGAAATATGCCCCAATATCTTAGATCCAGATGGCAAAATGAAAGGTGAAAGATCCACTGATCACCTCCTGAAAGATACCCCAACAGAGAAACTCTCAGAAATATTATAGCCAAATTCCAGAGATCTCAGATCAAGGAGAAACTATTGCAAACACCCAGAAAGAAACAATTTAAGTGTCATGGAGCCACAGTCCAAATCATACAAGATTTAGTAGTTTCCACCTTAAAGAAACAGAGAGTTTAGGATATGATATTCCAAAACACAAAGGACCTACAATTATAACTAAAAATAACCTACCAAGAAAATTGAGTATAATCCTTCAAGAGAAAAAAAAGATATTTAATGAAATAAAGGATTTTTAAAAATTCCTGATGTAAAGAACAGAGCTGAATTTGACATTAGGCCATAACACTAAAGAGAATTATAAGAAGTAAACATAAAAGAGTAATCATACGAGACTCAATAAAGTTAAACTATTTAAATTCCTATAGAGGAAGATTATACAAGTAGCTTCTAAGAGTTTTATCATTATTAGGGCAGTTAAAAGGAGTATACAATAAACAGAGATGAGTGTTAGTCCGTTATGTTGGGATGATCACTAAAAAAAATGATTGGGAGAAGGGAAAAGGAGAAGTAAAATGGGGATAATTTTCTCACATAAAGGCTTACAAGGAAGAGCTTTTATACTGGAGTGCATAAAGGGGTGGGGGGAGGTTGGCAGGAAATTCTTGAACCTCTCAAAATTGGTTCAAAGATGGGAGAATACACACACACACACAATTTGGTATGTAAATCTATCTTAATAAAATAAGAGGGGATGAGGATAAGATATATAAGAGAGGGATGAAAAAAGGGAGGGTGGAGGGACAGGAAAGAGAGAGAGAGGGAGAGAGAGGGAGAGAGAGAGAGAGAGAGAGAGAGAGAGAGAGAGAGGAGGAGAAGGAGGAGAAGAAGGAGAAGAAGGAGAAGAAGAAGGAGAAGAAAATAGGATGGAAGGAAATACACAATAATCGTAACTGTGAACGTTAATGGAATGAGCTCATCCATAAAATGCAAATGGATAACCAAATGGATTAGAAACCAGAATCTAACAAGATGTTCTTTACAAAAGACACACTTGATACAAAGACACACACAGAGTTTTCTATTATGCTTCAACTGAGGTTAAAAAAGACAGGAAGTAGCAATCATGATCTCAGGCATAGTAAAAGCAACAATTGTATTTGCTCAGTCATTTTGGTTGTGTCAGATTCTTCGTGACCACATGGAGTTTTCTTGGCAAAAATACTGCAGTGATTCATCATTTACTTCTCCAGCTCATTTCACAGATGTGGAACCAAGGCAAAAATGGTTAAGTGATTTGCCCAGAGTCACACAGCTACAAAAGTCTGAGGCCAGATTTCAATCCGTATTCTGATTCCAGGACCAATGCTCTATCCACTGCACCACTTAGCTGCCCAAAAGCAAAAAAAAATAATTGACCTAATTAAAACATAATCAGGGAAAGTATATTTTGCTAAAAGAAAGTGCCATAATGAAGTAATATGAAAAAAACTATACCAATTTTCTCTGATAAGGGGTTGATTTTTCAAATATGTAGGAAACTGAATAAAATTTCTAAAATAAGGGCCATTCCCGAACCGATAAATGGTCAAGGATATGAACAGGCAGTTTTCAGAAGAAATCAAAGTCTATAAGTCATATTAAAAAATACTCCAAATCACTATTAATTAGAGAAACGCAAATTAAAACAATTCCGAGGAACCACATCCCACCTATCAAAAATGACAAATGCTGGAGGGGATGAGAAAAAAATAGATACAGTAATAAACTATTGGTGGGGTTGTGAAGTAGTTTAACCGCTTGAGAGAACAATTTAGAAATATCCCTAAAGGTTTATAAATTTGTGCATGCCATTTGACTCAGTAATACCTCTACTGGGGCTGTACCATGAGGACTTGAAAGAAAAAGGAACAGGACCTAGATGTACTTTAAAACTTATAGCAGCTGCCTCAGTCTGGGATTCGGCGGCAACAGCAACGGCAGGAGCCTCCCTGTCCTAGTCCTGCGGCTCTCTCGCCTCCACCTCGCTTGCTCCCTCCAGGTCGGACCACAGCCCCAACCCGGAAACGTCCCGAGCAGGAGCCAGAGCCACAAACCCCAAGGCGGGGACCCACGTAGCTGAGAAAGCCCTGGCCCCGCACGGCCCAAGCCTGAAGGGAGCCTTCACCATGAAGGCAGTGACCGTGCTCAATGATCCTCTCTCCAATGAAGACCGAAGCCTCCTCTCTGTGGCCTAAGTGGTGGGTGTGAGGCGCTCTTCTTAGCGCGTCATCAGCAGCATCGAGCAGAAGACTATGGCCGAGGACAAGGATAAGTTGGAAAAGGTGGACTACCTCGAGAAGACTGAGAAACAGCTGGAGTCCATCTGCAACAAGGTGCTGGCGCTGCTCAACAAGTTCCTCATCAAGAAACCGCAACGACTGCCAGTAGGAAAGCAAAGTCTTCCACCTGAAGATGAAGGGCGAGTATTACCCCTACCTGGCCGAAGTGGTAGCCCGGGAGAAGAGTGGCATGGTGGAGTCCTCCGAGGTCACCTACAAGGAGACCTTCGAGATTGGTAAGCAGCACATGCAGCCCACCAACCCCATCAGGCTGCAGCTGGCCCTCAACCTCTTCGTCTTATACTACGAGATCCAGAACGCTTCCGAGCAGGCCTGCCTCTTGACCAAGCAAGCCTTGGACAACGCCATCGCCAAGCTGGACATGCATAACGAGGATTCCTATAAGGACTCCACTCTCATCATGTAGCTGCTGCTAGACAACCTCACCCTCTGGATGAGCGACCAAGAGGAAGAAGAGGTGTTAGAAGGCCACAACTGAGATCAGTCCCGGGCGACTAGATGTTCGCCCCTCTCCTCCCCCAGGCCAAAGCCGTCCTCATCATGGTCACCGACTTGTCCTCTGCCACGGTCCTTTGATATCTAGTGCTAAACCTATTTGTATTGTCTGGACAGTGACTCAAAGCTACCTGCCCTCCCAATAAAAGGGAAGCAGGGCCAGATAAGGCTTCATGGGCATTGTTGGATTGATGGTTGGAGTTCCAGGGAGCTCCCCGCTTCCTTGGGTTGTGCACACAGGAAGCTCTTGAATGGGCTTGTGCATGTTGAGCTGGGAATCCCTGTGGAAAAAAAAAAGGAAGGGAGAGAGGGAGGAAGGAGTGAAGGAAACAAAAGAAGAGATTGGAAGAAGAATTAGTCTACATTGATCCTAAAAAATTGTTCCATTTCACCTGCGCTAGTAGGGTTTTGTTGAGCAGTATATCACCTGCATGCTGAATACATTGACCCCTCCCTTCCCCACTATTTTTCAGTCAAACGGGGAAACAGGAACAGGAAGCTGATGCACCAAGGGACAAGTCGGACCTGTCCATCAGCTTAAAATGAAGTATCGCAAATGTGAGGTTTCCCTAATGCCTTGTTTCTGCTTCTTTAAATTATGTGCACAAATATTATTTCAATACAATGCCTCTAAAAGTTTTAATACTTGTAACTTTTTTTGGTTGCAGCTGTTCAGGAATCATGGATTTATCGTCATAATTATAATTATCATTACTATTGTTTATCATTGATAACTCTTTGTCTGTTGTCTTTGTGTATTCTGATGGCGGGTGCCATTTGGTGCCATGTCAATCAAGGTGGATGAATGTGAAACACCAGACTTCTAAAGTCAGTATTTTGGGAATTCAGTGGATTAAATAAAATACTGCTTTGGGGATATTATCACTAAATATATACATATACATATACACATACATCTACATATACATCAGCACTTTCTGTGGTGGCAAAGAATTGGAAATTGAGATGATCATCAATTGAGGAATGGCTGAACAAGTTGTAGTATATGATTATGATGGAATACTATTGTGCTACGAGAAACGATGATGGGATGGTTTTAGAAAAATCATGGCAAGAACTCTACGAACTGATGCAAAGTGAAGTGAGAAGAACATGGACATCAATTGTGCACAGTGACAGCAATGTTATAATGATGATCAACTGTGAAAGACTTGGTTAGTCTGATCAATACAATGATTCAAGACAATTTCAAATGACTCATGACGAAAAACTGTTATCCATCTTCAAAGCTAAGTGAACTGAAGAGCTCTGCAAATTGAAATACATTTTTTCACTTTTTTGTAACATGGTTAATATTGGAATTAAAAATTTATTATACATTTATAATTAATTGATATAATTTTCTTGCCTTCCCAGTCAATTGGGTTAGGATGATAGGGAAGGAAAGAATTTGGAATTAAAAATTCATAAAAAGAATATCAAAAATAATTAAATAATTTTTTTTTTAAAAAAAAGAAAGCTATGAACAAAAAAGAACCATTATAATATAGAGATTCAATAGTACCACAAACTTCACAAAGATAACAAAGGGACAAGGATTGATAAAAGGCCATCCAAAAGTGAAATGAAGTATTACTAAGGACTAATAAGTTACTAGAGACTCAAGAGAAGATTATGGTTTAAAATTGAGCTGATTCACTAACTGGTCAAGGTGGTGAAAAGAGGAGACAGTTACTATGGAAAGAATAATAGAGACTTGAGGGATTGAGGGTTGTGGTGTGGGAAAAGAGCAAGGTTTGGTAAAAGAAGGAAAGGGGAGAGGAGGAAAGCCAATAGATAATGGTCAGATAAAAAGATTTGGGAGTTCTTCAACATGGAGGTGCTATATGTATGGGTGATGGAAAGATCAAGGGTGTGACCATATTGGTTATGGCTTGGGTTGGATGGAGGAATAGGTCATCAAAAATCTGTAGGTTGTAGAATTGAGTTGTTAAGAGGTTTGAAGAAGAGTGCATGTGCGCACGTACGTGCGTGCGTGTATGTGTGTGTGTCTGTTTCTGTATCTGTGTGTGTCTGTGTATATGCATATACATATGTGTGTATGTTTATAATGTTGAAGTCCCCATGTATGAGGGCAGGACTTGGGGAGGAGAGAAAAATTTTGAGGCAGATACCAAAATTATTGAAGAAATAAGGAAAGTGACCTAGAGGTCTGTTGACAACAGCTATGGGGATATTGATTGAGTAGTAGAAATGAATTTCATGATCCTCAAAGGAGAATTTGCAGAATGGTGGAGGTTAGGGGAGTACCTGAAATTGGCAATGGGGAGCAAGAAGTATTCCAGCTTTTCCACTTCAACCAGTGAGCTGAAGGGAATAAGTGGAAAGTGCAGCCAACACCAGAAAAGGTGTCTGGGAGGGATCATTAGTATCTCGAAGGTGTCATCAGGGAGAGTAAGATTTCAGTAATAAGAAATGGAAGGAATGGGAGAGGGAAAGATTTATAATGAGGAAAAGTTTGTTGCCTATGGAACAGAAATTCCAAAGGCCACAGTGGAAGCAATGAGTGGTGTTTGATTGGAACTTTGAAATGGGAAGGTTGAGAAGAATGGGAATAAGGAATCAGGTGGTGAGGGATGAGGAATAATAAAGTTTAGATGAGGAAATAATTACACTATTCCTTATCGAGTGGGAGGTACCACTCCTCAGAGGAGGCTGGAGATTAATCTGGAGAGAAGTATAACATGAGATGGAAGGCACATCATCAGATGAAAGATTCCATTTCTCTACTTCTCTTCCTTCCAAAGGCTGTAGATTAGGCAGGAAACGACTGTCCAACTTTAGATTTGTCCTGTTTGCTCTTCATGTCTCTTGATCCATAATTTGCTTGCATCCTTTTCTGACCCTACATTTCCTAGATAATGACCCTTACCCTCCTCGTATTCCAATCATAATTAGTAACACACTATGTCCTGCCTGTATTCAGTATATATCTCATGTATTCACTACATATCGCTCTTCTGTCCTTTGGACCACTCACAACTTTGGCTCTTTGGAAACTGAGATATGAAATTATATAACATTAACAGAAGTTTCTAATTCAGTCAGTGAGCAAGCATTTAATAAACTCCTATTTGTCAGCCACTATATCAGTCACTAGGGCTAAAAAGATGGAAGTTTTGCCCTTGGGTAGCTTAAACATTAAAAACATATTTGTTTGTATAGGGAAGCAGCTTGGGATAATTGAAAAGCATGATAAAATTTCTCCTCAAAAAATCCAAGTTATTCTTTTTCTCCTCTTCATTTCTAGGCACAGGTCACTGTTTGAAGTGCCTGTCTAGGATTTAATCTCTGATAGACTACCCAATTGAATTGCGAGTCTGGGCAATAGACTAAATTTGTTCAATTTTCTTTTTATTGTCTTCCTTCAAGTTTCATCTATAAATGTTATTGTGATGCCTTCATTTAGTTGTATTTCACAAGTTTTTACAGTTTGTTTTGCCCTGTTATGTTTTTTTTTTACTGTTTTTCTGAAATAATACTGCTTTTTCTCTTCTGTAATGTTTTATAAGTAAGTTTGTATCATAAACAAATCATCCTGGTTGTTAATGTTTCTTCTTTTGGTAAGGACTTTGTTTTCTGACTGAGGTGATTTCTGGGAACACTGGTCCTCTTTACTGTGGTGATCATTTTATATATGTAAAACTTCATTATTCTATAAAAGAGATTTTGATACATAAGCTATTGTTATAGTCTTTGAAGTGTAACAGTATGTTATTATTATTGCTATGTTTTTCATTTTTTTAATGAAATCTAACTATTAATTGTTTCACTTTGAATTGAACAACCTTAGACAAATATTCTCTTTATGCACAGTATAATAAATTTTTTAGCATAGAGAAATTTTATCTATACACAATTAAAATAATTTGATAGCTCAAGAAAGAATCTTATCAAGGAGTGCTTTCTGATCTAGTATATTTTGTGTGATATTATCCTTTTAAATGTTGAGGCCACTCATCAATACTACCTATCTACAGGATAAACCACTGTGAAGATGGTGTCTATTAGAAAAAAAAGATTTACTCAGGCATTTTATTTAACTCAATGAAAACTGAAATCCTCTTATAATTGTCTCCAATTAAGTTCTAGCACCTCATAAAGTTAATGTAGGATACAAAGGGTATGTAGAACTAGTAATGATATTAATAATCAATAAAGTATTATATAATAGAACAAAATGCATGTATTTAAATAATAATGAACACTTAAAAAGAGATTGGATGTCAGCTAATCTGATCTCTACCTATAAATTATTCCTAGTCTATTAAGAGCATTTTATATTAAAATATTTTAAATCTATTAATATATGTAATATAGCACAGAAAAAGGAGAGCTGACCTCATAGTCAGGAAGATTGGTTCAAGTGCGGTCTTCTACACATAGGCTGTTTGACACTGCAATTCAATCAATCTTTCAGCATTCTTAAATAATTCTAAGACCAGAGGTTATAAAAGTTTCATTTTGAATTGGAAGCTAGCATTTCCTCACTGGGAATTAACAATTCAAATGAAATAACAAATCTGAACCAAAATCAAAATCATTTTATTTTGTCACCATATTATTTTAGAGCAGTTGAATGGTAAATGCACCTGATCTCATATTTGGTAAAGCAACAGTGAAACTTTTCACTTATGTAAAGGTTTTGGTTTGCCTTTGTCTACCAATTATAGAGACCCACTCTTATTCCCATTCTCAAGGATAACTGAGGACTGACATTTGTCTCATCTATGGCTATTGTAATAAATACCTAAAGTTTAAAAAAGAGATAAACTCTTGATTTTTTATCAATCAGACCACTAGAAGAAAATTACATTATTCTAAACTATTTAGAATTCTAAGTTACGTTAACTGAGGACTACAGAGGGAAAAAATGCAACCCATTCCCTAAATCATTACATTTCTTTGAGAGAGAAGCAAAAGCTGTTTTTTTTAATAGAAACAAGCAATACATTCACCAGAGTAATTTTGTTATCTCCATCTTTAATTTGTTCCTATAACACATTGGTAGTCCCAAGTCTTATATTTAATTTTGTGGGCTGGCTTGCTACATTTTTCAATACACGTAAATGCTATACTCTCATGACCCAGTAATTTGTCATATTGATCTGTAAAATGTTAAGAAAGAGAAACACACAAAATTTCCTGACCAAATTCTATTTGACCACGACATAGAATCTTATTTCATTTAATTTATCATAGAGATACTCATCATTCTGACAGCAGGTCTTGATAATTAAATCAGAAAGTGGTTTCTCTTTAAATTCACAGATATTTATTGAGTAGATACTCTGTGAAATGTGCTATGTGAGGTACTGAGGGGGGTATGGGGATTAATAAGGCAAATACTTTTTTTTTTCTTGTTCAATTATTTCTGACTTTTTGTGACCCCAAGGACCATAGCATGCTAATATTGTTCATGGGGTTTTCTTGGCAAAGATACTAGAGTGCATTACTATTTCCTTCTCCAGTGGATTAGGACAAATAGAGGTAACTGACTTGCCCTGAATCACACCACTAGTAAATGTCTGAGGCCAGATATGAACATAGGTCTTCCTGACTCTAGGCCCAGCATTCCATCCACTGAGCAACCTAATTACCTCTAAGACAAGTCTCTAATACCTTCTAATGACAGAAGTAAGAAACATATACAAACAACTATAATAAAATGTAGAATAATGATCTTTAAGAGATGATGCTCCCAAGCAAAGTACTATGAGAGCACATAGGAGGAAGAAGATACTACTATGTGATACATAATTGGCCACACAATGCTTAAATTTAGAGAGTTATCTGGGACAATTAGGAAGGTCACATAGCTATTAAGTGTCAGAGGAGGGACTTAAATCAAGACCTTCCCAACTAAATGACCAGGTTGGTACACGCTACACTATAGGTTCTCAAGATTTTTGTTTTCATTTTTTTACAGATACGTGTCTGTGTATATACATAATTACACACATATGTGTGTGAATATATATACACATATGTGTATATCAACATACATATATGCATAGATAAACGTACACAGAGATATATGTATACATATATATGCACCTGTATATAATCTATGTATTTGTTTTCATATTTAAGTTTATAATATTTCTTTTTCTTATTATATTGTAAAGTTTTAGTATTCAAGTCTAGAATAAAAAAAGATTAGGAAATTAAAATTCTACCTTCTGCAAGAAAAAAGAAAGAAAGCATTTTTTCCCTCAAATCCATGGTCATTCATATTTTAGGAAAATTTAGGTTAAGTGTTCATCTCTTGAGCACTGATTGAATTTATGGTCAAGTGTTCATTTGCTCTTGGCAACAATTTTGATGTAAAACATACCAAAATTCAGCAGAAAATTATATGAGAATGGAAAAGTATAATCTCGACGTATTTTTACTGTATCCTCACTTAATTTTACTGTATTGTATACAATAAAACATATTTGAACTGTTAATAGATAACAACAAATGCAGCCAATTATCAGGTCTTAGGAGAGACAAACATCTGAGTTCTATAAATTTTAAGCTCAATGATTAAATTATTTATGACCCTAATGTATATGATATCACTGGTAACTCTAATTTAGACCAAAAATGGAGAGGCCAAAGATAATGATGAAAGAAGTCAGTCTAACATATGCTTCTATAAAGAGTGGTATATCCAAGAGTATAGGTTTCCAAGGATTGAGGGTAGAGATGAGGGAGCATGTCAGTAGAAATTCTAGTTTCAACATAATAATATAGTGAGAAGAAGTTACTGCAATAGATGGAAAGTGGGCTGAAACTGCTAAATCTCAGAAGAAATGGGAACCTGTACTTGTAGTAAGAGGAAGATTTTCATTTCTATTTTTTATTTTCCCAGTATATGTGTTATCGAGTTAGAGATACCTTATAACCTCATTTTGGCTTCCTTCTGCCATGGACTTGGTCATGTGCCACAAAAATCTACTTCAAACATGTTAAATATAATGAAAAAGAAAAGTAAGAAAACAAGAAATCAGCTTTGAGTAATAGTTCAAAAATCTGTTGGTTCATTAAAAAAAAGTTATCAAATGATATTGCTCTAAGATCCACTAGGTAGCACAATGATAAGCACATGAGCCCTGGAGTCAGGAGGAACTGAGTTAAAATCTGGCCTCAGACATGTGACACACTTGTGTGTCCTTGGGCAAGTCACTTAACCCTAATTGTCCTGACTTCTCCCTTCCAAAAAAAAAATGATATTTCTCTATTCATAGTTCTAGAGCCTTGTTCATAGAAAAAGTACGTTGTATTTGTAGCCATGTGGTTTTGACATGACTTTTAAAAATATTTATTTATTTATTTTTAAATTTTAAATTAAATATAAAATATAAATATAAAATATAAATATATTAATATAAATAAATATAAATATAATTATAAATATAAATAATAATATATAAATATAAATATATAAATAATAATATATAAATATAATAAATATAAATAAATAATATATAAATATAATATAAATATTAAATATAAAAATTAAATAAGGAATGAGATAGGCGAAAAAAAGCTGCTGTGTACACAAGAGAGGATTGAACATAAAATGATAAATTTCCACTTCAAGAAAACCTATATGCGGTGGGGGTGGGGCAAGCCAAGATGGCAGGTGGAAAGCAGGGACTTGCTTAAGTTCTCCCCACCCCCCAGGTTCCTCCAAACACCTATAAAATGGTTCTGAACAAGTTCTCAAGCTGCAGAACCCAAAAAGTAGCAAAAGGAAGCAGGGTGCCAGCCCAGGACAGCCTGGATGGTCTCTGGGAAGGTTCTATTGCCCGGAGCTGAAAGCTGAGTGGAGGGGAGCCCAGTATAGGTGGCACGGACAAACTAGACCAGGAGCTGGGCAAAGCGTGCTCTAGTGCACTGAATCAGTGAGCTGTGGCAGTTACCAGACTTCTCAACCCACAAACACCAAAGACAACAGAGAAGGTTAGTGGGAAAAGCTGCTGGGGACAGGAAGTTTGCCCCAGGGCCGCAGAGGTGGGACAGCTACAGAACTACAGCTGCAGTTGCTTCTGGCCCCAGGCCCACCTAGTGGGAGGAATTAAGTGGCAGATCAGAGCAGGAGTGAAGAGCCTGCAGAAGATCTAAGTCCAGTCCAGGTTGGGAGTTAGAACTCTGTGCTCTACAAGCAGTCATACCCCACTGAAAAACTCAAGGGGCAAGTTAGTTAGCTGGGAACATGGCCAGGAAGTGAAAACACACCCAGATTCAGTCTTAGACTTTGGAAACTTTCTTTGGTGACAAAGAAGACCAAAACATATAGCCATAAGAAGTCAACAAAGTCAAAGAGCCTAAATCAAAACCTCCAAGAAAAATATGAATTGGTCTCAGGCCATGGAAGAGCTTAAGAAGGATTGAGAAAAGCAAGTAAGAAAAGTAGAGGAAAAATTAGGAAGAGAAGTGAGAGTGATGCCAGAAAACCATAAAAAATGAGTCAACGCCTTGCTAAAGGAGATCCCCCAAAATACTGAGGAAAATAATACCTTAAAAAATAGACTAACTCAAATGGCAAAAGAGCTCCAAAAAGCCAATGAGGAGAAGAATGTCTTGAAAGGCAGAATTAGCCCAATGGAAAAGGAGGTCCAAAAGACCACTGAAGAAAATATTACCTTAAAAATTAGATTGGAGCAAGTGGAGGCTAATGACTTTAATAAGAAATCAAGATATTATAAAACAGAACCAAAAGAATGAAAAAATGGGAGACAATGTGAAATATCTCATTGGAAAATCACTGCCCTGGAGAAAAGATCCAGGAGGGAGAATTTAAAAATTATTGGACTACCTGAAAGCCATGATCAAAAAAGAAGCCTACATATTATCTTTCAAGAAATTATTAAGGAGAACTGCCCTGGCAATCTAGAGCCAGAGGGTAAAATAGAAATAGAAAGAATCCACAGATTGCCTCTTGAAAAAGACCCCAAAAAGAAAACTCCTAGGAATATTGTAGCCAAATTACAGAGCTCCCAGATCAAGGAGGAAATATTGCAAGCAGCCAGAAAGAAACAATTTGAATACCGTGGAAACACAATCAGGATAACACAAGATCTAGCAGCTTCTACATTAAGGGATCTAAGGGCTTGGACTATGATATTCCAGAGGTCAATGGAGCTAGGATTAAAACCAAGAATCACCTACCCAGCAAAACTGAGTATCATGCTCCAAGGCAAAATATGGATTTTCAATAAAATAGAGGACTTTCAAGCTTTCCCACTGAAAAGACCAGAGCCAAATAGAAAATCTGACTTTCAAATACAAGAATTAAGAGAAGCATGAAAAGGTAAACAAGAAAGGAACTCATAAGGGACTTACTAAAGTTGAACTGTTTTGTTTACATTCCTACATGGAAAGATGAGGTGTGTAATTCATGAGACCTCAGTATTATATATTAGGGTAGCTGAAGGGAATATATATACACATAATACATAGACATAGACAGAAGGCACAGGGTGAGTTGAATATGAAGGGATGATATCTAAAAAAGTAATATCAAATTAAGAGATGAGAGAGGAATATATTGAGAGTATTGAGAGAGGGAGAAAGAGAGAGATAGAATGGGGTAAATTATCTCACATAAAAGTGGCAAGAAAAAGCAGTTCTGTAGGAAGAGAAGAGAAGGCAGGTGAGGGGCAATGAGTGAATCTTGCTCTCATGGGATTTGACCTGAAGAGGGAATAACATACATGCTAAATTGGGTATCTTACCCCTTAAGAAAGATGGAGGGAGGGGACAAAAATGGGGGGGGGCAATAGAAGGGAGGGCACATAGTGGGAGAAGGTAATCAAAAGCAAACACTTTTGAAAAGGGACAGGGTCAAGGGAGAAAACTGAATAAAGGGGGACTAGATAGGAGGGACCAAAATATAGTTAGTCTTTTACAACACGAGTATTATGGAAGGGTTTTACATAATGATACATGTGAGACTGTGTTGTTAAGCAAAATTGTCTCATTAGCATGGCTTTTGTTTTTTTTGAGTGGAAGTACTTTCAGCTGTTAAGTGCTAAGCCCCAGGCCCAGGGCCCTGTCAGGTGTGAAACCTGTGTGGGTGTGGATTGGTGACTTAGGAGGGGCCAGCTGGGGAACCAATGGTCTCTGGTCATTGAGGCGGGGCTTGAGAACGCCGGAAGCTCGGCTGCAAGGAGGGGTGAGCCGGGAGACAACTTCAGCGACGGGGCTCACCCGAGTGCGAGCAGGAACGTGAGGCCAGTGAACATGATTTGGCTAAATACTCTCTTGCTTTTCTTTGGCCTCCTAGTTGCCCTTGTGAAATGGGCTTTCTGGGCTTGGAGTCTTTTTGTCAAGATGTTGGAATGGGGA
>CM053626.1:150341715-150365261 GCA_028646595.1 Phalanger gymnotis | reverse complement strand
TGACCAGAGACCATTGGTTCCCCAGCTGGCCCCTCCTAAGTCACCAATCCACACCCACACAGGTTTCACACCTGACAGGGCCCTGGCCCTGGGGCTTAGCACTTAACAGCTGAAAGTACTTCCACTCAAAAGAAACAAAAGCCATGCTAATGAGACAATTTTGCTTAACAACACACTCCACCCCTTGTTCTAGGATACAAGGTGTTGTGCAAACATGATTGTAGCCCCATGATATTTATTCATTCATTCATTAATTGATTGATTAATTAATTAATTAATTTATTCATTCATTCATTTATTTTGAGGTTTTTTTGTTTATTATTTTAGTTTTTAGCATTGATTTCCACAAGATTTTTAGTTACAAATTTTCTCCCCATTTCAACCCTTCCCCCCATTCCAAGAGGCCATATATTCTGATTGCCTCATTCCCCAGTCAGCCCTTCCCTCTTTCACTCCACCCCCCACCCCATCCTCTTTCCCCTTACTTTCTTGTAGGGCAGCATAGATTTCTCTGCCCCATTCCCTGTATATCTTGTCTCCCAGATGCATGCAAAAAAAAACAACTTTTTTTAAAGTATCTGCTTTTAAAACTTTGAGTTCCAAATTGTCTCCCCTCTTCCCTTTCCACCCACCCTCCCTGGGAAGGCAAGCAATTCAACATAGATCACACATGTATCACTATGTAAAACACTTCCACAATTATCATGTTGTGAAAGACTAACTATGTTTCCTTCCATCTGATCCTGTCCCCCTTTATTCAATTTTCTCCCTTGACCCTGTCTGTTTTCAAAGGTATTTGCTTTTGATTACCTCCTTCCCATCTGCACTCCCTTCCATCACCTACCCCCCTTTTTTAATCCCCTTCCCCTTACTTTCCTGTGGAGTAAGATACCCAATTGAGTGTGTATATTATTCCCTTCTCAAGTTAAATCTGAGGAGAGTAAGAGTTACTCATTCCCCCTCACCTGCCCCCTCTTCCCTTCCAACAGAACTGCTTTTTCTTGCCATCTTTTTGTGAGATAATTTACCCCATTCTATCTCTCCCTTTCTTCTTCTCTAAATATATTCCTCTCTCACCCCTTAAATTTATTTCATTTTTTTTAGATATCATCCCTTCATATTCAACCCATCCTGTGCCCTCTGTCTATATTCCCTTCAATTCCACTAAAACTGAGAAAGGTCACACAAATCACACACATCATCTTTCCATGAAGGAATGTAAACATAACAGTTCAAGTTTAGTAAGTACCTTATGAATTCTCTTTCTTGTTTACCTTTTCATCCTTCTCTTGATTCTTGTATTTGAAAGTCAAATTTTCTATTCAGCTCTGGTCTTTTCACTGGGAAAACTTGAAAGTCCTCTATTTTATTGAAAATCCATATTTTGCCTTGGAGCATGATACTCAGTTTTGCTGGTAGGTGATTCTTGGTTTTAATCCTAGCTCCTTTGACCTCCAGAATATCATATTACAAGCCCTTAGATCCCTTAATGTAGAAGCTGCTAGATCTTGTGTTATCCTGATTGTGTTTCTACAGTATTCAAATTGTTTCTTTCTCACTGCTTGCAATATTTTCTCCTTGACCTGGAAACTATGGAATTTGGTGACAATATTCCTAAGAGCTTTCTTTTTGGGATCTTTTTCAAGAGGCGATCTGTGGATTCTTTCAATTTCTATTTTACCCTCTAGTTCTAGAATATCAGGGCAGTTTTCTTTGATAATTTCTTGAAAGATGATATGTAGGCTTCCTTTTTGATCATGGCTTTCAAGTAGTCCAATAATTTTTAAATTCTCCCTCCTGGATCTCTTCTCCAGGGCAGTGGTTTTTCCAATGAGATATTTGACATTGTCTTCCATTTTTTCATTCCTTTGGTTCTGTTTTATAATATTTTGCTTTCTCTTAAAGCCTCTAGCTTACACTTGCTCCAATCTAATTTTTAAGGTGGTATTTTTCTCCAGTGGTGTTTTGGACCTCCTTTTCCATTTGGCTTATTCTGCCTTTCAAGGCATTCTTCTCCTCATTGGCTTTTTGGAGCTCTTTTGACATTTGGGTTAGTCTATACTTTAACCTGTTATTTTCTTCAGTATTTCTTTGGGTCTCCTTCAGCAAGGGGTTGACTTATTTTTCATGGTTTTCTTGCATCATCCTCCTTTCTCTTCCCAATTTTTCCTCCACTTCTCTAACTTGCTTTTCCAAATCTTTTTTGAGCTCTTCCATGGCCTGAGATCACTCCATATTTTTCTTGGAGGCTTTTGATGTAGACTCTTTGACTTTGTTGACTTCTTCTGGCTGTGTGTTTTGGTATTCTTTGTCACAACAAAAGGAATCTAGAGTTTGAGTTTGAGTCTGAGTTTGAGTCTGAGCTCATTTTCACTGCCTTTTCATGTTCCCAGCCAACTACTTGACCCTTGAGCTTTTTTGTCAGGATATGACTACTTGTAGAGTAGAGAATACATTGTCTCAAGCTTTAGGGTCCAAGCATTGCTGTTTTCAGAGCCAAGTCTATTTCACCATCACCCCAGACTCTGTCACCACAGCGCTCCTCCATCTCTAAGAGCTGCCATCCAGGACTGCAATATACATCCGAGCAGGGCACAGCAGGAGAATCTGCCTGTGTGCCCACAAAGTGCTCCTTGTACTCCTGCTCTGATCTGCTGCTAGATTCCTCCCACTATTGTAGCGAGGGACTCGGGAAGCTGCTGATGCTGGAGCTCTGGAGGCAGCCTCAGGAGCTTCTTGCTGCTGCCATGGCCACCACTGCATCACTTCCTCCACTCCCCAGAGTGGGCTGCTGGATCACTCTGAACTGGATCCTGCAGTTTCCCCCCAACCTGTTTTTTGGCTTTTGTGGGTTGAGAAGTCTGGTAACTGTCACAGTTCACTGTTTCATGGCCCCAAGGTCTGTTCTGGCTGGCTGACTCTGAATCTGGTCTGTCCCTGCTGGCCCATGTGAGGCAGCCCTCCTCTCTCAGCACTGTGTGATAGACCCTTCCTGGAGACCATCCATGCTCTCCTAAGGTGGAAACCTGTTTCCCTCTGCTATTTCGTGGGTTCCATAGCTCTAGAATTTGTTCAGAGCCATTTTTTACAGGGGTTTGGAGAGATTTGGGGGACAGGTCAAGCAAGTCCCTGCTTTCTAGCCGCCATCTTGGCTTCACCTCCCCAAAACATCTCTCCATGATATTTAAATGTTTTTTTTATTTATTTTATTTTTGTTTCCAATATTTTATTCTTAATCTGGGAGCTTTGAAATTTGGCTATGACGTCCTGCTGGGATCTCTTTCAGGTGGTGATGAGTGATTTTTTTTTTCTATTTCTATTTTGCCTTCTTATTCTAGAACTTCAGGGCAATTTTCTTTGATAATTTCTTGTGATATTGTATGAAGACAGTTTTCTTTTTTTTTTTAATTAAAGTGAATACATAAGAAAAATAAACATTATAAACATATATAAAACTAATACAAAATAAGAAAAGAAAAAAGTCACATGTGCAGCAGAGCATAAGAAAGGATTAAAAGTATATAGCTCTAAATTTCCATTTCAAGAAAGCCTATATATTCAATGCTATGTATTTTGTTGAGACCTGTCCATCTTTTCTTTGTTTCCTTGTAGGATTTTATTTGTTCTCTGCTGTATACTTTTTACTTTGTTATTTTTTTTAAACACCTCCTCCCTGCCCCCCCAGGCTACAATTAAACAAGGTTTATACATATACATAAATACACATACATAAATATATAATATTATGCTTTCCCTAACAGATTCTACTCCTAATCTTTGTTTTTATGTTTGTGTGTATCTCTTATTTCTTATCACTTCTTATCACTCCTGACTCCTCTAACTTTGCTTCAACTCACTACTTCGCCCTCTTATTACTTAACCTACTCCCTTCCAAAGAGCCCTCCCATTCTCATAAATTTAAACAACCTTTTATATGCCCATTTAACCTATTCCCTCACCTTCCCCTCTTAAGATACCTCCTTTATCCTCTTGGCCCTACCTATCCCCTTAGCGTTTTATTTCTTTCTTAATTCAGAAGACTTCTACACTCTTCTACATGTGTATGTGTTGTTCCCCTCTTAAACCCATTCCTGATGAAAGTAGGTTTCCAGAACTAACAGCCCTCCTTCCCAATCTAATGTGTCTGTATCCATTCTTCCTCTTTTAACTCATTTATAAAAATAATAATTATTTTTTAGTCATTCCTGAACATTTTATTATTTTTCCCATGGGTTTTTTATATTTATTTAATATTTTTCCCCAGTTACATGCAAAGACAATTTTTGGCATTTGTTTTTAAAATTTTGTTTTCTAACTTCTCTACCTTCCTCCCTCCCCACACCAACTCATTGAGAAGGCAAGCAATTCCATACAGGTTATACATTTGTAGTTATGCAAAACATTTATAATGTCCATATTATGAAAGAACACATTAAAAAAAAAACTCAAGAAAAATAAAGTGGAAAAAAAAAGCCTTGCTCTATCTGTATTCAGACACCATCAGTTCTTTCTCTGGGGACAGATAGCATTTTTTATCCTAAGTCCTTCAGAGGTGTCGTGGATCATCATATTGCTTAGAATAGCTAAGTCGTTCACAGCTGATCATCCTACAATATTGCCATTAATTTGTACCATTGCATTTTGCTGTGCATTACTCACGAAAGTCTTTCTAGGTTTTCCTGAGTGGGTCCTGCTTATTAGTTCTTATGGTACAATAGTATTCCATCACAATTATATACCACATCTTATTTAGCAATTCTCCAGTTGATATGCATCCCTGCAGTTTCCAATCCTTTATCCCCAGAAAAGGGCTGCTATAAATATTTGTGCACCTATAGGTTTTTTTTCCTTTTTTGTTTTTTGTTTGTTTGTTTTTAATCTCTTTTGGGATATATAACTTGTAGAGGCATTGCTAGGTCAAAGGGTATGCATGGTTTTATAGCCCATTGGGCATAGTTCCAAATTGCTCCACAGAATGGTTTAATCAATTCACAACTCCAACAATGGTACACTGTCTCATTTTCCCCACATCCTTTCCAACATATATCATTTACTTTTGCTGTCCTATTATCTTCTAACAAGTATGAGATGGTACCTCTGAATTTTTAACTTGCATTTCTCCAGTCAATAGTGTTAGATTAATTTTTCATATAGCTATATGTAGCTTTAATTACTTCACCTGAAAACTAACTATATCTTTTGATCATTTATCAACTGGTGAATGACTCATATATTTATAAATTTAACACAGTTTTCTATATGTTAGAGAAATGAGGTCTTTATCAGAGAAACTTGCTTCACTTTTTCCCCTTGCTACTATTACTAAAAGCATTTCCCTCCCTATTCCTTTACCCCCATTTATTCTATTCTCTCTCCCCTTTAACCCTGTCCCTCCTCAAAAGTGTTTTACTTCTGATTATCGCTTCCTCCAATCTGCCCTCCCTTCTATCACACCCCCTTCTCTTATCTCCTTTCCCTTCAATTTTCCTGTAGGTTAAGATAGATTTCTATACCCCATTGCCTGTGAATCATATTTCCCAGTTACATGTAAAAACAATTTTTAACATTCATCTTTAAAACTTTGAGTTTCAAATTCTCACTCTTCCTCTCTCCCCACCTGACCCCTATGAGAAGGCAAGCAATTTGATATGTTACACATATGTAGTCATGTGAAATACTTTTATAATAGTCATATTGTAAGAGACTAACTATATTTCCCTCTATCACACCCCCATTTATTCTATTATCTCCTTTCACCCTGTCCCTCCTCAAAAGTGATTATTTCTGATTACTCTTACTGCCAGCCTTCCCTACTTTCTATCACCTTCCCCTCTCATTCCTTTCCCCCTTATTTTTTTTATAGGGCAACATAGATTTCCATACCCAATTGACTATGTATGTATGAGGGTAATCAGGGTGGGTCTTTTTACCTGTGTTTTTTCTTTAGGAGTGCTTCTCAGCACTAAAGCAGTCAAGTAACTTTGATGAGTCTTGCCTTTCAAATGTAATGGCAAGCAAAGTGGTCTTTTTGGTATCTTTTGGTTGAGTGCTTCTCAGCACTAAAGCAATCAAGTACCTTTGAGTCTTGCCTTTGTTTCAATCAAAAGTTTTTGATTAGATCAACAGTCTTTAATGACCTGCTTAAGTTTGGTTAAAGGAGGCAAACAAGCTAGGTGATATGTGAATTCATATTGTTTGTTCCCTTAAAGCTAGCAAAGCTAGCTTACTTGTATGTACAACAGCCAGAGCATAAGTCCTGACTGTCTGAACAAAAGAATGAGAAGGCTTAAATGCATTTCAGGACAGTCCCAACTTAGCATGTCTGCGTCACTCAAAATTTATGATCTCAATGTATGTTTAATCATAGTATAAGAAAGGAATTTCTTAATTGCATAGGTTATACATACAATAAGAGAGTTGACAAAATGTCCATTGAAATTATGGTCTAGGACATCTGTATTTTCTTTACCATTAACATAGCATAACAGAGTATATGTCCATAGAATGCTGAGATAAGGAAAAGGCCCAGTATTCCAAATAGTGTTTCAGGTTAAAGGTCTCATCCTTAATGGCCATGAACAGAGGAAAGAATGTTCTTAAGTGAGCCCCATTTGGGCTTGTTGACAAAGGAAGAAGTATTTTCTGAGTTTGCTCAGAGAAAAAAGAAGTTGTTAGGTCCAAACTTTTCCTCTGCTTGGTTAGTTCAGGCTCTGGCCCTTATTGAAGTTACTAAATTGATATTAAATGATTGTCAGCTTGTAATTTCTGTTTGTATACTCTCTGAAGTTCAGGGTGCTGACATTTTCCCCCGAACTAAGTGAATGATATATGTATGTTTAATTAAAGTAAGATTGTAAACCCTTTAAAGTTGCTTTCCTTAGAAAAGCAGATCAAAGAACCTATTCTAGTAGCCCTCTTATGTGCTGGTGTTATTGGCCTTACATCTTCACAGCAGGTGCTAGCAACATTGTTGTTACAGTATGTTATTACCTCCTTAAGCCAATTTTAATGGGAATAAGTTTCACTCATTCCTTTTTACCTCTCTCCTCTTCCCTTCCACAGTAAAAGGTTTCCCTTGCCTCTTTTATGTGAGATAATTTACCCCATCTACCTTTCCTTTTCTCCATCTGGAAGTACATTCCTCTCTCACCCTTAATTTTATTTTCAGATATAATCTCTTCATATTCAACTCACCCTGTGCCCAACCCTCCTCCTCCTCTCTCTCTCTCTCTCTCTCTCTCTCTCTCTCTCTCTCTCTCTTTCTCTCTCTCTCTCCATATGTACATATATATATATATATATATATATATATATTGCTTAATTTGAAGATCTCAATCCATTAATTGGCCCATGTGACCTGCTTAAGTCACGTGAAGCTTAAGTCACATGTGGTGGGAGGAGCTTGCTGAATGAGTGGACCAAGAAGGGTGAAGCAGGAAGTGTTCATAGTAGTTGGAGCTGAGGGAGAGAGAGGAGGCAGATGTATTACTGTTAGTGTTTTTGTTTTTGTGTGGGAAGACCCCAGGCAGAAGGGGGTGGTGGTGGGGGGAGAAAGGCTATGGAATGGACTTGCTCTCTACAGTGATAATGTGTTTTCACTTCTTTTTTGCCATGATGGATTTGGCCTTCTGGTTTCTGAATAAATGTTTTGTTTTTGTCTCCTATGTGGAGAGTCTGTTATATTTTGTGATTCAGAACTATGCCCCCGTATTCATAGTAATAGCAACCACTGTGAATAATGCCTTGGCAATACATTTGGTGTCACAAACAGGATCACAAGGTATAAAATCTTCATTTGGAGGCAGAAAGACTTTAGAGAAAGAAATGTATATCCCAGGATGGGAGGATGTACCTTATTCCTCCCTAGCAAGGGAATGGACCAAAAGCACTGGACTCTGCAAAAACTGGGAACTGAGGCTACAGAAGGGAACATCTAGAGATTGGGAAAGATGCTTGCAAGGAACTCAAATTAAACTAGGGAAAGAACTGCAAGGAGTGTGTAGAAGAGGTTAGATTTTACTAACAGGTTACCATATTATATATAAAAGCAGGGACGAACCATTGTAGGAGAAAGCTTAGATGGTTCAGGAATTGGCTGGCTTGCATGGGAATCTTTCTGTGCCACAGCATTTGGGCTCTTCTTTCAGAAGAGTGAAATGGGAGCTCTAGGGTAGTAGAAGAACAAATTACTGTTCAAGAGTCAACTGCTTTGCATGACGGTCATGCTGTTATTCATTTTAGCTAAGAAAAAAGTGAAGAGCAAAAAGATGGAAAGTACATGCCACTCTGGCACAGACTGAGCCCAGATGCCACAACAACAACTGCCACAAGAGCACTCTAGTGGAAAATGAAACAATGTTAGATGAGGCTCAGGCAGATGTACATCCAATATTAAGAAGAAAGCAGGAGAACCAGAAAGGCAACACAGTATTCTGAGAGATACTTGAAGATTTTTTTTAGCAGGAGATCACAGATATTTTGAGTGGGTTGACCCAAAAGATGGGAGAATAATTAGTGTCTCAGATGGTGAGAATCAGTGATGAAGGGGCCGGAGGAGTGTGGGTAAATACTCTGGATTGCTTGAAATTCATAGCTATTAGTCAAAATCCATTTGTACAGTAAGCTTTTAGGGATTACCACATACAAAGAGGTAACAAGATGATCAACCTGTTAGCTTTAGGAACAGCAGAATGTAACTGGAAGTATGCCACTAACTCTATGTGGCCCAGTGCAGATAGGTCCTGGTATTCACTTAGGGACTGTATGAGAAAGTTAAAGGAGGGGATAATGAAGACTGCAATTATGATGGGAAACATAAATGTGCACTATGATATCACCTAGTAGTTTGTTATAGAAATATAGCGAAGACGGCTCCTCCTGCTTATGAGCACTTAGTTCTGACACTTCTAATTGGGGAGATAGGGCACCCTCTTTTGGAGGTGCTAGATAAGATTCTACAGTTAAGTGACTTAGGAGACTAGGGAAAAGATAAATTTCCTCAAGAGAGAAGAGTAAATAGCCAGTGGATTAAAAGTCAGAACAGATCAACAAGAAAAGAATTGTCTATTGCTCTTTTGAGAGCAGGGGTAGATTTTGGGGAATAGAGAGTATTCCAACAAATGAGCTATACAAAACATACCCAGAAAAGGGGCTAAATAGTAGATGGAATAGAGAAGTAAGAAATGCGCCCCCCCCCAGATCCTACTGAACTCTTGTATCCAAGTATGACGCACCTTTAGGGAGATTAGACAATAGGTCAAGCCCCAGCTCAGATTAAAGAAATACACAGATGGGATTACAGATGCCATATTAGTCTGACTATATATTGGAAAAACAGATCAAATACTGTAACAAGGGAATTAATAGATACCAGGGGGAGGCCTCCCTTATATGAGGAAACTCTGATAAGTTTAGACATGGAACTTCTATTACCATCACAGGGAGGGGCTGAAACATCAGCCAGACAAATCAAACTAATGATGAAAATTGGACAATTGCCTATTATTCCCTCCTTGAGCCAATTCTGAAAAGAGTAAGGTTCAGTCACTCCCTCTCACCTCCTGTCTCTTCTCCTCTACTGTAAAACCTTTTTCTTGCCTCTTTTATATGATTTACCCCATTCTACTCTTTCTAGCCCCGCATTCTACCCCTTTCTCTTTCTCCCAGTACATTCCTCTCTCAGCCCTTAATTTTATCTTTTAAATACTATCCTTTCATATTCAACTCATACCTATACCCTCTGTCTATATATACTGCTTTTAAATACCATAATCATGAGAAAGATCTTATGAGTTATGAGGATCATCTTCCCATGTAAAAATGTAAACAGTTTAACCTTATTAAGTCCCTCATAGTTTCCTTTTCCTTCTTACCTTTTTATGCTATTCTTGAGTCTTGTATTTGAAAATCAAAATTTCTATTCAGCTCTGGTCTTTTCACCAAGAATGCTTGAAAATCCTCTATTTAATTGAATTTCCATTTTTTTCCCCAGCAATGATTATACTCAGTTTTGCTGGGTAAGTGATTCTTAGTTGTGGTGCTACCTCCTTTGCCCTTCAGAATATCATATTTCAAGCCCTCAAATCCTTTAATGTAGAAGCTGCTAAATTTTGTGTTATCCTGACTGTGACTCCACAGTAATTGAATTATTTCTTTCTGGCTGCCTGCAACATTTTCTCCTTCACCTGGAAACTTTGGAATTTGGCTATAATATTCCTGGGAGTTTTCATTTGGGGATCTCTTTCAAGAGATGATCAGCGGATTATTTAAATTTCTATATGTCCATGTAGGAAGTTAGAACATCAGGGCAGTTTTCCTTGATAATTTCTTAGAAGATGATGTCTAGGCTATTTTTTTTGTCATGACTTTCTGGCAGTCCAATAATTTTTAAATGATCTCTGTGGATCTATTTTCCAGGTAAGTTGTTTCCCCAATGGGATGTTTCACATTGTCTTATATTTTTTCCATTCTTTTTTGTTTGTTCTTTGATTTCTCATATACTCATTAGCTCAAATTTGTTCCAGTCTAATTTTCAAGGAAGTATTTTCTTCAGTGAGCTTTTGGTCCTGCTTTTCAAGACCTGAAGTTTTGCTTTTTAAGCCATTCTTCTCCTCATTGGATTTCTGTACCTCTTTTACCATTACATTAAGGTGTTATTTTCATTTTTTGTGTGTCTCCTTTACAAGTTCTTCACTTGGTTTTTCATGATTTTCTTGCACCATTTTCATTTCTCTTTCCAATTTTTACTCTACCTCTCTTGCTTGATTTTCAAAATCCTTTTTGAGCTCTTCAGTGGCCTGAGACCATTTCGTATTTTTCTTGGAGGCTTTGTATATAGGAGCTTTAAGTTTGTTGTCTTCCCCTGAGTGTGTCTTTTAATCTTCCTTGATGCCATTCCCATTGTTTGATCATTTTCCTAGCCTGTAAATTGACTTTTTAACTCTTTGTTAAAATAGGGCTCTGCTTCCAGGGTAGATGGCAC
This sequence comes from Phalanger gymnotis, assembly GCA_028646595.1. Lineage (NCBI taxonomy): Eukaryota > Metazoa > Chordata > Mammalia > Diprotodontia > Phalangeridae > Phalanger > Phalanger gymnotis. The sequence continues at coordinate 150,354,280 of CM053626.1, read as the reverse complement.
ACCGTCCCAAATTTCAGGGTTTTGTGCAGTTATTTTCAGAGCTACATCTAGGGATCTGTAAGTTTTCATTTTTTCCAAGGTAGTATAATCTAACGAGAGGTGTTTATTACTCTCTGGGTCCATACTGTGATCTTTGAGTGACCAAAAGCACTCTTCTCTGCCGTGGAATCGAGAGGAGGGTCCCCCCTACACTGGGGTTGCAATATCTTCCATGCTAATGCTCCTCCTTGCCCTGGGACTGCCACCCAGGAGTGAGCCTGATCCTGGTCCAAAGCAATAGAGTCTTCCTTCAGTGCTAGTAAAAGACCTCTGTAATCTCCTTCTGACCAGTCTTTGACCCCCTTACCATCTGTGTGCTGAGAGCTCAGGATGCAACTGCCACCATTGCTGCTGCTACTGCTCATTCAGTTACTCCCAAAGCCTGCTCCCTATTTGCTGTGGCCGAGGCTATGCTGGCAAGTCCCTCACTGGACTGCACTCCACTCTGACCTACATGGGACAGACCTTTCATGATGACCTTGTAAGTTGACTTTGATGTCTGTGGGCTGAGAGGTCTGGAAACTACCCTGCTGCCAGTGATTTGGTCACCCTGAGCCCTGCTTTGGATTTTATTGCTCCTGCCCCCCTAAAAAAGGTTCCTGGCTGACAAATCCCATGCTGTTTACTGTATTATTTAATGCAAAAAAGAGATAGGAAAAAGGAAGAATTTCCTCTTTCAGAGACAAGAGACACAACACAACTAGATTGTTTTGGGGTGAAGCCACTTATAGACACAGGCAGAGGAAGAAAAAGGGTCAGTTTTAAGTTTTAATAAGAATTTCATTACTATCTTAGTGATATAAAGAAGCCCCTAGAGAAATTACACTTATAAAACAGAATAACATGAGTCAAAACTATTGTTGTTTCAATAACAGACAGAAGGGGAGCAGATTTCCAACATATACATCAAAATATAGTCCTAGAAAGGACTAGGATGAGAGATCTACTGCTCATGTGCATACCATACCAATGTTACCATGGCAATTTATGGATGATATCAGTGCCCAAATTAATTTATGACATCACTCAAGTGGTTAGAATGTATATGGATGTTCATTCCCGAAAAATGTCAGTGCCTGCCTGCCATCTTGGTATAGATCTAATCCTATACAACTTTCCTTTAAGTACATTTCCCTCTGAACTCCTATCACAAGTTTTTCACTTTTTCCTGTGCTCTAAAGTTCAAAGTCATTGTTCTCAAAGAGCAGGAAGGTAGGGAAATTTCTGAATCTTTCTTTATTCTTTTAGTAAAGAGGCATGGACTTAATATCAGGATACATGGAGGTCTTTTACAGAGGTCCTTTATTACTTTTATGATCTTAGTAAAATTTACTCTGAGTCCCTAGGACTCAGTTTTCTCATCTTCAAAATATGAAAGAACTGGCTTATTCATATTGTTGTCCTTTCCAGTTCTTAACCATATAATCTTATTCTCCCATGACATATTATTTTATATCATTATTATTTACCAATAAAAGATTCTAGATAGGTGAGGAGAAAGGAAGAAGAAAGTATCAGACTCCACTGGGCGATTTCAGAGTTGGGCTTAAAGTATACCAGAAATTGTTTCATTGATATGGGCTGCTCTATGACATCTTGTAACTTGGAAATAAGCTTGCGCTCCTGTTTGTATGTTGGATAGTTCAGTCTTAGGAATTTCATGATCTTTGATAGATGATGTTAGAGAATATAAGCAGTCTGATGAATATTCAAAAAGACTAATTATCTGAAATCTTTGTCTGGAGGGTTAGATTCAACAACAATAAAAAATCACAGACTCACAGGCTTACATTTTTTTTAACAAAGCCATAAGGACAGCATACATATTTCACAAGTAGGACAGACCATTCCTATGCTCCTGTCCTCACTTGGGGCCTAGGATTACAATCTTTTTTTCAGACTATTTTTAGCAAGTAATTTAATGCAGCCTCTGCCACTGGAAATTAATGCAGGATTTAATTCATTGCATTTATTGATTTTTAATGGTATCACACACTATCTCTCAGATAAGACAAATGATTTATCATTTGTTTATACACAAAAGTATGAAAACATGCATAAATACATGTGTATGTCATTAAAATGAAGCCAAAATATGATTACATGATCACTATTAAGATTTATCTATCACTATTTGACTAGAATACTCCAACAAAATACCTTCCATTTTAATTTCACAAGAAACTTCATTGTTCACATATAATAATGATGCTCCTAATAGCATTGGGATTTGAAAACTCTCACCATTTAAATTTTTAATTTTGGAATTATTCCTATAGTGAGAAAGCATCTTCTGCAGAGGATCACTCCTCTTCTGCTTATTCATGAATCAGATATTTCATAATCTTTCTTCCCCCTCTTCCCCTGCACAAAATTTACTATGAGGTAAGCCTCCAGGTAATCTGCTCATATCTTGGTCAACACCTGACACTTAATTTGCCTAACAAAACTAAACAAAAGAACAGGAAAAGGAAAAAGAGAAGCCATAGCATACCTCCCGAAGTTTTTCAGTATAACAGCTGATTTTTGTAAATCAAAAAGTATCTTTTATAAATCTATCTGCCACATGTTTAATGCCTTGCTATTTGGGAGCATTGGCTTATGAGTTTCAGCTCTGCTCTGTGCACCCCCTCTGCAATCATAGCAAAAACAAAGTTTTTCCCTGATTAAGAATTCTCTTCCATGTGCAGCTATTTAAAAGTCAAAGAATTACTCATGAATGCTCAAGAGGGAACAATGAGGCTTAAGAGTGGCACAGAGAAGAAGACAGCAGGTTTTTACGAAGCCAAAAGCTTTTAGATTTGCATATTCTGCAAGTACCCTGAGTCCAAAAGATCAACCCAAAGTGCTGTTATTAGCAAAATCTTATTTGGTATTAGCAGGCCTGTAGCCTCTATGGCCCCCATCATTTGTGCAGATGGCCTGGGCAGGTGATGTGACCAATCACCCATATGACTCAAGAACTATCACTACTAGGCAGAGCATCACTGTAATTACTGTAATATACCTCCTGCCATGGCTACAGCTGCTATAGTTGCAAAACATTTCCAAAGTCGCAGTTTTCACAAATGATGCAACAGTTTCCAAGGCGATTATAACTCAGTTAAATATCTATGTAAGGTCTTTTTTTCCATAAAGTAAGTTGGAATGTTTTATTTTAATTCACTTCTTTATCAAGCATCTTGCCAGAATCGTGATTGGAAATGTGAAGGTTAAAAAAAAAAAGTATAGCAAGTTGTCCTTGAACCCAAAGAACTTGAAGCCTCATTAGATATAGATTGCTTAACCTCATAAAACAGTAAAACAGTATAATGTAAGTGTCCAAATGAGTTGCATAGGCAATACATTATCTAGATGTACAGAAGGGACACAGATAGTGGGATTTTATAGTATATATTTCCTTCACCAAAATGAGTACTTAAACCCTCTGGAAATTAACTTTCAATCTTTGTACATTACATACTATATAAGTACAGGTATACATATGCATATATGTTTATATATATATATATATATACACACACATACACATATAGACAGTGTACATACAGACAGTGTACATATCTATTTATCATATACATGTATATTTAAGTTTACTATGCTATACTACTTGGCATAATAGTAATTAAGGGAAATTGAGGATGGTCCCCAGCATATTGGGTAGATTTATTGTGGCAAACTAATGGACCAGTATAATATTAGATGATTAAGCATAGATGGGTTCCTGGTGGTATTGTTCAATAATCTATCAACAATCATTTTAAAGTGCCTACTATGTGCCAGGCATTGTTCTAGGTGCTGAGAACTAAAGAAAAATTGGGGGAAAATGAAAGTAAGCTGAGAGAATTAAGAAAAAAAGAGTCAACAGCTTAGAAAAGGGAGGACAAACTCATCCAAGAAAATAACTCTTTGAAAAGTAGAATGGTACAAATGGAAAATCACATACAAAAGTTAATTGAAGAAAATAATTCCTAAAAATTAGAATTAGGGATGTGGAAGCTAAGATATCAAGAATCAACTAAACGAGATTAAAAATGGAAGAAAATGTAAAGTATTTCATTGAAAAAACAAATGACTTGGAAAATTAATACAGTGGAGATAATTTAAGAATCTTTCTAGTACTGGCTAACAAATAGGAAAGTAGATCAGTGGAAAAGAGTAGACACAATTTATAGCAGCAAATAAATATAGTAATCTTGTATTTGATAAGTGTAAAGACTTAAAATTTGGGGACAAGAACTGATTACTTGGTAAAAAAAAATATATTAGGGAAACTGAAAAGTAGTATGGTAGAAATTTAGCATAGACCAATATCTTAGACAATTTACCAACACAAGGTCAAAATGGATACCTGACTTAAATATAAAAAGAGATAGTACTGTTTAATTTAGTGTTTTATTTCCTCTAATTACATGTAAATACAATTTTCAACATTTTTTTAAATTGAGTTCCAAAATCTCTACCTTCCTCCCCATCCAACCCCCATAGAGAAGTAAAGCAATTTGATATTGGATATATACGTGAAAGTGAGACATCTGGTTTTTTGGAAGCAATTGGGCTTAACTGACTTGCCCAGAGTCACACAGCTGATAATTGTCTGAGGCCAGATTTGAACTCTAGTTCTTCTGACTACAAAGCCAATGTTCTATCCACTCTACCAACTAGCTGCCCTTAAGGAGAAATATTACAAAACCTGGAAGAACATGGAACATATTACTTGTTAGACTTATTGATAAGTAAGCTATTTATGAATAAACTAGAGATGGAGAGCTGTGTGAGGTGTAAAAGGGAAAATTTTAATTACATTAAATTAAAAAGGTTTTGTATGAATAAAACAAATATAGTCAAGATTAGAAGGAAATTAGAAAATTGAAGGAAAATTTTTAATAGACAGTTTCTCAAATAAAGATTTCATCTTAAATATGTGAAAAACTTTGTAAAATCTATAAGAATACAACTCATTCCCCAATTGATAAATAGCCAAAGGATATGAACAAGCAGTTTTAAAATGAAGAATTCAAAACAGTTTATACTTACATGAAAAACATCCTAAATCATCATTAATTACGGAAATACAAATTAAAACAATCTTGAGGTACTGTTTTACACATATCAGATTGGCTAAAATGACTGAAGGGGAAAGCAATAAATGTTGGATGAGATCTGAAAAAATTGGCACATTAATTCATTGTTGTTCAAATTGCAAAATGATCCAACCATTTTGGAGAGCAATCTGGAATTATCATCAAAGAGTTATTAAACTGCCTATATCCTTTGACCAAGCAATACCACTACTGTGTCTATTTCCAAATATGATTGGGGAAAACAAAAAAAGAACCAATATATTCTAAAATATTTATGACAGATCTCTTTGTGGTGATAAATAACTAGACATTTTGGGGATATCCATCAATTGGGGAATGGCTGAACAAGCTGTGGTATATGATTGTGATGGAATACAATTTTTCTATAAGAAAGGATGAGCTCAATGATTTTAAAAAAAATATGGATAGGCTTACACAAACTAATGAAGAATGAAATAAGCATAATCATAGAATATTGTATACAGTAAAAGTAATATGGTTTTAAGAACAACTTTGAGCAAATAGGTAATTTTGACTATTATAAATACCCAACTTAGCTACAAAGGACATATGAAGAAAGATGCTACCTGCATGCAGAGAAAGAAAAAGAGGAGTGTATATAGAATGATTTTAAATACATACATACATAACACGCACATACATACACATTTGTACCTAAAGATAGCAGGTGGAGGAACAGAAGAAAAAAGAGAAAAAATACATGATAACTTTATTATGTATTTAAAAGAATAACAAGTTGTATATAAAATATTTGCAGTTTCAAGTGGAATCACTTTTTTATTATACTGTGTTATGAAAATGATTATTTTATTCCATGTATAAAAATAAATAAAAATTATTGGATTTTCTGAAAGTCACAATCAAAAAAAGAGCTTAGAGAGCATTTTTCAAGAAAATATCAAGGAAAATGCTCATATATCCTAATACCAGAGTAATAGAAAGAATCTACCAATGACTCCCTGAATGACATCCCAAAATGAAAATTCCCAGGAATATCATAGCCAAATTCTGGAACTCGCAGGTCAAGGAGAAAATATTGCAAGCAGCCAGAAAGAAACAATTCAAATACTGAGAAGTCCGAGTCAGGATTACATAGAATTTAGCAGCTTCTACATTAAAAGAACCATAGGGCTTGGAATATGATATTCTGGAAGGCAAAGGAGCTTGAATTACAACCAAGACTCAACTACCCAGAAAAACTGAGCATAATCTTTCAGGAGGACAATAGAAATTCAGTGAAATAGGAGACTTTCAAAAGTACCTGATGAAAAGACCAAAGCTCAACAGAAAATTCTATTGTCTTATAATTGCTGAAGTGAAGCATTAAAATCTCAAACAGGAAAGAAAAAATGAGTTAATAAGGTTAAACTGTTTACATACCTACATGGGAAGATGATACCCGTAATTCTTAAGAACTGTATTAGGGCAGTTAGGAGTATACATATACAGAGGGTGCAGGTATAAGTTGACTTCAGTGGGATGATATAAAAAAGATAAGGGATGAGAAAAAGGATTGCACTTGGAGAAGAGGGAAGGGAGAGGCAAAATAGAGTAAATTCTATCACATGAAGAGGCCTGAAAGACCTATTCTACTGAAGGGAAAGAAGGCAAGGGGTGAGCATTATTTGAACCTTACTCTTATTGGATTTGGCTCAAAGACAGAATAATATACACCCTGAGTTGAGTGCAAAAGTCTATCTCACCCTAGAGGTAGTAGGAGAGGAAGGGCACAAGAAGAGCGTGGCTGAAAGAAGAGAAGGTAGTTAGAGAGAGGTGGTAGTCAGAAGCAAAGTGCCTATGAAGAGGGAAAGGGTAAAAGGAGAAAGAGAAAAGTATAAACAGGTGGAAAATAGGATGGAAGGAAATACATAGTTAGTAATCATAACTGTGAATGTAAATGGGATGAACTCTCTCATAAAACAGAAGCTTGTAACAGAGTGAATTAAAAACCAGAATCCAATAATACATTGTTTAAAAAAAACACATATTTGAAACAGAAATGCACACAGAGTAAAGGTGAAATGCTGGAGCAGATTATATTATGTTTCAGCTGAAGTTAAAAAAAAAATCATGATCTAAGACGAAGCAAAAGCAAAAATAGATCTAATAGGAAGCGATAAGGAAGAAAACTACATTTTCCTAAATGGTACCACAAACAACAAAGTAATAACAATTCTAAAAATATATGTACCAAATTGTATAGCATCCAAAGTTAAATGAGTAACAGGAAGTAATAGATAATAAAACCATATTAGTGGGGGACCTCAAATTTCTCCTTGTAAAACTAGGTAAATATAACCACAAAATAAACAAGAAAGAAATTAAAGAGGTACATAGAATTTTAGAAAAGTTAGATACAATAAACCTCCGAGGAAAGCTGAATGGGGATAGAAAGAAGTACAGGGCACCTACAAAAAAGTTTGTGTATTAAGGCATAAAAACCTAACAATCAAATGCAGAAAAGCAGAAATATTCGATGCATACTTTCAGATCATCATACAATAAACTAGAATTTAATAAAGGGTCATGAAAGATTAAAATTGTTTGGAAATTAATTCTAAAGAATGAGTTAGTCAAAGAATAACTCATAGAAACAATTAAGAATTTCATCAAATTGAATCACGATGATAAGATGACACACCAAAATTTATGAGATACAGCCAAAGAAGTACTTAAGGAAATTTTATATCTCTGATTTGTTATATCAAAACAAAAAACAAAACAAAACAAACAAAAAACAAAAACAAAAATAGAGAAAGAACAGCTCAATGAATTGGGCATGCAACTGAAAAAGGCAGAAAAAGAACAAATTAAAATACCCATTTAAACACCAAATTGGAGACCCTAAAAACTAAAGGAGAAATCAATAAAACTGAAAGTAAGAAAACCATTTAAATACTGTTTGATTTTATGAAAAAAATAAAATAAACTATAGGTTAGTTTGATTTTTTTTCTTTTAAATAGCATTTCATTTTTTCTAATTACATGTAAATAGAATTGTTTATTAATCAAATTCTTCCCTCCCCACCCACTTCATTGAGAAGGCAAGCAATTCAGTATAGGTTATGCATATTTCATTATGCAAAACATTTCCATAATAGTCATGTTGTGAAAGACTAACCATATTTCCCTCCATCTTATCCTGCCCCCCATTTATTCTATTTTCTCCTGTGACCTGGCCTCTTTTAAAAATGTTTGCTTCTGGAGAGGTAGGTAGGGGTGGAGCCAAGATGGCCACTGGAAAACAGGGACTTGCCTAAAGCTCTCCCCCAGGACCCTCCAAACACCTGTAAAAATGGCTCTGAACAAATTCTGGAACTGCAGAAACCACAAAATAGCAGAGGGAAGCAGGGATCCAGCCCAGGATAGCCTGGATGGTTGTGGGGTGCTAGGAGAGGAACCGGGCAGAGCCCAGTGTGAGCCGTGCCAGGACCAACCAGACCAGGAGCTGGGTGGAACAGGCCCTAGTGCCTTGAATCAGTGAGCTGTGGCAGTTACCAGACTTCTCAAGCCACAAATGCCTTCTTAGGGAAGGTTGGTGGGGAAGGAAGAGGGGAGAAAATTTGGAACTCAAAGTTTTAAAAGTAGATGTTCAAAACAAGTTGGTTTTGCATGCAACCAAGAAATAAGGTATATAGGGAATGAGGCATAGAGATCTATCTTGCCCTACAAGAAAGTAAGGAGAAAGGGGATGGGGCAGGGAGTGGGGTGACAGAAAGGAATGCTGACTGGGGAATGGGGCAATCAGAATATATGCCATCTTGGAGTGGGGTGGAGGGTAGAAATGGGGAGACAATTTGTAATTCAAACTCTTGTGGAAATCAATGCTGAAAACTAAAATATTAAATGAAAAAGAAAAAAAAAGCGTTTGCTTCTGACTATGCCGTCCCCCAATCTGCCCTCCCTTCTATCATTACCCCCATTATCCCCTTGCCTCCTACTTTCCTGTAGGGTAAGATACCCAGTTGAGTGTGTATGTTATTCCCTCCTAAGACAAAACTGATGAGAGTAAGGTTCACTCATTCCCTTTCACCTCCCCCCTCTTCCCTTCCATTATAACAGCTTTTTCTTGCCTCTTTTATGTGAGATAATTTAGCCCATTCTATTTCTCCCTTTCTCCTTCTCCCAACATATTCCTCTCTAAACTCTTAAGTTTATTTTTTTACATATCATCTCTTCATATTCAACTCACCTTGCGCCTTCTGTTTATGTGTGTGTGTGTGCGCGCGCGCGTGCTCATGTGCACGTGATGATGTGTGTATTCCTTACATCTATCCTAGTACTGAGAAAGATCTCATGAGTTACAAATATCTACATAGGAATGTACAGTTCAACCTTAGTAAATCCCTTATGATTTCTCTTTCCTGTTTACCTTTTCATGCTTCTCTTGCGTCTTGTATTTGAAAGTCAAATTTTCTATTCAGCTCTAGTCTTTTCATCAAGAATGCTTGAAAGTCCTCTCTTTCAGTGAATGTTTATTTTATCCCCTCAAGTATTATACTCAGTTTTGCTGGGTAGATTATTCTTGGTTTTAATCCTAACTCCTTAGGCCTACAGAATATCACATTCCAAACCCTTTGTTCCCTTAATAGAGAAGCTGCTAGATCTTGTGTTATTCTTATTATGGTTCCAGAATACTTTGTTTCTTTATGGCTCATTGCAGTATTTTCTCTTTGACTTGGGAACTCTTGAATTTGGCTACAATATTCCTTGGAGTTTTCCTTTTGGGACATTTTTAAAGAAGTGATAAGTGGATTCTTTCCATTTTTATTGTCCCCTCTAGTTCTAGAATATCAGGGCAGTGTTCCTTGACAATTTCTTGAAGGATGATATCTAAGCTCTTTTTTTGATCATGGCTTTCAGGTAGTCCAATAATTTTTAAATTTTCCCTCCTGAATCTATTCTCCAAGTCAATTGTTTTTCAAATGAGATATTTCACATTGCCTTCTATTTTTTCATTCTTTTGCTTCTGTTTCATAATTTCTTTATTTTTCGTAAAGTCATTAGCTTCCATTTGCTCCATTCTAATTTTTAGGGAATTATTTTCTTCAGTGAGCTTTTGGACCTCCTTTTCCATTTGAACAATTCAGCTTTTTAAGGCATTCTTCTCCTCATTGGTTTTTTGGAGCTCTTTTTACCATTTGGATTAGTTTATTTTTAAGGTGTTATTTTATTCAGTGTTTTTGGGGGGGCTCTCTTTTAGCAAACTGTTTACTTGTTTTTCATGGTTCCTTGTACCACTCTCATTTCTTTCCCTAGTTTTCTTCTACTTCTCTTACTTGATTATCCAACTCCTTTTTGAGCTCTTCCATAGCCTGTGATCAATTCATATTTTTGTTGGAGGCTTTTGAAGTAGGATCTTTGACTTTGTTGTCTTCTTCTGGTTGTATGTTTTGATCATTTTTTGTCACCAAAGTAAGATTCTGCAATCTGAGTACTTTAATGTTGCCTGCTCATTTTCCCAGCCAATTACTTTATTTTTGAGCTCTTTGTCAAGGTATAACTCTGCACTGTTGGTAGAGTTGTGAACTAATTCATCCATTCTATAGAGCAATTTGGAACTTTCTCCAAAGAGCATCCTCTTTGATCTAGCAATACCATTACTACATCTGTATTCCAAAAGAGATAGAAAACAAAACTAAAAAGGACCTATATGTACAAATATATATATATATATATATATATATATATATATATATATATATATATATAAACTCTTTTCTTGGGGAAAAATTAGAATTTTTAAAAATTATTTTTTAGTATTTATTTAATATTTTAGTTTTCAACATTGATTTCCACAAGAGTTCGAGTTACAAATTTTCTCCTCATTTCTACCCTCCACCCTACTCCAAAATGGCATATATTCTGGTTGCCAAATTCCCTCCCTTCTGTCACCCCACTCTGCCCCCTTTCTCCTTACTTTCTTGTAGAGCAGGATAGATTTCTATGCCCCATTCCCTATATATCTTATTTCTCAGTTGCCTGCAAAAACAACTTTTTCTTTGGATCATATGCTTTTAAAATTTTCTTTTCCAAATTTCCTCCCCTCTTCCCTTCCCACACACTCTCCCTAAGAAGGCAAGCAATCGACATAGGCCACACATGTATCATTATGTAAAACACTCCCACAATACTCATGTTGTGAAAGACTAATTATATTTCCCTCTATCCTATCCTATTGCCATTTATTCAATGTTGTTCCTTGACCTTGTCCCTTTTCAAAACTGTTTGCTTTTGATTACATCCTACCCCTATCTGCCCTCCCTTCTATAATCCCCCCTTTTTTATCCCCTTCCCCCTACTTTCTTATGGCATAAGATACCCGACTGAGTTTGCATGTTATTCCTTCCTCAAGTCAAATACGATGAGAGCAAGATCCACTCATTCCCCCTCACCTGCCCCCTCTTCTCTTCCAAGAGAACTGCTTTTTCTTACCACTTTTATGTGAGATAATTCACCCCATTCTATCTCTCACTTTCTCCTTCTCTCAATATATTCCTCTCTCATCCCTTAATTTTATTTTTTTTAGTTATCATCCCTTCATATTCAAATCACCCTGTGCCCTCTGTCTCTATGTGTGTGTGTGTGTGTGTGTTTGTGTGTGTGTGTGTATTCCCTTAAACTACTCTAATACTGAGAAAGGTCTCATGAATTACACACATTATCTTTCCATTTAGGAATGTAAATAAAACAGTTCAACTTTAGTAAGTCCCTCATGATTTCTCTTCCTTATTTACCTTTTCATACTTCTCTTGATTCTTGTGTTTGAAAATCAGATTTTCTATTCAGCTCTGGTTTTTTCACTGAGAAAGCTTGAAAGTCCTCTATTTTATTGAAAATCCATATTTTGCGTTGGAGAATGATACTCAGTTTTGCTGAGTAGGTGATTCTTGGTTTTAATCCTAGCTCCATTGACCTCCAGAATAACGTATTCCAAGCCCTTTGATCCCTTAATGTAGAAGCTGTTAGATCTTGTGTTCTTCTGATTGTGTTTCCATAGTATTCAAATTGTTACTTTCTCACTACTCGCAATATTTTCTCCTTGACCTGGGAACTCTGGAATTTGGTGGCAATAGTCCTAGGAGTTTTCTTTTTGAGATCTTTTTGAGGAGGCAATCTGTGGATTCTTTCAATTTCTGTTTTACCCTCTGGCTCTAGAATATCAGGGCAGTTTTCCTTGATAATTTCTTGAAAGATGATGTCTAGGCTCTTTCTTTGATCATGGCTGTCAGGTAGTCCAATAATTTTTAAATTATCTCTCCCGGATCTATTCTCCAGGTCAATGTTTTTTTTTTTTTCCAATGAGATATTTCATATTGTCTTCCATTTTTTCATTCCTTTGGTTCTGTTTTAGAATACCTTGATTTCTCATAAAGTCACTAGCTTCTACTTGTTCCAATCTAATTTTTAAGGTGGTATTT
>CM053626.1:150318924-150334919 GCA_028646595.1 Phalanger gymnotis | reverse complement strand
TGGGACAGATCTTACCCAGAGACCATCCAGGCTGTCCTGGGGTGGGGCCCTGCTTCCCTCTGCCACTTTGTGGGTTCTGCAGCTCTAGAATTGGTTCAGAGCCATTTTTTATAGGTTTTTGGAGTGACTTAGTGGGGAGCTCATGCCAGTCACTGCTTCCCAGCCACCATCTTGGCTCCATCCCCCAATACTTTTTCTTACAATTAAAATGGGATTGATGACTTTTTATGTCACATCAATTTTTCAACATTCTACTGACCATCTATTAAACCATTCTTTATAAAATAGACCAACAAAATGAGTGCCTAATAGTATGTACAACAAATCTCTCTCATAGTCTCTTCACTACCCCACCATAGTTTTTCTAAAGCAAGAAGTATGTTTCATCACCTGTTCTCCAGAACCAATGTTAGTCAATTAATTTCTTTTCCTGTGCTCACTTTGTATCAGTGATGAAATGGCCCAAAGAAGTTCCCAAATGAGACTGAAAGGCCTTATCCTTTTATAGGACATTTAAGTACCTCTCTAAAGATTTACAAACACAAAGATAAATGAAAATCATGCCAATGCGGACTAATCAGAACTGCCAATGCATAGGTAAAGAAAGCTGAGCAGCTGTTACTGCCTAGAACATAGACATATGGTCAGAAATCATAAAGTCTATAGGAGTAAGAGTATACATTCAGATATAGAAATATTCTTAAGAAAATTAGAAAAAACAAAGTAGAAATATGTGGCTAAAGTTAGGAATGTATTGTTAGGAAGCCAGGGGATTCTTGATATCATTCTGTACTAAATATCTTAGATTTATGAGAAATTGAATTTTAAAAACCATATATCTGTATATATACATATATATTAGGAATTAAAGGAAAATATGCTATAATTTCTGTTTCCATAGCCTCTTAATAACAGCATTTTGCTCATTTTCCTTGCATTTTCTTGATATTAGACATCAAAGAGAGAACAAAGCTTGGTAAAGAAAGACAATAGACAAAGGTATATTCATAAAGGACAATTACATCTTTTCTATACTATGCTTAAGATTGATTGAATATTGGATAATCATTTATTTGAACTCGTCCCCAAAATTTAATCTTAGGGGATTCTTATGAGTTTTGAGGAATGTATATGTCACTGGGAAGGATAGAAGACTAACCAAAAGGGAAGAAAATTGGATTGGTTGTTTATAGATTCTGGTCAAAATCCTTTCTGTTATAAATATTTCATCAGGTTAAAGCCTTCCTTGTATTCAATATGTCATTATTATGTTGCATAGAAATTTCAGATTGTCTACAGATCTTGCTGTTGTTCATCCTTTGTTTTTGTAGAGGACTAGGGATATCATAGGATGATGTCTTGATTTGTGTGAACGGGATTTAAGTGAGGCAGAGTTACATGAAGTCATCAGACTTACTCTATTTTCCAGAGTCTTTGAAGTCCATTGGCAATACAAAAGTCATGACAATTGGTAATGGCCTGGGATACAGTGGTTGACCTTGGCATCTTTGATGTCTGACCAAAATTCCACAGCACCTGCTTCCACTGCCTTCATGGCCTTTGGAACAAATTGTTCCCATTTGCCTATTCTGCTGGCAGAAGTCTTTACATGCTTGGGGTCAATATCTCCTTAACTCACTGACAGTTTTGAGGCCAGTTAGTTGCCCTCAACTTGTTTTAGCCTGTCTGCTGAGATGGTTTTACTGTGGTGTCCCCATTGTACATGCTACAGCTTCTTGCAGCCACAGGTGAGATTTAGTTGACAGGTGGACATCAAAGGTAGATGAGCACACTGAAAGGGGCTCAGCAAGTCCTTACATCAGAGATGCTAGTCCTGCCTGAATAGCCTATACCCCATTCAACAAGATATAGGTTTGCATAAATATAAAAGGTTTGCATTAATTAATTTCATACGTAATCTCAAGGCTATTGTTACCAGGGTGTTCTGGGCAGGGTCTGATTCAGGCCATTTTCCTGGTAATTGATGTTTAATACTGGAAAAGAATGAGGCCATTCATTCAACATGCAATGGTTAACAAACAGATACCCACTTAGTCAGAGTAGGCTAAGGGTGTTCGACAAAAATATGTGTTGAGGACACCTGAGAGGTTTCAGTTCTGTCCTGTCTTCTGCCTTTGAATTGTCTGTCATGATCTACTAGTCAAGTATCTGAAAATGCTTGGATCTCCTTGTGGCTCATCTGTATGTCAATAGCCTGAGCTGTCAGTTCCCTGAATCAATCACAGCTAGCATTTACACTTATGAGAAATTAGAGGGTAAAATATGTATTAGGATATTACTACCACCACAAAGAGTAAGACCTGAGTGGGACAAAAATGAGTAAAACTTTGATGTTACTATGGAAATCTTGGGTAGGATCATGATCCAAAGAGGTATTCATGTTAATCTCTCAAAACTGAACCTTCTCTATGTAAAGTGTTGGTCATAAGTTGCAGTAAAAGAAATAATAATAATAATCCAAATTTACATAATGATTTTAAAGTTAACCATGTGTTATTTAAAGGGATTAAATAATTTTCTCAAGATCATTGAGCTATTAAGTATCTGAGAAAGAATTCAAAACCAATTCTCATGAAACTATGCTTAGTGATCTTCCTGCTGTACCATATTATTTATCTAATGATAGAATCATAATTATGAAACTCTTATTCATATTTTACAAATAGCTAAATAGCTGACCTTAAATTTAATATTTTACATTCAGTCCTTCAAGAGAGCCAACTTTGATTCAAAAAATGAATTTTTATAGTTTATATGTTTTTCTATAATAACCATAATTTTCTTTAAAAATCTTCTCAATAAGGTTATTAAGGGAAGAGCAACTAATAGCATTCATTAATTTAGACTATTTCTGCATTTGATTGACTTTGTAATTTGACAATTTCATTTCTTGTAAAAAAATAGGCAGAGAAATTGTGTTTTGAAAACGTATTTTTCCTTCTTTTTTTTTAAACTGAAAATGCAGTTAGGCACAAATTGTTCCTGGAAGCATTTTATAAACAGGTATGATAAAGCAAGCTGCAGCAAAGAGATACATATTCTAATAAGGTATTTAGATTATACTCCCACAACATGCATACAAGTGCTTGCCAAAGTAAATTAAGCTGGAAAATTATCATTTTCTTGTTACTGATATAGTTCATCTATATTCAGTTGCACTTTCTTTTTAATTTACATTTTATTATCAAGATCTTCAGATCTCTTTTCATCCTTTAGTCTAATCTTTCTTCACTTTCTCTCATTATAATGGACTTAGGAAATAAAGCATATCTTATGACCTCTAACATGGGTGTTGAGCAATATAATTGCATTTTGCTACCAAGTGTGAGCTTTTTTCTAATAAACATATTCTATATTTCATCTTTTTTCTTTAGACTCCTCAGAATGCCCTAATTTAAAGGATGGAATCTATTACTTTCAATTATACTTATCTCTAATATCAGGTGAACCTCATTTTTGGTCTGTCAAGAAGCTAAGCTTCTCTGAGTAGGTAAGAAAAAGAAAGAGAGAAAATAAGAAATCTGGCCAACATATTCAGCATGCTTACAAGAGTGACAGGTCAGGAAAGCTAAAGACTAGAATAAGTTGAATCTTGCAAATGGTGCTAAGGAGAATAAAAAGGACTTTCTTGAAATAATATTCAGAGCAAGAGGACCCAGAGAGAGTCCTGCTGCTTGGCAGATAGGATATAATTCTAACATGTAGCAGAATGAAAACAAAACTAATCAACTTTTAATTTTTCCTATCTTCTGTATTAAGGAAAATGAATTCAAATTGAAAAGTATAGAGCAAGGTAGTTATAAGGAAATCAAACACTAAAATGGGTGATAAAAATCCCTTAATTTTTTAAATAAGTCCAAATCTCCAGACCCTTACTTAAAGAATATTCACTTTAGATATAAAACTAATGTCAGGTATTTTTGAACAAAGACATACAGGAAAAATGGGTTTCTGCCAGAAACCTGAGGATGAATGAATGTTGTATTATTTTCAAAAAGGGAAAAGGGCAAACTGTGGGAATTAAAGATATGTGAAATTGAAATTAATATTGATCCTACAAAATTAAATAGATTTATCTCATTTCATTTCTGAGTGCTTAACCTAAATACCTGATGTATTTCTGCCAAATGCACAGGGCACTCCTGAAATCATTTCACCATGTGAGAAATGCTGAAGAAACTATCTCCAATAGAGTCATTATAATGTGTGATGGGAGCTACTTAGACACTGCAGCATACCTAAGACATTTAGAACTGATTGCAGCGTGCTAACTAAGGAGTTAAGAGAAGTCTTTTCAAATGGCTTTCAATTGTCAAAATGGAGCTAGAGACATGTTCAAAAGACCTTATGTAGTCTCAATTACAATTTTTGAGTGTCCTTGGTTTAATTATTTTGCTTTTTATATGTATGAAGTATTGCTTTTATAAAAGCTAATAAATGTTAAATGTATAAATGGAACTGAGGTATTTCTGAGACTTAACAGCAAGAAGATGACAATTGCTGGGGGCTCAGTCTGATAACTTCAGTGTTATAATTTTTAGTGTTAACTTTAAAGCCTTAAGAAGGTTATATAGAAGCCCAGCTCTGAGGTATCAAACTAAAGAATAATGGTAAAACTAGGATTACTAGGAGTTAGCATGTTTTCACTAATTATGAATCATGTCACACTAACAATATTTCCTTCATTAATAGGATTGAGACTGTTTCATTAAAAAATGCCATAAGTCAATAAATTTCAATAAGTCATTTGGCAATCTCCTTTATAGTCTTCTGGAAAGATGAGATATGTGTTGAATGATATGACAAAATAAATTCTTCTTTGGGATAGAGTACTGTATTTAAAATCAGAGGGCCTAGGTATCAGTCATAGTCTTACTGCCTACTTACTCTGATCTCAGACATGTTAGTTTTCCTCTGCAAATCATAGTTTCCTCATCTGTAAAATGAGCACATTTGTCTAGGTGATGTCTAAGATGTCTTCCAACTTCAAATCTTATGATACTGTGATCTAACTAATTGAAAAAGATCACTCCAAATACTCCGAAAAGCGCTGCTCAATGGATGCATATCTACATGGAGGGTTGAGCCTAGTGGTTTTAAGGTATAATGATATGGATCTTGGACCCTAAGTGTGGGAGTCCTACTCTGGTTCTAATGCTTACCAGTTGGGTGATCAGTCATTTAATTTCTTCAAACTCATGTTCTACGTATTTAAATTGGGGATTGCCAATACCTGCCCTGTAATGATGACTTTAGTTACTGAAAGGATAACAAGTTAATAATACACGGGAAAGAAGTTTGCAAAAAATGAATCACTATCAAAATGTAAATTGTTCCTATTATAAGGGAAATATCTCAGACCTATATCATTGTCCATGACCTTTGTAATGTTTTTAATAACTTTGCAGTTCAAAAAAGAGAGGAGTAGCTAAAATATTAAGTGACAGTATTTAAATTCAAAATTATCTTGGTAAATTAATATGATGGACTGAAAATAATAAGATTAAATTTACTTATGCAGTATAATTCAGTATTACATTTCTAAGCAGTGGTCATGTGGTCTCATTTATGTGGAGGTAAGTCATAAATTATCCACATCTCTGTAACTGCAGTTCCTATCCACTTCCTCCTTTAAATCCTCTACAGGTACTATATCCATTCCTCAAGGCACCTTGGTGTCATACAGGTTTCAGGGCGGCACGCAGGTCTTACAACATGACCCCCCCATTTTTCTTTTCGAAGATCTTTTTAGAAATATCTATGTTTCTTTTTAAAATCATATTTTATTCTTTCCAATCACAGATGAAACCAATTTTTACATTCATTTTTGAACAATTTTGAGTTCTAAATTCTCTGCCTCCTTCCATACTTTATCTGCTCCCTCAAATGGTAAACACTTTGTTATAGGTAATACATCTGCAGTCATGCAAAACATACTTCCATATTAGTCACACTGTGCAAGAAAATGCAGAAAAAAACACTAAAAAATGAAGTAAAACATAATTGTGCTTCAAACTGCATTCAGACTCTCTGAGTTTATTCTCTGGAGGTGGTGTAGTAGGAAGGCTGAATTTATGATCTCACATATAATCATGTATATGTTTGAATGGTTCAAAATCACAAGGTATGAGAGATTCTCTAAGTGGAAAGCAACAAAACATTTATTTAGGCCCCACAGCAGCAGATCTGCCAACCAGCCTCCCCATTCCGACATCTTGACAAAAAGACTCCAGGCCCAGTAAGCCTGCCTCACAAGAGTAACCAGGAGGCCACAGAAAAACAAGATAGCATTTAGCCAAATCATATTTACTGGCCTCAAGTCCTTGCTCCCACTCCCGGGTCTACACATGGGTTGGCTCTGCTTCCGCAGCTTCTTGCTTCAGCTTCAGCTTCAGCTGTAGTTGTCTCTTGGCTGGCCTTTCCTTGCAGCTGAGCCTCTGGCATTCTCAAGCCCTGCCTCAACGACCAGAGACCATTGGTTGCCAAGTTGGCCCCTCTTCAGTCATCAATCTACACCCACACAGGTTTCACACCTGATAGAGCTTTGGGCCTGGGGCTTAGCACTTAACAGCTGAAAGTACTTTCACTCAAAGTAAACAAAAGCCAAACTCCTCAAGTGCTAAGGAGCCCATTTTGCCTTACTGACACAGGTGGAGAGCATATTTCATCATAATTCCTTTAGAATTGTCTTGGAACATTATATAGATGAGAATAGCTAAGTCATTCACAGATGATCATACAATGTTGCTGCAATTATGTACAATGTTCCCCTATTTCCGCTCATTTCATTTGTATCAGTTCATGTAAACTTTTCCAGATTTTTCTAAAAGCATCCTCATCATTTCTTATACCACAACAGTATTCAACAGCAATCATACACCACAATTTGTGCAGCCATTCCCCAATTGACAGGCATTCCCTCACTTTCCAATTTCCATTTTTCCACAAAAAGAGCAGCTATACGTAATTTTTTTTGTGTGTATATATATGTGTGTGTGTGTGTGTGTGTGTGTGTGTGTATGTGTCATTTAACATTTTTTTAAAAAAAATCTCTTTGGGATACAGACATAGTAGTAGTTTTGGCTGGGGCAAAAGGTAGGCAAAGTTTTATAGACCTTTAGGCATACCTCCTAATTGCTCTCCACAGTGGTTGGATCACTTCACAATTCCATCAATGATGAAGTAGTGTCCCAATTTTCCCACAGCACCCCTGCCACAACTTTTGTCATTTTCTCTTTCTGTGACATTAATCAATCTGATAGCTGAGATGGTTGTTTAAATTTGAAACAACAATTTGTTTAAAGTTGTTTAAATTTGCAACAACAATAACAGTGATTTAGAGAATTTTTTTCTTATAACTATAGTTTTGATTTCTTCATCTGAAAAATATTTTTTTCCTATTCTTTGACCATTTCGTCAACTGGGGAATGAGTTATATTGTTATAAATTTGACTCAGTACTCTATACATTCAATAAATGTGGCTTCTTATCAGAGAAACCTGCTATGAATGTTTCCCCAGTTTTCTGTTATCCTTCTAATACTGGCTGCCTTGGTTTTGTTGCTGCAAAACATTTTTTTGGGAGGAGGGAAGGCAGGGTGATTGGGGCTTAGTGACTTGCCTAAGGTCACACAGCAAGTAAGTGTGTCAAGTATCTGAGGCTGGATTTGAACTCAGGTCCTCCTGACTCCAGGGCCAGTGCTCTACTCACTGGACTACCTAGGTGCCCCAATTTTTAATTTAATGTAATCAAAATTATCTATTTTGCATCCTGTAATGCTCTTTATCTTTATTTCTTATTTTGGTCATTGCTTTTTTCCTTATCCAGAGATCTGAGAGATAAACTATTCCACAGTCTTCTAATTTGTTTATCATATCACTTTTTATGTCTAAATCATTTATCCATATTGATCTTATTTTGGTACATAGTGTGAGATGTAGTTCTGTACCTAGTTTCTGCCAAACTGTTTTCTGGTTTCCAAAAAGTTTGGATTTTTGTATTTATCAAACACTAGGTTATTATGGTCATTTACCTCTATGTATTGTGTAACTAATCTATTCCATTGATGCACCACTATGTCTTTTAACCACCACTAGGTTTTTTTGATGATTACTGCCTTGTAAAACAGTTTGAAATTTGGTATGTTTAGGCCAGCTTCCTTCACATTTTTCCCATTAATTCTCTTCATAGCCTTGACTTTTTGTTATCCCAGATGAATTTAGTTATGATTTTTCTAGTGCTATTAAATAATTTAGGTAGTTTGGTATGGCACAAAGTAAATTAATTTAGGTTAAATTATCATTTTAAAAATTATTTTATTATTTTTTCAACATATACTTTTTTTCAGTGAGCCTTACATGTTTTATTATAGTTTCTACCCTATTTTTTCTTTTTAAATTAATTTTTAGTTTACAACATTCATTTCCATAATACTTTAAGTTGCAAATTTTCTCCCCATCTCTACCCTTCCCTGTAGTAGGAAGGCCGAATTTATGATCTCAAATATAATCATGTATATGTTTGAATGGTCCGAAATCGCAAGGTATGAGAGATTCTCTAAGGAGAAAACAACAAGAAATTTATTTAGGCCCCACCGCAGCAAAAACTTGAACTGGCCTCCCCATTCCAACATCTTGACAAAAAGACTCCAGGTCCAGAAAGCCCATTTCACAAGGGCAACTAGGAGGCCACAGAAAAGCAAGAGAGTATTTAGCCAAATCATGTTCACTGGCCTCACGTTCCTGCTCGCACTCGGGTAAGCCCCGCTTCCTCAGCTTCTGGCTTCCACGCCTTCCGCCGCCGCTGAAGTCCGCAGCTTCCTGCCTCCGCAGCTTCTGGCTTCCTCAGCTTCTGGCTTCCACACCTTCCTCCTCCGCAGCCGCCGCTGAAGTTGTCTCCTGGCTCACCCCTCCTCCCAGCCGAGCTTCCGGCATTCTCAAGCCCCGCCTCAATGACCAGAGACCATTGGTTCCCGAGCTGGCCCCTCCTAAGTCACCAATCCACACCCACACATGTTTCACACCTGACAGGGCCCTGGGCCTGGGGCTTAGCACTTAACAGCTGAAAGTACTTCCACTCAAAAGAAACAAAAGCCATGCTAATGAGACAATTTTGCTTAACAACACATTCCCCCATCCCAAGGTGGCCTGTATTCTAATTGCCCCTTTCCCCAGTCTGTCTTCTCTTCTATCATCCCCTCCCCCCATCCCCTTTCCCCTTACTTTTTTATAGGGCAAGATGGATTTCTGTATCCCATTGCTTGTATATCTTATTTCCCAGTTGCATGTAAAAACAATTTCTTAACATTTGTTTTTAGAAGTTTGAGTTCAAATTATCTCCCTTCTTCCCTCCCCACCCACCCTCCACAAGAAGGCAAGCAATTAAATATAAGCTATACACGTATCATTATGCAAAACACTTCCATAATAGTCATGTTGTGAAAGACTAACTTTATTTCCCTCCATCCTATCCTGTCTCCCTTCATTCAGTTTTCTCTTTCGGCCCTGTCCCTTTTCAAAAGTGTTTGCCTTTGACTACCTCCTCCCCCAGTCTGCCTTCCTTTCTCTCATTCCCCCCCTTCTTATCCCCTTCCTCTCTACTTTCCTTTAGGGTAAATACCCAAACGAGTGTGTGTGTTATTCCCTCCTTAAGCCAAATCCAATGAGAGCAAGATTCACTCATTGCCTTTTGCTTACCCCTCTTCCTTTCTATTACAACAGCTTTTTCTTGACACTTTTATGTCAGATATTCCCCCCATTCTATCTCTCCCTTTCTCTTTCTCCCAATATATTCCTCTCTCACTCCTTGATTTTATTTTTTTTCAGGTATCATCCTTTTGTATTCAACTCACCCTGTGCCCTCTGTGCATATATATATACATGTATGTATATATGCATGTATGTATATATGTATGTATGTATGTATGTATGTATATTCCCTTCAACTACCCTAATACTGAGAAAGGTCTCGTTAGTTACAAATATCATCTTTCCATGTAAGAATGTAAACAAAACAGTTAAACTTTAGTGAGTCTCTTATGATTTTTCTTTTCTGTTAACCTTTACATGTTTCTCTTGATTTTTTTCATTTCACTACACCCCATGAATTTTGATATGTTGTCTCATTGTTTTCATCCTCTTTTGTGAAATTATTTTTCATGGTTTCTTCTTTGACCCACTCATTGTTTCATATTAGGCTTTTTAGTTTCTAATTAATTTTAATCTATCTTCCCATGGGTCTTTATTGAATATAATTTTCATTGCATTATAATCTGGAAAGAAAACATTAATATTTCTTCTTTCCTGCAATTGTTTGTGAGGTTTTTGTGTCTTAACACATGGTCTGTTTTTGTGTAATTCATGTACCCCTGAGAAATAATTATATTCCTATCTATATCAATTCTATTTTCTCCAGTGGTCTATCATTTCTTACTTTTCTAAAATTTTCTTCATCTCCTTAGCTTCATTCTTCTTCATCTTTTGGCTATATTTATCTTGTTCTGAGAGTCAAAACTTAATGTCCACTTCTAGTAAATTGACTGTCCAACCTCAAGTACTGTCTTTATTTCCATATTTAACCTTTCCTTTAAGATTTTGATGCTACACCATTTGGTGCACACAAATTCAATATTGATATTACTTCATTGCCTGTGATGCCTTTTAGCAAGATGTAGTTGTCTTCTTTATCTCCTTTACTTAGACCAATTTTTTGTTTTTCTTTGTCTGAGATTATTATTGTTACCCTTGTTGTTGTGGTGGGTTTTTTTTTTTTATTTCAGCTGAAGCACAGTAGATTCTGCTCAAGTCTCTTACTTTTACTTTGTCTTTCTTTTTCAAATGTTTTTCTTATAATCAACATATTGTGGGATTCTGGTTATTAATCAACTCTGCTATCCACTTCCATTTTATGGGTGAGTTCATGCCATTCCCATTCAAAGTTAATATAAAATTTTGTATTTCCTTCCATCCTATTTCCCCCATTTATTCTCTCTCTCTCTCTCTCTCTCTCTCTCTCTCTCTCTCTCTCTCTCTCTCTCCCCGTCTGTCTCTGTCTCTCTTTCTCTCTGTTCCTCTGTCTCCCTGCCTCCCTCCATCCCTTCCTCCTTCCCTTCTCCCCTCCTTCTCTCTCTCTCTCTCCTTGTCCTTCCTCAAAAGTGTTTTGCTTCTAATCACCACCTTCCCCAATCTGGACTCCCTTTTATGAGCCCTTCTTCTCTTCTCTTCCTCCCCATCTAACTGCCTGTAGGCTAAGATAGATTTTATGCCCAACTGAGTATGTAAGTTATTCCCTTTTTCAGCTAATTCTGATGAGAGTAAGTTCAATTGATGCTCAACAATCCCCTCATCTTCCTTTCCACTGTAAAAGTACTTTTGCACTTCCTTTCTGTGAGATAATTTATTCCATTCTATCTTTCCCTTCTCCCTTCTTCTAGTGCACCCCCATTTCTCACAGTTTAATTTTTTTTGGATGTCATTCCATCATAATCAACTCACAACTTAGTCTATGTAGGCTCATTCTAACTGTACTAATAATGATAAAATTCTTAGAAGTTATAATCATCATCAACCTGTATTAGGAATGCAAGCAGTTTAACCTTTTTTGAATCCCTTTTGATGTTTCCTTCCTGTTTATCCTTTTTCATTTATTTTTTCTTTGTCTTGAATCTTATATTCAAGAATCAAATTTTCTGCTCACCTCTGGTCGTTTCATCAGAAATTCTTGAAAGTACTCTATTTCATTAAATATGCATTTCCCCCCAAAGCATTATATTCAATTTTACTAAGTATTTGATTCTTCATAATCCTACTTCCTTTGCCCTCTAGAATATCATATTCCAAGTCTTCTGGTCTTTTAATGTAGAAACTGCTGGATTCTGTGTTATCTTGATTGTGCCTCCATGATATTTGAATTGTTTCTTTCTTTTAACTTGCAGTATTTTTCTCTTTGACCTTAGAGCTCTAGAATTCAGCAGTAATATTCTTGGTAGTTTTCATTTTGGGATTTCTTTTAGGATTCTTTTAATTTCTATTTTATGCTCTGGGCCTATAATATGAAGGCAGAGTTTTTCTTGATAATTTATGGAAATGTGATTTTTAGTTGTTTTTTTTATGGATTTCAGGTGGCAGTATAATTTTTATTATGTTTTATGATAATTTATCTCCCCGCAGTCTCTTTTTCTCTGCTGGTTTGTTTTTCAATGAGATATTTCACATTTTCTTCTATTTCTTTTTTCATTGTGTTTAATTGATTCTTGATGTTTCATAGAGCCATTAACTCCTACTTGTCCAATTCTGATTTTTAAGGAGTCATTTTAATCATTGAGTGCTTAGTTCCCTTTTTGTAATTGGCCAATTCTGCTTTTCAAGGAGTTGTTTTTCTCATTTTTTTGTGATTCCTCTAAGAAGCTATTAACTCCTATATTTCCATAATTCTCTTGAATTATTCTCTTCTTCTCAACTTTTTCTCAACTTCTGTTATTTAATTTTTTGGAGGGGGGAAGGCAAGGAAATTGGGGTTAAGTGACTTGCCCAAGGTCACACAGCTAATGTGTCAAGTGTCTGAGGTCAGATTTGAACTCAGATCCTCCTGACTCTAGGGCTGATGTTGTACTCACTGTGCCACCTAGCTGACCCTTGTTATTTGATTCTTAAAATCCCTTTTTAGCTTTTCTAGGAATTCCTTCTAGCCTGGCTTCAATTCACATTTTTCTTTGATGCTTTGCTTGTAGCTGTTTTGAAATTGTCCTCTTCTGAGTTTGTCTTTTGGTTTTCCCTGTCATCATAGTAACTTTCTATGATAATATTTTTTGTTGTTTTTACTGTTGCCATTTTTTGCTCATTTGTACAGCCTATTTCTTGATTTTTAACTTGATGCTAAATAAATTGAAATATACCCAAGTAGAGGGGGCTTTGTCCTAAGCTTCAGGTTTTTTATATAACTGTTTTCACAGCTAGTTCTGGGGGTCTGTAAGTTTTCAGCTCTTCCAAGTTATAACCTGAGGAGAGATATAGCCACTACTGTCTTGGCTTGTGAACTAATCACTGAGCAACCACAAGCATTCTTTTCCACTTTAGAACTGTAAGCAGTTTCCTAATGTCTTTTAGAGGATTCTTGCATGACATAAGAGGTTGGAATTGAGATTACCTATTATTCCTTCCATGAAATACTTTGTAATTTTACTCTATCTTAATGATATTAACAATTACATAACAAAATGAAATCCAAATATCATTTGATTTATGCAAATATCAAATTATTTATTATGGTGTATATTACAATATAGATAAGAGGCAGTGTAAAGCAAACATATGTTTTTATAAAATCATATGTGTACCAAATTTCATTCTGCTCTGTTCAGTATCAATATAGTTAAAAATAAAGAGGAGAGAATCAAATAAATTTTTGAGAGAAGGGACAATAAGAACAAAGAAACCCTAGATTAGCTTATGTCATCTTTTGAGGAGGCAGCATTTAAATGTACATGCAATTATTCAAGTTGATTATTGACATATAAAAACAAAAATAACCTTCTGAGATTCAAAATTTAATAAGAATCAACTAGGGGTTTTCATTCTATTCAGCCAGTCTTAGGAATTTCAAAATACTATCACACTACATAATAACATTTGGAAATTAAATGTGGTGATAGGAGTGGGGGTGGGGGGCATCAAAATCATTTTACCTATTCAGAGGTCTTGAAAGTAATTAGAAGAGAGCAAAGAGTCAAGCAGAATTTCAAAATATGTTTACATCTCAAATGTTTTACATAGTGAAGGCTATGGTACCTTCCTTCCAAAGTCTCAAAATTTGCCACCTAGATGCTTCATGAACAATATTACTTGATGGCTAATTATTTCACAAACATAGAAAATATTTAAAAGGTGAATTTTATATGGAAATTTGTGCTGCAGAGCATCCTATTTAATGTTGCTAACTGCTTCACTATTTCAAGGATTTGTGTATGAAGTGGTAGAGAAATTATATGAATCTTTCTAAAGTTACTAGCAATCTCCCGAATGCCATTTCTAATATTTTCTTCTCAATTGTCTCTCTTGTCCTTAATTTCTCTTTAGCCTTCAATGCTGTTAATAACCATCTTCTCAATACTTTCTTTCCTCTAAGTTTCTATGGCTACTTCTAATTGTTTTTTTTTATTCATCTGACTATTTCTCAATCTTCCTTACTCGATCTTCATCTAGGTCATCCTGCTGACCTTCAGTGCCTTCCAGGACTTTGTCTTAGGCCCTCTTCTCTCCTTCTATGATATTTCATTTGATGCTCTTAACAGCACCCATGGATTCAATTATCTTTTTGGTAAAGATGGATAGATCTATTTTTCTAGCCCTAAACCCTCAAGTGGCTCTGTTTTGAATTTCCAACTACCTATTAAACATTGTAAAGTGAATGTTGTGTAGACATCATAAACTTAACATGAACAAAACTTAGTTCATCTTGCCCTTCAAACCCTTCCTCTTCCTAAGTTCTGTGTTATAGTTATGGGTTTGAAGATCCTCTTTGCTGCCAAATCTCACAACCTCACTCACTATCCCATCAGTTGTCAAATTGTGTCATTTCTACTTTCATAAAAATTATTGAATATGCCCTGTTCTTTCCCCTAACACTGCCATGACCTGGAGCAGGCTCTCATCACTTCATTGCTGGACTATTGCACTAGCCTTCTGGTTGTTCCTCCTGCCTCAAAACTCTCTCTGTTCCTGTCCATCCACCATTCACTCAGGTGTAAAGATAATATTATTTAAGCACAGGCCTGATCATGTCATCCTTCCTTTCAATGAACTTAAGTGGCTCTCTATTGCTTTTAGAATCAAATATGGAATACTCTGGTTGGGTTTTAAAACTTTTGCCCTCAAAAGCTAGCCCTTTCCTACCTCTAAAGTCTTTAAAATATTATATCCAATTCCAAATTCTTTCTCTACATCCAACTTATTCCCCACCTATTAAGTGGGCAAGGATTATTATGTCATCCATGATACATGTGAGGTCATGCAAATCGTATTTCAATATTAGCCATATTACAAAAAATCAAGAAAATAAAATTGTAAAAATGTTCATTATGCAGTCAGAGTTCATTATTTCTCTCTCTGGGGATGGATAGCATTTGTGAGTTGTTTGAAATTCTCATGGATCATTGTATTGATTAGAGTAGAAAAGTCTTTCAAAGCTGATTATCATTAAAATATTGCTATTGCTGTGGAGAATATTCTTTTTTGCTCATTCTGAAACCATTCCCTCTGTCATTTCTTACAGAAGTTTACTAGTCTATCACATTAATGTACCACAACTTGTTGAGCCATTCTCCAGTTCATGAACATCTCCCTAATTTTCAATCCTTTGAAACCACAAAAAAGAGCTGCTATAAGTATTTTTTTGTACATATGAGTCTTTTCCCTTTTCCTTTGATATTCTTGGGACACAAACCTAGTAGTGATATTGTTGGGTAAAAGGGAATGCACAGTTTCATAGCCATTTGAGCATAGTTCCAAATTTTTCTCAAGAATGGACCAATTCACAAATCCACCAACAGTGAATTAATGTAATGTTCTACTTGCTCTGAAGCATTTGTCATTTTTCCTTTTTCTGTCATATCAACCAATCTGATAGATGGTACCCCAAATTTTAATTTGCATTTCTCTATGAGTGATTTAGAGCATTTTAATATGATTGTTGATAATTTTGATTTCTTTTCTCTGAAAACTGATTGCTTATATACTTTGACCATGTATCACTTGAGGAATGTCTCATTTTTACAAAATTGTCTCACTTTTCTATATATTTGAGAAATAAGACCTTTTCTTTTTTTTATCATTTCTTTTTTTTTTAATTTATTTTTGACATGTTTACTTTTCAGCCTTGATTTTCACAGGCGTTTGAATTACAAATTTTCTCCCCATTTCCTCCCCCCCCCACACTCCAAGATGGCGTACATTCTGGTTGCCCTGTTCCCCATTCTTCCC
>CM053626.1:150302906-150318424 GCA_028646595.1 Phalanger gymnotis | reverse complement strand
TTAGTAAGTCCCTTGCAATTTCTTTTTCTTGTTCTTTTTCTTGATTACCTTTTCATGCTTCTCTTGATTCTTGTGTTTGAAAGTCAAATTTTCTATTCAGCTCTGGTCTTTTCACTGAGAAAGCTTGAAAGTCCTCTATTTTATTGAAAATCCATATTTTGCCTTGGAGCATGATACTCAGTTTTGCTGGGTAGGTGATAGCTCCAATGACCTCCGGAATATGGTATTCCAAGCCCTTTGATCTCTTAATGTGGAAGCTGCTAGATCTTGGGTTATTCTGATTGTGTTTCCACAATACTCAAATTGTTTCTTTCTGGCTGCTTGCGTCCCCCTCCTTCTTATCCCTTTCCTCCCTACTTTTCCTGAAGGGTAAGATAGTTTTCCATACTCAAATGAATATGAATGTTATTTCCTCCTTAAGTCAAATCCAGTGAGAGTAAGGTTCACTCATTCTCTCTCACCTCCCTCCAATGTAAAAGCCTTTTCTTGTCTCTTTTATGTGAAGTAATTTACCCATTCTTCCTCTCCCTTTCTCCTTCTCCCAGTACATTTCTCTCTCTCATCCCTTAATTTTATTTACCCTATTCTCTCTCTCTCTCTCTCTCTCTCTCTCTCTCTCTCTCTCTCTCTCTCTCTCTCTCCATACATATAATATGCACACACACATACATGCATATGTATGTTCCCTCCAGCAACCCTAATACTGAGAAATGTCTCATGAGTTAGAAATATCATCTTTCCATGTAGGAGTGCAAGCAGTTCAACTTTAATAAGTCCCTTATGATTTCTCTTTCCTGCTTACCTTTTCATGCTTCTCTTGATTCTTGTATTTGAAAGTCAAATTTTCTATTCAGCTCTGGTCTTTTCATCAAGAATGTTTGAAAGTCCTCTATTTCATTGAATGTCCATTTTCCCCCTGAAGTATTATACTCAGTTTTGCTGGGTAAGCATCTGGGTACTTTGGATATTAGATACACCTAGAAGGTAGTGATCTCCTCTGAAACTCTAGAAATCCTTCCCTTCCTTCAATGCCTTGCTCACAGGCCACCTTTTCCATAAGTTTTCCCCTATATTCCTTGACTAGAAGGAATTTCTTCCCTCTGTATTCTCTTATAAGCACTATGTTTGAATTTCCTTAATACTTTTCATAGTATATCTTCATCCTTCCCCCCATACCACATACACACACACACACACCTGCATGAGTAAATTCATGCATACACACAATGATTCTCTGAAGTAATGATTTTGTCTTCTTTCATCTTTTTATCAAGCGTAGTATATTGTATATAGTAGACATTTAATAAACATTTGTTGAAAATAAATGAAGATAATAGTTAACTATTGAAGGAATATAAGGGGCATGCTTGGTGGGCAAAATACAGAGGAAAATAGAAGAGAAATTTCTCTTTAGAATATACCATATTTCCTTTCATCATGGTCACAAGTATACTTTTAAAATGGCAAAGCCTTCCTCGAAAATATGTACCATTATATTATATTAACATAAAGGACAAAGAACTAGCTTTTAAATCAGGATGTCCTGTGTTCAAATTCCTACCTGACACAGAGGATGTATGACTCTTGGCAACTCACTCAATCTAAGTCTAACATCTGAGCACTTTAAGTTGCCAGTCTACGTTTGTCAAGGGAATTTTGTCTCTTGGGAGTTCCCCACAGAAATGAAACCAAGGGTCTACTCTTTATCCCCAGGGGCACACAATTTGGATTGGCAAAGCCCTTGAAAGATGTGTGTTATTATGCAATTGAATAGTTATAAGACAAAAAGGAAGGCAGTGGCTTGGGCAAAGAATGACAATGATACTCCTAGTTAATAGCTCCTCAAGCCTTTCAGCTTTTGACTGATGATTATCGATGCCTCCAAATATAGCTGGTTCATTAGGATTTGTGAGAGATGTCTGGTCACCACTAAACAGAGTCAAGCCATTTCAAAAGTTGGGAATATTTAAATGACTTTTGAAGTTACAGTCATCTCTCCATTGTATAAATGTAAAAAGAAATAGTTTAAAATTTTTGTTGTATTAAATTCTTTTAAAACTTTTTTTTAGTATGGATATGTTGAGTAATCAGCAAACTAACCTCAAACAAAATACCACTATGACACAGTCTTCAGGTTAAGGAAGAACAAAGCAGTGTCTAGTTTCCCTGTCTCCATTCTCTGTTCACCTTCATTTCATTCAAAAACTCTCTACGATTGCAGTAGATAGTCTGTCAGCTGTGCAGTACTAATTTAGGGTGAACTGTGCCCTCTCAAAATCTTCCCTAGAACAGGAAACTTCCCTGCTGGGATAAAAGCCATATGCAAAATAAGATGAAATATAAGGAGGGGAATATGCAAAGTAGGCAAGCAATTTTGCAGAATGGGCAATTATCCAGAATCTCAAAAGCAAAATTAACCTAAAATAGCCCTGTGTGTATAACCTCCCAGTGAATAATCTGGATTCAACTGAACTTCAGTCCCCATGTTTAGATCTAGTCAAAGGATTAAAAACAATAAAAAAGAAAATCTCAAGAGAAAGAATAGTATATTGCACTATATCAGAGGGAAGGGGAAAAGAATATTTTCTACACTAATTTTTTAAGTCCCTGATAGAAAAAGCAGTGATGGATGCTGAATCAGGGCAAAGCTTAGAGAAACACACGTTTCCCTTGGTTTGGTTATTTTCCATAAAAATACTTTAAAAGGTTACAAGCTGCAGTCTCATTGTGAGCACTTTATTGCTGGGCTGGGTTATACTGTGGGCTATGAACACTGACTTCTCCTTAACTGGCTATTTATTTTGAAGATCTATTTTTTGTGTGCTCATCTATGAGACTCCCTAATGAGATGGGCTTGCCAGCTAATCTTGTTTTCCATATCAGTTTTCTTAGAAAGGGCACCCATGTAGTAGGACCATTAAAATGATGAAAGAAAATTTGCTTTTTAATTTCTGTACATTTGCAGACAACCATTTTTAGTACTGTAAAAGTGTGTCAGGAATGTAGCAGAACTTACAAAGCAATCTTTTAAGGGTGGCATTGATGAAAAATACTGATGTTTTCTTTTTCTGAAATGATTTAGACTGTGGAAACATCAATAGAGGGCACTAATAGGCTGTTCTACAATGCATGCTCCTTGTTTGTGACAATGAAACCTCCACAGAGAGCAAGTCTTCCTGTTTGAGAGAGTTAAAAATGCAGCATTGGAAAAAAGCTTCAAACATCTGCAACAAACAAGACAACTGAGTAATCTACCTAACCCCTTTAAAGTGGATTTATTTTCCCCACTATCAGGACTTGTCAGTTAGCATAGGGTTATTATTAGACTATATTTAATTTTGTATTCATCCTTGTCTCTATCAAATAAATTCATTTAAGTTGTTAGGGCTGTAACTCAGATAAATAAATGACATGACCAGCTAGTGGACTAGCTCAAGTAATAAGCTGTTGATTAGCTACAATTATAGTCATTAATATTGGTGTTAATAGCTCCAAAAAGGAAAAGTATAAAGAATGATGAGTGATCCTGAAGTTTAAGAGACTATAACAAGATTTACTCAGTAGTGGGGGTATAATGACAAAGAGAATGTGGGAAATTATTTGTCCTCCCTTTGGAGATAGACTACTACACACATGCATACACACACACACACACACACACACACACACACACACACACACACATTAATTCCACAGACAGGAGTCCAA
This sequence comes from Phalanger gymnotis, assembly GCA_028646595.1. Classification (NCBI taxonomy): domain Eukaryota; kingdom Metazoa; phylum Chordata; class Mammalia; order Diprotodontia; family Phalangeridae; genus Phalanger; species Phalanger gymnotis. The sequence continues at coordinate 150,314,716 of CM053626.1, read as the reverse complement.
AGTTGCAACCCTCTTCTGGGAAAGGATATCTTAAACCTCTAAGGATAATGGATTTTTTTTACATTTGATTATGGAGGAAAAAAATGAAGGGATGGGAGTGCACAACTACCTACATTCTACCTATACACAAAATTAATGGTGTAGGTGAAAAGAGGTAACTGCTTTAAACTTAGTGTAAGAGGAGTTATTATGATGAAAGATTTGCCTATGTAATATAATTTAGATTCAAGGGAGACTTCCTGTCATTTCTCCTCTCTTGTCTCTCAATAATTTCCATGTATTCACTGATCCCTAAAATTCCCTTATTATGGTTTTATTGATTTCATGGAAAGTGGATTCAGAAAACCTATATTCAAATCCTGGCTTCTATACCTATTCACTGTGTGTGTGTGTATGGGTATGAAAAAGAGTGAGAAGAGAGTGAGAGAGAGAGAGAGTAGGGTCCTGATTCTCTTCAAGAGAGATATGAGTTTTCACCATCTACTAATCTACCTACCATATGGAACCATGGCAATTAAAGATAATGAATAAAAAATACACTCCATAATTTCAAAGTTCCATGTACACGTGAAACTTTATAGTGTTATCTCATTTGGTAATGATGAAGAAAGTAATTTGTAATCTGCAAAGTTTTCATAAATATTTGAGTCACCATGAACGATTTTAGAATATTTGGGGGAAGGCATTTGAAAGGGTGAGGACCTGACAAAAACAACTAAGTAGGAGAATCAATACAACCCTGCTTACAGCCATAACTATGCTAGCAAGGACCTAGAAAAAACTCCAAACTAAGAACGGATAAATAAATTCAAAGATAAGTCACAATTAGTCATTTTTTTCCTAGCCCAGGTCAAAATAAAAAGATAACCAGAAGTTAATGGGCACTGCTGAGGGGACGCAGCCCAGATAGGATCTCTGCACAGAAACCACAAGAACTGAACAAAGCCTTTTAGGGCTTTTACGGAACAAAGCCGTAAAAGGCTTTGTTCAGTTCTTGTGGTTTCTGTGCAGAGATCCTATGTACTAAGGCAAGGAGTGTCATTTTTTCCAGTAAGGACTGGATCTGATGAAATGTACCATGCAGAGACAAGGAATAGGAATCAGTCTTCCACAGTGTTTGTCGCAAACCAGGGGTCCTGTGAATGCAGTTTGGACTAAGAGGACCTAAGTTTACTCATGGGTATTGACCTTCAGCTTTTTTACCATGGAAAGGAAGAATAACAGATCTAGCTCAGACCTGACTGGAGTCTCTGAATCTACTAGGGTCATAGGTTAACCCCACAGGTGCTGATGTGTGCCCAGGCAGTTAGCTTACCCAAAGGGAGTAGGGAAGAAAGCTATAGTTTTGTCATTCTAAGCCTATACAGGCTTCCAGATGGGTGACGAGAACTGAGGCCAATGCAATCTACCAAACCTCCCAAAAGGTACAAACTTACATTAGCGTTACCCAAACACAAATCAGTGTCAACAGTTTGCAAAATTCAGAAGAGGGTAAGATTATTCAATTTAGTGGCAGAATTCAGATGTTCAACCTGAAACACTCATGAGATATTTAAAGACAACATGGAGAGAGTTTAGTAAGACCGTTAAGACCAAGAAAGAACCTATCATTTATTTGCAAGAATGTGTAGAGCCTGGCCCAAATACAAAGTACATATTCAAGAAGAAAACTTGAAAGAATAAGTAAAAGACAATACTGTAGTAGGAAGGCCGAATTTATAATCTCAAATATAATCATGTATATGTTTGAATGGTTCGAAATCACAAGGTATGAGAGATTCAATAAGTAGAATGCAACAAAACATTTATTTAGGCCCCACCGCAGCTGATCCATGAACCAGCATCCCCATTCTGACATCTTGACAAAAAGACTCCAGGCCCAGAAAGCCCACCTCACAAGAGTAACCAGGAAGCCACAGAAAAACAAGATAGTATTTAGCCAAATCATATTTACTGGCCTCAAGTCCTTGCTCGCACTCCTGGGTCTACACACGGGTCAGCTCTGCTTCCACAGCTTCCTGCTTCCACAGCTTCCTGCTTCAGCAGCTTCCGCTTCCGTTGTAGTTGTCTCTTGGCTCGCTTTTCTTAGAAGCCAAGCCTCTGGCGTTAAGCCCCGCCTCAACGACCAGAGACCATTGGTTCCCGAGTTGGCCCCTCTTAAGTCATTAATCTGCACCCACACAGGTTTCACACCTGATAAGGCTTTTAGGCCTGGGGCTTAGAACTTAACAGCTGAAAGTACTTTCACTCAAAGTAAACAAAAGCCAAACTCCTGAAGTGCTAAGGAACCCATTCTAAGGAGCCCATTTTGCCTTACCGACACAAATACTAACAGTAAACACATACACAGAGAAAAAATACAACATGATATAAGTCTATTATGGTGCCAGGGAAAACGAATACACAAATCCAGAGAAAAGAGAATGATTCAAAAACATCTACAAACAATGCCTCAAAGAAAAATGTAACTTGGACATAAGGTCAACTAAAATTCTTAGAAGAAATAAAGAAAGAGGATTTTTTTTTCTCTCTCCTAAATTTTAAAATGCTATTATAACATACATTTTGAATTCATAGTCCACCACTTCTTCATTTGCTTTCTTTTTGAATGTCTTGTTCAGCATTTTATTTTTTACCAGTTATTTGCAAAAAAATTTTTTAACATTTGCTCTTAAAACTGAGTTTTAATTCTTTCCTTTCCTTCTTCCTCACCTCCCTCATTGAGAAGGCAAGCAATTCAATATAGGTTATATATGTGCAGTCATGAAAAACACCTCCATAATAGTCAAGTTGTGGAAGAAAACAAAAAAAAACCTTAAGAAAAATAAACTTAAAAAAAGTATTCTTCGAACTGTATTCAGACGCCGTAATTTCTCCCTCCAAGGAAGGATAGCATTTTTCATCCCAAAGTTGAGATCTGAGATTTGATTTGAGAATAGCTAAGTCATTCACAGCTGATCATCTAACAATATTGCTGTTACTTTGTACAAAGTACCTGTCACTTTGCATTGACTTATCCAAGTCTTTCCAGTTTTTTTTTTTCTGAGAGCATCCTGCTCACCATTTCTTATAGAACAATTCCTTCACAATCACATACCACAGTTTCTTCTTTACCACCAGAAAAGAATTGCTATATTTTTGTACATATAAGTTTTTTTTCTTTTTGTTTTTTAATCTCTTTTGGGATATGACCTCATGGTGGCATTACTAGGTCAAAGGGTTTACAATGTTATTATAAATGAAATGGGAGTGCTAGAGAAAAGAATTGTTAAATAAATGAGAGTTTTAGAGGAAGGATATGAAGAAAAATTAGCAGTTTGGAGTAGAAGCTATAGCACTTTACTCAACCACTAGACTGCTTGAAAATTAGAATGTAACAAGCATAAGTTACTGATTGTATGGGACAACAAGAACTATTAAGACAACATCAAAAGGCTTTTGTTTTGTTTTGTTTTGTTTGGAACACAATGGATGCTATTTCATACCAAAAACAACTGACCTGGAAAATAGTTCAAAGTGGCAGAATTGTAGGTTCCACTTTGGTGTTAACAAAAGCAACTAGCCTGGAAAACAGATAAAGGAGAAAAAAATTAAGAATCATTGCCCTATCTGAACACTATTAACTCCCCACCAAAAGAAGAGCCAAGACATCTAATTTCAAGAATCATAAAAGAAAATTGTACAGATCTCTTAGACTCAAAAGACAAAGTGGAAATAGAAAGAATGTACTGATTACTTCCTGAAAGAAACCATAAAACAAAAAATCCCAGGAATATCATAGCCAAAATTCAGAGCTTCCTAATCAAAGAGGAAAAAGGAATATGATAATAAACAAAAAAACAAAGAATTCAATTACCAAGTCAGGATCACACATGAATGAGTGACCACCACAACAAAAGAATAAAGAGTGACATAAAAAGGTAAATGGATATGGACAATAATGATGAACTATATTACTTATATGAGGAAGTGAAATGTGTCCTCTCTAAGTGTTATCATTATCCCAGTTCATAGAAAATGTGTAACTAGGCAAGACCTGAGAGTAGTTCTGTCTTGAACTATCCCTAATAAACTTTGTCTTTTCCCTTGGCTGAGAAAAAAAAAAGAAAAAAAAACAGATAGATACATCACTTGAACTTCACTTTCATCTGAATCAGTCGAAGAGGGTTTTTAACACATACAATATTTGTGGTTGAGATATTTCCAACTCAACTCTGAAACAGGGGTCAATAGGGAGAGGTAAAAAAGACGGGTAGAAAAAAAGAATGGAAAGAAGAGGGAAGAGGAACACACTAGCAGGGAAGAGAAAAGGAGGTTAGGAAAAAATGAAGGTGCACAAGTAGATATTTGGTGATATGGAGTGGCTGACACTGGAATCCCATTTCATCTAAACTGATCAAAATAAGTACAAAAATCCATTTCACTGAACAGGAAAAGAGGAGGGAAAGTGGAACAGGTGAAGATAATTAGAGTGAGATTAGGGTGGGAAATGATCTCTAAGCATAACGAACTAAGGATTTACAAAAACAGATCTCTTTTTGAGGTATCAATGAATGGGAACCTGAGAGTCCATAAATTGGGGAATGACTGAACAAGTTATAATATATAAAAATATTGCAATACTGTTGTACTGAACTCATACTCATAAAAAGCAACTAGAATTCCAGAGGACTAATAATGAAAAATGCTTTGCCCTCCTAATGATAGAGAGTTGAAAGACTCAGAATTCACACACACGTATGTGTTTATATATAAATATATATACATATGTATATGTGTGTGTATGTGGGTATATGTGCATGTATGTGTATATGTGTAACAATGCATATATGCATGTTTGTATGCATATATGTGTATATGTGTATATATACATATAAACATGCACCTATATTTCTACACATATATAATGCATACATACATATGCATGTGTGTGTCTGTGGTGTGTGTTTCAACAATCCGGCTAGCAGCTGTTGTGGGGGTGCAAGACTAACACAACCCTGACAACAAACACGCTACCAGCATGCTGCAAAAGCATAGGTTCTTTTGATCTGCTTAACTAAGGAAAGCTACATTAAGGGGTTGACAAGCTTACTTTAATTCAGCATACAAATATCATTCACTTAGTTCAGGGGAAAAAGCCAGCACCCTGAACTTCAGAACAAATACAAACAAATTACAAACATCAACAGACAGACCTTGCCTGATTCAAATCCCAATACCTAGTTACCAGAGTTTAACAAAGTCCCAGCATAGGGGTTACAAGCTGGAAGGCCCTTAGCTACAGCTGCCTGGAGTCTGCATCAGCGCACCAGCACAAGTGAGAGCCCTGCACAAATGGCCCTGTCCTCTCTTCTTATAGGGCTTCAGATGTCATCAAATGTCATCTGAATGACCAGAACTTAGGCTGCTATGATTGGTTCTTGAGTTAGCCCCTCCCCTTAGGACCCTGGGAGGTTCACATCCGCATAGGTTAGGTTAACACCTAATAGGGGTTACAGCCTGGGGCTTAGCACTTAGTAAAACTCAACGAAATGCACTGAATTACTCAAAGCAAACAAAAGCCAAACTATTCAAGGGTACTTGGTTGAACTAAGTGCTAAGGAGCCCATTTTGCTTACCAACACAGTATGTCACAGTGAAAGTAAAAAAAAAAATGTATAAATTTGCTTTAATATGTTTGTAATGGGTTTTATTTTTCTCATGTTCTCAGTTGGGGGTGGGAGAATAAGAGGGTGAGAAGTCAAATCTTGGCTGATTATATGAAATGATTTTTTAATTAAAATAAAAAATAGATCAAGGACCATTACTTGCTTTATTTAATAATATTCTATTTTTCCAATTACATGTGAAGATAATTTTCAACATTCATTTTTGAAAGATATTGAGTTCCAAATTTTTCTTCCTCCTTCGCTCTCCCCCTACCTGCCCAAGATGACAAGCAATTTAATATAGCTTACATTTGCACAATCATGTAAAACATATTTCCACATTAGTCATGTTGTGAAAGAAGAAACAGAACAAAAGGGGAAAAAAGTGAAAATAAAATGCTTCAATCTGCATTCAGATTCCATAGTTTCTTCTCTGGATGTGGATACCATTTTCCATCAAGAGTCTTTTAGAATTGTCTTGGATCATTGTATTACTGACAAGAGTTAAGTCAATCATAGTGGATCTTCTCACAGTGCTACTGTTACTATGCACAGTGTTCTCCTGGTTTTGCTCACTTCATTCAGCATCAGTTCCTGTATTTCCAGGTTTTTCTGAAAGTCATCTACTCATTGTTAGCACAATACTATTCTATCACATTCACGCAGCACAAATTGTTCAGTCATTCCTTAGTTGATGGACATCCTCTCGATATCCAATTCTTTGCCACCACAGAAAGAAGTACTATATATAATTTTTGTTCATGTAGTTCCTTTTCCCCTTTTAATGATCTCTTTGGATTACAGTCCTAGCAGTAGTATTGCTAGATCAAAGGGTAGGCAGAGTTAGATTGCCCTTCAGGCAGAGTAAGAACCCTTTTCTTTTTATGAAACAGGATTACTTGAAAGCAAAAAACAAAAAACAAAAACCCTATAGACCATATTCAAGAAACCATAAACAAACTATCAAGACTTATTAGAAACATATGACAAAGTAAAAATCAAAAGAATCCACCAGTCAAAACCCTCAATTGAAAACTCCTAGGAATTTCATAACCAAAATCCAGAGCTTCCATGTCAAAGAAAAATTGAAAGGGTTAAAGTACTAAGTAGCCACAGTAAACATCACATAAGAATATTTACCCACTACCTCTATAAAGAACTAAAAAGCTTTGAATACAATATTTCAAAAAGTAAAAAATACAGGCTTTCAATCAACAGTAACTCAAAAAAAACTGAATGTAATGCTACAGGGACAAAAGGAAAAATTAACAAGATGACTTCTAAATATTCTTAATGAAAAGAAAGAAGAGGGGTAGGAATTTTGAAATGCCAGAAGTCAAGAGAAACACAAACACACAAATGTAAATATATTTGAGAAAGCAAAAGCTTCTAAATAAGGATGACATTCTAAAATTAGAGATGATACAATTCATCAAAGGGAGCATTTTTTTTATGTTTGATACACTTAAAGGAAAAAAGAAGGAAAATACAAAAGAGGAAAGGTGTATAGAGTAGGATCTCACATAATCAAGATGCACAAGACTAGAAAAAACCCAGATAAGCTCAGATTCAATCTAGCTCAGCTTAGATTGAATCTCCCCTGCTTGTGAAAACAGGCATCACAAAGGGTGGGATTTCTTAAGACAACCCATTATGGTGAATCCCTAATAAACTTTGTCTTTTCCCTTGGCTGAGAAAAAAAAAGAAAAAAAATACATCACTTGAACTTCGCTTTCATCTGAATCAGTCAAAGAGGGTTTTTAATGCATACAATATTTGTCGTTGAGATATTTCCAACTCAACTCTGAAACGGGGCAATAGGAGAGGTAAAAAAAGGATAGATTCAGGGAGCTCTTTATAAGCAGGACAAACACAGAGTGTGTGGGCCATGAAGAGCAGTATAAAAGCAAATAATGAATGGGAAGGCAACTTTGGGGCCTGGGAAATGGGAAAAGGAGTGTATCAGGAATGAGAAAGAGATTAGACCAAGCATAGAGCACTGGTGCTGAACTTACTATTTTCTCTCCACCATTTGCTGTGTAAAAATGGAGAGGAGGGTAAAAAGTTTGAGAGTATAGGATGAAAGGAAATAAACAATTAATTTAGATAATCCATAATGTGAATGGGAAGAATTCATCAATAAAATGGATGAGGATAAAAGAATAGGCTAAAAAGCAGAATCCAACAATAAGTTTGCAAGAAATGTATTTGAATCATGAAAATTTGCACAGAGATAAAAATAAGGTATGGAATAAAAGAATCAGATGAAATTTAAAAAGCAGGCATAGCAATCATTGCCTCAGATAAGTACACAGCAGAAATAGATTTCATTAAAGGATATGCAGAGAAACTATATATTTATATGTTTAATAGTCAATGAATTGATAAGGATACATAACGTGTATGTTTAATTAAAGGAAAAAGCTAAATAAGTTATGAAAATAGGTAGTGAAACAATAATAGCTGGGAGGTTCAATGAAAGTCATTTCATACTTAGACAGTATAACCAAAAAGGATAGAAAAAGTTAAGAATCTAAATCGAATTTTAGAAAAGTTAGAGATGATAGATTTCTAGAGATTGTTGAATAGGAATAAAGAGTATACATGTTTCTCATATGTGCATGTTGTCCTAAGAGCAAGAACAGTAACAATGACTATGAATTAGGGCATCAAAATCTCTTAAGGAAATACAGAAAAATAAACATATCTTTTACTTACCACAATGCAAATTATACTTAATAATGGAGAAAGTAAATTCTTAAAGAAAGGATAAAAAAGTAATTGGGAACTAAAGAATTTAATCTTAAATAATTGATTAATTAAAAAGCAAATCATGGAAACACAATTAAAAATAATTTCATCAAATACATTGTCAACAGGGAAAGAATGTGTAAAACAGAGCGAGAACAGAACACATAGAAGAATACACACCCAGCAAAATAGCGATCGATTGAGCCAAGTCACCAAACCTGCTTTAGTAAGTACTCATTGCGCATCAAAGCCACTGGAAAACTAGAAAACATGGAGGCCAAAATTAGCTTTAGATGATAGCAACTGTGAAGAAAATAATGGAAATATAGTCATCATAAACAACGGAGAGCATCAGAAAAGAAATTACCCATTGAATCTACAACTAGTGAAAGCATTCATGACCAACCAAAGAATACAAATGCTCATGAAAGGTGAAATGGAAAACTTTGATTACACATAATTTAGAAAGTTTTAAAAACAAATGTAGTTGAAATTAGAAGGTAAGTAGATAAGTAGGGGAAAATATGTGAATGTCTCACATCCAGATGAATAAAAAATCAATTGAAATCTATACATAAGAAAGTGGTTCAAAAATACAAGAATAAAGGCCATTCCCCAATTCAAATGTGTTCAGAGGATATATATTAAAAGAACAGTATTCAAAGAAAGAATTACAAAGCATCAAAAACTATATGCAAAAATCTACAAATTACTAATAATTAGGGAGGTGTAAATTAAAGTAGCCATACAATTCTATTTTTTATTCATCAGATTGATTACATTGACACACACAAAAAATGGAAAATAAGAAGTATTGTTGGGATAGCAGAAAAACTGGCATATTAATATATTGTTGGTGGAGCTGTGAATTGATCCACCTATTGTAGAAAGCAATTTGCAACTATGCCCCAGATTTAGGAATCTTAGAGTACTCTTTGACCCAATGATACAAATAGAATACCTACACACAAAAGAGGTCAAAGAAAAGGGAAAAGAAGTGATATGAACAAAAATATATATTGTAACTCTTGTTGATCCAGTGGCAAAGAACTAGAAACCAAGGCATATGCCAATAAGTGGGGAATACATAAATGAATTAAAGTTTATGAATTCGGTTGATTACTATTATGCCACCAGAAATGGAGAAAGGGATAATTTCAAAGTAACCTGGGAACACTTAGATGAACTGATTTAAAGAGAGCACAATCAGGGGAATAATTTAAATAGTAATAACAACTTTGTAAACACAAAGTTTTCAAAGACTTAGCAACTTTGATCAGTAAAATGGCCAATTACAATTCTAAAGGACCAATGTTGAAGCTTGCTATGTATCTCCTGACAGAGAGATGATGGATTAGAATAAGACATGCATTTTTGTACATTGACAAAGTAGGATTTGATTTGCTTGACAATGTATATGTGTTACATTCCTCCTCCCCCCAGCTTTTCCTTTACACTGAAGAGGGGAGGAATGGAAGGGAAAGATCCTAAATGCATGTTAACAGAAAAAAAAAATATTAAGAAGGAAAAAAAAGTAAGCTTTAGTTAAATACCTATCATGTGTCAGGCACTATACTAAGTGTTTTACAAATATTAGCACTTCAGATTTCCAGATGTATTTATCTGTTACATGAAGGAATTTCTCATATTCTTTTTCTAGGAATAGCTTTTTCAAGGTAGGAGAAAGAGATCAGGATGACCTTTTGCACATTGTGGGAAAGAAGTACAAGCTACACTGCAAATGAACTGAAAGATATTCTTCTGACACACTATTTTCCTTGTTCTCCTCTCATTGCTTTTATTCTTTCATTAGATCATCTTTTTGACCACTAGCTATGCCTCAAAGGTCTGCCCTGGACCCTCTTCTCTTTTCTCTACTTCAGTCTTTGAAATCTCATTTGTTCCCTAAACCTGAAGTTGAATATAGAAAATATTTTTAGTACTCAACAATTTTCTGAGTTCCATCCTGTCTGTACAGTTTCCCGTATGATATCTCCAAATGCTTGGACTCCTTATATGCATTATATCTAAAAAAAAAGCTTATTATCTTTTCCCCAAACCTGCTACTACTTCTGAATTCACTCATTCTGTTCTCCACATCACCCTGGTGGAAGATTATTAGCACAATTGGCTTGTAAAAGGGCAAGAAGCTGTGCTAAGCAGAACAACTGTTTTTTTTTTTGTTTGCTTCTTATTTTTAGGGGGAAGGCAGGGCAATTAGGGTTAATTGACTTGCCCAAGTCACACAGCTAATAAATGTGTCAAGTGTCTGAGGCCGAATTTGAACTCAGGTCCTCCTGACTTCAGGGCCAGTGCTCTACTCACCATGCCACCTAGCCACTTCTAGAACAATTGTTTTTAAAAATAGTTCATCCAGGTCATCCCAAAGTTATAAAGAATAAACCTGGAAGAAGAACAAAGATCAAAGAGAATCATCGAAATGTTTACCACAAATGTGTCACAACTAGATAGTTTAGTCAAGTGCTGAGCTTGGAATCAGGAAGAACTCAGTTCACATCCTGTCTAAACCATTTAATACCTGTGTGACCCTTTACAAGTAAATCATTCATCCTCTAATTGCCTGTAACAACAATGCTGCTAGGAGCTACTGTGGCTGTGTAAGACCACCAACAACAGCACACAGGAAGGGCTGCCAGCACAGGTTCTTTGATCTGCTTTTATAAGGAAAGCAACTTTAAGGGTTAATAATCTCAGTTTAATTAAACATACATATATCGTTCACTTAGTTCAGGAGGGGAAAGGTCAGCCCCCTGAACTTTGGGGTAAATACAAACAGAAATTACAAACATCAACAGACAGACCTTGTTTAATTCAAATCACAATTTATAGTTACCAGAGAAGCACCAACATCTGGCTTACAAAGCCTGGTGGGGGGTTCAGTGACTTAGCGTGTTGGTAAGCAAAATGGGCTCCTTAGCACTTAGTTCAACAAGTGCCTTTGAAGAGTTCGGCTTTTGTTTGCTTTGAGTAATTCAGCTATTTCATTGAATCTTACTAAGTGCTAAGCCCCAGGGCAAACCCCTATTAGGTGTAAAACCTATGTGGGTGTGGATTGGCAACTAAGGTGGGGCCCAAGGTGGGCCTAACTCCAGGAAGGGCTTAGTTTACATGTCTGGGACAGCAGAGGCTTTTAGACCAAGTGGATTTAAGTCACTCTTTGTGGTGATTCTAGGTCATGTGGGTGAGTAGCATGTGTGACTCACCCCTGACCCTGAAAAAGACATAAAACCAGGTGTTGGCCTTCTCTTCTCTGGAGCTCTTTGCTGCAGCAGTGGTGGTGTATGACTCTGGGCCAGTCCTTGTTCTGAGCTCCTGGGCTGAACCTAGATGTTGGTAACTATGAATTGTATTGGGTCTGTCTGTTTGTAATTTGTTTAAGGGCTCTTGAGA
>CM053626.1:150283440-150302806 GCA_028646595.1 Phalanger gymnotis | reverse complement strand
TGCCAACCCCTTCACCTTGCTCTCCTTATTAAGGCAGATCAAAAGAACCTGTGTTTTTGCCGCGTGCTGGCAGCTTTCTGGGTGCTGGCTGTGGGTGGATCTTACACCCCCACAGAAACTGCTAGCCAGATTGTTAAAACACTTGCCCAGAGTCTCATCACCCACATTCTTTCAATCAGTGTACCTCCAAAACAAAACACTGATCTCAGATCTTATACACCCGTCTCAGGGCCATATGGGCTTGAGGCTGACCATTTTGGGTGTGGGAAATCTCTAGAATAGCCAGCACCACATCATACACAATTCAATGACTCTCTATTGTCTTAGCGCTGAGAAACATTCCAAGACAAAAAAGATCCCATTTAACTGCCCCATTCAAACAAAAGCCAGACTCATTAAAGGCACTTAAGAGAAGAACAGCAAAAATCCTCCCCTGATTAGCACTACACTGTCTCAGTTTCCTCATCTGCAAAATAAGGGTAATAATAGCACTTACCTCAAAGTGTTATTGTGAGGATCAAATTAGATAGTACATATAAAGTGCTTTGTATACCTTAAAGCATTGCCTAAATGATAGATCTTGTTAATTATTGGAGGCACCACACATTCATCTAATAACATCACTGTTCTAGATATGTCTTTCTTAAAGATAAAAAACTGATTTTGTTGATTTCAACAGTGGTACATGGACTCATTTGAAGTACCAAAGTAAGTGTGAGGTAGTGAAAAGAAGGCAAACTTTAAGAAGACCTGGGTTCAAGTATTGCCTCTATCACAAACTTTCTAAATGGACTTGGGCAAGTCACTTAACTTCTTACTAACAGGCTCATCCACATGTCCCAAATTGAGCTAGGCAAATTTTCTCCCAGAGGCAGAGAATGCAACCAAATGGCAAGAACACAGGTTTCTAAGAAAACTGATCAAGGCTCTGACCATCTAATGGTGGAATTTGTGTCCATAACTCTTGAAGATGGGAGTAGAGTCTTGTCTGATGGCTCAAGTTGTGGCCATTTAAATCCAACTGAGTTTGAAAGGTGATAGAGTGCAGATCTGGAAGTACATATATGAGTTTCTGAGGGAAACTTAAATGGGGTTGTAGTTGTTACTCCTGGCCAAGTGAAGTTCAACCCAGAAAAATTGTTCAGCTGAGACACTGCTGTCTGCTTCCATCAGTGAACTATGCCACATTGACCATAGGAAACATCAGTGGTGCCCCAAAGGCAGAGCCCAGCTCTATTACTGCAGGATAACAAACAAGGACATAATGGCTTTTGCACAGGTATACCCAAGTCATCATTACAGGTAGCTAAGGGTCCAAGTGAAAAGTACCCAAGATGGCTTCTCCCCAGGGGAGTCCTTCAACAGAGGGCAGAGACTCAGGAACAGCCATGGTCATGTAGACCCAAAAGCCAGTGCCCACCACTGTAATGACTCTCAGGAATGAGGGAGACCCACTGTGAAAGAAAGAAAATCAAGGCATTAGTCACGGAATTAAATATCGCAGACAGGTAGGAGGTCACAGATCCATAGGGCATTCAGGAGTAGGTTTGAACAGAGGAGAGAATTCCAATGGCGAGAGATTTCACAAAACCACAAGGGTATAGAGGAAGGATAATCGGGCCTGTGGCTAAAGAGTGGTCTCCCTCTACTAAGGCAGGGCCAAATCAGTAGAGTGCTCCCAAAGCTTAGAAACATGTGTCAAGCCAAAAAAGAAAGCCAGCCAGCTCCTCATTGTGCCTTACAACAGGAGAAAATAGACAAAGGGGAGAAATTGGCTTAGATCTAACAACTCTTCAGATGAAATGTTCTAGCAATGAGGTCAGGAGTCATGGGGATGCTTTAGTAATGTAGATGGCTCAGTGATTACAGAGCCATTGGTGACATGGGAACAAGTATTGATCCCTGAGCCATGGGCTAGAGTCAACAGAGCAGAGAGGAGACCATTCAGCCATTCCCCCAACACAGAAGAAATTGCAGTACTGGGCTGGTAGAAAGGCTGCAAAGGTCAGGAAAGTGACAGAGGAGTTTCAGTCCACCAGGACTAGGATGATGGTGAGTACTGGGGAGCCCCCAACACCACTGAAGTCTTCTCCCATAGGAAAGTGAAGAGGAAACAGGCAATCTTGCTCAGGAATTAGGCTGGGACTCAGGAAGGCAATCAGTCCAGAATAGGTGGAATAAGATGATTCAGAGAGGCCCTATATTGACAAGGTAGATGCTGAACATAATGTATGTTCCAACTCTCAGGTAGTTTTGTGCCCAACAGAGGTTAATCAACCCACAATTAATTGTTAGCCCTGTAGAAGCCAGAGTCAATAATGAAGACTAAGAGATAAGTGAGCAGAAATGTGGGGTCATTTTCTCTGGGCCTCCCTGGAGACCTCCAGGAGTATCTAGGAAGTCATCTAAAGCCTTGGTGATAGAACTGGTCTATTCCCTTGTCCTGCTTCTAGAGAAGTCTATCCTACTCTCAAGAAGGTTTCTCCACATTATTTTTCTATCTTTCTAACTTCATACCAGCAATTGAGAGAGACTAGCTTGACTCAGTTGCTGATTTATGACTTGCTATGTGGAGCACAGCACTTTTTGAGAAAGTAGAAGTAAAGGAAACAAGATGAGAAAAGAAGCTGGACTGAACCAAGTACATACAAACAAGGTCTGAAATACTGAGAGATTGATTTTCAAGGTATCTGAAGGAGAAGAAGATTAAAAAGTATGGAAAAATCTCAAGCCTGTAATTAACAAGCAAACAAACAACACAATAATATAATAGTACTTAACATAACAAACACAAACTATCTGATCTTTAAGATTAATTTTTCATCTAAATTAAACATTTTGTTAGAATATTTTATACAATCACAGATGGTGTCTAGGATAAGATACTTGAAAGAAACAAGCAGGTTCAGAGAAATGATATTCTGCGTTATATGACATATTTTGTTGTGGTTGTTATTGTTGAATCATTTCAGTTACGAATAGTGCTTCGTTATCCCATTTGGGATTTTCTTAGCAGAAATGCTGGAGTAGTTTGCCATTTTCTTATCCAGCTCATGTTACAGATGAGGAAACAGGGTTAAATGACTTGTACAGGGTGACACAGCTAGAAGATGTCTGAGGTTTAATTTGAACTTAGGAAGATGACTTTTCCTGATTCTAGGCCTGGCACTTTATCCACTGCACCACTACACTGTTATATATGACATATTTATCATCACACAATTAAATGAAAGATGTAAAAAAGGCAAGATCTTAACATGGTTATATTTAGTTGAATAGAAAAACAATTAAATAGAACAAAATACCACGTTAGAGGTTGACATCCCAAAAAATGTTTCCTACTCAATAAAAATTAAGCATGATTTATTGAAACACATAACAAGAGATAACTTTGGTGATCCTCATTATTAATGTGAAATGAGGCAAAAAAGGGAAAAATAAGCCTACCAAAGGTACTTTTTCCACTTTATCTTTTTGTTTCTTTTTATATATTTTACTTAATATTTTACACATAAAAACAATTTTTAACATTTTTTTAAATTTTTTGTTCCAAATTTACATATATATGTGTAAGAGATATTATGGTATATAGTTAGATGTACAATTTGAAAGTCAGGGCTTGTTCATCAAAGAGTGAGGATGTATATTTGTATGTGTGTGCATATATATATGTTTGTATGTATATGCATATATACATCCACTTACATATATGAAATCTATATTTTTTCTATTCCTCCCCTTCCAAGTTGCAATAATGCATCAGTCTCCTACCAGGCCTTTCTGAAATACCCTTTTCTGCTATATTTTTGCCTGCTATATTCCTACTGAAAGTTTAAGGATAATGCAAGTTCTACTTCCTCCAGGAAGTTTCTTCTACCCCGGTCCCCATTTAGTAACAACCTTCCCCATCAGACTTCACACAAAACTTAGTTTTGCCTCTCTCTAATGCATTATGTGGTATTAGATATTATATTAATCTACAGTAGTGTCTTATCACTGTAATACATAGAATACAAGATCCCTGTAGGCAAGGATCATGGATCAAGAACCTCAACTTTATATTTTCCCCACAATAATCGCTTTAAAAATGTTTGTTGCATTAAATGTGTAAGAATTTTTTTTAGTTGTGTAAGAATTTTTGTAAAGCTATATCTTCACCATCCTTGCCTTAAGCAGTTGATTTTTTTTTAACATTTATCCCATAGTTTTATCTTGAGATCTTTTAGGATGCCAATTGTCACCCAATATTGTACTTACTTCTTCCAGCTTTATATCATCATTGATTTTGATAAACATGCCTTCTAAATATTCATCAAAACCAACTATAAAATTATTGAACCACACAAATTCAAAGATGAGTCCTTGGAACAATGGTGTGGAAAAATCACTCCACAGGCCCATGAAAACTATTAGTCATTCCTATTAGGGCTCACGGAAGCAGTGGATAGAGAAGTGGACTTGAATCCAGGGAGAATTGTGCTAAGTGCTGCCTCTGAAGAATATTGGCTCTGTTACACTAGGCAAATCCCTTAAACTGTCAGTGCTAGAGGCAAATCTCTAAAACGATGTTGCAGTGAAGGTGTCAACTTGTACTGGTAGAGTATAAGGCTCCTCTCCCTGGAGTTCCCTATAACAATTAAATCACAATTATAATCTCTTTTCCTCTAATTTTCCCTTTCTCTCTCTGTCTTTTATTCTTATCCTTATTCTATCCCTATCTCTATCCATATCCTATTGGAATCAGTAATTCAACCACTTGGTTAATTTGTGTAACTGAATTCTCATCGAGGCAATATTTCTCTATATTCTCTACAAATATGAGGGAGTTGTATAATGGCTGGTCAAATCCATTAATATTATGGCTATGGCATCCTTTATTTATTAGGTCAGAAAAGAAACTGATATTTGTCTGACATGAACTGATCTGTGTGAATGCCTTCTTCTTGATACTCATAAATCATCTTTTAACAATTTGTTCTAGATTTTTTGTGAGGATTTGAATTTAAGCTCACCTTTGTGAAAATTAATGAATTTTCCCTTCTTCATTCCTAACGTAGCTCTCCAAGATGTTTCAAGTATCATAAACGGAAGTTTATCAATTTTATGTGACAGTTGTCTCAGTACCCTTGGATATCGTTTATCCAGGTCTGATAAATTTAATTGATTATGTACTCTTGACATTGACATCCTTCATTGGATGTCATTTGCTGTTTAGCTATATTCGTACTACCTTTCCAGGATAAAGATCATTTTCCTTGGCAGAAAAAAAAATCAAGTTGAATATTTACACTTCAAGTTTCTTTTTCTCCCCTGTAAAATACATATGTCTACAATAGTTATCTCACAAGGTTATAAGGATCAAATTAAGGTTAAAACATCATGTAACATTAAAATGCTATACTTAAGTATGATATTTTAATTATATTATTCTTTGTAAACTTCAAAGTTTGTTAGCTGAAGATCATGTAAACTTGAAGATAATTCCACCTAGCTTTATCTATCTTATAATCAAACTTTTTCAGCTGTGTCCCCAAGGCCAGCAGCCCAAATGCTGCTTCCTTTTTTCCCCCTGCTCTGTTATTAAGGTAAATAGAGATATTTAAAAATGAATTAGAAAGGGTATTCAAAGTACTAAGTAAATGCAAAATATTTCTAACAAATAAGTATAATAATCATGTAATTTCTTCTTTGACAACAATGTGCCATTTGGTTAATGACTATAATATTTAACTTTGATTTGATAAATAGAAACCTTGTATTGTTTCCTTCCATTTAAGTGTTGTTTTTAAATCTCAAACCACAAAATATTAAATTTTAACATATTTAAATCTGTTCTGCCTACACATAAATAGATTTTGGGGATTAGAATGTTTTAATCATAAAAGGAAAATACTTATGAAAACTATCAACCATAACTCTGCCATCCTTTATACTATATATTCATTTAAATGGAAATGAAATTCTTGAACAAAGGAATAATGACTTGAGTTTCCACATCAGGGTGAAAATAGAGTTATAAAATAAAAATTAAGAAATAACATAGTCAGCAATTTACTACTCACTAAGATTCAAATGGTGGTTTTTAATAATATTCCTCAAGATGTTTATGAGTTAGTCATGCACAATTATCATCAGAAATAATGAAAGAAGGTGGCTTAGAAACCTTCCCTTACTATTTAGCCAGAAGCAATCTCTCTTTCCTGTGCACTCTTGTAACCTCTTCTTCCTAAGGTACAGTTATTTGTGTATCTACCTTCTCTACCTCAATAGAATGTATATTCCTTGTGGGTATGGACCAAGTAATATTCTTCTTAGATCTCTTAGTGCCTAATTCAAAGTTTGCATAAGACATGTACTTTAAATGTGTATTGAATGCATGATAAATGAGAGGAATTAAATACAAATGATAAAATATCTTTAAGAGGTAAAGATTTTGTATCTCTTTTAAAGTGAATGTCAGGAAGCAGAGTCTATATCTTCAAATAACCCATAGAATGTAATCTCCTTGAGGTTAGAGACTGTTAATATTTTCCTCTTTGTGTTCCCAGTACCCAGCACAGAATGACACTTCATTGCTTGTTGAATTGAATTAAATTAAGTTCTACCGCTCTAAAATATTTTCCCACTTATTTATCCTTCATAAAAGCCTTCAACAAGTAAAATACTTAGATTTATTTGGATTTCAAACATTCCTACTGCTTTTGTGAATATGCACAAAACATTAGTCAAAAAAAGCATGTGAAAAGGATAGAAACTGGTCATTTACTCAGCTTCTAAGTGCTGAAAATTAACAATGACAAAAGCATTTTTGGTGAGAGAGTGCCATAATTTACTATTCCAAATCCCTTTAGAAAGATTAGGCTTCTCTCTCCTGTCTCCTATTTTGCAGAGGTTGAAGTGGAGTGGAAGATTACACATATTGAAGATTACATATATCAGATTTTTTTTTCAATATGTTGGTTAATTTTGTTGAACTTTTCCCATACTGCTCATCTTTTTCTTCACTATAATAGATGGATTTCTGAAAACTGAAATAGTAATTACCTTGGGAAATGTAGATGATATAAAAAAAATTAATCCACATTTAAATGATGAATGCTGAACATCCAAGATTAGAAGATTACAGTGAGGCATACCCCAACACGCTCAACAAAAAAATTAATAAAAGCTATGAACTAAAAACATATACAGCAATGAAAAATAACCATTTTTAAATGAGAAAATGAGACCTAATATAATTTTAAAAGTACCATAGCACAATTGAATCAGCTAAAGTACAAAAAGAAAACAAGGCCAAAAAAGTAAGCCTGAAAAATAATTTCGTAGAAAAAAAAACTGTAGTGAATAAAGTTGTGAAAAATATACAGAAAGAAATGTCTATTTCAAGGAAGTCTTTGAATGACAAATAAGAATCCCAGATAAAAAGATGAAAATCTAAAAGAAACAAGGTAAAATAATTATTAACAAAACATGACACACTTCAGAT
Source organism: Phalanger gymnotis (assembly GCA_028646595.1). Lineage (NCBI taxonomy): Eukaryota > Metazoa > Chordata > Mammalia > Diprotodontia > Phalangeridae > Phalanger > Phalanger gymnotis. The sequence goes on along the minus strand of CM053626.1, from coordinate 150,295,320 downwards.
CTTCATCATAAATAAATTACTAAAAGTTGTAGAAAAGCATTTTAGAGAACAGGAAAAAATATTCAAGAAGAAAAAGAATTAATATTACACATAAAGTTTTAAGCTTAAAATCATTTTATACACATTATTGTATTTGATCCTCATAATATCTCAGTGAGACAGATATTACTATTATCACCATTTTATAGAAAAAAACAAAGGTTGAGAGAAGTTAGTTTACTTATAGAAGGACACATATATGAGTTCCTGAGGTACTACGGCAAGCAAAGTTATAGACTTCTCATCTCTGAGTCTATTATGCTATCCAAACACCTTCTAGGGAAGTAGGGTAAACCCAAAGTAAAATTCATCTCTTGGATGAGGGGAAACTCCAAGCTAAACTGCATAGTTCTTAATTTAACATAAAGACTCTTTAGAGTGGTACTGTAAAATTTGAGTTAATGACAGAAATAATGAGAATAAAACTACTTTCAATAGTTTGATGGAAGAGAAAAAAGGAAATTAATCATAACAAATATAAATAAAACAAATTATTCTAATAAGATGTAAAAGATTTACAGAATAGTTTAAAATGGGAAACAATAACACATTATTTAGAGGAAATGTATTTAATACATAAAAATCTAAACAGATTCATAGTGAAAGTCAGGTAGAAATTTCATCATGACACTTTGAAGCCTCAAAAAGAGATAGTGACACTAGTGACAAAAAGACAAAAAAAAAAAACGCTGAATCTGAAGGAGACATTTTTTAAAGAGAAAAATACATCCAAGATGGCAGAGTAAAGGCAGAAACTTGCCTGAGCTCTCCCCCAATGCCCTCCAAATATCTTCAAATAATGAATCTAAACAAATTTTAGAGCAGCAGAACCCACAAAAGGACCAAGTGAAACAATTTTCCTGTCCAAGAAAACTTAGAAAGGTTGGCAGCAAAAATCTGTTACACTAGGGTGAGAGGAATATAGTTCAGGGCAGGCCATAACAGTGGGGACCAGGCTTCAGAAAACTAGGAGAAGGGTTTGAGGCCATTCAGTCAGTGGCAGCAGCAGTGGTTTTCAGGCCTCTCAGCCCACTGACTCAAAAGACAGCTTAAAAGCTCAGCCAGGAAAAGTCTGTCATGCCTGGGTAAGAGTGAAGTACAGTCCAGGGGAGGCCAAAACAGCACAGCCTGAGTCCCAGCCCCAGCAAACAAGAAACAGGATTTGGGAGCCACTGAATTAGCAGCTACAGCAGCTGTTTCCAGAGTTGTCAGGCCACAGATGGTAAGGGTGTTGAACAACTGGTCAGAAGGAAATTACAATGGTCCTTTTGTTAAAACTGGTGGCAGGCCTCTTACTTTACCCATACTTGGATCCAAGCTGTCATCCTGGATGGCAGTCTCAGGGCAAGGAGGAGCACTAACATGTCAGAGCTTAGAGTCACAGTGGAGCTGCGACCCTTCTCCCAGTTCCAGGACAGACAAGAGTGATTGTGGTGACTCATATACCAGAGCACAGGCCAGGATAGTAGAAATATCTCTTCTTATATCATACCACTTTAGAAGAACTGAAAACCTACAGGTCCCTAGAAGTATCTCCATATACAACTGCACAAAACCCCTGAAGCTTGGGATAGTATGTCCTCCAATCTGGAAGCAGAGCCCTACTTTAACAAATAGTTAAAAGTCAAGTAATAAGGACTTCTGGGAGCCAAGATAGCTGAGTAAGCAGTGGGTTGCTTTCACACTCCCATATTGACCTCAAAAAATAAAAACAAAGAGAAAATGTCACCTCATGGAAAATCCAGGAAGAGCAGAGACAGCGGAAAGAGGTGGTACAGCAGTCTTTTAGCCCATGAGTACTGGGGGATTAAAAAGAAAGGTTGCTCTCACTGTAATGGAAGGGGAGCAGTACAGAATAAGAGTAATCCTGGCAAGGCAGTGGTAAGCCCTACCTCAGCAAACCAGAAGGAGATTCTAAGGCCAGGGTCTTGGAGCAGACAAGTATCAACACCAGGACCCCTCTGCATGCCTTGGCATGGCCAGGGCATCCGGTAGACTCCAGCTCAGAGAACTATCACATGTACCAGTGGACAGGCATCCACCAGGAGCTGAACCTACCTGTGCTTTAGCACAACCCCAGTAAGGAGGTGTTATGTGGTAGCCAGAAAACCCCCAAATATCCATAGAGAATCATTGTAGCCCTGAAGAAATGAACAGCAACCTCACCTAGCCTAGACATACACCAGCCACCACCACCAGCTCTAGATCAGCACCAGGTAAGCTACCAGACATCTACAGCTGCCAACTACCAACACCTGAGGCCCCAGCACACAAAGCCAGTGACCAGTCCACTGGCACCCAGCACAAGAAGCTTGGGACAGTGCTTCTTGGGCCCCTGAAGCAGAGATCAATTTTAAAATCCATGAAAAAGGCAAATACCATGACAAAAAGGCAACAAAGAATGATACTGACTATACACAATTATTGCATTGAAAGGGAAGATCAAAACAAAAATTCAGAAGAGAATGACATTGTCAATATATCCAAATCTGAAACATCAAGACGGAATACGAACTGGTCTCAAGGCCAAAAACCCTTCTTAGAACAGCTCAAGAAGGATTTTGAAAGTCAAATAAAAGAGGTGGAAGAATAATTGGGAAAAGAAATGAAAAGTAAGCAAGAGAGAGTCAATTGTTTAGAAAAGAAAGGACAAAAAACTGACTGTGAAAAACAATTCCTTTAAAAATAAAAGAGGATTAATGAAAAGAAATTCAAGGGAAGGTGGCCTAGCCATACCACATCTTAAATTGTATTATAAAGCAGCAATCATCAAAACTACTTGTACTGGCTAAGAAATTGAGTGGTATATCAGTGGAACAGGTTATGTACACAAGAAAGAATAGTCATTGACCATATTAATCTGCTGTTTGGTAAACCCAAAGACCCTAGCTTCTATGACAACAACTCACCATTTGACAAAAACTGCTGGGAAAACTTAATTATAGGAGGAAGAAACTAGGCACAGACCAGTGTTTTACACCTATACTAAGATAAAGTCAAAATGGGTACATGATTTAGATATGAAGGCTGATATTATAAGCTAACTGTGAGAGCAAAGAATAGCTGATCTGTTAGATTTATGGAGAATGGAAGAATTTAGGACCAAATGAGATAGAGGACAATAGGAAATAAAAAGTATTTTTCCACAAAACCAATGTAACCAATAATAGAAGGGAAGCAGAAAAATGGAAAAGAATTTTTACAACCAATGTCTCTAATTTCTAAACTATATAGAGGACTGAATCAAATTTATAAGAATACAAGTTATTCCCCAATTGATAAATGGTGAAAGCACATGAACAGGTTTTCAGAGGAGAAATTAAAATTATCAATAGTCATATGAAAAAATGGTCTAAATCATTGTCGATTACAGAAATGCAAATCAAAACAATTCTGAGGGTCTACATCACAGCTAACAGATTGGCTAATATGACAAAGCAGAAAAAAATGATACATTTTGGTGAAGATGTTTGAAAATTGGAACACTAATGCATTGTTGGCTGAGTCATGAACTAATCCAACCATTCTAGAGAAAATTTGGAACTATGCCCAAAGGGTTATACAACTGTGCATAACCTTTAACCCAGCAATACCACTTCTAGGTCTGTATCCCAAAGAGATCATAAAAGCAGGAAAATGACCCACATGTATAAAAATATTTATAGCAGCTTTTTTTTTTGGTGGCCAATAATGGGGAATTGAAGGGATGTCCATAAACTGGGGAATGGCTGAGCAAGTTATGGTATATGAATGTAATAGAATACTGTTGTTCCATAAGTACTGATGTGCAGGTGGAATTCAGAAAAAAAAAACTGAAAGATTTAAATGAATTGATGATGAGTGAAATGAGCAGAACCAGGAGAACAGTACACAGGAACAGCTATGATATGCAATGACTAACTTTGACAGACTTATTTCTGCTTAGCAATGCAAGGATCTAAGACAACTCCAAATGACTCATGATGGAAAATGCTCTCTACATCAATAAAAAGAGCTATGGAACCTAAATGCTGATCTAAGCATAGTATTTGCTCTTTCTCTCTTATTTTGTTTCTTCTTTCTCATGGTTTCTGCCATTGTTCTAATTCTTCTTTACAACATGAACTATGAGAAATTATGTTCAATATGACTGTATATGTAGAGCCTGTATCAGATTGGGTGCTATTTTCAGGTGAGGATAGGGAAGGGATGAGGAGAAAATTTGGAATTCAAAATCTTATGGAAGTGAATGGTGAAAAATAAAGATAAATAAGTAAATAATTTTTAAAGTCAAACACTAGGCTGGGAGAATGAGCAAATTGCAGGAAAAAATCTTACCATAGAAAGTTAGTATGGGGACAAGGAAGATCAAAAACAATACTCAGAAGAAAATAACAAAGTCAAAGCTCCTATATTCAAAGCCTCTGAGAAAAAAATGTGAATTGGTCTAATGTCATGGAAGAACTTAAAAAGGATTTTAAAAATCAAGTAAGAGAACTAAAGCAAAAGTTGGGGAGAGAAATTAGAGTGATGCAAGAAAATTATAAAAAAGTATCAACAGTTTGGTAAGGGAGACTTAAAAATACTGAAGAAAATAACATGGAAGCTAATGACTTTCTGAGAAATCAAGAAACAGTAAAATAAAACCAAAAGATTAAAAAATAGACATTAACTATCTGATTGGTGAAAATAGATCCAGGAGAGCTAATTTAGAAATTATTAGACTATCTGAAAGTCATGGTCAAAAAAGAGACTAGGCATCATCTTTTAAGAAACTATCAAGGAAAACTGCCCTGATATTCTAGAACCAGAGGGTAAAATACAAATTGAAAACACTCACTGATCACTTTCTGGAAGAGATCCCAAAACAAAAACTTCCAGGAATATTATAGTCAAATTTCAGAGCTTCCATATCAACAAGAAAATATTGTAAGCAGCCAAAAAGAAACAATTCAATTATCCTGGAGCCACAGTCAAGATAACACAAGATTTAGCAGTTTTTACATTTAAGGATTGCAAAGCTTGGAATATGGTATTCCAGAGAGCAAATGATCTAGGATTACAACCAGGAATCACCTGCCCAGCCCAATTGACTATAATTCTTAAAGGGAAAAAAAAACTGGATATTCAGGCAACTCTTTTCGTCTGGGAAAGAATTGGAAATTGAGTGAATGCCCATCAATTGCGGAATGCCTGAACATATTGTGGTATGTGATTATGACAGAATACTATTATGCTGTAAGAAATGATAAGTAGGACACTGGAAAAACTTGGACTTACATGAGCTGCTGCAAAGTGAAATTTACTGTGTGCAATGTATCAGCGATATTGTAGGTTGATCAGCTGTGAATGACTTAGCAATTCTCTACAATGCAATGATCAAAGACAACATTGATGGTCTTATGTTGAAAAATATTATCCAACCCACAAAAAATAACAGATGGTTTATGGATTGAAATATGTTTTTTTAACTTTATTTTTCTGGAGGAGTTTTTTTGGTGTATGTTTTCTTTCACTATATGACTAATACGGAAATGTTTGGCATGACTACACATTTATAGCCTATATCAAATAGCTTTCTTTTTTAATGGGGTGTGGGGGAAAGAGGAAGGGAGAAATTTTGAACTCAAAGTTTTAAAAATGAACGTTAAAATTGTTTTTCCATGTAATTATGGAAAAATAAAATACTAAATGAAAAGAAAACAAAAAGAATATAAACTATTTTAACCACATTAAAAAGAGGAAAAATAAGACATCATATTTTGACAAAAGGTTCTACATAAAATAAACATACTTGAAACCTTAAATACATATACATCTAATTGCTGCAACATTCATAATGGAAAATATGATGTGGATTCAGAACTTCTTGACTTCAGGCACGGTGCTCTTTCTACTGTAAACCTAGCTCCCTTTCGGTAGCTATGGCTCTTTTAAAAAGAAATAACTGTTTAAAAAATAATTTACAACAAACTGATATATATCCAGAAGTAAAATTATATAGAAACCCATATATAGAATACATGGACATAAAATAAAGGGACCATGAGGAAATATTTTAGCGGTAATGTCGCAATATTCAGTGAGTCTCCAAGTTTAATATAACATTTGATGAGGTAGTTCCAACACATAGGATATTATTCCAAAAACTTCATGACCTGAGAGAGGGAAATAACAAGATTCTCTGGTTGTCTCATTTCTCTTTTTGGCTAATTTTTACATCTTTACAAGTTTTGTATCTCTACAAAAACATTTCCTTTTTTAATAAATTGTTGTTTATTTTTAGTTTATAACACTCAGTTCCACAAGTTTTTGAGTTCCAAATTTTGTCTCACTCCCTCTTCTCCCACCTCCCCACAAAATGACATGTAATCTCATATAGGTTCTACATATACCTTCACACTGAATTTATTTACATATATAACATTAAGGCAGAATTCATGATTTCAAAGAAAATCATGAATATGCCTGAATGGTCCAGAATTGCAGGATATAAGAAATTCTCTAAGTAGAAGGCAGAGGAGTTAAAGCATTTATTGAAGCTCCAAAATAGCAGACCCATGGACCAGTGTCCCCAATTTGATATCCTGGCAAGAACCTTCCAAAACCAATATGTCCATCTCACAATAGTGACCAGGAGGTTACAGAAAATATTATGGCAGCAAGCCAAGTCATGCTAGGGCCCTCCAGTAAGAAGATTAACCACTGGCCTCAGGCCCTTACTCAGCACTCTCAGTCTGCATGAGGGTCAGTCTTGCTTTTAGTAGCACCTGCTGCTGTCACCACTACTTCTCCTTCTCCTGCCTCCACTACATCTCAATCTCCAAGCTGTGTTCTCTCCTTTTATAGAGTCTCCAAACTTATCCCATTGACTAGAACGTCATCTGAGTGACCAGAACTCAGGTACCTACCATTAGCTTTGGTCTTAGTCACTCCCCTTAGGACACCGAGAACCTCCCCTGAAGCCTATTCAAATGGGTGGGAAAGATCTTCTCATTTACTGATTGCCTTTACATTTGGCCCCAAGATCTTTCACGTCCATTACATAGGGAACTTGTGTCTAAATAGGTACAAACTTTTTCTTCCCCCCTTTTTTTTGTACAATAGAATCCTCTCCCCCAAAATGAATACATCACTTTTGCCAAACACTTAACATAATATCTCATCATCAGAGTGGCCACATGGCTGACTTGTCGGCCCCTAGAACTTTTGTCAATAATACCATAACAATAAAACAATGGCAGCAAGGATGATACAAAATTAAGTACACAGAACAATATCATCTTCCCCTGAATAGACAACTGTTACCGTGTTATCCTTCCCATGGGCTATGACTTCTGCAGCCTTTGGAATATCATCTGGCTTCCGTTTTACCCACATCTTAGCTCCCAATTTTATCCTATCAATAGAGCCAGACCCTTTCATTCCTCTAGTAGTTATTTTGGGAGGAGGGTCAGTTTTCACAAAGGATATTTTTTCATAGGGGATAATAATCACTTGAACAATCCTATCATTTCTACAAAATTGTACAAGTTTTTCATCCAGATTCTGGAGTGTCACAACAATTTTTCTTTGATAATTAAAATCGATCATTCCAGCTAATACATGTACTCCTTGAGCTGCTAATCCTGGTTTAGGTAATATCCATCCAAAATGATTCTTGGGGATTTTCATACATATCCCAGTAGAGGTTTTTCTTATCTCTTTCCTAATCGACCTAAAATTCTCTATACCATGTAAATCATATTCTGCCAAACCAGGTGTTCCTGGACATGGTGGTGGAACATCTTCCCTCACAGTCCAAAATTCAATATTTTGGATCTCACATGTTTGCTGTTCTCTAATCTGCAGATTTGGGGACATCATTCTGGCCAGAGGTGTACTCCCTCCTAAGCGCCTATTATTCAAGTTACATAAGGCAATAGACAAATTATCCTTCTGATGTGGATATGAATTATTAGAACTTAATTTTCTTAGCTGTTCTTTCAACAATCCATTCATTCTTTCAATTAGCCCAGATGCTTGTGGGTAATATGGAATATGATATATGCACTCTATATTATTCAATGCATAATATCTTTTCATTTCATTACCCTTGAAATGTGACCCACTGTCACTTTGAATCTGCATTGGGGTTCTATAGTGTAAACTTACAATGTCTAGGGTTTTTCAGGTGCTTTTGTGAGTTGCATCCTTATAAGGACAAGCCACTAGCACACCTGAATGGGTGTCAACACATGTACATATATATTTACATCCTTTATCTTGGGGCACTGGTCCAATATAATCTATCTGGCAAATTTGGGTTGGAACCTTTCCCCTTGCTCTTGCTTCTCCAGTTACTATCCTAGGAAGAGTTCATTCTTTTTCCAATTGGCATATACCACATTCCTCTGTTATTTGTTTTAACAATGCGTGAGAGATACTAATACCTCGATCCTGTGCCCATCGATGGGTGGCCTGGACCCCTAAATGGCCAGCAGTCTGGTGGACCCATTTTGCTAAGGCTGGGTCATCAGTTGGAGTTGGAGTAGGGACAATATGTTCAATAGTGCATTGTACTCATGTTCTGGTGTGGTCAGGGTTGCTTGAGCATCAATGTGAAAAACTGACAAATTTGTAAGCAAAGACATATCCCATATATCTTCCCATAACTCTTTACCCCAAACTTGTTTGCCATGAATCTTCCAATTCTGATTCCTTCATATAGGCATCCATGTACTTCAGTTGGGGAATGACTTGTATTCCTATAAATTTGACTTGGTTCCCTGTATATTTTAGAGATGAGGCCTTTATCAGAGACACTGGTTGTAAAGATTCCCAATTTTCTGCTTCCCTCCTAATCTTTGTTGCATTGACTATGTTAGTACAAAACCTTTTCAATTTAACATTATCAAAATTATCCATTTTGCATTTTGCAATGCTCTATATCACTTGTTGGATCATGAATTCTTCTCTTATTCATAAATCTGACAGGTAAACTAGTCCTTGTTCCCTCAAAATTGCTCACACTATCAGCCTTTATTCCTAAATCATGAACTCATTTTGATTTTATTTTGATATACAGTGTAAGATATTGGCCTATGCCTAGTTTCTGCCATATTATTTCTCAATTTTCCCAGCAATTTTTCTGAAATACTGAATTCTTAGCCCAGAAACTGGATTTATCAAAGAGTTTATCAAAGAATAGATTGCTATAGTCATTGACTTCTGCACCTTGTGTACCTAACCTATTCCATTGATCCACTACTCTGTTTCTTAGCCAGTACCAAGTAGTTTTGATGATTGCTGCTTTATACTACAGTTTAATATCTGGCATGGCTAGGTCACTTTCCCCAGCATTTCTATTAATTAATTCCCTTCATATTCTGGACTTTTTGTTCTTCCAGATGAATTTTATTATTATTTTATCCAATTCAGTACAATAATTTTTGGTAGTTTGATTGTTATGGCACTGAATAAGTAAATTAATTTAGATAAAATGGCCTTTTTTATTATATTAGCTTGGCCTAACCACAAGTAACTGATATTTTTCCATTTATTTAGATCTGACTTAATTTGTGTGAAAAGTGTTTCATAATTGTGTTCATATAGGTCATGGGTTGGTCTTGGTAGATAGACTCCCAAATGTTTTATAGTGTCTACAGTAACTTTAAATGGAATTTCTCTTTCTATCTCTTGCTGTTGGGCTTCGTTAGTAATATATAGGAATGCCGAGGATTTAAGTGGGTTTATTTTATATCTTGCAACTTTGCTAAAGTTATTTATTATTTCCAGTAGTTTTTTACTTGAGTCTCTAGGATTTTCTAAGTAGATCATATCATCTTCAAAGAGTGATAGTTTAGTTTCTTCTGTGTATTTTCTAATTCCTTCAATTTCTTTGTCTTCTCATTGCTAAAGCTAACATTTCTAGTACAAAATTGAATAATAGGTGTGATAATGGACATCATTGTTTCACCCCTAATCGTATCGGAAACACATTTAGCTTATCCCCATTATATATAATACTTGCTAATGGTTTTGGATAGATGCTACTTATAATTTAAAGGAAGGCTCCATTTATCCCTATGCTTTCTACTGTTTCAATAAGAGTGGGTATTGTGTTTTGTCAAGAGCTCTTTCTGCATCTATCGAGATAATCATACTACTAGTTTTTCTGTTGATATGATCAATTATGCTGATAGTTTTCCTAATTTTGAACCAGCCTTGCATTCCTGGAATAAATCCTACCTGGTCATAGTGGATTATTCTTATGATAAGTTGCTGAAATCTTTTTGCTAATATTTTATTTAAAAATTTTGTATCTATATTCATTAGGGAAATTGGTCTATAATTTTCTTTCTCTGTTTTGACTCTTCCTAGTTTAGGTATTAAAACCATATTTGTGTCATAAAAATAATTTGTTAGGATGCCTTCTTTGCCTACTTTTCCAAATAGTCTATAAAGTATGGGACTTAATTGTTCTTTAAAGGTTTGATAGAATTCACATGTTAAACCTTCTGGCCCTGGGGATTTTTTCCTAGGGAGTACATTCATGGCTTGCTCAATTTCTTTTTCTTAAATGGGGTAATTTAAGTATTTTGCTTCTTCTTCTGTTAATGTGTGCAATTTATATTTTTGGAAATATTCATCCATTTCCCTAAGGTTATCAAATTTATGGGCATACAGTTAGCAAAGTAATTCGTAATTATTGTTTTAATTTCCTCTTCATTGGAGGTGAATTCGTCCTTTTCATTTGTAATGATAGTAATTTGATTTTCTTCTTTCTTTTTTAAATCTAATTGACCCAAGTTTTATTAATTTTATTGTTTTTTTTCATAAAACCAGCTCTTAGTTTCATTTATTAGTTCAATAATTTCTTGATTTCAATTTTATTAATCTCTCCTTTGTTTTTCAGTATTTCTAATTTGGTATTTATTGGGGCGGGTTTCACTTTGTTCTTTTTCTAGCTTTTTCAGTTGCATGCCCAATTCACTGATCTCCTTTTTCTTTATTTTATTCATGTAAGCATTTAGAGATATAAAATTTCCCCTAAGAACTGCTTTTGCTGCATCCCATAAGTTTTGGTATGTTGTCTCATTATTGTCATTCTCTTGAATGAAGTTATTAATTGCTTCCATGATTTTTTCTTTGACCCACTCATTCTTTAGGATTAGATTATTTAGTTTCAGATTAATTTTTAGTTTGTCTTCCCATGCTCCTTTGTTACAAATAATTTTCATTTCATCATGATCTGAAGAGGATCCATTGAGTAGTTCTGCCATTCTGCATGGGATTGTGAGGTTTTTATGCCCTAGTACATGATCAACTTTTGAGAATGTACCATATACCACTAAGAAAAAAGGTATATTCCTTTCCCCATTCATTTTTTTTTCCAGAGGTCCATCATATCTACCTTTTCTAAAATTCTTTTCACCTCCTGTGTTGTTAAGCAAAATTGTCTCATTAGCATGGCTTTTGTTTCTTTTGAGTGGAAGTACTTTCAACTGTTAAGTGCTAAACCCCAGGCCCAGGGCCCTGTCAGGTGTGAAACCTGTGTGGGTGTGGATTGGTGACTTAGGAGGGGCCAGCTCAGGAACCAATGGTTTCTGGTCATTGAGGCAGGGCTTGAGAATGCCAGAAGCTCGGCTGGGAGGAGGGGTGAGCCGGGAGACAACTTCAGTGGAGGCGGAAGCTGTGGAAGCAGGAAGCTGCGGAGGCAGGAAGCTGCGGAAGCTGGAAGCTGCAGAAGCCAGAAGCTGCTGGAGCCAGAAGCTGTGGAGGCAGGAAGCTGCGGAAGCAGGGCTTACCCGTGTGTAGACCAGGAGTGCAAGCAGGAACGTGAGGCCAGTAAAATGATTTGGCTAAATACTATCTTGTTTT
>CM053626.1:150263118-150282940 GCA_028646595.1 Phalanger gymnotis | reverse complement strand
TCTTAGCCCAGAAGCTGGCCTCTTTGGGTTTATCAAAGAGTAGACTGCTATAGTCGTTGACTTCTCCATCTTGTGTACCTATCCTATTCAACTGATCCACAACTCTGTTTCTTAGCCAGTACCAGGTAGTTTTGAGACTGCTGCTCTATAGTACAGTTTAAAATCTGGTATGGCTAGGCCACCTTCTCTAGCATTTCTTTTCATTAATACCCTAGATATTCTAGACCTCTTGTCCTTCCATTTCATTAATTCTTCCCTTCTCCATAGATACAACAGCTAAACTATTCCTTGCTCTCCTTGTTTGCTTATGATATCATCCCTTATTTCTAAATCATGTACCCATTTTGAGCTTTTCTTTGTATACCTTGTGAGATTTTGGTCTATGCCTAGTTTCTGCCATACTATTGTCCACTTTTCCCAACAGATTTTGTCAAATAGTGAGTTTTTATCCCAGAAGCTGGGGCCTTTGGACTTATCAAACAGTAGATCACTGTAGTCATTGACTCTTGTGTACCCAGGATATTCCACAGATTGACCAATTTATTTCTTATCCAAGACCAACTAATTTTGTTGATTGCCATTTAATAATATAGTTTTACATCTGGCATCCCTCATCTACCTTCTTTTGCATTTTTTAAAAATTAATTCCCTTGAAATTCATGATCTTTTGTTCTTCCAGATTGTAATGGTAATTAAGGTGGGACTTTTTTTTTTACTGTTTTCTCTTTTAGAATGCTAAAAGATTCTAGTGCCTTTAATTAAGTCTTGCTAGGTGTGAAGCCCCAGACCCACACCCTTTTGCTGATTAGATGTCAAGCCTTTGGAGCCCTAAGAAGGGAATATATACTAGGGGGTTAGCATTTTGCTTTGGGGGCTCTCACTCACTGAAAGGTGTCATGTGATTTGACCAGACAAGACTCTGGGGAGCCACTGGTAAGGACTGCTCTGACTTTGAAGACCCAGATGTTGGTGCCTCTCTCTCTGGTAACTGTGTAATTTCTTGGTCAGATAACTAGGGGCCTGTGTGTTGATAACTGTATGCATTTGCTCTGTTTATGTTGTCTCCATTTGTAATTTCTGTTTGTAGTTGCTCTGTAATTCAGGCTGCTGGCTTTTCCCCCTGTACTAAGTGAATGGTATATGTATGTTTGATTAAAGTGAGATTTTTTTTAAGATTTTTTTATTTGTAGTTTACAACACTCAGTTCTACATGATTTTGAGTTCCAGATTTTCTTTCTCCCCTTTCTACCTCCCTCCCCAAGAGGTCATGGAATCCAATATATCTTCTACATATAACTTCACATTGAACTTATTTACACAACAGTCAAGTTGTAAAGAATTATGACCAATGGAATGAATCATGAGAAAGAAGAAACTAAACAAAAACAAAAACAAAAGAAAAAATAGGAGAGCAAACAGTGTGCCTCAATCTACATTCAGATTCCATAGTTCTTTCTCTGGATGTAGTTTTCTCCGTCACGAATCCTTTGAAGTTGTCTTTGAACCTTATGTTGCTGAGAAGAGCAAAGTCTATCAGGGTTAGTCATCACAGAATCCACATACCTGTGGTTGTGTATAATGTTCTCCTGGTTCTGCTCTGCTCACTCAGCATCAGATCATGTAGGTCTTTCCAGGTTATTATGAAGTCTGCATCATCCCTATTTCTTATAGCACAATACTATTACATTACCTTCATATACCACAACTTGTTCAGCCATTCACCAGTTGTAGGGCATCCCCTTGATTTCCAATTCTTTTTTACTATAAATAGAGCCACTTTAAATATTTTTGTATGTGTGGGTCCTTTTTCCCCTTGTATGATCTGTTTGGGATACATCCCTAAAAATGGTATAGCTGGGTAGGAACATTTTTATAGCCCTTTGGCTATATATATATGTATATGTATATATATATATATATATATAGTTCCAAATTGTTCTCCAAAATAGGTGGATCAGTTCACAACTCCAACAGCAATGTAACAGTGTTCCAATTTTCCCACATCCTCTCCAGCATTTATCATTTTCCTATTTTGTCATTTTAGCCAATGTGACAGGAGAGATGTGGTACCTAAGAGTTGTTCTGATTTGCATTTCTCTAATTAGTAATGATTTAGAGCATTTTTCACGTGTCTATAGATATCTTTAATTTCTCCCTCTGAAAACTGCCTGTTCATAGTCTTTGACCATTTCTCAATTGGGGAATGACTTGTATTCCTATGAATTTGGCTCAGTTCCCTGTATATTTTAGCAATGAGGCTTTTATCTGAGACACTAGTTGTAAAGATTTTCTCTCAGTTTTCTGCTTCCCTCCTAATCTTTGTTGCATTGGCTTTTTTATACAAAAGCATTTCAATTTAACATAATCAAAATTTTCCATTTTGCATTTTGTAATGCTCTCCATCTGTTGTTGGGTCATGAATTCTTACCTATCATAAATGGGATAGGTAAACTATTCCTTGCTCTACTGAATTGCTTATAGGATCAGCCTTTATTCCTAAATCATGAACCCATTTTAACTTTATTTTGGTATATGGTATAAGATATTGGTCCATGCCCAGTTTCTGCCATGTCATTTTCCAATTTTCTAAGCAGTTTTTGTGAAATAGTGAATTCTTAGTCCAGAAGCTGGATTCTTTGGGTTTATCAAAGAGTAGATTGCTATACCCCTTGACTATTGTGTCTTGTGTACCTAACTTATTACAGTGATCCACAAATCTGTTTCTTAGCCAGTACCAGGTAGTATTGATGACAGCTGCTTTATAGTGCAGTTTAATATCTGGTATGGGTAGGCCACCATCCCTTTTCTTTTCATTAATTCCCTTAATATTCTGGACCTTTTTTCTTCCAGATGAATTTTGTTATTATTTTATCCAGCTCTGTAAAAAAAAAAAATTGGTAGTTCGATTGGTATGGCACAGAATAAATAAATTAATTTAGGTAAAATTGTCATTTTTATTTTATTAGCTCGGTTTAACCACAAGCAACTTATGTTTTTTCCATTTATTTAGATCTGACTTTATTCGCGCGAAAAGTGTTTCATAATTATGTTCTTATAGGCCCTGGGTTTGTCTTGGCAGATAGACTCCCAAATATTTTATAGTATCTACAATAATTTAAATGGAATTTCTTTATCTCTTGCTGTTGGGCTTTGTTAGTAATATATAGGAATGCTGAGGATTTATGTGAGTTTATTGTATATCCTGCAACTTTGCTAAAGTTGTTTATTATTTCAAGTAGTTTTTTACTTGATACTCTGGGATTCTCTAAGTAAATCATCATATCATCTGCAAAAAAGTGATAATTTAGCATCTTCTTTGCCTATTCTAATTCCTTCAATTTCTTTTTCTTCTCTTATTGCTACAGCTAACATTTTAGTACCACATTGAGTAATAGGGGCGATAATGGACAACCTTGTTTCACCCATGATCTTATTGGGAATGCATCTAGCTTATCTCCATGACAAACAAAGCTTGTTGATGGTTTTAGGTGGATGCTATTTAATTATCTTTAATTTTAAGGAAGGCTCCATTTATTCCTATGCTTTCTAGTGTTTTTAATAGGAATGGGTGTTGTATTTTGTCAAAGGCTTTTTCTGCATCTATAGAGATGATCATATGATTTCTGCTAGTTTTATTGTTGATATGATCAATTATGCTGATAGCTTTCCTAATATTGAACCAGCCTGGCATTCCTGGAATAAATCCTATGTTGTAGTAGTGTATTATTTTCATGGTAAGTTGCTGCAATCTTTTTGCTAATTTTAATTTAAAATTTTTACATCAATATTCATTAGAGAAATTGGTCTACAATTTTCTTTCTCCATTTTGGCTCTTCCTGGTTTGGGTATTAGCAACATATTTGTGTCATAAAAAGAATTCGGTAGGACTCCTTTAACTATTTTCCCAAATAGTTTATAGAGTATAGGAATTAATTGTTCTTTAAATGTTTGATAAAATTGACATGTAAAACCATCTGACCCTGGAGATTTTTTCCTAGGGAGTTCATTGATGGCTTGCTCAATTTCTTTTTCTGAGATGGAGTTATTTAGAAATTTTATTGCCTGTTCTGTTAACCTGAGCAATTTATAGTTTTGTAGATATTCATCTATATCTCTAAGGCTGTCAAATTGATGGGCATACAATTGGGCAAAATTATTTCTAATTATTGTTTTAATTTCCTCTTCATTGGAGGTGAATTCACCATTTTTATTTTTGATACTGGTAATTTGATTTTCTTCTTTTTTTTAAATCAAATTGACCAAAGTTTATCAATTTTATTGTTTTTTCATAAAACCAGCTCTTTGTTTTATTTATCAATTCAATAGTTTTCTTGATTTCAATTTTATTAATCTCTCCTTTGATTTTCAGTATTTCTAATTTGTTATTTAATAGGGGATTTTCAATTTGTTCTTTTTCCAGCTTTTTTAGGTGTATGCCCAATTCATTGATCTCTTTTTTCTCTATTTTATTCATGTAAGCATTCAGAGACATGTAACTTCCCCTAAGAACTGCTTTTGCTGCATCCCATAAGTTTTGGTATGTTGTCTCATTATTGTCATTCTCTTGAATGTAGTTATTAGTTGTTCTACGATTTGTTCGTTGGCTCACTCATTCTTTAGAATTAGATTATTTAGTTTCCAATTAAATTTTAGCTTATTTTTCCATGATTCTTTATTGCAAACAATTTTCATTGCATTGTGATCTGAAAACGGATGCTTCGAATACTTCTGCCTTTCTGCATTGGGTTGTGAGGTTTTTATGCCATAGTATACGGTCAATTTTTGAGTATGTGCCATGTACCACTGAGAAAAAAGGATATTCCTTTTTTTATCCCCATTTAGTTTTCTCCAGAGGTCTATTATATCTGCCTTTTCTAAAATTCTGTTCACCTCCTTAACTTCCTTCTTGTTTATTTTGAGGATAGATTTATCAAGTTCAGACAGGGGGAGGTTGAGGTCTTCCATTATTATAGTTTTGCTGTCTGTTTCTTCCTGTAACTCAACCTTTCCTCTAAGAATTTGTATGCAATACCATTTGGTGCATATATGTTAAACAATGATATTGCTTCATTGTTTATGGTGCCTTTTAGCAGGATATAGTGTCCTTCCTTATCTCTTTTAATTAGATCTATTTTTGCTTTTGCTTCATCTGAGATTAGGATTGCTACCCCTGTTTTTTTTTTTACTTTAGCTGAAGTGCAATATATTCTACTCCAGCCTTTTACCTTTACCCTGTGTGTATCCCCCTTTGTCAAATATTTTTCTTGTAAACAGCATATTGTATGATTATGGTTTTTAATCCATTCTGCTATCCACTTCTGTTTTATGGGAGGGTTCATCCCATTCACATTCACAGTTATGATTTCTAGCTGTGTCTTTTTCTCCATCTTATTTCCCCCCGTTTATGCTTTTATTTCTCCCTTTCCCCTTCCACTCCTCAACAAAGTTTTGCTTTTGACTGCCACTTTCATCAGTTTACACTCCCTCTTGATTCCTGTCTCTTATCTTGCCATTTTGCACTTGCTACTTCTTCTCTCCTTTCTGACCACCCCCCTACCTCTCCTACTGCTTGTATGACAAGTAAGATTTCTATACATATCAGGGTATGTTATTCCCTTTTTGAACCAAATCTGATGAGAATACCCTCAAATGCTGCTCTTCTCTCTCCCTTTTTTCCCTCTACTATAATATGTTTTTGTGCCTGTTCACATGATATTATTTACCCTTTTCTACTCCTTCCTTACCTCTTCTCCCAGAACCATCCCTTTATATCTCTTCATTAATTTTTTTTCATTGTGTTGGTTATTTTATACTGATATCCATATGTTTCCACAATCTGGCTAGCAGCTTCTGTGGGGTTCCAGATCCACCCACAGCCAGCACCCAGAAATCTGCCAGCATGCTGCAAAAACACAGGTTCTTTCTATCTGCCTTAATAAAGAGAACAAGGTGAAGGAGTTGGCAAGCTTACTTTAATTCAGCACACAAATATCATTCACTTAGTTCAGGGGAAAAAGCCAGCACCCTGAACTTCAGAGCAAAATACAAGCAAATTACAAACATCAACAGACAGACCTTGTCTGATTCAAATCCCAATACATAGTTACCAGAGTTCAACAAAGTCTCAGCATCTGGGTATACAAGCTGGAGGGCTCCTTAGCTACAGCTGCCTGGAGTCTCTTCATCAACACCATTTCAAGAGCCCTTAAACAGATTACAAACAGACAGACCCAATACAATTCATAGTTACCAACATCTAGGTTCAGCCCAGGAGCTCAGAACAAGGTTCTGGCCCAGAGTCACACACCACCACTGCTGCAGCAAAGAGCTCCCAGGAAGCTGAGGCCAACTCCTGGTTTTTATATCTTTGTCAGGGTCAGGGGTGAGCCACACATGTGACTCACCCACATAACCTAAAATCGTCACCAAGAGGCAACTTAAACCCATGTGGTCTAAGAGTTTCTACTGTCCCAGACATGTAAACTAGGCCCTTCCTGGAGTTAGCCCCACTTTGGGCCCCACCTTAGTTGCCAATCCACACCCACATAGGTTTTACACCTAATAGGGGTTTGGGCCTGGGCCTTAGCACTTAGTAAGATTCAATAAAATAGCTGAATTACTCAAAGCAAACAAAAGCCAAACTCTTCAAGGGCACTTGTTGAACTAAGTGCTAAGGAGCCCATTTTGCTTACCAACACACCATATTCTATGAATATCCCTTTCGATTGTCACAATGAGTATACTGTTCTCAAGCTTAGCACACACACACACACACACACACACACACACACACACACACACACATATGTATAGCATATATAAAACAAAATAGGGTTTCCCCCTACCATTTACCTTTTTATGTCTCTCTTGAATTTTGTATTTGAAGATCAAATTTTCCATTGAGCTCTGGCTTTTTCATCAGGAATATCTGGAATCCTCTTATTTCATTGAATGTCCATCACCTTGCCTGGAAAATTATGCTCAATTTTCCTGGGTAGTCAATCTTTGTTTGTAGTCCAAGCTCCTTTGCCTTTTGGAATATTTCATATTTCAGTTTCTCCTGTCATTTAATGTAGAAGCTGAAAGATCCTGAGTGCAGTTCTGCAATATTTCAATTGTTTCTTTCTAGCTGCTTGCAGTATTTTCTCCTTGACTTGGTAGTTCTGGAATTTGGCTATAATATTTCTTGGAGTTTTCAATTTGGGATCATTTTCAGTGGGGTGATTGATGGATTCTTTTGATGACAATTTTACCAGTTAGTTGGTTCTAGGACCTCTGGGCAATTTTCCTTAAGGATTTCACGGAAGATCCTGTCCAGGCTCTTTTTTTCATCATAGCTTTCAGGTAGAGCAGTAAATCTTAGATTATCTCTCCTGGATCTCTTTTCCAGGTTGATTGTTTTTTTTTCCAATCAGATATTTCCTGTTTTCTTCTATTTTTTCATTTTTTAGATTTTGTTTTCCTGATTCTTGATGTCTCAGAGTCATTAGCTTCTACTTGCCCAATTCTAATTTTTAATGTTTTGTTTTCTTCCTTCATATCTTCTCTATCTCCTTCTCCGTTTGGTTGATTTTACTTTTCAATGGGACATGTTCTCCATTTATATTCTGATTTTCCTTAACCATTTCCCTGATTTTACCTCCTAAAGATCTGTTTTCCTCATTGAATTTTTTTTTCCATTTTTTCTTTTACCTCCCTAATTTGGTTTTTAAGGTCCTCCTTGAGTTCTTCTAGGGATGCTTTTTGGTCTGGAGACCAGTTCACTTTCCCTTTTGAGGTTTCGGATGTGGGTGTATTGTCCATACTGTCACCTTCTGAATTGGTATTTTGATCTTCCCTGTCTCTGTAATATGAATCATTCATCTTTGTCTTCTTAGCTTCTTTTTTCATGCTTTTTTTCCCTCCTGGCTTCTAAGGTGGATCTCTGTTTCTGAAGCTCTGGGGGAGTTTCAACAATCCAGCTAGTAGCTTCTGTGGGGGTGTAAGATCCACCCGCAGACAGCACCCAGAAAGATGCCAACAGCACATGTTCTTTTGATCTGCTTAACTAAGGAAAGCAAGGTGAAGGGGTTGACAAGCTTACTTTAATTTAGCATACAAATATCATTCAATTAGTTCAGGGGAAGAGACCAGAACACTGAACTTCAGAGGAAATTACAAACAAATTACAATCATCAACAGATGGACCTTGTCTGATTCAAATCCCAATACATAGTTACCAGAGTTCAACAAAGTCTCAGCATCCAGGTTACAAGCTGGAGGGCCCTTAGTTACAGCTGCCTGGAATCTCTTGCATCAATACCATCCCCAGAGAGACAGCCCTTCACAAATGGCTCTGTCCTCCCTTCTTATAGGGCTTCAGACGTCAACAAACATCATCTCAATGACCAGAACTTATGCTGCTATGATTGGCTCTTGAGTTAGCCCCTCACATCCACATAGGTTAGGTTAACACCTAACAGGGCATGGCTCTGGAGTTAGCACCTCCCCTTAGCCAGCCCCACCTTGGGCCCCACCCCAGTCACCAATCCACACCTACATAGGTTCCACACCTAATAGGGGTTTGGGCCTGGAGCTTAGCACCTAGTAAGGCTCAATGAAATATACTGAATTACTCAAGGCAAACAAAAGCCAAACTCTTCAAGGGCACTTGTTGAACTAAGTGCTAAGGAGCCCATTTTGCTTACCAACACAGAGGGCTCTATGCCAAGTTTCTTGTGTTGGAATCTGTGAGTATGCTCACTGGGTTTATGTTCTATGGCTTCTGGTTTCATGAAGTGTGGGAGATGTGTAGTCTGGCTGCTGAGGGTCTACTCTTCCCCAGGACTGTTCTCCAGAATGGATGGTCTCAGCTCTTGTCTGTGCTGGTGTCTGCCACTTCCTCTGGCTGTGCAAAGCCACATCTGACATCCTGGCATTGACATTAATTAGCTCCACCCCTTGGGGTAAGTTACTTTTGTTGTTCTGCTGAGGTGAGGGCTGCTGAGACACCTCTCTCCCTGCACTGGTCTCCTTCGGCCACCACAGGAAGGGCCATGTCCCCAACTTCTCTCACTTCTAAACCACCCCCCACCTTTCTGGGTCCTCTGTTTTTCCTGAGGTTTTATTCTCTGGGTTTATTCAAGGGAAGGATATGAACTGTTTCACCTGGCCATCATGGTTCCTGGAAGTTCAAGAAGGCAAGTTTCAAACCTTTAGACTGTGGGTTGGAGGCGTCTGGGCTAGCTGCTCCCACAGCCGCAGCCTCTGCACTCTAACAGACTCCGGTCCTGGGCTGAGAGGCCTGGGGCTCGATCACAGCCATAGCCAGTACTTCCGCCCTGGGCCTGTTCCTGCTCCAGTGCTTCACTCACCCAGCACTCTCCCAGACCTGTTTGCTGGCTGGATTCCTCTGCTGTACCCTGCTGGTTTGGTCTGGTGCCACATGCCT
The DNA here is from genome assembly GCA_028646595.1 of Phalanger gymnotis. Taxonomy (NCBI): domain Eukaryota; kingdom Metazoa; phylum Chordata; class Mammalia; order Diprotodontia; family Phalangeridae; genus Phalanger; species Phalanger gymnotis. The sequence continues at coordinate 150,273,510 of CM053626.1, read as the reverse complement.
GGTGCTCCTGTCCCTCTTAATCTGCTAGTAGCTCCTAACTGTCAAATCTGCTCGAATTCACTTTTTTAGACATATCTGACAGAATTTGTGACAGCACCATCTTGTCTCCACCCCCTAAAGTGAGATTTTTAATCCCTTAAAGTTGCTTTCCTTAGAAAAGCATATCAAAGAATCCGTGCTAGCAGCCCTCCTTTATGATGGTGTTATTGGTCTTATACCTCCATAGCAGCTACAAGCAGCATTGTTGTTACACAGATTAATTTTGTTATTATTTCTTTCTAGCTCTATAAAACAAGTTTTTAGTAGTTTGATTTGTATGACACTGAATAAGTAAAGTAATTTAGGTAGAATTTTTATTTTTATTATATTAGCTCAGGATACCCATAAGTGGTTCATATTTTCCAATTGTTTGGATCTAACTTTACTTGTGTGAACAGTATTTTGTAACTGTGTTTGTATAGATCCTGGGTTTGTTTTGGCAGGTACACTCCCACATATTTTGTATTCTCTAACAGTTATTTTAAGTGGGATTTTTCTTTCTATGTCGTGTTGCTGGGCTTTGCTGGTCATGTAGAGGAATGCTGATCATTTACATGGGTTTATTTTATATCCTGCAACTTGACTAAAGTTGTTAATTGTTTCAAGTCATCTTTTTAGTGATTCTCTAAGTATACCATCATATCATCTGGAAGGAATAATAGTTTAGTTTCCTCATTGCCCATTCTAAATCCTTTAATTTTTTCTTCTCTTATTGCTAATGATAACATTTCTAATACAATATTGAATAATAATGGCAGTAATGGACATCATTGTTTCACCTCTGATCTTAATGGAAATGCTTCTAGTTTATCCCTATTACATATAATGCTTGCTGTTTAGATAGATACTGCTTATCATTTTAAGGAAAACTTCATTTTTCCCTATGTTCTGTAGTATTTTTATTATGAATGAGTACTGTACTTTGTCAATTGCTTTTTCAGTATCTATTGAGATAATCATGATTTCTGCTAGATTTGTTGTTGATATTGTCAATTATGCTGATAGTTTTCCTAATATTGAACCAGCTCTACATTCCTGGTGTAAATCCGTCCTGATGTTATCCTGGTGATAATATTCTCTTTGCTGATATTTTATTTAAATATTTACATCTATATTCATTAGGGAGATTGGTTTATAATTTTCTTTCTCTCTTTTAGCTCTTCCTGATTTAGGTATCAGCACATGTTTGTGTCATATTTTTTTCCAAATAGATTATATAGTACTGGAATTAATTTTTCATTAAATGTTTGGTAAAATTCTCTTATAAATCCATCTGGATTTTTTTTCTAAAGGAGTTCATGGATAGTTTGTTGAATTCTTTTTTCTAAAATGGGGTTATCTAAGTATTTTATTTCCACTTTGTTAATCTGTGCAATTTATGTATTTTGTAAATATTCATCCATTTCACTTAAATTGTCAAATTTATTGACATACAGTTAATCAAGATAGCTCCCAATTTTTGCTTTAATTTCTTCTTCATTGGTAGTGAATTCACTTTTTTTCATTTTTCATACTGGTAATTTGGTTTTCTTCTTTTTTAAAATCAAATCCACCAGAGGTTTATCTATTTTATTGAGTAATGGAACATTTTATACGAAGACTAGCAAGTAAGAAGATATACCTGGATTGTACGGTGTGTAGAAGGGAATAATATGTTAAAGGACAGGAAAAATATGAGAACCAAGTTGTGAAAAGCTTTAAATGCCAGACAGAGGTGTTATAATTGATTTTAAATATAATAGGTACCATTGGAGTTTGTTGAGTAGTGAGATGACTTTATAAAATCTATATTTTAGGGAAATAATGGGCAGCAATGTGGAGGATGAATATAACTGACTTAATGAAATGGTCTAGGTGAGAGATAATGAGGATCTCAACTAAGGTGGTGAGTGCAGAAAATGGCACATACAAGAAATTTTTCAGAGAAAGAAATTGTAAGAATTGACAACAGGTTGGATATGTGAAAAATAGTATTTGTTGACACAGAGTTTGTGAATATGAGTGACTGAAAAGATGATGGTGGTCCCCAGAGAGATCCCTATTAATGATTTATTTAAATAAACTAGTTCTTTATAATGAAATGTCTTTTCAACAAACTTGTTAATACTGCATAATAAACAGAGATAGAAATTCAGCTTTAAGTTTAATCTGTTTAAAATAAAGTTTATCTCCATTAACTTCCACTTTTCTTAGACATTAAAGAAAGAAAAAATGCTTTCTTCCCTCATCTGTAGGCTCTGAGTTTAGTGATTTGCATTAATAGTTGGCATAATTGAGCTTATTGAAACAGCAAGAGAAAGGAACAGCCAAGAAACCAATTTCTCACTTTATAAAGGAAAACTCTGAACCTATATTGAGTTTTCTGGTGATATTTAGGGGTTTCACAAGCTTATTATCAGTATATTGGCATGTACTTTTAAAAGGTTCTTTCATCTTTCAAATCATCCTGTTTGTTCTTCAGTGGTATTAGATTTGAATTAAGGGAAGGTGATCATATAAGATGAAAAATATTCTAGCCAAGAGAGGTATAGTTTGCCTCAAAGCAAACTCCATGAGATGTTTGCAACTGGATAAAGTCATCATAAGTTTATGGTCAAAATCCTCAGATTAACAGGTTTTAAGAACTCAATTTTATCTATCTAGCTAGATCATGAATGTAAAGCTGCAAAGAACCTTATGGTTCATATATTCTAATTCTATCATTTTACAGATGAGTAAACTGAGAGGTTTGGTATTAGTCTCCCAGTTAATCTATGTAATAACTGAGATTTCAAGACAATCTTTAGCTGCCAGCCTGGTGTTCCTGGAAACACTGTCCACCTATAACAATGTTCTGTTTTACCTCCACAATGGTATCCTTCTCACCTTGAAAGTCACTTTAGCTCTTTAGGATCTAACACAGGTCATTCTCCATTATATAGTAATTCCCTGACAGAAGAAGAAAACAGCAAGTGCCTTTGGACTTCTGCCCACCAAAGTGTCCCACCTTCTGCTCCATGTTATATGAAAGGAATGTTCTAGAAATGGTAGCAGTTTCTCCCAAGGGTAAAACACAAGAAACAATAAAGATAAAAAATTCAAGCAAACAAAAACTTATTCCAGTGTCTTCTTGTAGCTTTGGCTTTTTTTTCGGTTTTTGTTTCTTTTTTACATGAACTCGTTCTTAGGTGCATTATAGACACAGAAACAATTATATATATATAATTTTTGGTCTAGGTCTATGATATCATCAGTGTGGGAAACTCTTTATATAGACTCTTCCTCCACTGATGCAGATCAGAAATGCTTGTGAAATATATAGGTTTTGAGACTTGCTTTGGGATTTTGCTGTTCAGTCATTTTTCAGTCATGTTCAACTCTTTGTGACTCTTAACATTTTCTTGGCAAAGATACTGCAGTGGTTTGCTATTTTCTTCTCCAGCTTATTTTATGGGTGAGGAAACTGTGAGGGAAATGGAATCAAGTGACTTGCCCCAGCTCTCACAACTAGTATCTGAGGCTTCATTTGAATTCAGAAAGATGAGTCTTCCTGATTCTGAGCAAAGTGCTCTATCCACTGTGCTACCTAGGTGCTCTGTTTTGGGATAGTGAGAGGTTAATAAATTATAATAGCTAGCATTTATATAGTGTTTCGAGGTTTGTAATGTGCTTTGCCAATGTTTTCTTATTTTGGCCTCACAACATCCCTAGATTCAGGTGGTATTATCCTCATTTTGCAGAGGAGAAAACTGAGGCAAACAGGGATTAAGTGATTTGTCCAGGGTCACATAGCTATTAAGTGTCTGGCCGGATTTAAAGAAAGATTTTCCTGCTTCTGGATCCAGCACTCTAACCACCGCTCTATCTAGTTTCCCATTACCTTGTTTATTGTCTTTCAGTTAATATTTGCAGGAAATGGGAATGAAACCAAATCATTCCAACTCTATGCTGAACCCTTAATTCATTACATCTTTCAATAAATGTAAACGTATATGAAAAATTTTGAACTTCTCCAGGGAGGTAGTAATCAATAATCTAAAGAAGAAGAAGGATTGTAATAACAGGTGAAACATCTGCTTTTGTCAATATATCCTCATTATTTCTCACTTGGCTGCACTACTATGGTATTTCTCTCATTTTTCCACAATATTTCAGGAGCTCTTTATTGGGAAAACCTCAGTACCCTGAAAGATCCCATCAGCCTTGGAACTCTACCTCATCATAGCCCCTGTCCCTCTCATTGGACAGGTGGAGGGTGGAATTTTGAACCTTAAAACCTCTATTTAAAGAGAGAGCTCAGCTCAAAATATCTATTCATTTCTTACCTGGCAGTCCTATGGCTTTCTCTCATGTTTCCGCCATACCCCCACATCTATAATCTTCCCTGGCTTACTCCTTATTATCCTCCTGCACTTTTCAGCTTTTTTGAGCGTGTTTTCTTCCCCATTAGATTGTAAGTTCCTTGAGGACAGGGGTTATCTTTTCTTGTATTCATATTCACAGTACTTATAAGGCTGTAGGTGCTTAAATGGTGCTTAAATTCATGTCGGTAGTGATACCTATCAATTACTATTTCCCAGTTGGCTGCTTCCTATCTTTCTTGCTTTCATTGTTACTTCAACATCTTTTCCAATATTTATTCTTCTCTATTATTCCCTTGCCTCCTCATCTTTTGATTTTTTTTGTCAGCTTTACAGCCCACCAACAACTCCAGAGACTGATAATTAAAATAATCAGATTTAAATAAATATGCCTACAAGTCAGATTAGACTTTCTTTGCAACTCATTATCTATTTATCTAACTCTTCAACTAACTTGCATGTAGTTAGTGTTTAAATTATGCCTGAATAAATCCATTTCTGTAAAGCTCAAAAACAAAAACCTAACTCGAAGCAGATAGATTTGCCATTATTTACTGTTCTTATCTTTAAAATAGTATTTACTTTTATTTTCTTTAAAAACAAAAACAAAAAATTCCTGTTTAAAGAGTTGACATGTTTATAGAGTTAACTGATTGAGTTCCATTTCAATTTTGTGGTGGAGGAATATTTTCTATAAAGAGTTTCATGTTGCTGTTTAAGTAGCTGGTTGAATCCTTCAAAATAATTATTTTGTGTTTCTTTTTTACCTTTCTTTTTTACCTTCTTTTTACCTTTTTTACCTTTTACCTTTTTTACCTGATTTAGCTTTTTTACCTTTTTACCTTTGGTTTTCTTGTCATTCAAGAAAGACATAGAAAATATTTTGTGAACAGAATAAAAAGCCACTTTGAGTCAGATTGGTTTAAATATGTTTGACTTTTCCATCATGCCTCCTAAACAACTATCCTTTATTTGTTTTCTTAAATTTAATGAATAAATTAGAATATGATTATGCAAGTATATTTCATATACATTACAGTAAATTATTCAAAAACTAAGTTCTCTTGGATGTTAATTAAATTTATGCTTTTATTCAGTGATAAAATGATTTGCAAGTAGCATTTTCATTTAACAGCAAATCCATCACATTTGAGTGCCCCCTGCAATATAACCAGCTTTTGCTACATCTAAGGATTTGCTGAAAGACCTAAAGATTGAATCTGGAATTTTCAGTATTTACTCCTTCAATATTTTAACATCAATTTGGACATTTCCTTGCATTGCTACTATGATCAGATATTTATAGATTATAGTCTTGGTTGAAAATTCATGTTTAAACTACTACAGTCTTGGTGGAGTTGTGAACTGATCCAGCCATTCTGGAGAACAATTTGAAACTATATCCAAAGGGCTATAAAAAGCACATGCCCTTTGACCCAGCAGTAACACTTCTAGAGCTGTATCCCAAAGAGATCACACAAGTGGGAAAGGTACCCATACGTAGAAAAATATTTATAACAGCTCTTTTTGTGGTGGCAAAGAATTGGAAATCAAGGGGATGCCCATCAATTGGGGAATGGCTAAACAAGTTTTGGTATATGAATGTAATGGAATACTATTGTGCTATAAGAAATGAGAGCAGATGGACTTCACAATAACCTGGAAAGACTTATGTGATCTGTTGCTGATTGAGGGGAGAAGAACCAGGAGAACGTCATACACAATTACAGACACATGACATCTGTAATAACTAACTGTGATAGACTTGGCTCTTCTCAGTAATACAAGGTTCAAAGACAGCTCCAAAAGACTCATGGTGGAAAAAAACTGTCCACATGCAGAGAAAGAATGTCTGAATACAGATTGAGGCAAACTATGTGTTCTATTTTTCCCCCTTCTTTTGTGTTTTTGTTTCTTCTTTCTCATGATTCATTCCATTGGTTATAATTTTTTAAAACTTGACTATTATGTAAATAAGTTTAATGTGAAGGTATATGTAGAACCTATATCTGATTACATGTCATCTGCAGGGGGGAGCAGAGGGAGAGATCAAAAATTTGAAACTCAAAAACCTGTGGAACTGAGTGTTGTAAACTAAAACTAAAAAATAAATTAAAAAAAAGAAAATTCATGTTTAAGAAGCATTTTTAATGATTGACTACTTGGGATAAATGTTTCCATTAGCTTTTTAGGTCTGAAATTCTTATTTTATGGCAAAGGGGGATTGGAGATCTATAGAAAGACATTAAGAATTTGCTTGCTTATCTAAATCCTTATGGAATAAATCTTTATAATGAGCCTTTTGGTTAGAGTGGTTATGGATTATAGTGTTCTTGCTTTTACAATATCTTCCTTATTAACTCACTATCCCTTTCTCCATTGTGGCTCTTCCAAGCCCTTTTCTCCTTCCTTAAACCTTCCATGACTCATTCTTTCTCCCTTCTCTCTTAGCTGAGAAAATTGCTTCTTATTTTACTGAAAAATATTGAGGCCATTCAATGAATGATTCTCTTTTCTCTTCTTCATCTCTTACTCCTTAGTTAACTTCTGTCTCCTCCTTCACTCTTCTCTCACATGAAGAGATGGTCTTACTCCTGCCCAAGACTATCCCCTCTACCTGCACAAGAGATAATACTCCATCCCATCTCTTCAAATAGATTACCTCTTTTGTCTTCCCCACTCTATTCTTTTCAAACTCTCCTGTCTCTTGACTCCTTGCTTACTGCCTATAAATGTCTCCCTATATTTCCAATGCAATACCCACATTGGCTGCTATGAATATGCAGGTGTATTCCGAGGTTTGAATCACAAGATATAACAGACTCTATTCATTGAAGATGAAACCAAGACATTTATTCAAATACTGGAAAGCCAAAGCCATCATAGTAATAAAAAAGGCTATACACATTACCAATGCAGGGAACATTGCCCTTTCCCTCCTTCAGGACTCCCCACAAACAAGCTCCCTTAAGCAAAATCATTCCTTCTCTCACTCCCACTAGCTGCTCTGTCTCTCTTTCTCTCTCTCTCTCTCTCTCTCTCTCTCTCTCTCTCTCTCTCTCTCTCTCTCTCCCAGCTCTGTCTGCTCTGTCTCATGCATTCACTTCCTGCTCCACCCCTTCTTGCTCCACCCCTTCCTGTTCCACCCATTCAGCAAGCTCTTCCCACCAGAGGCTCATGTGTCTCAGCTTCCACATGACTCAGGGGCTCAAACCAGGTTACATAGGCCTATTTATGGATGGGAAAGATCTTTCCATTGAATTAACATTACACTCCCCTTCCTCAAAAAACAAAAGAAAACAAACCTTACTTTATCCTTCCATCCTATGTCTCTTCAGACCTTTGTGACTAAACTTTTCTTCTTAACCACTTTCCAATCCTTTTTCTGACTTCATTCTTCCACTGAAACTACCCTCCAAAGTTGCCAGTGATCTCTTAATTGCTAAATCCTTTCCTACTCCTCCTTCTTCTTGACCTCTCTGAATTCTTTGACACTTCTGATAACATTATCTTCTCTCTAGGTTTACAGGACACCACCTTCTCATAGTTGCCTTCTTAACTATCACACCACTCCCCAGTCTCCTTTCCTAAATGTTCAAGCATGTTGTGCTCTATAACCATAGATGTCTCATAGTTTCATCCTGTACTCTCTTCTCTTCTTCCTTTGTATTGCTTCACTTGGTGAGCTCATCAGCTCCCACGTATTTAATTAACATCTCTATGGTAATGATTCCCAGATTTATTTATCCTTCCCTAACCTCTTTGCTGACTTTCAATCTCACATCTTCAACTGAATTTCAGTAATGTCAAATTGAATCTTAAACTCAATATTTCAGTAACTCAACTCATTATCTTTCCCCCTATGCTTTCTCCCTCTCCTAACTTCCTTATTAATGACAAGAGTGTCACCATCTTCCCAGTCCCTTTGGCTTGCAACCTAGGTGTCATCCTTGACTCTTTACTATCTCTTACGTCCACATTCTATCTGTTATTTAGACCTTTCAATGTCACTTTTACAATATCTCTTGAATTTTTCCTCCTTTCCTCCTTTTTACCTTTGACACTACCACCACTGTGGTGCAAGTCTTCATTACCTTATGCCTTAGCTATTGCAATAGACTTGTGGGGGTTGTATTTCAAACTTTTCCTTGCTCCAGTCCATCTTCCATTATACTATTAAAGTCATTTTCCTAAAGCACAGATTTGACCATGTCATCTCCCTACTCCACAAATTCCATTGGATACCTATTTGTTTCAGGATCAAATATAAAGCTGTTTGGCATTGAGCCTTTTATAACATAACTCCCTCCTACCATTCCACTCTTCTTACAGTTTACGTTCTCTTCTACCAAAAGATACTGGCTTTATTGTTGTTCTGCAACCCAAATACTCTATCTCTTGGCTGAAGGCATTTTCTCTGGTTAGCCCCCCATGATTAGAATACTTTCCTTCCTCACCTCTACCTCTTGGCTTCCGTAGTTTCTTTTAAGTCCCTGTTAAACTCTCATAATCTACAGTAAGCTTTTCTCAATCTCTCTTCATTCTAATGTCCTCTTCTTTTAACTATTTTCAATTGATCTCGTACATGGCGTCTTTGCACATATTTGTTTGCTTGCTGATTCCCCCATTAGGTTATGAGTTCTTTGAGAGCAGGACTGTTATGTGCCTATTTTTGTAGTTCCAAAGCTTGGAACGTTGCCTTGTCCATTGTAAGTTTTTAATAGATGTTTTTTGAATGACTGGCTTTTGTTGATTTCTACTATCCTTAGTATCATTGTTTAAGTGTTTTTTCCATTATTTTCATAATCCATCATTGAGCTAGTGGAGTCAACATGCATTTAAATAGGAATATGAGGGCAGTTTTGGATATGATATTCTAATTTCAAATAAAATAAACATTTGTTAAGTACTCACAGTGTATAAAGTACTGTGTCAGATATTGAGGATGGGATTGGGCAATTAAATTTAGATAACTTGTTATGGTTAGCTTCAAATAGTTTAGGGTAAATGTTATTTCTCTTGCCACATATGGGTAAGAAATCTTATCATTAAGCTTTTCTACCATGGCTAATGTGTCCACTAATTAGGATCTCTTTGGTCCTAGGTAAAAAGCTGGTGGTTGTCACCAAATTATACCCTCTATCTCAGTGATATCACTGATAGACGTATACTCCAAGGAGTTAAAGAAAGAAGGAAAAGTTTTCTATGTAAAAAAAAAAATTATAGCATCCCATTTTTATAACATGTAACTAGAAACAAAGAGAGTCTCTAAAAACAGCAGAAATTGTGAACACATTGAGTTATAAAAATACTATAGAATATTGTTAAACTGTAAAAATGATGAAGCTTAGGAGGTTTTGTGTAAAGTAAAGCATAATGAAGTAAGCATAAACAAAGGAAATATAATTGAGCAGTAACGACAATTGTAAAGAAAAAATTTATAAGCTTCAGAACTCTGATCAATGCAATGACCAGTCACAATTCCAAAGGATGGATGAGTAAATATCTTGTGAGAGATAAGTTGTTTCAACAATCCAGCTAGCAGCTTCTGTGGGGGTGTAAGATCCACCAACAGCCAGCACCCAGAAAACTGCCAGCACACTGCAAAAGCACAGGTTCTTTTGATCTGCTTTAGTAAGGGAAGCAATGTTTAAGGGGTTGACAAGCTTACTTTAATTCAGCATACAAATATCATTCACTTACTTCAGAGGGAAAGACCAGCACCTTGAACTTCAGAACAAAATACAAACAAATTACAAACATCAACAGACAGACCTTGTCTGATTCAAATCCCAATACATAGTTACCAGAGTTTAACAAAGTCTCAGCATCTGGGTTTACAAGCTGGAGGGCTCCTTAGCTACAGCTGCCCAGAGTCTCTGCATCAGCACCATCACGAGTGAGAGCCCTAAACAAATTACAAACATCACAGACAAATCAAATACAGATTCATAGTTACCAACATCTAGGTTCAGCCCAGGAGCTCATAACATGGGCTGGCCCAGAGTCACTC
>CM053626.1:150232622-150262618 GCA_028646595.1 Phalanger gymnotis | reverse complement strand
AAGCTGAGATACGAATCTCAGGCATCCCTATTTGGGGACTATTTCTTCTGCGCTGCATTGCGTTACTCCAACATGTTTTCATTCTTGCCAGTAAATGAGCAGGGACATAACACCACCGCCCTTTCTATCTGCTAGTATTAAAGGATAATTTTCCAATCAAAAAAAGAAAAAAAAAAAAGAGTGCTTGTGGTCACTCACAGACCATAGCACAGGACAGACGAGGAACACCTTTCCTTTGACCTTGCAAGAACTGAAAACTTACAGGTCCTTAGAAGTATCCCCCAAGCTAGGGACAGTGCACCCTCCACCCGGGAAGCAGAGTTTTAACAGAGTTAAAAGTCAAGTAATAGGCTGGGAAAACGAGCAAACAACAGAAAAAATTCTGACCATAGAAAGTTACTAAGGTGATAAGGAAGAATAAGATGATAACAAAGTCAAAGTTCCTACATCTAAAACCTCCCAGGAAAATAAGAATTGATCTCAGGCTATGGAAGAGTTAAAAAAAAGAGGTAGAGGAAAAATTGGCAATCAAAATGAGAGCAGTGCAAAAAAAAACATTAAAAATGAGTCAATAACTTGGTAAAGGAGAGACAAAAAACTGAAGGAAATAACACCTTAAAAAACAGACTAGGTCACATGGTAAAAGAGATACAAAATGCCAATGAGGAGAAGAATGCCTGAAAAAGCAGAATTGGCCAAATGGAAAAAAGAGGTACAAAAATATTGTATTGTAAATGTTAGCATTAGCAATAAGAGAAGAAAAAATGAAGGAATTAGAATAAGCAATGAGAAAACAAAACTATCACTCTTTGTGGATGATATAATAGTATACTTAGAGAATCTGGAGGGGATTCTGGGACAATAGTTGAGTAGGTCAGAAAATTCTAAATTCTCCAGATTTCTCCCACAAATGAGATAAAATAGTCTGTCGATGCTAACATAGGGATGTTAAAAATAAAGAATTCATAGAAGAAATATAAAGAGACTTTAAAAATCAAATGAGGAAAAACTTTAAAAAATAAGAACAATCCAAGAAAAACAAGATTTTGAAAAGAAAGTCAACCAATCAGAAAAAGAGATCCAGAATTTTAAGGAGGAAAATAACTCCTTGAAAACCAGAATTGGGCAAGGGGAAGACAGTGAAGTTATAAGAGATCAGGAAATAATAAAACAAAATATAAAGAATGAACAAATAGAAAAGAATGTGAAACATTTCATAAGAAAAAACAATTGATCTGGAGATCAGACCAAGAAGAGAAAACATAAAAATTATCAGACTACCTGAATGCTATGATCAAAAAAAAATCTTGATACAATAACACAAGAAACAAAGAAATTTGTCCAGAAGCATTAGAACAAGAAAGGTAAGTAAAAATAGAAAAAATCCACTTATCACCACCCAAAAGAGATCCTATGAGGAAAACCTACAGCAATATCATAGTCAAATTCTGAAACCCTCAGCTCAAGGGTAAAATATTAAGAGCAACAATAAAGAAAAACAATTTATATGTGGCAGTGCCACAATTAGAATCACACAATATTTAGTAGCAACAACACCAAAAGACTGAAGGTCTTGAAGCACTGTATATCAATATGCAAAAGATCTGGAATTGTGGCTAAAAATATAGTATCCTACAAAGTTAAGCACCAGCTTTAGTTAAAAAATAAACATTTAATGAATTTTGAAACTTTCAGAATTTTGTTTCAAAAACTGAATTTAATAGAAGAATTGACATACAAGAGTCAAGAGAAATATAAGCTACATATAAAAGACTGATTACAAGACAGAATATTTACCATTCATGTGAGAGAACAAAAAATATATGCTAAGATTGTTCATCATAATTGGATGGTTCAGAAGAAAGATTGGGATAGACCTGAGTATGACATGATTTTAAAAAGTAAAACTGTTCAGCTACAATTATTTTTTTTCTTATACAAATACATTGCAAGAAGAAGAAAAGAAACAGGATTTAGATGGGGAAGAGAGCTGGTAGTTCTGGAACCCTACTTTCACCAGGAATGGACTTAAGAAGGAATAATACATACATGCCTAGAAGGGTATAAAAGTCTTCTAAATTCAGAAAGAAATAAAAGGCTAAGGAGACAGGAGATTTTTATAGGGGACAGTGAGTGAATAGGACAACATGGGCTATAGAAGTGTACTTAGATTAGTGGACATGAGAGAACAAGGGAAGCATCTTTGGGGGATAGGTTAAGTAATAGGAGGGCATGATGGGGGTAGAAGTAAAGTAGAGGCATCAGGAGTGAGAAGAGATAAGAGATACGCACAACATATAAAATAAAGGTGAGGGGTAGAATTTGTTAGGGGCAAAAGAGCAGGCATGGTAATCACTATCTCAGACAAAGTTAAAGCTAAAAAAGACTTAATCAAAAGAGAAAAATAAGGAAATGACATCAGGCATCAGTCATATTCATCAATATTGTTTTGGACTATCTTATACAGTATAAGGTTGGAATATTGCTGTGGTGTAGGAAATGAGTTGGTGGAGTTGGAAAAATATAGAAAGACTCAGATTTATGAAAGAAGAGGTTATATACCCTCAGAGAAACAGAGGACAAATAAGTATAGTATGGTCTTACATGGCTGCATATGAATATATGTCTATATATCAGTATGATTACAGATATCTAAATGTATGTAAGTATACGTATGTATGTATGTGTATATATGTATATATCTTTGTGTGTATGTGTGTGTATATTTGCATGCATGCATACATATGTATATTTGTGTGTATGTATATGTATATACATGTATTTATGTGTGTTTAATTGTGTAACAACAATGTTGCTAGCAGCTACTGTGGCTGTGTAAGACCAATAATACCAGCACAGAGGAGGGCTGCTGGCATAGGTTCTTTGATCTACTTTTCTAAGGAAAGCAACTTGCAAGTGTTTACAATCTCACTTTAATCAAACATACATATATCATTCATTTAGTTCAGTGGGGAAAAGTCAGCACCCTGAACTTCAGAGCAAATACAAACAGAAATTACAAACAGAGAAAATAAAAACAAAGCAAATAACACAAATCAACAGACCGACTTATAGCCGTCTGATCAAAGTTATATACATACATAGTTACCAGAGAGAGAAGCACCAACATGCAGGTTTTCAAAGCCAGGGGAATCCTTAAGAGCTACCCAGAGTCTAGACATCAACATTCTTCCAATGAGTGACCCCAAAATAAAATGCTAACTTCAGAGTATTTATGTAATTCTTCAGGGTCAGAGTGCTTCACATGTCTCAAGGGTTTCACGCCTCTTGAGGGCTTCACACCTCTCATGACCTAACTAGCAAAAGGGTATGAGCCTGTGCCAGTAAGGCAAAATGGGCTTAGTTTAACGGGTGCCCTTGAGGAGTTTGGCTTTTGTTTGCTTTGAGTGAAAGTACTTTCACCTGTTAAATGCTAAGCCCAAGACCCAAAGCCCTATCAGGTGTGAAACCTGTATGGGCGTAGATTAAAGACTTAAGAGGGGCCAACTCGGGAACCAATTGGTCTCTGGACTCTGGTCTCTAGTCGTTGAAGCAGGACTTGAGAACGCCAGAGGCTTGGCTGCGAGGAGAGGTGAGAAACTACAACTGGAAAAAAACCGAGGCCGGTGAATATGATTTATGCCATCTTATTTTTCTGTGGCCTCCTGGCTACTCTTGTGAGGCGGGCCTACTGGGCCTGGAGGCTTGTGTTCACAGAGCCTTCCTACAAACAAAGGCAACACTCAATCAAAGGCATTTGATTGCCTTAGTACTGAGAAGCACTCCAAAACAAAAGACAACAAAAAGTCCCACTTTGCTTGTTATTACATTCCACCCCTCCAGAATCCTTGGCCTTAAAATCTAAGTGGCCATGAATTCTGGAACAAATAGAGGCACAATACTTTGCAGTCCCATCACATAATAATTTATTGGTAGGGTGGCTACATAGTCTTAAATAAAACATATCATTCAGTATATCTTATGGCATTTCTCAGAATTTTTGTTTACAATACAAATGCCATCCACCCCAGTTCTTCTCCCCACACTGCTGTTGCAGGCTTCCTGCTGGCACCCTCAAGTACCAGGTATGCTTTAATTATCAAAGTCCCAATGAAAACAAAAAGTCCAAATAAAGTTCTCTTGGGGGTCTGTTCTCCCCACACTGTTCCAGCACCCCACATTCAAATACTAGGGCGCAGCTGGGCAACAAAGGGACTTGGGTGGGATCCTTGGGGGTCCAGGGCACTTCCCTCCATCCATCATATATAATTCTACCCACCATATATAATTCCACCCTCCCCCTGGGTCCCAAACTGTCCCAAGAGAAGGCAACAAAAAGCAAACTCAGCACTTCGCTGCATAGTTTCCATCCTGCCCCAGGGGTGAATTTTGTTAAATAGTGAGCTCTTACCCCAGAAGCTGAAGTCTTTTGTTTCATCAAATAGCAGATTACTATAGTCGTTGACTATTGTGTCTCACGTACCTAACCTATTCCACTGATCTACTACTCTGTTTCTTAGACAGTATCAAGTGGTTTGTTGATTGCTGCTTTATAATACAGTTTAAAATCAGGTACAGCTAGGCCACCTTCCCTTGCATTTCTTTTCATTAATCCCCTTTATATTCCATATCTTTTGTTCTTCCAGATGAATTTTTTATTCTTTTTTCTAGCTTTATAAAATCATTTTTGATAGTTCATTTGTTATGGCACTGAATAAGTAATTTAATTCAGGTAGAATTGTCATTTTTATTACATTAGTTGACCTACCCAAGAGCAGCTGATATTTTTCCAGTTACTTAGATTTGATTTAATTTGTGTGAAAACTGTTTTGTAATTGTGTTTATATATGGTTCCTGTGTTTGTTTTGGCAGGTAGATTCCCAAATATTTTAAGATGTCTATAGTAAGTTCAAACAGAATTTGTCTTTCTCTCTTGCTGTTGGGCTTCATTAGCAGTATACTGAAATTCCAATGATTTATGTGGGTGTGTTTTATATCCCACAACTTTGCTAAATTTGTTCATTATTTCAAGTGATTTTTTGATTCTCTAGGATTCTCTAAGTATGCCATCATATCATCTGCAAAGAGTGATAGCTTTGTTTCTTCTTTGCCTATTCTAATCCCTTCAATTTCCTTTTCTTCTCTTATTACTAACACTAATGTTTCTGGTACTATACTGAACAACAGTGGTGATAATGGACATTCTTGTTTCACCCACAATCTTAATGAAAATGCCTCTGGCTTATCCCCATTACATATAATGCTTGCTGATGGTTTTAGATAGATGTAACTAATAATTTAAAGGAAGGCTCCATTTATTCTTTTTGTTGTCTTTTGTTTAGGAACACCTCTCAGCACTGAGGCAATTGTGCATTTGATTCTTGCCTTTGTTTCAATCGAGAGTCTTTGATGACCTGCCTTAGTCATGGGAAAGCTTAGGTCACATGGGTTAGAGTCATATGGTTGTGATGCCCTCTGACTCTGAAGATGTGTATATATACTCTGAGGTTAACATTTTGCTGGGGGCTCACTCACTGGAAGAGTATTGTGTGATTTGACCAGACAACACTCTGGGTTGTCATTGGAGCCCCCCAGCTTTGAAAAACTCAGATGTTGGTGCTTCCCTCTCTGGTAACTATGAATGTAATGTCTTGGAACAGACAGGTAGAAGCCTGTCTGTTGATTTGTGTTATTTTGCTCTACTTATAGAATTTCTGCTTGTAATTTCTGTTTATGTCTTCTCTGAAGTTGAAGGTGCTAACTTTTTCCCCTGAACTAAGTGGCTGATATATGTATGTTTAATTAAAGTCAGATTGTAAACCCCTTAAAGTTGCTTTCCTTAGGAAAGCAGATCAAAGAATCTGTGCTAGTAGCCCTCCTCTGTACTGGTGTTACTGGCCTTACGACCACAGTAGTGGTAAGTAGCATTGTTGTTACAAGCCAAAGTATAATATATTCTGTTCCTGCCTTTTTATCTTTACTCTTTGTGTATTACTCTGCTTCAAATGTGTTTGTTGTAAACAACATATTGTAGGATTATAGTTCTTAATACCCTCTGCTTTCTGCTTCCATTTTACGGAAGAGTTCATCTCATTCATATTCACAGTTATAATTACTATCTATGTCTTTCTCTCCATCTTATTTCCTCCACCAGCCCCTGCTTATGCTCTTCTCTCTCCTTTCTCCCTTTCCCTCCTCACTAGAGTTTCAATTTCCACTACCACATCCCTCAGTCTACCCTCCTTTCTATCAGCCCCCTCCCTTTTCTTCCCCTTTACACTCACTAATTTTTCCCTCCCTTCTATTCACATCCTCCCTTTTTGCCCCTTTACCTAACTAGGTATATTATCCCCTTTTTGAGCCAAATCTGATGAGAGTAAAGCTCAAGTAGTGCTCTCTCCCTCCCTTTTTTCCCTTTACTGCAATAGGGTTTTGTGCCTTTTCATGTGATGTCATTTACCTTTCTCTGCTTCCTCCTTTCCTCTTCTCCCACAGTCTTTTTCACCTCCTAATTAAATGTTTCATCATCGTATCAAAGTCAACTTATACCCGTGCCCTCTGTCTATGTATACCCTTTTAAAATGGTATAATAACAATATAGTTCTCAAGAGTTACAAGTGACATCTTCTCTTGTAGGAATATAACCAGTTTGCCCTTATTGATTACATGTTGTTTTTTTTTTCTTTCCTGTTTACCTTTTTATGCCTCTCTTGAGTCTTGTATTTGAAGATCAAATTTTCTGTTGAGTTCTGGCCTTTTCATCAAGAAAATTTGGAAGTCCCCTATTTTGTTTAATGCCATCTCTTACCCTAAAATATTATGCTCAGTTTTAGTGAGTAGTTCATCCTTGGTTGTAATCCAAGCTCCTTTGCCTTATGGAATATCATATTCCACACTCTCCAGTCTTTACATGTAGAAACTGCAAGGCCCTGCATAACCCTGACTGTGGTTCCATGATACTTAAATTGTTTCTTTCTGGCTGCCTGCAATATTTTCTCTTTGACCTTGTAATTTTAGAATTTGGCTACAATATTCCTTGGTATTTTTAATTTGTGATGTCTTTCAGGAGGTGATCAATGGATTCTTTCGATGCCTAATTTACCCTCTAGTTCTCAATGCAATTTTCCTTGATGATTTCTTGAAAGATGCTATCCAGGTTTTTTTTGGATGATGGTGTTCTGTAATGGCAATTTACATTAGTTTAAATAGGCCATGTGACCTGCTTACATCACAGTAAGCCTAAGTCACATATGGTGGTAGGAACTTGCTGAGAGGAAAAGGAAATTGTGTCACAGGAAATGCTGAGAGAGCAGTTACAACAGAGCTGAGGGAAAGAGCAGCCTGTGGTAACTGAGTGAGTTTGTTTTTGGGAAGGCCCTAGCAGGAGGGTGGATGGTTTTGGGATGGTGAGGCTCCATGCTGTGATGTTGTATATTGAATTCTTTGCTACTGTGATGGATTGGGTGGATAGCTTATGGAATCTGGTCCTCTGGTGTCTGAATAAATGGTTTACTTCTTCTACCTTCTATGTGGAGAGTCTCATATATTTTGTGATAAAGAATCACATAGGCATTTTGAGAATTATCATCTATATTGTGATTATTGCTTTGCTGATACCCTTTCAGGCAGACCAATAATTCTTAAATTATGTCTCCTGAATCTATTTCCAGGTCAGTTGTTTTTCCAATGAGATATTTTACATTTCTTCTATTTTTCATTCTTTCGATTTGGTTTGACTGAATCTTGATATCTCATAGAGTCATTAGCTTCCACTTGCACAATTCTAATTTTTAACAAATTGTTTTATTAGATGCTGTACTTCCTTTTCAATTTGGACCCTTTTACTCTTTAAGTAGTTCTTCTCTTGAGTGAGTTTTTATGCCTTATTTTCCATTTGGCCAATTCTACTTTTCAAGGACTTGTTTTCTACAATCCTACAGTTCTACAGTTTTTCAAGCTATTGGCCCTCTCTTGCATACTTGATTTCCCAATTTTTCTTCTACCTCTCCTATTTGACTTTTAAAATCCTTCTAGAGCTCTTCCAAGAAAGGTTTTTTTTTTTTAGCTTGAAACCAGTTCATATTCCCCTTTGAGATTTCAGATAAGTGTATATTAACAATTTTGTCTTCTTCTTAATTTGTGCCTTGATCTTCCCTGTCTCCATAATAAGAATCTATGGTCATTGTCCATTTCTGCTTTTTACTCATCATGTTTGCCTAATTCCTGGCTTTTACAACTCAGCTGTCATGTTAGGTTACATGGGGCACTGACCCAAGCTTCTTGTACTGGGGGCCAGGGACCTCATCACTGGCTTTGTGTGTTGGGGCCTCAGGTGCTGGCAGCTGGAGGTTGTAGGGGTTGGCAGCTTACTTGGTGCTGAGCTGGGGTCAATAACATCAGAGCTCTTCAGGTGGAGGTAGGGAATCTGCCCGCTGGGAGATGCCTAGTCACCTGGGCCTTGCATTCAAATGTTTGGCTCCAGCTCACCTGCATCTTGCACTCAAATGTGCTGCTGGAGGATGTCTGCCAGCCTGGAGCAATGCCTTCTGGAGTTGTGCTTCCTGGAGTTGTGCTGAAGCACCAGGAGATTTGGCTACTGGAGAACACCAGCATGTTTGATGGTTTTCTTAGCTGGAGCCTACCAGTTCACCTGCCTGTGCTGAAGTGCTCAGGGGGGTCCTGATATTGCTACTTGTCTGCTCCACCACCCTGGGGCTCAGGATTTCCCCCTAGTTTGTTGAGGTATGGTTTGCTGCTGACTTGCAGGACACCTCCCACTCTGTACTTCTCACCTTCCTCAAGAGTGAGAGGGTCCTTTCCTGTTAATCCCCCAAGCTTCCCGGGCTACAAGACTGGTGCACCCCATCTTTCTGCTGGCACAGCTGTTGCAGGGTTTTTCCTGGGGCAATATTTTCTGTGCTTTCAGAGGTCAATTATGGAGGGTGAGAGCAATTTATTTCTTACTCTGCCATATCATCTCCCTGAAGCAGAAATCCCCTGCCTGTGTTTTTACAATTTCAGATTTTAGTCTGAAAGTCACAATTTTAAAAGAGATCAACAGGAACTGGAGAATAGTACAGAAGTGTCTTAACAACACACGATGTGTCTTAATTAAGATTAAACTGCAGTTCCTGATAGATATAATTAACTAAAATCTGGATGGATGGGATAAAACATCCTCTCATTGTGCAGAAATCAATATTATAAAGTGAGTGTTTTGCCTTGTCTCATTTACATAACATTCTAAGAACATCATTGATTCTATCTAAATCATTTCCTTCAGTAGGATAATGATTAGATTAAAATTCTCAGGCAAGAAAAAAAAAACAATTCTAATTCTCAATTTGTGGCATTCTTGGCCACAAAATAGTTGACATTTAATTTATTTAGTGCTTCTAATGTTCATAGTAAGCACTTTATACCCACCAACTTCATTTTAACTATAGCGATATGAGGTAGGAAATATATTATTAACCTCTTTTTAAAGATGGAGACATTGAAGCTCAGGAAAGTTTTGACTTGGGCCAGCTCACATAATTAGTAAATATCAGAACCAGACATCAAACCTAGGCCTTGACCCTACTTCCAATGCTCTTTCTACTATCCCGTAGGTTATCATCAAAAGTCTAAGAGAATTATCATGCACAGAAACTGTAATTTTAAGGTGATGATGAACAGACAATTTTGCCAAGTCAGAAGAATGCATAATAATAATAATAATAATAGTAATAGTGAAGAGATTTGGGGTTGAGGGGTGCTCGACACCCCAAAGTATCGACATGCCAGATCCTGCCAAAATAATTCAACTCAAGCCTTCTCAGCCAAGGGAAAAGACAAAGTTTATTAAGGGCTTGCCATAGTCTTAAGAAATCCCACCCTTTGTGACACCTTGTAGTAGGAAGGCCGAATTTATGATCTCAAATATAATCATATATATATATTTGAATGGTTCCAAACTGCAAGGTATCAGGCATTCTCTAAGTAGAAAGCAACAAAACATTTATTTAGGCCCCACAGCAACAGATTTGTGAACCAGCCTTCCCATTCTGACATCCTAACCAAAAAACTCCAGGCCCAGTAAGCCCACCTCACAAGAGTAACCAGGAGGCCACAGAAAAACAAGATAGTATTTAACGAAATCATATTTACTGGCCTCAAGTCCTTGCTCACACTCCTGGGTCTACACACAGGTAGGCTCTGCTTCCTCAGCTCCTGCTTTGGCTTTTTTCAGCTTTAGCTGTAGTTGTTTCTTAGCTCACCTCTCCGCACAGCCAAGCCTCTGGCATTCTCAAGCCCTGCCTCAAAGACCAGAGAGCATTGGTTCCCGAGATGGCCCCTCTTAAGTCATCAATCTACACCCACACAGGTTTCACACCTGATAGGGCTTTGGGCCTGGGTCTTAGCACTTAACAGCTGAAAGTACTTTCACTCAAAGCAAACAAAAGCCAAACTCCTCAAGTGCTAAGGAGCCCATTTTGCCTTACACACACCTGTTTTCACAAGCCAGCCAGATTCAATCTACTGAGCTAGATTGAGCCTGAGCACCTTCTTGGAGGCAAGATGGAGATTATATACACAAAGATTGTGGGAGGGATTGAGGGGTGGTCTGGGGTGACTAGAGGAGGGGTTTAGGGAAGATCTTGAGGAAGAGTCTAAGGAGGAGCTTGATGAGACTGAGATGAGGTCAGACTCCAGGGTGGGAAATAGCTGAAGGCTACAGGGAGATTACAGACAATAGAGGGCTAGGGTAACAGAGCTAGGATATAGATATTTTGATCAGGATTAAGGGTGGGAAACAGCTGGACAATAGAGGGCTAGGCTAGGCAGAGACTTGGGCCCAATGATAATACAAGGCCCATGGCCTTAGGGGAAGGCCATATCCAGTTGGAAGACTCAAGGAGAGTTCAAGGGGGCTCCCAGAGACCATATTCCAGGTTCAAAGGGGTTCCCAGAGACTGTGCCCTCATCAGTAGTAGCATTGTCATATACTAGATTAACAGAGTAGGAGGTCACATCCCCCAATGGAAGAAGATTCATGAAACATATGCTCTAGTCTTCTCCCTCTACTAACTAATTGTGGGCCCCTGAGGGAAGTTACTTCATTTCCATTGTTCAGTTTTCTAAAGGGGTTGATATATGGTAGAACACAAAACTAACCACTTCAGTAATTTCATCTATAGATCATACTTAACAGAAAATTACTTAATAAGATCACTAAAAACAAGATCTTGGGATTCAATCAGAGCAATAGGTCTGCTAGTGTTTTCAATTGGAGAATTCCTAATTATTTTCTATATGGACAGATTAATCAATCAGTAGATTTAGACCAAATTGATCCTTATTTTGGATTGGCTCATGATATTATGAAAGTGATGTGGTCCACAAATATATGCATACTGATTTACACATTGTTAGTTATACACTTGTCATTTATTAAAACACTTACACTGTACTTCCACACTAAGTGATCATTAGAAATCAGACTTCATACTTAATGTTATACCTGTCATATGTGTACATACACACGTATATGTACACATACATACACTCATATATATACATATATATGTATACACATGTGAGAAATGATTTTTCTCTCTTATATTTAATAACTAATTATTGAATTAAGGCCCAAATTTTTCCCCTTTTCCACTTCCTCATTCGGAAATTAACTAGTGTGGGAAATCTTAGGTAGAGATTTACCCACGCCAATATCCAATCGGATAGTAAAAGGTATTCTAAGTCTGGGTTAATGGCTGCATTCCTACTCATTGTGTTTGCTCAGACAGATCTGGGAAAATGTGAATCCTCCCTTTTGTCAGAGACGTGATATGGAAATTTATAAATTTCTTTGACCAAGACTTGGGTAACCCAAGACCCTCATTGTAATATAGCTTATTCTTTCATTGTAGTATTCATTTTCTCATTAATTGTTAACCAACCACTGTTGATTGCCACTCTGAGGAACACCTGCTCTTCCAAGGATATATAAGCTGTGATCCTACCACTATCAGGGGCCTTTGGTTTAAGAGAGATGGACAAAAGACCATCCTTTTATTAAAATGCTAGCATTTAAATAAAAATATTAAATTACCCAAAAATTATCTCTCAGAATTTTTTAATATCACACACATACAGAAATATATGCATTTGTAAATATTATATATGTGTATGTTTATATATATCTACATATATGTGTATATATATTTATATATGTACATATTTATGCAGAGAGAAAGAGAGAGAGAAATATTTAGATTTTGGAAGAATTTGCTGATGAATTAACTTTCATAGATATTTTGTCTTTAGATGTAGTAAAGAATTGATTTCTTTAACTCATGAGCACCATGAGAAAAGAAAGAGAAAAAAAGAAAGAAGGGAAGGAGGGAGAAAGGGAGGGGATGAAAGAAGGGAAGAATATGTTAAACCTGAAAGTTTGGTTGAAGGAGGCAAACAAGCTAGGTGATAGAAAAATCCATGTTGTTTATTATTTTCCCTTAAAGCATAGCTAAGCTAGCTTACTTGTATGTACAAGGAGTCAGAGCATAAGCTCTGGCTGCCTAAACAAAGGAATGAGAAAACTTATATACGTTATTTTAGCAGACCCAGCAAGCCTGCGCTACCTCACCTCCATGACCCCCATGTATGCTTAACCATGATACAAGAAGAGGATTTCCTGTAATGGAATAGGGTTGTAAAGAATGTTGACAAAGGTCAGTTAATATTAAGCAAGGTAGTCTTTCTTGGGGTTAGGGTCTCATCCTTTAATGGCTAACAGGGGAAAGAACGTCCTTAGGTCAGTCTGATCTGGCCTTGTTGACAGAGGTAAGGGAGAGCAAACTTTAGGGAACAAAGAAGCCCAGGTCCTGGATCTTCTTCCAGTTACTCATTAATTCAGGCTCTGGGTCTGGTTGAAATTAAAAATGATATGAAATGGTATAAAATGTTCCACAAATGAAAACAAAGAATGAAAAGAAAATAAAGAAGAAAGTTTTGTAGAGGAAAAAACGTGCTGCTTTGGAATTATGAGACATACTCAAATTTTAGCTCTGTTAATCATTTCCAGTGTGCCCTTGTGTAAATTACTGAATCTCTCTAGGCCTCAGTTTCCTCAAATGTAATATGAGGAGAACTGGACTAGATAATATCCAAGATATTTTCCAGATCTATGAATAGTGGAAAAAGAATAATTCTTAGAGTGTGAAGACCTGTTACTAAAACTATATTTTTTACAAAATAGCTGAATCATCTACAGTAAGTTATTAAAGGCTTTAGTTGCCTTGTGTGCAAAATGAGAAAGTTTAATTAAATAATCACTAAGATTGTTAAATCCTATGATGTCTGAAGCAGTAATGAATTTCTTTCTTGCCCATTCAATTCTATTTTTGTACCATGAATTGGATGCTAGATTTGATATCAAGAAGACTGGAGTTTTAGTCACACCTCTGGGCTAATCACTGTGAGAAATTAATTTTAATGTTGTACCATTTGATTACTAATAATAATTTATAACATTCCCTTCTTTGTATAAAGACTGGCTTAGAGAGAAGCCTCTCCCCTCCTAAAGACTGTGGGAAACATTCCAGCTCTGTGCCAGGCATCTGGGCAGGACCCTACCCATGTAGGAAACCTGATTTCTGTTTAGGCTACAAATAAAATCCAGTCTAGGTGAGATATTTGCCTGATCAAAAGCACTCCTGTCCTTTATCTCCACTGTTAGAGTTTAGGGTGACTCAGCTCATGAAAGACAACACTAGCCAAAGAGGTCCAGATGGAAATGACTTCTCCTGCCCAGATTGCTGAGTCTCATAATCAAGCCATATTCTCAGACAGAGAAACTGAAGATTTTCTAGCCCACCTTTTCATTAGATATTGACCAGACAGGATCAGGTTTCGGCTGTCAGTGAAGTTCCCTATCAGAAGGAACATAGCTGATTCAAGATGTTTCAGAGTCTCCCTTGGTGTCTTTGATTACCTAATGACTGGCCAATAATTTAGTGATTTTGTCCAGCCTGCTTAATAAATTAATCTTTTATTACCTGAAGCTCTATCTCTGGGAATTTTTCATCACAACCTCACTAAACCACTGTCAGCCTCAGTTTCCTACTGTAAAATAACACTTACCTCACAGAATTTTAGTGACAACAAGGAAATAATGTATGTGAAGCGCTTTGCAAACTTTAAATAATTGTATGGATGTTTGCCATTTTATAACAAACCTGCTTATGCAAATTTGACTAAGCAATTTTTAGACAGTCTTGATTTCTTCAATTAAAATTTAGTTTCAAAGCTCAATTTCAATAATATTTGGTTAATAGGTCATCACTTAATTGTATTGTTTATATACAATATGAACTTAACCAAATTTTATCAAATAAACACTAATTAGCTTGGCTTCTAGTTCTCGAGCATACAGATCATTTTCACAGGATTTTGAAAAATCTGTAACTTAACTAAAACTCGTGGTGTCAAAAGGATGAATGTTTTAAAAGTTCTGTGAGACACAACTCCTATAACTATCTTTTAAGGTATAAATGCCATGTTGAAAACAAAACAAGAATTAATCCTGTTAATTCAAGTTATGCACAGAAAGAGAAAATGATTTCTCACCAACAAAGATCAATATAAGCTATGGTTAAAATAAAATAAAACTGCCAAGAGTATTGCAGCTCACATTTACGTGGAGTCAAAAGTATTTAAAATACCTGAACTTTTCATTTGTGTGATGAGATAGGACAGATTAAAGAGAGATTGAAACAATGACTCAACATTTTAATTTACATATAAAAATGTTATGATTTTAAATTTTAATATCATCCTTATAATTAATTCAGAAATTATACATAGGTGTATAAATTAAATGAAGCTTTTATAAGTAATAAACCTTGTGAATATGGTAATTTTATTCACTTACTGAAAGATAGCTTTGAAAAGTCCACAGAGAAATCTTTAAGGTTTATTTTCAGGCTCATATTAAATGAACAGGTATGATTCATTTATTTCCTACTGACACTTAGGACCAAGTTTTCATAAAGTCTTAGGAAAATTAATGAGAAAGAATCAGATTAGGGGTCTATGTCAGAGTTTGTTTTTTACTTTTTTTCCCAAATTGATAGGAATTAGATTCTGCCATCACAGCACAAATGACTTGCAGTTATAAGGACAATTGTTCATAGATGTGTTAAGAATAAATACTATGTAATAATACCTACCATACTTACATAGACTAGGAGAAAAGCAAATCTGAATTAAAGGATGCTTTTTAAAGTTTATAAAAGCATAATGCTAAAAGGGGATTTGGGTAAGCTATTCACACCCTCTTATTCTGTTTTGTTTTGCTTGGATTTATAATCTGGAAAACTGAGAGTCAGTGAAACTAGGTGATTTGTCTTTCTAGTTAGCAGAGAAACCCAGAACAGAGCCTAGGCTTTCTTTCTTTTTTGCAGGGGGGGAGGCAGGGCAATTGGAGTTAAGTGACTTGCCCAAAGTCACACAGCTAGTAAGTGTGTCAAGTGCCTGAAGCCGGATTTGAACTCGGATCCTCCTGATTCCAAGGCCAGTGCTCTACTCACTGTGCCACCTAGCTGCCCCAAGCCTAGGCTTTCTCGATGGCTCATTCAGTGAGATCTTCATAATGCCATCCAGATATGTGTTTCTTGCTTGTTCACTGAATAGGTACATAGTGCAATCATTAACTCAACATGAATCCTTTCTACAACATATCAATCATGCATTTGCTTGTAGGTCTCTAGCATGAAAGAACCTATAAGTTCTTGAGACAACCCATCCCAACTTTGCATAGATACTCAGATTTTCATTGTACTGGGTCAAAATTTCCCCCTCTGAAATTACCTAACAGAGGGCTACTTCTGTTCTTTGTATCTATGTGAGACAAATCAAATACTCATTCTACATGACAAGAACTTCAAATTCTTAAAGACACATATAACATAACCCTTAAAATTTCTTTAGACCTAAATATTTCTAGTCTATTCAAACAATCTTCACATGGCATAATCTCAAGTCCCTCTTTACCCTGATCAGCCTACTCTGTACTACTCCCGCTCATCAATGTGTTTCCTAAAATGTGGTGCTTAGAATGTTACAAAATACTCAAGAAGTTATCACACGAGGGAAGAATATGAAGAATTGGTGTCATTGATGTTCAGGGATGACCTTCTAATGTAGCCTAGGATTTCATTTTTAGCTGTTTTTAGCTGTTGTTTCATGCTAATGCTGTTGATTCATCTTGAGACTTTAATCCACCAAAAAACAAAAACAAAAACAACTTATGATGCTGTAACAGCAATGTGTTAGCAGCTATTGTGGCCAATAACAACAGCATGCAGAAGAGCTGCTAACACAGTTTCTTTCATCTGCTTTTCTAAGGAAAGCAACTTTAAGGGGTTAACAATCTGTTTAATTAAGAATACATATATAATTCACTTAGTTCAAGAGGAAAAGATCAGCCCCCTGAACTTCAGGGCAAATACAAACAGAAATTACAAACATCAACAGACAGACCTTGTCTAATCAAATCACAATTGTTACCAGAGAAGCAGCAACATCTGGGTTTCAAATCCAGGGGGGCTATTTCAATGGCTTTCCCAGAGTCTCATCACTCTTTCAATGAGTGTACTGCCAAAAGTCAAATGATAACCT
The DNA here is from genome assembly GCA_028646595.1 of Phalanger gymnotis. Lineage (NCBI taxonomy): Eukaryota > Metazoa > Chordata > Mammalia > Diprotodontia > Phalangeridae > Phalanger > Phalanger gymnotis. The sequence continues at coordinate 150,245,956 of CM053626.1, read as the reverse complement.
TCCAGTACATATACCTGTTTAGGGCCCTGAGGGCTTGAGGCTCACCATTTAGGGTGTGGGAAATCATTAACCCACTGTGTGGGAAAGTTCCTCAAGGACCAGCACCACATCACATACTAATTAATGACTCTGGACTGCTCCAGTGCTGAAAGGCAGTCTGAGACAAAAGATCCCACTTTACCTGATCCATTCAAACAAATGCCAGACTCATTAAAGGCACTTGATAGCCTTAGCATCCCAAAAGAAAAAAAGAACAAAAAATCCTGCCCTGATTACCATTATAGATGCAAACTGATATCTTAACCATCTGGTATTTTATGTAGTTGATTTTTAATCCAAATATTTACCCAGTTGGTATCAGATGCAGAACCTGAACCTAGGTCTTTCTGGCTCCAAGGCCAGATGTCTAGCTATGCCATGATCTTTCTTTATATAAGTATACACAGGATAAATAGGAAGAGGGAATCTAGGACAGGAAGTGTCCCCATAAGCCAACAGCAAGCCCCACCTGAACAAATGGTGATCCAGAGCCCCAGTATAGTGAAGCAGGCAAACACCAATACCAGAACACCCCCCCCCAACCCCAACACACACATACATGACTTAGTATAGTCAGGAGAAGGGGCAGACTCAAGTTCTGAGAGCCATCATGTGCTTCAGTGTAGCTATGGTCAAACAGGCAACAACTGGCTACCAGACCTCCATGTACTTCAACATAGCCCAGGGAAATGCAGAAACACCCTACCAGCCTCAGCACATGCCATAAACCAATGCTAGCAACCCAGCTCTTCACCAAGTAAGCCTCCAGATCCCTGTGGCCTCCAGTAGCACCAGTCATCCCGACCTAGCCTCCTGAATACAACATCAGAGACTAGGGTCCCCCATGGGTCTCAGGATAATATCAGTACAGCACCAAGCAAACAGCCATGACCTATAGCCCATGGTTCAAGAAGCCTAAGTTAGTGCCTCTTCCACCCTAGTATCAGAGCTCGAACTTAAAAGAAAGGGAAAAGGCCAAAAAGGCACCCCAAAAAATAACTACATCATAGGAAATTATTATGGTGACAGGGAAAACCAAGACACAAACTCAGAAGATGATAACAATGTCAAAACACTTATGAACAAAACCCCAAAGAAAAATGTGAAGTGGTCTCAAACCCAGAAAGTATTCATGGAAGAATTCAGAAAGAATCTTAAAAATCATATAAGAGAGGTAAGAAAATATAAGAAATATTGGGAAAAGAAGTGAGAGTGATGCAAGAGAATTATGGAAAAAAAAGAATCAACAGCTTGGAAAAAGAAAGCAAATATTTTTAAAAAATGGAATTGGCCAGATGGAAATGGGGATACAAAAATCTACTGAAGAAAGCAACTCTTTAAAATGTGCAACTGGCTAAATATAAAAGGAAGTACAAAAGCTAACTGAGGAAAACAACTCCTTAAAAGTTAGAATTGGGCAAGTGGAATGAAAAAACAGAAAAAAAAACTTAAAATACCTCATTGGAAACACAAATGACTTAGAAAAATAGATCCAGGGGAGACAATGTCAGAATCATTGGACTATCCGAAAGTCATAGTCAAAAGAAGGATCTAGATAACACCATTCAAAAAACTGTCAAGGAAAAGTGACCTGATATCACAGAACCAGAGGCCAGAACAGGAATTGAAAGAATCCCCCAACTGCCTCAGGAAAGAGATCCCAAAATAAAAATTCCAAGGAACAGTATTTCCAAGACAGGAATATCAGTTCAAGGAAAAAATACTGCAAGTGGCCAGAAAGAAGCAGTTCAAATATCAAGGGGCCACAATCAGGATTGTAGCTGCAACCTTAAAGAATTAGGGGTCATGGAACATGATATTCTGGAAAGCAAAGGAGTTAGGACTACAAGTAAGAATCACCTACCTGGTTAAATTAAGCATAATACTTCAATGGAAAAAGGATTTTAAACCTTCATAAGGAGAAGATCAGAACTAACCCAAAAATTTGACTTCCAATATCAAGACCCAAGAGAAGCCTCAAAAAGGAAAAAAGGAGAAAGAAAACATAAGGGATCCAATGGAGCTGGGTGTAATTCCTACATGAGAATATGAGACTCCTAATTATTAAAAATTAAACTAGCTATCCTAATAGTATAGATAGAAGGAATATATGCACACAGAGAGCACAGGTATAAGGTGAATTTCAGGGAATTACATAAAAAATAACTAAGGAATGAGAAGGAGGAGTGCACATGATCCAGAAGGAATTGAGGGATAGAATAGGGTAAATTATTTGACATGAAGAGACACAAAAAACTTATTACAGTGAAGAAGAGGATGGGAGGGTGGACATTGGGCATCACTTGAACTTTTCACCATAATTGTCTCAGAGAGGGAATGATATACACAATCAGTTGAAAATAGAAATCTGTCTTACCCAACAAGAAAGTAGGAGAGAAGGAGATAAAGAAGTAAGTTGGCAGATCAAGGGAGGTTGTAGACAGAATCAAAAAAATGTTGAGGACTGAAATAGTGAAAAGAGAGAGAATAATCAGAAATAAAAATAGGATGGAGGGAAACATACTGTTAGGAATCATAACTGTGAATGTGAATGAGATGAACTCTTTCATCAAATGAAAGCAGATAGCAGAATGGATCAAAAACTTGAATCCTATAACATGTTGCTTGCAAGAAACACACTTGAAGAGCACCAGACCCAGCTGTGCTGTGAAGAGTGGCAGTGGTGAGAAGGAAAGAGCACATGCCTGGTGAGTGCAGAAGCAATGTGGCAGAAAGCCACTGGCTCTGGGCAGTTACAGGAGGTTGGAGGTTTAGCTTTGGTTCTGGACTAATGGGGAGAACTGAAGATCTGAGGCAAGAGCAACCATCTACCATTCCCCAGGGCTAGCGGTGATTACAAAAATTAAGTTATTACTACAAAAAATGTACAGGCAAAGGAGAAAGAATCCAATAATACATATGCCACATGTGTATCATTATGCAAAACCCTTCCACAATACTCATGTTAATACTCATATTTTGCTCCTTCCTATCCTATCCCCCTTTATCCAGTTTTCTCCCATGATCTTGTGTAGTATGAAGGCAGAATTTATGATTTTAAAGAGAAGCATATATAGATCTGAATGGTTCAGAACCACAAAATATAAGGAATTCCCTAAGTAGAAGGCAGAAGAATTAAAGCATTTATTCAAGCTCCAAAATAGCAGACCCACGAACCAGCATCCCCATTTTGATATCTTGGTCAAAAGCTTCCAAGCCCTATAAGTCTGCCTCACAAGAGTAACCAAGAGGCCACAGAAAAACATGATGGCATTAAACCAAATCATATTCATGCATCCCCCCTCTGGTAAGAAGATTACCACTGGCCTCAAGCCCTTGCTCAGCACTCCTAGGTCCACATGCGTCAGCCCTGCTACCAGCAGCTCCTGCGTCTTCACTTTGGCTTTATCTTCAGCTTTGGCTGTAGCTGTCTCTGGCTCCAACAAAATCTCAATCTCCAAGCAGTCTTCTCTCCTCTTATAGAGTTTTTGATGTCATCAAGCAATGTCTGAATTATTGGTTCTTGAGTTGGCCTCTCCCCTTAGGACCCTGGGAGGTTCACATCCACATAGATTAGGTTAACACCTAATGGGAGTTAGTCAGCCCCACTTTGGGCCCCACCGCAGTCACCAATCCACACCCACATATGTTCCACACATAATAGGGGTTTGGGCCTGGAGCTTAGCACCTAGTAAGGCTCAATGAAATACACTCAAAGCAAACAAAAGCCAAACTCTTCAAGGGCACTAAGTGCTAAGGAGCCGATTTTGCTTACCAACACATCTTGTCCCTTGATTACCTCCTCCCCTTATCTGCACTCCCTTCTATCATCCCCCTTTTTTATCTCCTTCCTCCTGCTTTCCTGTGGGATAATATGCCCGATTGAGTGTGTATGTTATTCCCTCATTAGGTCAAATCAGATGAGAGCAAGATCCACTCATTCCCCCTCACCTGCCCCCTCTAACCTCCCAACAGAACTGCTTCTTCTTGCCACTTTTATGTGAGATAATTTACCCCATTCTATCTCTTCCTTTCTCCCTCTCTCAATATATTCCTCTCTCATCCCTGCGCCCTCTGTCTACTTGTATATGTATATTCCCTTCAGCTACCCTAATACTGAGTTCTCATGAATTATACACATCATCTGTCCATGTATGCATATAAACAAAACAGTTCAACTTTAGTAAGTCCCTTATGATTTCTCTTTCTTGATTATGTTTTCATGCTTCTCTTGATTCTTGTGTTCAAAAGTCAAATTTTCTATTCAGCTCTGGTCTTTTCACTGAGAAAGCTTGAAAGTCCTCTATTTTATTGAAAGTCTATATTTTGCCTTGGAGCATGATACTCAGTTTTTCTGGGTAGGTGATTCTTGGTTTTAATCCTAGTTCCATTGACCTCTAGAATATCACATTCAAAGCCCTTCAATCCCTTAATGTAGAAGCTGCTAGACCTTGTGTTACTCTGATTTAGTTTCCACAATACTCAAATTGTTTCTTTCTGGCTGCTTGCAGTATTTTCTCCTTGATCTGTGAGCTCTGGAATTTGGCGACAATATTCCTAGGAGTTTTCTTTTTAGGATCTATTTGAGGAGGCGATCTGTGGATTCTTTCAATTTCTATTTTACCCACTTGCTCTAGAATATCAGGGCAGTTCTCCTTGATAATTTCTTGAACGATGATATCTAGGCTCTTTTTGTGATCATGGCTTTCAGGTAGTCCAATGATTTTTAAATTATCTCCCCTGGATCTATTTTCCAGGTCAGTGGTTTTTCCAATGAGATAGGTCACATTGTCTTCCATTTTTTCTTTCCTTTGGTTCTGTTTTATAATATCTTGATTTCTCATCAAATAACTAGTTTTCACTTGCTCCAATCTCATTTTTAAGGTAGTATTTTCCTCAGTGGTCTTTTGGACCCCCTTTTCCAATTGGCTAATTTTACCTTTCAAGACATTCTTCTCTTCATTGGCTTTTTGGAGGTCTTTTGCCATTTGAGTTAGTCTATTTTTTAAAGTGTTATTTTCTTCTATTTAAAGTGTTATTTTTTGGGGATCTCCTTTATCAAATCACTGACTTCTTTTTCATGGTTTTCCCACATCACTCTCATTTCTCTTCCCAATTTTTCCTCTACTTCTTTTACTTCCTTTTCCAAATCCTTTTTGAGCTCTTCCATGGCCTGAGAGCAGTTCATGTTTTTCTTGAAGGCTTTTGATGTAGGCTGTCTGACTTTGTGGCCTTCTTCTGGCTGTATGTTTTGGTCTTCTTTGTAACCAAAGAAAGATTCCAAAGTCTGAGTCTGAATCTGAGTCCATTTTTGCTGCCTGGCCATGTTCCCAGCCAACTGCTTGACCCTTGAGTTTTTTGTCGGGGTATGACAGCTTTTAGATCAGAGAGTACTTTGTCTCAAGCTTGAGGGGTTGTGCCATTGTTTTCAGAGCTATTTGTACAGAGCAAGCTCTGCCATACCAGTGTTCCTCCTCCCCTAAGAACCACCAACCCAGACCATGACTCAGATCTTAAGCAGGCTCTGCACTCCCGCTCTGATCTGCCACTTAATTCCTCCCACCAGGTGGGCCTGGGGCCAGAAGCAACTGCAGCTGTATTTCTGTCCTCAGAGCTGTACCACCTCCATTGCCCCTGGGGTGGTGGCTTAGCCGTGAATGCTTTTCACTCTGTCCTCCACAGCTTTTCCCACTAACCTTCTCTGTTGTCTTTGGTGTTTGTGGGTTGAAAAGTCTGGTAACTGCCACAGCTCATTGAGTCAGGGTGCTAGGGCCTGTTCCACCCAGCTCCCAATCTGATTGGTCTGGGCACAGCCCACGCTGGGCTCTCCTCCACATCGCTCCCAGCTCCGTGTGATAGACCTTACTTAGCGATCATCCAGGCTGTCCTAGGCTGGAGCCCTGCTTCCCTCTGCTATTCTGTGGGTTCTGCAGCTCTAGAATTTGTTCAGAGCCATTTTTATAGGTGTTTGGAGGGACCTGGGGGCAGGAGTACTCATGCAAGTCCTTGCTTTCCAGCTGCCATCTTGAGATCCAGAATCTTAAGGATGAAAATGATACGTTTAACATTAGAATTGGGCAAGGCAAACCCAGGAAAATTATAAGAGATCAAGAAATAATTAAACAAAATTTGAATAATGAAAAAATAGAAGAAAAGTGAAACATAAGAAAAACAACAAATCTCGAGAATAGATCAAGCAGAGAAAACATAAAAATAATCAAACTAACTGGAAGCTATGATCAAAAAAAAAAGAACTTTGATACAATAATACAAGAAATAAATAAAGAAAATTGAACTGAAACATTAGAATAAGGGGGGAAAGTGGAAATAGAAAAAAAAAATCCTTTGAATACCACTTAAAAGAGTCCCTATGAGGAAAAGTCATAAGAATATTATAGTCAAATTCCAAAACCTCCAACTCAAGGATAAAATATTAAAAGCAACCAGAACTATGCCCAAAGGGCTATAAAAACGTATATGCCCTTTGACCCAGCAATACCACTTCTAGGGCTATCTCCCAAAGAGATCATAAAAATGGGAAAAGGACCCACATTTACGAAAATATTTGTAACAGCTCTTTTTGTGGTGGCCAAGACCTGGAAATTGGGGGGATATCCACCAATTGGGGAGTGGCTGGACAAGTTGTGGTATATGAATGTAATGGAATACTATTGTGCTATAAGAAATGATGAGCAAGCAGATGTCAGAAAAACCTGGAAAGACTTATATAAACTCATGCTGAGTGAGGTGAGCAGAGCCAGGAGAACATTGTACAGCTGCAGCCACATTGTACAATGACTGATTTGGATGGATTTAGTTCTGCTTAGCAGTGCAAGGAACTAAAATAATTCAAAAAGACTTATCACATCCAAAAAAAGAAATATGGAGCCTGAGTGCAGATGGAAGCATACTCTTTTCTCTCTTTTTTTGTTTTGCTTTCTTTTGTTTTTTTCTTTCTCATGGTTCCTCCCATTCAGTCTAATTCTTCTACACAACATGCCTAATGTGAAAATATGTTTAATAAGAATGTATATATAGAGCTTACATCATATTGCAGGCTTTCTTGGATAGGGAGGAGGGAAGGAAGGCAGAGAAAAATTAAAATTTATGGAAGTGAATGTTGAAAACTTAAAATAAGTGAATTAATTTTAAAAATACATCTCTGTATTTGTTTCAGAAAGAAATATTTGCAGAAGTTGAGATTTCTATCAAATGTACTTACATCAAGATGGGAGGAAGAAGTTAGCTTATGTGCTTTATTATTTATTCTTCCTATAAAAGAAAGGAATAATATACATATTGTATTCAGGGTCTTTTAAAAAAGAGCTTATTTTCACAGAAAGTATTTTCCTATCTTTGAGAAAGTTGGTATGCATTTTAATTAAGTCAAAAGTGAAAAATGAAATCATTAATCTAGCTGTCAATTTTATTCAAAACCTGCAATTAATGTGTAACTAGACAATATTTTTTAGCCCCTGATCAAATGTGGAAAAGCAAAGCTATAAATTGAAACTTGACACATTTGCAAAATTGTGCAATGAAGTCACAGATTGTACTAACACTTGTCTGTTTGACTTGATGGGATTAATCCTTTTCTATTTTAAATTCTATTTGCATAGAAAATTGAATATTTATTTTTTCAAAAAATGAGGTGTGTATAGTATAAAAAAATTGCCTTTTCATATTACACTATTTTCCTCTTTGACCAACTCTTTTCTAATCATATAAAGCTGTACCAAGTTATAAGTCGATTTAAAAATGAGTGTTAAACATAGCATTTCTCCAGTAGAGTCAATTTCAGCGTCTCATTACACTGCAAGCATCCAGAGATATTGAAGACTATTCAGGGAGACTGCAAGTTTTTTTTTTTTCTGTATATATTTTATTTAATATTTTAGTTTTCAACATCAATTTCCACAAGATTTTAAGTTACAATTTTCTCCCCATTTCTACCCTCCCCCCCATACCAAGATGGCCTATATTCTGATTGCCTCATTCCCCAGTCAGCCCTCCCCTCTTTCACCCCATCTCCCCAATCCCCTTTCCCCTTACTTTCTTGTAGGGCAGAATAGATTTCTATGCCCCATTCCCTATATATCTTGTTTTTAAATTTTTTCAAGCATCTGTTTTAAAACTTTGAGTTCCAAATTCTCTTCCCTCTTCCTTTCCCATCCACCCTCCGTAAGAAGGCAAGAAATTCAACACAGATCACACATGTATCATTATGCAAAACACTTCCACAATGCTCATGTTGTGAAAGGCTAACTATATTTCTTTTCATCCTATCCTGTCCCTCTTTATTCAATTTTCTCCCCTGACCCTGTCTCTTTTAAAATGTGTTTGCTTTTGATTACCTCCTCCCCCTATCTGCCCTCCCTTTTATTATCCCCCTTTTTTTATCCCCTCCCCTTACTTTCATGTGGAGTAAGATACCCAATCGAGTGGGTTAGTCTGTCCTTTAAGGTGCTGTTTTCTTCAGTATTTTGGGGGTCTCCTTTGGCAAGTCATTGACTTCTTTTTCATGGTTTTCTTGCATCACTCTCATTTCTCTTCCCAATTTTTTCCTCTACTTCTCTTATTTGCTTTTCTAAATCCTTTTTGAGCTCTTCCATGGCCTGAGCCCAATTCATATCTTTCTTTGAAGCTTTTGATGTAGGCTCTTTGATTTAGTTGACTTCTTCTGGCTGTATGATTTGATCTTCTTTGTCACCAAAAAAGGAATCTGGAATTTGAGTTTGAGTCTGAGTTTGAGTCTGAGCTCATTTTTGCTCCCTGTTCATGTTCCCAGCCAACTACTTGACCCTTGAGCTTTTTGTCAGGATATGACTGCTTATAGAGCATAGAGGACTTTGTCCGAAGCTTTAGGGTCCAAGCACTGCTGTTTTCAGAGCTACTTCTACTCCGTCATCACCCCAGGCTCTCTCACAGCAGCACTCCTCCTCCCCCAAGAACTGCCAATCAGGACCACAATTCAGATCCAAGCAGCACAGAGCAAGAGAATCTGCCTTTGTGCCCACAAAGTGCTCCTTGCATTCCTGCTCTGATCTGCTGTTAGATTCCTCCCACAGTGTGAGCCAGGGCCTCAGAAAGTTGCTGATGCTGTGTGTTGGTAAGCAAAATGGGCCCTTAGCACTCAGTTCAACTAAGTGCCCTTGAAGAGTTTGGCCTTTGTTTCCTTGATTAGATTTGGGTGTCCTTGGTGCTTCCTTGCCTCAGTGGAGGGCCTAGTTTACACGTGAGTTTGAGTGACATGTTTGGGATAGGAGAGGCTTTTAGACCATGTGGGTTTAAGTTGCCTCTTTGTGATGATTCTAGGTCACGTGGATGAGTCGCATGTGTGACTCACCCCTGACCCTGAAAAAGATAAAAAACCAGGGGATGGCTTTCTCTTCTTTGAAGCTCTTACCCACAGGAGTGGTGGTGCGAGAGACTCTGGGCCAGCCCTTGTTATGAACTCCCTAGATGCTGGTAACTATGAATCTGTATTTGGTCTGTCTGTCGATGTTTGTAATTTGTTTAGGGCTCTCACTTTTGGTGGCTTGAAGAGACTCCAGGCAGATGTAGCTAAGAGCCCTCCAGCTTGTAAACCCGGATGCTAGGACTTTGTTAAACTCTGGTAACTATGTATTGGGATTTGAATCAGACAAGGTCTGTCTGTCAATGTTTGTAATTTGTTTGTATTTGTTCTGAAGTTCAGGGTGCTGGCTTTTTCCCCTGAACTAAGTGAGTGATATTTGTATGCTGAATTAAAGTAAGCTTGTCAACCCCTTAACATTGCTTTCCTTACTAAAGCAGATCAAAAGAACTGGGGCTTTTGCAGCAAACTGGTAGCATTCTTGTTATTGGGCTTGTGTTGGTCTTTCACCCCCACAACAGCTGCTAGGTGAGTGTTGAAACATGCTGGCACTCAGGAGGCACTCTCAGGAGCTTCCTGCTGCTGCTGCTGCTGCCAACGATACATGACCTCCTCTACCCCCAGAGCTGTCAGCCAGACAGCTCTGAACTGGATCCCACAGTTTCCCCCTAACCTGCTCTTTGGCGTTTGTGGGTTGAGAAGTCTGGTAACTGCCACAGCTCACTGTTTCATGGCCCCAAGGCCTCTTCCAGCTAGCTGACTCTGGGTCTGGTCTGTCCCAGTGCAGCCCACGCTGGGCTGCCCTCAGCTCTCAGCACCATGTGATAGACCCTTTTCAGTGACCATCCAGGTTCTCCTGGGCTGGAGATTTGTTTCTCTCTGCTGTTTCATGGGTTCTGCAGCTCTAGAATTTGTTCAGAGCCATTTTTACAGGTGTTTGGAGGTATTTGGAGGGAAGCTTAAGCAAGTCCTTGCTTTCCAGCCACCATCTTGGCTCTGCCCCACAGCCCCAGAGAGCAAATTTTGACAGATCATATTAAGTTAAAAAAAAAGTAGGGAATTTTGCATTCGATCCTGGGGGTAAAAGGGAGATGGGGAGGTAACACAGTTGGACTCATTGGCCTAAATGTAAACAAGCCTGTTCCTAGGAGTCTGGCTACCATATTATGATTTTGTTTTGACAATGGCAATTCATGAAAAGTCTATCTATAAAAGCATCTAATCTGTCTTTGGATGGAAATCATCACAGTAAAGAAATCAGATATTTTGAAATGTACTCATATTAAACATCATCCTAGCATAAACCTCTAGTGTTGCTATGGAACAAAAAGTTGGCTCATTGTTTATTCTCCTTACTCTTCCTTCCTACTGGAGAAGGTTCAGAAACAGAATCCATTCAGACTACCTCTATTTCTACCTATTGAGGTTCACCTCCAAACTGAACTTTCCCTTTGGCCTATCAGTATCTTCTCTGATTTTCACACTCCCTCTCTTTTATAGAGTTAAGTTTGGAGATTTTACTAATCACATCTGTCAAAACAATCAATGTGTTTACTTAGTTCCAAAGCAATGAGCCCTCTCTACTGAGCATGTTTGGATAATGTCTATCTAGTATGTAGGTATTGATATATAGTATATGTAGATAGCAGGTATTTTGTTCTTAATATTAAAATACTCAATATGGATACAAATCTGTTTATTATAATCTCCCATTCATCAATATGGATCTCAACCCAACCATTCCTGCATGAATCTTGCTTTCCCATAAATTCAACACAGAGAAGACCAATAGTCTGAGGATGTTCCTTGATTTCTCTGGACATTACAATACATTTCTAATAGCCACACCTAAGTTATTTCTTGTGATGTTGATTTTAATGTCTTCTTTAAGGCCTTCTTCATAATAAATAAATATTTGAAAGAAGAAATATTCGTAATGTTCTAAAGGTAAAGCTACATTCAATGACATCATTTCTCCACATCATCCTGATTCATCCTCCTTGGTTAAAACACTAAGCCTTGTGACTAGTGGAGATTCCTTGCTCTTGTTGTCTTTTCCACCTCTTAAATTGATGTGATTCTCTGTAAAGTTGTAGTAAGAAGGCCGAACTTATGATTTCAAATATAATCATATATATGTTTGAATGGTTCAAAACCGCAAGGTGTGAGGGATTCTCTAAGTAGAAAGCATTTATTTAGGCCCCACAGCAGCAGATTCATGAACCAGCCTCCCCATTCCATCATCTTGACCAAAAGACTCCAGGCCCAATAAGCCAGCCTTTTTTTCAGCTTCAGCTGTAGTTGTCTCTTAGCTAGCCTCCCCTCACAGCCAAGCCTCTGGTGTCCTCAAGCCCTGCCTCAACGACCAGAGGCAATTGGTTCCCGAGTTGGCCCCACTTAAGTCGAATATCTACACCCACACAGGTTTCACACCTGATAGGGCTTTGGGCCTGGGGCTTAGCCCTTAGCAAGATTAAATGAAACAGCTGAATCACTCAAAGTAAACAAAAGTCAAACTCCTGAAGTGCTAAGGAGCCCATTTTGCCTTACTGACACACTCCACCTCTATGTTCTAGGATAAATAATTTAATCAGCCATGTATTCTAGAACATACATTATACATTGTGATCCAATCATGCAGGAAACTAAAACGTATCATTGGAAACTAAGCAAAACATATCATTCAGTGACATTCTCAAATATTTGCTTACAATACAAACATGACCCACCCCTAGGTCCCAGCAAGATAATCTCTTCAATCAATAATTTCCAAAATACTTGTTTTACAATTCAGATGTCCACACCTAGATCTTCGTATCCATTACATAAGAAAGGGGTGTCAATAATACCATAACAATAAAAACAATGCAGCCAGGATAATACAAAGTAAGTACACAGAACAGTATCATCATTCATCCCCACTCAAATGATTGAGGCTCAAAATCTTGGGGTAAGGGGCAAGGGTCTCATTTTCCATAGATTCTTCTTGCTGAAATTGAACATAGAGCTGTCCCTGCCCCAAGAGTCCCATTCCAGAGGCCAATTCTTTAGCGAGCTGGCAGGAATTTCAAGAATACTACTTGCTTAGGCAGTCACTGGAGAGTATACGATGCTTAAGCCTAAAGGAGACAGAACTAACAAAAAGTTAAACCAAGACAAAGAACAAAAGAGTAAGCAAGTATGGGCTATTATACTTCAAATAAAATCACCCCCATTCTGGTTGAGACTCCAACTATTCAAGAATTTGATCCCATAGCCTAACTCAGATTTAGGTAGGAAATGTTTCTTTTCGAAAGGAACACAATGAGGAAGCTAAGCCAAGAGGATTCCATCCTAGATAGAGACTAAGATTGTCCTCCCAGCCTTTCCCCAGATATAAACTTTCACCTATTAATCACACAAGATCACCTTCCCTCTGAGTGGCTTGTGGCATTTATCAGCATCAGCCATACTTTTGGAGTCTATTTTTGTATTCTCTCTACAGGAGCAGTTCTTATTTCCCTGTTTCTTCTGTTATTGAGTCTTTATCTCAATACATTCTATACAGTTCATTGGTTGGAATGCCATCTATCATTTCAAAGCCTAACCCTGCTCTCAATAAAGCAGTGAACATTTCTTGTCTTGTCACTTTATTTTGGCCCCAAATTTGCTGGCTATTCACCCTTCTCTCTCGAGGAGATCTATCCCTTCCCCAGTCTCCTAAGTCATGCAACTGTAAAATCTTATCTATCACCACTGTAAGAGGGCTCCCTACTTCCCCAAGTAACAGATTCAAAATTAGGTGTTTATAAGCAGGGGGAGCTGTCCTAATTATTAAATTCCTATGAGGGATTCCCATGGGATCTTCGTAATATTTGTCTGCAGTTCCTGTCATGATAGCAGTCTTCATTACCTCCTCCTTTAGTCTTGTGATACAATCTCTAAGTGAATACCAGGGTCT
>CM053626.1:150202043-150232122 GCA_028646595.1 Phalanger gymnotis | reverse complement strand
ATGCTTGGGTGAATGCGCTGCCTCACCAGCACTCCTCCTTCCCCAAGAACCCCCTACCCAGAGTGGGCTTAAATCTTCAGCAGGCTCTTCACTCCTGCTTTGATCTGCCACTTAATTCCTCCCACCAGGTGGGCCTGGGGCCAGAAGCAACTGCAGCCTAGTTCTAAAGCTGCCCTACCTCTGCTGCCCCAGGGGCAGTGACCGAACCACAAACTCAGTCCCTGCAGCTTTTCCCACTAACCTTCTCTGTTGTCTGCTGTTTGTGGGTTGTGAGGTCTGGTAAATGCCACAGCTCAGTAATTCAGGATGCCAGGCCACTCCCCGCCCGGCTCCCGGTCTGGTCAGTCCATGCCGTGAACACTGGCCTCTGCTGGGCTCAGCTCTGCTCCCCTCAGCTGGGAGCTGGGAGCTCCGTGCAGGACAGACCTTACCCAGAGACCATCCAGGCTGTCCTGGGCTGGAGCCCTGCTTCCCTCTGCCACTTTGTGGGTTCTACAGTTCTAGAATTGGTTCAGAGCCTTTTTTTTATAGGTTTTTGGAGGGACGTGGTGGGGAGCTCACGCCAGTCACTGCTTTCCAGCCGCCATCTTGGCTCTGCCCCCGATGTGTTTTAATCTTGCTGTCTAACTCTTTTTAGGCTTGTTGCTTGATTTCTCTGTAAGAGCTAATTTGCATAACTTTTTCAGAACCACCAAAAACCAGCAGATTGTGCTGAGTCAATGGAATATATGAATAGATTTTCAGGCAGCTACTTATTATGATTATCTCTCATATTAATGACCTGTTATTAATTGAGATTAAGATTTTTCCTTTTCTATTTCCTCATTCACAGATCAGTAGGTTATTCAGCCAGCATCTGAAGGACATTGCTGTTAGATGAAATTGCCCAAATCCTTGCATCAGAGACTTTTCAATCTCACCTAGGAGACTTTTACAAACATAATCCAGTCTAAGCAAGATTTTGACCTTAGAAATCATCTAGCGTTCCCTGCAGGAGGAGCTGAAAACTTTTTGCCCACTTCCTCATTAATATGTCCGTTCCCTCACTGATTTTTAAGCAATCAGAGTTGATTACTACTCTCAGGTACACTCCCTTTTCCAAAAGCTTTTTAAGCATTCAGAGGCCCCCAAGTGTCATCTTTGGTTTACAAGAGAAAGCCAAGTGACCATCACTTTATTATTGCTAGCCATATTCAATAAAATGATTAATTAGTGCAAAATTATGTCTCTTGGATTTTTTCATACATCATAATACTTAAAGATTCTAGTAGGCAGAGACAGAATGAACTTCATGGCAATATAGAAATGCTTAGCTCAGAGTAAGGAAGATTTAGGGTGACTTCACAGGTGTCCTCAAACATTTTAAATGCTATCATATACAAAAGATATCAGACTTATTTTGCTTAACCACAGAGGGCAATATTAACAACAATGGGATAGAAAATGAAGAGAGGTCAATTAGAATTTGAAATAAGAAAAACTTTATTAATTAGAGTTGTCTCAAAGATGAATAGGTTGTCTTAGAAGATTACAGAGGCTATCTGATCATTCACATGGATGTAGAAGCACTATACAGAGTGTTCAGGAACACTAGCACCTCCAATGTAAGGGATTGCTGAACCCCTTTCAGGGCTGTTCATCCAGTTTCGGTGTTCACCTTATTCACCCAAATCTCAACTATGCATATTGTTTGCACTTCATTTTTAATGGCTCTTTATTTTTGACCTCTTTCTTCTTTCACAACATGCTTCATATGGAAATGAGTTTTCCATGATTGAATATACATAACCTGTAATGAATTACTGTCTTAGAAACGGGGTGGTGAGGGAGGGAAGGCGATAATTTGGAACTCAAAAAAATTTAAATAAATGTTAAAATTGTATTGACATGTAATTAGAAAAAGTTCTATTTTTTTAAAAGCTGTGACAATTTGCTTTTTGTCCTGTGCAGTTTTCATTTATGATTTCTTCCAATATAGCTCTTAAAAAAAACAGGCTTTAAAAAATAATGGTTTTTAACAGGGTACAATGATTTCCTAGAATCTAGACCAATCCAATGTTTTTTGAAATGGAGCTGCTTGATTATCCATTAAAACCAAATCACTCTGGCTTCCATCGATTAGCTAATAATGGCCCCCAGCCCAAGCCTCTGTGGCTCATTTCGATGATTTAGAATGATTGGAGATAGAAATTGTTTTCTGTTCTGGCCAATAATCTTGAGGGTCTTCCCCTCCCAGATTGATATATTTGTGACAGTAAATTAGGCCATCTTTTGTCTCAATTCTTACCTAGCCCTTAATCATAGAATGGGCTTTGCCTCAGACACAAATTGAGGCCTGGGAAAGACCTTAATTTCCAAAAGCCCAAGGTCATTCATTTCAACCTGGGCCATCACCAGTTATCTTGACTTTTGTCTTGCTGTTGGACTTTGATGACTGGAGGAGAGAATGAGGCTCACAACTTTGTGTGACTCTGCCTCAAGTAAATCCAGTTCACTTCAGAAAGTGAAGACATCATCCTTGTACGACAAATTCATTGTTTCCAAACCTCTTGAAGATGACTTCCTACCCTTGAAGTCCTTGTCCTTAATTTGCAAACTTGCTCCATTCTAGCTTCAATTTATGGCTGCTCTATTTGTGTTTAATGCATAGTGGTAGGATGGAGAGGGTTATTTGAAGACATTTAATTGTGATGATTACATTTTCCATAAACCCTGTCCTTCAGAGGGCATTTTCCTATTAGATAGCCGTTGTGACTAAGGCATGGAAGCAGAGAAGAAAAAGTTATTCAGGTTTATTTAAACACCTATATAACAGCTAGTTAATGCCAGAAAGAGAACCGGACACCAATTGTCATGACTCTTAGTCCAGTACACTTTCTCTTATTCAATAGTGAACCAGGAAGTTCAAATATTGATATAATAATGCCTAACTTCTTACATTCAAAAACTATAAAACTTGTGTCATTTTTGATCTTGCACTTAACCTCAGTTTTCTCATTATTAAATTGGGTTGGATGCCAGAATATTTTGAATGTTTAATTAATATTAGAGTGCTTCAAAATTCTATTGCTCAAAATAAATATCCTTCTAGGATATAGTAGATGGAGAGTGTGGACATGATCTTTGCAATGTTTGTACTTCCTGCTCAAATATGCTAGAGACTTTATTTTTCACAGGGGAATCAGACAATTGAGTTGCTCTAGCAACTAGCAAATCAGGAGAACTTCTTAAGCCCAGGGCTGTCTGACATATCTGTGATCCTTTGTGAGTAAATATTAGCTGAACTCAGAAATGCCTACAGCTGCTAGAACCAGTCTTGATGAGCTTAGAGAGAGAGCAACAGATATCTTCGTTCCTAACATCTAAAGAGTAGCAAACATGCTGCTTTCTGATTTGTTAGATTTGTAGATGTCTTCTCTTTGAATCCTTCCCTGGTGTCCCAATCTATTGTATTTGTCTCTTAGCTCTGCCCCGCACTTAGTCATAAATACCTCCCTAGTCATGAATACGTCAAATATGTATAAATACCTTATCCTTTTCCCACTCCCTTTTGAGCAGCTAAGAATATTGTCTCAGCTTACAAGCTTCTACTTCTCAGGCAATAAAGGCAATTACAATATTTGTAAACTGTGATTGGATTCTGGTTCATTCCAGGTCCCCTTTTCTGGACCTAGGGTTTCTTCTCTTTTAGAAGTTGACAAAGATTTTTATTTAGAGAATTAGATAGACATGCAAATCTCTATATGTACTATATGTCATGTGACATTTCTATCTATATATTATGTTATATACCATATACATATGCTATGTATGTGTATACATTTATATGTGTGTATGTGTATGTATATTATATATAATTTATGTACAAAGTGAGAGACTACTACAAGAAACAACATATTGCAATGTTAAGAGAGCCAGACATGAAAGCTAATGATCAGGTCCAATGTCAGACATATAATCCTGTGTCAACCTAGGCAAGTATAACAGCAATTTAGATTTGAAGATCTTTCCCACTCATTAATAGGCCATATAACCTGCTTATATCACAGGAAACTTAATTCACATGTGGTGAGAGGAGCTTGCTGAGAGGAAAAGGAAATTCTGTCACAGGAAATACTGAGAGAGCAGTTGTGACAGTTAGAGCTGAGGGAAAGAACAAACGTGTGGTAGCTGTGAGTGAATTTTTCACAAGGCCCCAGAAGTGGGCACAGAGGTTTCGGGATGGAGTGGTTTTCTGCTCTGATGTTGTGGACTTATTGGTTACAAGATCTGATTATTTGGTGTCTGAATAAATGGTTCACTTCTTCTAATTTCTATGTGGAGAATCTCATAAATTTTGTGATACAGAACCATAGAGGCATCTTGACAATTATCACCTATATTGTGATTATTGCCCTGCTGATACAGCAAGTCACACAAATTATTAGCGTTCTAAACAACTCCCTTGGACTAAAAATTGCAGAGAAGATATTGACCTGTATTGATAGAGGGAGGTACAATACCTGGGAGTTCCTTACACCAGTGAAATCACAATCCAGTTCCTATCTACCTGTCTATCTATGTATCTACTATGTATATATATGCATATATTTATATGCATATGTATGCATGTATAAACATATCTAGATAGACTGATAAATGTGTATAAATGTCTTTATATCTATATACACATATATAAACTCATATATACATAAGTATATACATATACATAAAAACATATGAGATATATTATGGATATATAGAGAAGAGAAGTGGAATTGATTCTGAATATCTGAGTTTTCTGGCCAATTAGGCAGTATAGAATAGCAGAAAGCATACTACTAGACAGTCTCAGTACCTCAGTGCCTGAGTAAGAGTGAGAGAGAGAGACAGAGAGAGAGAGAGAGAGAGAGAGAGAGAGAGAGAGAGAGAGAGAGAGAGATTTGTGTCTTAGAGTCAGTAAGATCTTGATTTGAAATGCAATATGATATTTAACCATCATTTATTATGATATGTTATCAGAGCATTGGCTTTCTAATTCACACACTATGAAGTTAGTTTAAGCTGTCAATATGAACTTTTAAATAGAAACTGATGAAACCAATGTGACTCAGCTTCAGCTATATTGGCAACATTGGGCATTATGGGGATAAGTTCTATTTTAAATAGGAGCTGTCTGTATCCTTAAAGTCAATAAGCTCCCAGAGGCTAACACTGCCTCTGCTACTCAGCCTTCAATTCTTTACTTGAACTTCAGAGACAAGGGATGTGAATTATTGCACAGATGGATAATGATTATTCACCACAACCAACCTCCCCCCAAAACAAATTGTCTCCCTGGACAGACCATAAATATTAATAAAAGCCTTTGTTGCAGGAATTGTAGACAAGATCAGAGAAGTAAAAAGAATCCACGGTTTCTGTAGTGGAGCTAGCCTAAGGGGAAATGAAAATACCTGGTCTATGATGGATCACTCTAGCAATGATGAAGGGGGATGGCAAATCTCTGGAATCAAAAAAGAACAGGTTACAAAGGACAGTGAGACCACTAAGTGCAGAGGGAAAAGTATTAATGCCTGCTTGTGTACTGCAGTAGAAATGAAGTCTCAAATTAAGGGAACTCTTGAAGCAAATACAACTCTTTGACAGAGATGGGTAAAGCAGGAGAATAAAAATGAAATTGAAAGCTAAAAAATATTCTGTACACATAATACATTTGTATCTGCTTTTCCTGTGTCATGAAAACCATTTCATCTCTTACAGAGCATTTTCTTTGCTCTTTTTATCTCAAGTTTAAAGAAAGTACTTATTTTTGAACTTTTGATATGATAGGAAAGCAATATAATGGCCAAAATGAGGCTCACAGATTCATGAATACATTCCTTTTTCCTTCCATCCATGCTTATTGGAAAATTGATTATTTATGCCTTGAAGGCACCTAGGTTACTCTGTATTAGACCCTTACATTCTAAAAGACTATATACTGTAGTATGATATTTTGGATGATTTTATTAGAAATTTATCTTGTGGCATTTGAATACTTTGTAATCAAATATTTAAAAAACAATAAACATATTTGAAGAAAGGCTATGATTTTATAATGCTAAATCAATTTGACATTTTTCTCCAAAAATATTGATATGAGAGTACTTGTAGAGGCATGATTTCAGTATTCTACTCAACAGTACACCTCTTTGAAAATTAGAATGTCTAATATACAAGTTTATGCATATGGATACTAAATGGCTATTTTAATGTTATCAAAAATCCTGTAATTCTATGATTATTTTAATGCCTGGTATATAATTTTGTTGAAAGCACAACCAAATTTTCTCCCAGTTTCCTCAAACTGTTAACAAAAAAATTATTTTCTTCCTCTAAAAATGGATAAGCAATATCATAAAGTTCAACGAGAAAGGCAGACAAGTGACTCAGGATTAACATAATCTTAAGATTTATGATTTTCTATGTCCTTATCCAGCACTTCTTAATAGCTTTGATTTTGGCATTAAAAGAAAGAACTGTCTTTTTGACAAATCATCATAGAGTCTCAGTCAATGGGATTTTTGCTACTTCCATTAGTCTGTTTTTGGGTAGAAAAGTTGGACTATGGAGGTCATCTTTTCTTTCTTACCATTTCCCATGAGCATCAATTGTGAGGCTATAAAAACTGGCTTCTTTTGTACGTGCACTTGACCATACTTTGTTGTCATTTTTATTTAGCCATTATTTTATGAGCAATTTCCAAAAGAAAGGCAACATGGTCTTACTAGACTACTGAAAGTACTTGAATTTAGGGCTCTGACACTTATACCTATATGCCACATAGTCATTTCCTCTCCTGGCTATACTCCTGACATTATGGACTTTTTTCTACCATGCCCTATTGTGCTTTCCCTGCTTTTCATCTTCCTTTTATAAATGATCTTCCCTTATTACAATAAACTTCTTGATTATAGGAACCATCTTTCTGCTTATATTTGTATTCTCAGAACTTAGTATAGTTCCTGGAACATAATCAACAATAATAAATGCCTATGGTTTTGCCTTGTTGACTTTGTCATAGAGTACATGATGGAGAATAAAGGGAAATAGCTGGAAAGTTAGTTTGGGACCATGTTATGTAAGATAAAGTCTTACATGCCAGAGGTATTAGTACCTATTCCTAGGCATAATAGAAAGCCACTAGAATTTATTGAGTTGGGGAGTGGCACAACTAAATCTATGCTTTGGAGAAATATCTTGGCACCTGTGTGAATAATGGATTCGTAAGGGAAGAGACTTGATACAGAGAGATTGAGTAGGATGCTATTGAAATATTATAGGGTATAGATGATACAGGCTTGAATGAGGCTGATGGCCACATGAGGTAAAGAAAGACACAAAATAAATTGTCAAATTAAGATCATCAAGATTTAGCAACTGATTAAATATGTGAGTTGGGTAAGAGTAGTAAATAGTGAAGGAAACTGGGGATATGAACCAATGCGAATGAAAGTATGGTGGTGTCCTTGATAGAAATAAAGAAGTTAAAAAGAAAGAATGGCTTAATTATAGTTTCTTTTGATTTATGGAATGTAAGATGTCTATAAGACATTCGGTTGAAAATAAATGTCTTGTTAGTAATGTTTTCTAACTGAAGTTTTCTTTCTACCAGACCATTTAGTCTTAGTCCCACTGTTTTGCCTTGGTGACAATGGAGAAGTTGTATGGGCCTTAGATATTCTTTCAAACAAACTGAGCTACCTCTCAAAGTTACTCCATGCCAATTAGGATGCCTAGTCATCTGCAAAAGAGAATCACCTTTCTAGAAATGACAGGGAGTTGGTATCCCAGATAAGTAAAGATAGTAAGAGAGAACCTATCTGTCCTTAAGGATTGCAAAACATGTGAACCAAATAAATTATATCCTCCTATCCTAGAAAAGTTAGCATATTTAATTCTTGAGGCACTGTGAGTAATATTTGAAAATTCAAGGACAATAGAGAAAGTATCACAAGATTTCCCTATCAATTGGGGAATGGATAAATAAATTGTGGTATGTGATTATGACAGAGTACTATTACACTATAAGAAATGATGGGCAGGATGCTCTCAGGAAGACCTGGAAAGACTCCCATGGGCTAATGCAATGTAAAATGTACTGTATACAAATATCAGCAATATTATAGGATGATCATCTGTGAATGACTTAGCTATTCTCACAATACAGCGATCCTATACAACTCTCAAGGACTTATAATAAAAAAAATGCTATCCATCCCCAGAGAAGGAATGGATGGTATTTGAATCCAAATTGAAGCATGCTTTTTTTAACTTAATTTTTCTTGAGTTTTTTGCCTATTTTTTCCACAACGTAACAATTATGGAAATGTTTTACATGACTTCCCATGTATAACCTATATCTAATTGCTTGTCTTCCCAATGACGGGGAGTGGGGAGAGAGAAAGGGAGAAATTTTTGAACTCAAAGTTTAAAAAAACCAAATGTTAAAAATTGCTTTTACTGTAACTGTGGAAAAATAAAACACTAAATAAAAATTAGAAAAAAAAATATATACTACATGCCCAGCAGTGTCCTAAGAGCTGTGGATACAAAGAAAGACAAATTTTTAGTAACGATTTATGTAAGCCACTGTTTCTCAGATGTTAAGATGCCTAACTCAATTATCTCAAAACAGTCAGATAGCAGCTAAATTTTTGTCTGGAGTATGGTCGAGGAGTTCCTTTCTTTTATGATGAAGTGGGAAATTTGTTTTCTGATTGGAAAGACAATAATGCAAGCTTCATACCCTCAATGTCACAGATATTCCTAAATGAAGACATTCAACTCTTTGGTTTCTGTTATGTGGGTTTTGGAGAGGGGATGAAGAGAAAAGCAAGGAAGTTGGAAGGAAAAATTAAATCATTTCTTTAGGGAAAAGTAAAACAAGACAACTTTTATCAGAGGAAGAATGCTGCTGGCAGATAGAAAGAGTTACCTGAAAGGATTGCTCATAACAACTGATGTTGTTATGTACTAAGAATGCCTTCTGACTTAAGAGAATTAAGGCTTATTCTGGCCCCAGGCAATTACCTACTGGTCCATCTCAGGGATGCAAGTCACCTCGATTCATGAAGTATTTAACAAGATTCCTTCAGCAAATGTTCATTTCTTCAGATGCCTACAGCATGTTTTAGAGTCTGGAGAATAGTTCAAGAGTGTATTTTTTAAAAAAATAAATCAGAAAATAAGACCACATAGAAACTTTAACACTTTTGTACCTTTAGCCCATAACCTCCTATTCAGCAGATAGTTTTTCAGAGGTCCAGCCAAGAACATGAAGAACAGGCTCCTATCTCTGACAACAGGCCCCAAAAGACCATGAAACAATTAGAAAGATTCTTCCCCTACTACTCTGTCTCATTCCCTTTCCTCTTTAACAAACTACAAAGTTTAAAAATTGTCAGAGGACATCCATCCTTTCCACCAAAGGAAACCACCTTGGGAACTCCCAAAAGTGAGGAAACATTTGTAACAAAGATAGGACACACTTTTCCTTTATATAGGGGAAAATTTGGCAAACAATTTGTGGATCTATTACCAACACCACACCAATCTGGAGGAGCTGTTTTGCATTTGATTTTCCTTAATTTAGTATGTCATTTTCGCAGTTACAGGTGAAAACAATTTTAGCATTCATTTTAAAAACTCTGAGGTCCAAATTCTCTCCCCTCCTCCCTCTCCACCCTCCCTCCTCCATTGAGAAGGGTAGCAATTAGATATAGGTTATACACATGGAATCATGGAAAACATTCCATAATAATCATGTTGTGAAAGAAGACATAGACAAAAAAAAACTCAAGAAAAACAAAGTTAAAAAAGTATGCCTCAATCTGTATTAAGACTATCAGTTCTTTCTCTGGGGATGGATAGCATTTTTCATTGTAAGCACTCCTGAGTTGTCTTGGGTCATTGTATTGGTGAGAATAGCTAAGTCATTCACAGCTGATCATCTTACAAGATTGTTGTTGCTTTGTACACAGTACATTTCACTTTGTATCAGCCCATGTAGCCATTCCCCAATTGATGGGCAACCCCTCAACTTTGAATTCTTTACCTCTAAGAAACAGTTGCTATGAATATGTTTGTACATATAGGTCCCTTTCTTTTTTTAAAAAATCTCTTTTGGGATACAGAGCTGTCAGTGTTATTGCTAAGTCAAAGGGTAGGCATGGTTTCATTACCCATTCCAAATTGTTCTACAAAATGGTTGAATCAGTTCACAACTCCATCAACAATGGGTTCAAGTCTCATTTTTCCCACATCCCCTCCAACATTTGTAATCTTTTCTGTCTTATTAGCCAATCTAATATAAATGAAGTAGTACCTCAGAATTGTTTTAATTTGCATTTCTACAATCAATAGATTTGTTTACTTCATCTGAAAAATGATCATATGTTTTGATCATTCATCAATTAGGGCATGACTCTTATTTTTATAAATCTGACTCAATTCTTTAGAGAACTTACAGCTGTTGGAGAAATGAAACCTTTATCAGAGAAACTTGCTCTATTCCCCACCCCCCATTACTATTGCTAACTGTATTTCCCTCCATCCTATTCCACAACCTCATTTTTTACTGTCTCTCTCATTTCACCCAGGCCCTCCTCAAAAGCTTCTGCCTACCCCCTCCCTTAATCTGTCCTCCCTTCTAAACCCTCCTCCCTTCTCTCATTCCCCTCCCTTTCTACTTTCCTGTAGGGTAACAGATTTCTATGCACAATTGTGTGTATATGTTATTGCTTCTTTGAGCCACATCTGATGAAAATAAGATTCACTCACTTACTTGCATGTTTTATGTGAAATAATTTACCCCTTTCTACCACTCCCTTTCTCTTTCTCCTAGTACTTTCCTCTCTCACCCCTTAATTTTATTTTTTTAGATATCATCTGTTCATATTCAACTCACAACTATACCCTCCGTCTATATATACTCCTAACTACCCTAATAATGAGAAAGGTCTTATGAGTTACATGTGTCATCTTCCCATCTAGGAATGTAAACAGTTTAAACTTATTAAGTCCTTTATGATTTCCCTTTCCTGCTTACCTTTCTATGCTTCTCTTGAATCTTGTATTTGAAAGTCAAATTTTCCATTTAGCTCTGGTCTTCTCATCAAGAATGCTTGAAAGTCCTCTGTCTCATTGCATATCTATTTTCCCCTGAAGGATTATCCTGAGATTTGCTGGGTAGGTGGTCCTTGGTTGTAATACTTTTCCCTCCAAAATATCATATTCTAAGCCCTCAAATCCTTTAATATAGAAGCTGCTAATTCTTATTTTATCTTGACTGTGGCTCCCCAAAACTTGAAATATTTCATTCTTCCTCCTTGCAACATTTTTCCTTGAACTGAGATCTCTGGAATTTGTCTATAATATTCCTGGTAGTTTCCATTTTGTGATCTCTTTCAGGAGCCGATTGGTGGATTCTTTAAAATTTTGTTTTACTCTCTGATTCTGGAATCTCAGAGAAGTTTTCCTTGATAATTTATTGAAAATGATGTCTAGGCTCTTTAATTGATCATGGTCAGTTAGTCAAAAATTTTTAAATTATCTCTCCTTGATCTATTTCATCAGTTATTTGTTTTTCCAATGAAATATTTCACATTGTCCTCTTTTTTACATTCTTTTGGTTTCTTTTTATTGTTTCTTGATGTCTCATAAAGTAACTAACTTCTATTTCCTCCATCCTAATTTTTAAAGAATTATTTTATTCACTGAACTTTTGGACCTCCTTTTCCATTGGAGCAATTCTGCTCTTTAAGGAAGGCAATCTTCTCCTCCTTGGCTTGTTGGACTTTTTTACCATTTGGTCTAGTCTGTTTTTAAAGTGTTATTTTCTTCAGAAATTTTTATGTCTCCTTTACCAAGCTATTGGCTCATTTGTCATGATTTTCTTGCATCACTCTCATTTCTCTTCCCAATTTTTCTTCTACTTCTCTTACTTCATTTTAAAAATCCTTTTTAAGCTCTTCCACGGCCTGAGACAAATTCATATTTTTCTTAAAGACTTTGGATATAGGAGTTTTGACTTTGTTGTCTTCTTCTGAGTATGTGTTTTGATCTTCCTTTGTCACCATGGTAATTTGCAATAGTAAGTTTTTCCCCTGTTGTTTTCTCATTTCCACAGCTGATTACTTGACTTTTAACTGTTTGTTAAAGTAGGGTGTGTAAGGAAAAGTGGGACTTTTGTTGTCTTTTGTTTTGGAGTGCTTCTCAGCACCAAGGCAATCAAGTGCCTTTGATTGAGTCTTTCCTTTGTTTGTAGGAAGGCCCATACCCTTTTGCTAATTAGGTCACCAGAGGTGTGAAACTCTTAAAAGGTGAAAAACCCTCTAGAGGTGTGAAGCCCTGAAGAGGTGTGAAGCCCTTAAGAGATGTGAAGCACTCTGCCGCCTAAGAAGTGTATATATACTCTGAGGTTAGCGTTTTGTTTGGGGCTCACTCAGTGGAAGAGTGTTGATGTTCAGGCTCTCAGTAGCCATTAAGAAGCGCCCCCTCCCTGGCTATGAAAACCCAGATGTTGGTGCTTCTCTTCCTGGTAACTATGTATGTATAGTTTTTGTCAGACAGAGAGAAGCCTGTCTGTTGATTTGTGTTATTTGTTCTATTTCTATTTTCTCTGTTTGTAATTTCTGTTTGTATTTGCTCTGAAGTTCAAGGTGCTGACTCTTACTCTGAACTAAGTGAATGATATACATATGTTTGATTAAAGGAAGATGATAAACCCCTTAAAGTTGCTTTCCTTGGAAAAGCAGATCAAAGAAACTGTGCTAGCAGCCCTCCTGTGTGTTGGTGTTGTTGGCCTTACACAGCCACAGTAGCTGCAAACAGCATTGTGTTCACAGGACTTTGCTTCCAGGGTAGAGGGTGTACTATCCCAAGTTTCAGGGGTTTTGTGCAGCTGTTTTCAGAGATATTTCTAGGGACCTGTAAGTTTTCAGTTCTTCTAAGGTGGCCTGATGTAAGGAGAGATGTTTACTACTCTCTTGGACTGTGTTCTGGTCTGTGAGCAACCATAAGCCCTCTTTCCTGCCTTGGAACTATGAATAGGGTCACACTTTCACTTGTAATTGCAAGCTGTGCTGTGTTAGTGTTCTTCTTTGCCCTGGGACTGCCACCTAAGACTGCAACCTTGATCCAAGTGTGGGCAAAGCATCAGAGTCCTACCCCAGTGCTAGCATAAAGACCTCTGTAATCCCCTTCTTCCCAGTTGTTTGACCCTCTTACAGTCTGTGGGCTGAGAGCTCCAGAAGCAGCTACTGCCACTGCTGATTCAGTCAAGCTCAAGGTCTACTCCTGGTTTGCTGGTGCCAGGGTTGTGCTGGTGCAGCTTGTGCTGGACTGCGCTCCTCTCTCATCTTGATGCAACAGATGTTTCCTACTGACCTTCCAAGTTGTCTTAGGATGGAAATTTGTTTCACTCAGTCTTTTGTGGGTTCTAGAATTTGTTTAGAGTCATTTTTTAAGTTATTTTGAGGGGTTTGGAGGAGACCTCAGGGGGGGTTTTGCCATTACTTGGCCACCTTGATTCTGTCCCTACTAAGTTTTTTCAGGAGCTACCTTGTCACTATTCAGCTTAGTTAAAGACTGAGACAATATTACCACCCCACCACAATCTCTAGCCTGCCTAAGACCGGAATCTGTTATATGATAGGTTATTCTTTAGTAAATCTCACTTGACATCTATCTATTATGTATGGATTTTCTATTTTTCTCTTCTCTTCTATGAATACTGAATTATGATGTAATAAGTTAATTGAAAAACCCATTGTCAAATGCAGGAACTAAAATCGGTAGAAAAAACTGCCTGCTCATTTTAGAATTCCTAAAACTCACAAACAGCTCTTAACCAGATGACTGTAAGGAGTAGACCTAATTCATGTGGTTATAATGAGAGTCAAGAGATCATAGTAAATAGAGTACTTAATTTGGATACAGTAAAACCTGGGTTAAAAGACCACTATGGACTTACTATTTGGGACAATATGGGCAAATCACTTAATCTCTCTGAACCCCAGTACCTTCATCTGCAAAATGTGAATTATAATAGACCTATATTACAACTATTAAAATAGTTGTCTCCAAACTTTTTCATTTTATGACCATTAGAAAAAAATAGAGAAAGAAATATATGTATATGTATATACATATATGCATATCTGTGTACGCGTATACACACATTAATGACTTTCAGTTAAGCTTAGGATGTAAAAGGTCATAAAGAAGGCCAAATATCCCAAGGAAACTCTAGCCAATATCTTAAGAACTATTGTATACCATGCTTCAAAAAAAGTCAAAAAGTAGAAGTAACAATCACGATCTCATATAAAACAACAATGAAAACAGTAACTTAAAAAAAGATAAGCTGGGGAACTAAATTATAATTAAAACCACCATAAATAATGGAAATATATACATAAATAGAATTGAATCTAAGTATTTTTTTTAAAAAGTTGATTCAATTATAGAGATATGTAGGAAAATTCTGATAATTTGGAATCTTTAAAACAATTTGCATTTTCCCAAAGACAATTCAGTCTGTTCTCTTTTTGCTTTTCAATTCTGGCCCAAGATGTTTAAGTGTTCTCAGTATTTGTCACAAGTCCTTTGTCTATTTTCAATTTCTGTCATATATGTAGATGACTGTGCATAGATATGTGTATAGAAATACGGATATATGTGTACACACATATCTGGAGGCAGCTAGATGGCTCAGTGGAAAGAACACTGGGCCTGGAGTCAAGAAGACCTCAATGCAAATCTAGCCTCAGATATTTACTATCTGTGCGATCCTGGGCAAGTCACTTAATCTCTATTCACCTTAATCTACTGGAGAAAAGAAATGGCAATCTAATCTAGTATCTTTGCTAAGAAAACCCTCTGAACAGAATTTGCATACTATTATTCATGGGGTCAAAGAGTCAGGTATGACTGAACAAAAACATACACATATCTATATCTATGTCTATATCTACATATTTATAGCTATATCTCTCTATAACTAGCTACATTCATTTCTATGCCCACATTTACATCTACATATATTTATGTAGTATGTATGTATATATAAGCACATATACATATATTTACATGTATGACATATACATGTATAAATATATGTATAGATGTATATACTCACATCTATTTCTAGTGCGTGTAGATGAATATATATATATATATATACAAATATACATAATAAGGTATGTAGCTTTATGAAGTTTGATGAGCTTTCTCCTTTTTTTCATAAACTGTATGGCCTAGAGAGCTTCCACACACCTAAATAGGCAGTGCATTCACTCTTCAAAGCCTAGATCTGGCTACCCTGGTATGCAACCTATTGTCACTTGTTCTGGTTCCACAATCCTTATTTCTCAAACTTCACTGATGACTTTCTTGCTCATCAGGATGAATGAAAGAGAGAGACCACAAACACAGACAGAGTACTTTTTATTTTGTCTAAGGTTGGTAGATGTTCATCCATTCTCGTAACAGAACCACAAAATTTGCTCCAATAAGACACCTCTATGAAATATTTTGGGCTTGTAATGGTAATTAAGGTGGTACTTTTTTCTTTTTTACTGTTTTCTCTTTGGAGCAATGAGGTAATCAAGTGCCTTTGATGAATCTGGCCTTTGTTTCTTTGAATAAATAGAGAGTCTTTGATGACCTGCTTAAGAAACAAGAAAGCCTAGTTCACATAGGTTTTAGTCCCATGATTGTGATGCCCTTTGACTCTGAACAGGGTATATAAAATCAGAGCTTTTGGGGGAGGGGCTCTCACTGGAAGAATGTCATGTGATTTGACCAGATGAGATTCTGGGTAGCTGCTGGAGCCCCCTGGCTTTGAAAACCCAGATATTGGTGCCTCTTTCTCTGGTAACTATGTAATTCTTTGGTCACACAGCTCGAGGACTGTCTATTGATAGCTGTGTGTGTTTGCTCTGTTCATATTGTCTCTGTTTGTAATTTCTGTTTGTATTTGCTCTGAAGTGCAAGGTGCTGGCGTTTCCCCCTGAACTAAGTGAATGATATATATGTATATTTGATTAAAGTAAGATTGTTAACCCCTTAAAGTTGCTTTCCTTATAAAAGCAGATCAAAGATCCTGTGCTAGCTGCCTTCCTATGTGCTGGTGTTGTCAGTCTTGCATAGCCACGGTAGTGGCAAGCAGCACCGTTGTTAAAGGGCCCAGGGTCATTCAAATAGACAACAAATTGAGGTAAGATTTTCCCAGGCAACAGTCTTTTTAGATAACTTAGATATTTTTATTTAATTTTTTAGAAATTCTTTAAGTCTACAGTGACTGATTCAATACATCCAGATGACTCAGTTGTTACTATTTTACAGAGAGCTACCTGCCTTATAAAGAGTGATGGTATGTCAACTTTAGAAAACTTTGGCCTAAAAGACATTCCTAAGAGTTTCATATTCCTATCAAAAGTGGTGATGGCAATATCGATGGGTAGCATCTTTTTATATCCTTAATTTTTAATATAATTTCTTAACATTAATATTTCATAATGACTTCCTGATGTACATTTCCTGCATGTCCTTTGTATTTTCTGATAATACATAAGGAAAAACATATTAAATGTCCTTGAACTAATATAATACAAATTCATATAATGCACATTTGATTTTTACTCTCCTTAGAGAATACATTTATGTCCTTTAAAATTTTGCAATGTCCCAATGAAGTATTAGACATGAAAAAAAGTGGATTTATGGTCATAATGGTATGAGAAATATATAGACTTTGTCACTGGAAATGTAAACTGATGGTCATAGTAATGCAGGAAGTAAACATAGTCTGCTACCGATCCCATTATCAAAGATTTTGCATTATGTTAGTTCATTCTAAAGCTTATGCTGCACTAGAATAGGTTTTATGAACCTTGGATCATCACCACTTACTAAGAATGAATCCTAAACACTGAGTGACTAAAGTCTGTGACCTTTGGGCAAAATACAATGTCCAATATAATTTAAAATTACATTTAAAGAAAATTAAAATAAACAGGTTCCAAAACTGGACTTGTTATGTTCCCCAAAAACCTTCTCATTGTTCTACCTCCCCTTTTTATTGTTGAGGGTACCACTTTCCTCCCAGTCACCCAGGCTCAAGACTTAGGTTTATCCTTGACTCCTTATACTCTCCTAACAAATATATCAGTTTCCATTCATGAAATTTTAGTAATATCTTTCATATATTTTTGTCTCTGCCCTGACATTAACATCACTCTTGTGCAGGGAAGGGGGAGAAAATATGTGTGTTTATTAAGAACTTACTATATTCCCGAAGCTGTCCTAAGCACTTTACAAATATTATCTTATTTGATACGCACAAAAAGCTTGGGAAGTAGTTCCTACTGTTATCCCCATTTTACAGTTAAGGAAACTGGATCAAACAGAAGTTAAATGATTCACCAAAGATCAAGCATCAGAGGTAAGACTTGAACTTAGATCCTTTTGATTCCAAGCCCAGTGTTTTATCCTCTCCGCTACCTGGCCACCTCAAATACAGGCCTTTATCACTTCATGCTTGCACTATTGTAATAGCTTTCTGGCTGATCTCCCTTCCTCAAGACCCTCTCCACTTCAATACATTATTGATCTATCAAACTAATCTTCTTAAACACGTATCTAACCCTGTCACTGCCCTATTAGATAAATTC
This sequence comes from Phalanger gymnotis, assembly GCA_028646595.1. Classification (NCBI taxonomy): domain Eukaryota; kingdom Metazoa; phylum Chordata; class Mammalia; order Diprotodontia; family Phalangeridae; genus Phalanger; species Phalanger gymnotis. The sequence continues at coordinate 150,214,423 of CM053626.1, read as the reverse complement.
TAGTAGCTCTGCATTATTGCCAGTATAAAGTATAAAATCTGTTTCATTTTAAAAGCTCTTTATAACCTGGCCCCTTCTTACCTTTTCAGTCTTAAGTCTTTGTCCTTCAATGTATTCTGCAATGCTATGACGCCAGCCTCCTTGAAGTTCTTCACTCCCGTCACTCTATCTTTCTGCTCTAAATATTTTTACATTGTCCCTAATTTTTGGAATGTTCTCTTACTCATCTATGTGTACTTCTTCCTTCAAGTCTGAGCCAAAGTTTTATTTTCTACAAGATGCACTTCTTCATCCTCCTTATTTTCAACACCTTCTCCTTGAGATTATTTGATTTGTCATAAAATAGTAGAGATAGACAGCTGCATGGAAAAGTGCAAAGAGCAAGCTGGAGTCAGGAAAACTTGAGTTAAAACCAACCAGAGACCTTCGCCATCTCTGTGACCCTAAGGAAGTTATTACAAGGAAGTGATCTATAGAAAGACGACAAAAAGAGCTTCTATCTCCCAGGCTGTTGTGAAGATGAAATAATAATAGGTAAAGTCCTCTTCAAATTTTAAAGCACCATGGTATTCTTAATTTCATTATGTGCCACAACATATATTGTCAATTATGGTGATGTTTAGATCAACAAAAATATTGTTATATCTTGTCCATAACAAAACCCATGCTATTTTCTATACCTCTGGGCTATGTCTTTGGTTGTTCTAGAGCATCACCTTAAAATTGGGTTATGATATCTTGTTTTATTTCCCCCTTTTGAAAATCTTTCCATAAATCTGCTATCTTCTCATAAACTCAGTATTGGCATCATTTTTTTTTTCTTTTAGAAGTCTCCAATTAGTCTTCTATTGTTATCATTTCTGTTTCAGATTTCATTTATGTTTGTTTGGCTGTTCTTCTATCTCATTTAAGAGGCAAAATGGAATATTGAACCGATTAGTTAGTCAATTAAATCAAGGTAGATTGAGTCTGGACAACTCCTTTCAATGAACCCTTTTTCTACTAAATTATTTGGATAATTAAATTCTTCACTTTTCCCTGACTGTGCAAGAGGCAGCCAGGGTTTAGTGGATAGAGGGAGTCAGAAAGAAATGGTTTCAATTCCCACCTCTGACACATACCAGCTGTGAGACTCCTAGCAAGTCACTGAGCCTCTCAGTACCTTATGTAACTTTCTAAAATTATAAGTTGAAGAGCAAGTACTGATCTATATAAATAGAAGGCATTTCCCCATAAGAATTTGCTCATACCTATGAAATCATGGCTCTGATTAAAAAAAAATCCCGTGGGCATTAAATACTAAAATAGTAGTCATCAGCACCCAGAAAAAAGCAACAGAAACACTCAAAATTATTTTTTTGGCATCATAGACAAATAAGTTTTCATTTTTTTTCAATCAGTTGGGTTGACATTGAATAAAAAGTCTTAGTATTTTATCTATATTTCAGCTTTATTCTGATATACGTTATTTTTCTCTTTTTAGGCAGATAAGCTCAAATCATAAATCGCCGAAAGAGATTGCTATAAAAGGATATAGTTGGGGAAGAAACGAGCGAAGGAAAGAAGGAAGGTAGAAAATTAACAAGGTAAAGGGAGAAGAAGAGAGGGAAACAAGGAAGAAACAATTATTATTTAGAGAAAATATTGTAAAATAACCCACATTTAGGTAGTCAGGTGGCACAGTGGATAAAATGTTGGGCCAGCAACAACAATTATATATCACTGTCCTCACAATTCTGAGAGATAAGTAGTACAAATGTTATCCCCATTTCATAAATGATTAAAGTGAAGTTTTGCAGGTACTTGATCAGTAGTATATAGAACTAGTAAGTGTCTGAAGCAGACCAAATGCAGGCCCAGCATTTGGTCTACTAGGCCACCTGGAGTCAGAACAGACTCTGATCTGCTTCTCAGATTGGATACTCTCTATGTCGCCCTCACCAAGTCATTTCATTTCTCTAAAACTCAATCTGTAAAATGCAGTTAATAATAAATATATAAACTACCAAATGAGATGGTGCCTGTCAAGTTTAATATGAATATAAAAATGCTAAATATGCAAATGAAAACCTCTCTGTGACTTAATAAATAAGTTAGAGAGAGTTTCTTCCACATAAAGGATAAAACGCTTGCCCATGGTCACACAGGTTGTAAGTATCTATGTCAAGATTTTTATGGCCCAATGGATAGAGTTCAGGACTTAGTGTCAAGAAAATCTGAATTTGACTTCTACTTTAGACATTTACTAGTTATGTGACCTTGGGTAAGTCAATTCACCTCTCTGAGCCTCAATTCCCCCATCTGTAAAAAATGAGCAGAAGGACCTATCTGACAAGGTTGTTATGAGGATAAAATAAGTTAACATTCACAAAGCACATTATAAACCTTCAAATTGATGTAGATGCTAGCTGTTATTGTCTTCCTGATTTCAAGCCTAGTATGCTATATGTATTCTTTATTAAAGCCCTACTCTTCAGGAAGAATACGCTTGGAAAGGCAGTGGTCCTGGTTTATTAGAGTCTATTCCAGTGAAATATATATTATAGCATTTATTACCATCTCATAAAGGTTTTGTGAATGAGCCTGTTGGCAGACTGTGTTGTCTGAGGATGTCTAAGTTTGAAGAAGCTCATCACTAAACAGTTGGACATTGTGTGATGAACATTTATGCCACAACAACATACGAAATGTTCTTGCGAAGGACTAATGATATGAATCCACAAAGGTAAAGGATGCATATGCACTGATTAAATGACACATCTTTGAGATTAAGACTCCTTTGCTAACTTGGTCTACAAAAGTTTTGAGAGAATAACATTGACTCAACCATCACAAACCAATTCATTTTCTTGCCTGCTGTTTAGTATTTTAGAAACCATAGTTATTTTACACTACTTCATGTAAATTTAATCCAATTTTCAGAATCTGCATTAATTTTAAATCTATTACTGAGTCATGTACCAATCAGCACATATTTATATGAGCACTTAGAAGTATTCTTTGGTTTCTCTTTGAATTGCTACAATCTAGTAATGATACTGTGTCAGCTTTGAGAACTTTATTCAGAAATACATGATGCTTACTGTTTTGCTGAGACTGATCCCTGTGTGTGAAATAATCTCTATTTTAATTTTACTGTGAAATTCCCACAAATTATTTCAGTCTTTTAAGAGGAACATGTTTCATTGATTGGCGATGGCCTCAAATCACTTTTGATTCTGATTATAATGTTTTCCTCTGAAACAGCAGGAAACAGTAAATGATAGGGTACTTTAACAAGTGGAAATATATATATGTAAGTATAATATGAATTGTTAGAAACAAATACTATTCATAAAGAACTTTAGATTTTAAAGACCAAATCAGTTCTTTAATTCATAGAGTTTAAGAAAACATCCAAAATCCTAAAATTCAGCGCAGATGTTGTCAGATTATACTTGAAAATTTGAAATCTGGAAAATCTCAGAATTTGGAAACCTTAGTAACCACATACCTGGGGGGAAAAGTGCCTGAAAGAAAATGTTCAAGCATAGTCACCTAGTAGCCATCTATCTTTGTTTAAAGAACATTAGTGAAGGCAAAGTCACTATTTTCTGATCCAAGACTTTCCAATTTTGGATAGCTCTAATAATTATGAAGTTTGTTCTTACATCAAGTCTCATTTTTTTCTCTCTTCATGTTTTATACATCGTTCCTAATTCTACCTTTGAAAGTCAAGCAGAACAAGTCCATGTCTTCATCCACACAACAATCATGCAATTACTTAAACACATCTATCATATCTTTCATTACCCGTCCAACCTATCAAGTCTTCTCTTCTCTAGGTTAAACATTACCTACTCCTTCAAGTAATCTCTAAATTACAAGCCCTTTATAATCATTGTTTCATTCTCTGGATACTCTCCAGCTGATAAATGCTGTTCCTAAAAGTGACACCCAGAATAAACACTGCAGTCTGATTGGGGCAAAGAATAGACTCTCACCTCTGTGACCTCATTAGCTTTTTTTGGCTGCCACTACAGTGGGAAGAGGGAGGAGTTGATTAAGAGGACCCCTCCCATAATTTTATTTTCCCCCAGCTTATTTGATAAAATTAAACATCATTAAGTTACAAGTTTCAGAATCAATGCTATTTTAAGATCTTAAAAGAAGTAAAATATATAAGTACGAGGTTTGAAGAATTTCTTCTAATTTTATCAAATGCATGTTGATGAGGTAGAGACGTAGGCTGGTGAACCATGAACTGCCCATGGAAGGAGAAGGCTGGAATGCTATGAGATCCAAACCCCTAAGGAAGCCATAGTCAGAGGGAAGAGAGTCAGAAAGTGGAACTCATAGATTGGGCAATAGATTCCTGCCTTGTTAGCACAAAGTGAATGTAAATACTAAATAGTAACTGTTTTTCTTTTGAGCAGGAACCCTGAGAGTGTTCCACTCTCGGTTTGATTTTTTGTTTAAAGGGGCCGTTCCTTGATTAACTTCTCAAAGAGGCCTATTTACTGAATGCGGTTTACCTCACTCAAAGTGAGAAGCTGAAAAAACCTTAGCCTAAAAGGGCCAGGGTCTCCCAATGCATCCTGGGCCATCTCTAGTCATCCTGGTGAATATCAGGCCACTTGACCCAGATGGCCCAAGGGGAGAAAGTGAGGATGATGACCCTGCACAGCCCTCCCTGACTCAAATCAAAGTCAACTGCAAGCCATATCATCATTTCCCTGATGTCATGGTCCTCTTGGAGAACTAAGGACAAATGCAACAACCTGTGATTGGAGGATGTAACGGGGAAAAATCTGAAATATCTTATTCATATTTTTATAAACTCTATGTAGTTTTCATTACATGTAAAATCTCAAAACTTGTGATGAATTCCTGATACTCACTCTAGATAAAATTAAGAATTTTAGCCACCAATGAGATGTATGTTGGGGCAGGAGTGGGAGAGTTCTTTACAAATTGGAACAATAATTTAAATTAAAAAATTTTAATGAATCCTGAATCACCAGTTATCCCCAAATATGCACCTTTATTTGAAGGAGTTCACCTTCAAAATATTTTGGGCCCTGTAAAAGATAATAATACTATATTACTGTTTCCTTTAGGGGCTAGTCCTTAATGAGTGTATTAAATCCAAGATAATTGTTTGCATTTCATCTTCCTGAATTATATTCTCTTACAGAACTCCTAAGTCCCATGATTTAAAAAAAAACATAGTTGGGTTGAGGTTTGCGGATAAATTGCGAGTACCAATTAAAATCAATGTTTAATTTTTGACCATGAAACAAATTATGAAAAATCAAGTTGGGCAAGGTAAAAAACTTTTTACCTCCATACATATTGTTGAGAGCCTATGTACAGATCAGTTTCCTTATGGACAGAGCGCTATCATTTTTATAGAAGTAGTATGAATTTGGATTGGAGAATTTTCCATGTAATATATACAGGAATGGGCCGTGGGAGGCCATTCAAAATGTGCAGAACTCAATTGTTTTTCTTAGTCACCTCTACCTCCCAGCTTCTCTGGCTTCTTTCAAAACTTATTTCTAATATCATTTTCTCTAGGACACCTTTCCCAGTTCACGCCATCTCCTTTTCCTCTCCCACTCCCACTACTGTGTTCCCCATAAGATTACCATACATTATATTATGCTCCCTGCATAGAGATTTTGTATATAATTTTGTTATGTGTTGTCTCCCTCATGAGACTGTAAGCTCCTCGAGAAATAAAAACATGTTCTTGTTTTAGCTTCAATTATCATTGTATTGTCACTTAGCACAGTGCCTTGCACATAATAATTGTCAATAAATGTCTTTAATTGAAAGACTGTGCCCTGGCCACTTAAGATGACAGGCATTTTTTGATTAGAGGAACAGATAATTAAATATCAATCCTGAGAAATACATATTTCTAGTCCTGTGGGCTTGAGAGGTCCAGACTTTTTAGAGGGTCCAGGTATTGGTCATCCAGTGAGAGGTGCTTCCTGAAAGCCATGCATGTTGGGCTAACCAGATGATTTGGAACCCTAGTTAGTTTCTCAGACACTAGAGATATGAAGTGAAAGTGAAATGCCTATTCGGTAGTCCACAAAATGTTCATGGTAGAGCTAGCTAGGTGGTGCAATAGATTAGTGGGTTGAACGTGTAGACTCAAGTTCAAATCTGGTCTCAAGAACTCAGTAGTTTTGTTACTCTAGGCACATCACTGTTTTGCTTTAGTTTCCTGAACTGTAAAGTGGGCATGATAAGAGCATCTACCTCCTAGGCTTGAAAGGATCAAGGGAGGCTCATTGTATATCCAGACTGATGTCCCAGGCATAGTTTTTTTTTGTTTGTTTGTTTTCTTTTGCCAAAGTGATTTTTAAAAATTTATTTAGTACTTTTTTCACCAGTTACATGTAAAAACAATTTTAATATTCATTTTTAAAACCTTGAGTTACAAATTCTCTTCTTTCCTTCTTTCACTCCCACCTCACCCCCCCTCATTGAGAAGACAAGCAAATCCACATAGGTGATACTTATGTAGTCACGTGAAACATTTCTATGATAATCATGTTGTGAAAGAAAATAGACCAAAAAAAACTCAAAAAAAGTTTTAAAAAGGCAACTTTCAATCTGTATTCAGCAACCATTATTTCTTTCTCTAGTGATGGATAGGATTTTTCATCATAAGTCCTTAAGAATGGTCTTGCATCATTGTATTGCTGAGAATAACTTAGTTATTCACAGCTGATCATCTTACAATATTGCTGTTACTTGTACACAGTACATTTCACTTTGCATCGGCCCATGAAAGTCTTTCCAGGTTTTTCTGAGAGCATCCTGCTCATCATTTCTTATAGTACAATAGTATTCAGTCATAATCACATACCATAGCTTGTTCAGCCATTCCCCAATTGATGGGTATCCCCTCAACTTCTAATTCCCTAACAACAGTAAACAGGATCTATAAATATTTTTGTACATATAAGTCCTTTTCCTTTTTTGTCTCTTTAGGGATACAGACTTAGTAGTGGTATTGCTACACCAAAGTGTATGCACAGTTTTATAGCCCTTTGGCCTTTGTTCAAAATTGCTCTACAGAATGGTTGAATCAGTTCACAACTTCACCAAGAATACATTCAAGTCTCATTTTCCCCACATCCCCTCCAACATTTGTCATTTACCTTTTCTGTCCTATTAGCCAATCTAATACATAAAGATAATACCTCGGAATTGTTTTAATTTGCATTTCTCGAATCGACAATGTGTTAGAGTATTTTTCGTATGGCTATAGATAGCTTTGATTATTTCATTTGGAAACTGATCCTATTTTTTGATCATTCATCAATTGGGGAATCGCTCTTATTTTTATAAATCTGACTCAGTTCTCTATATAGTTGAGAAATGAAGTTTTTATCAGAGAAACTTATTCAAATGTTTTTATAGTTACTATTGTTAACTATTTCTCTCCATCCTATTCCCCAACCTGCTTATTCTATTGTCTTTCTTTTACCCTGTCCCTCCTAAAAATGTGTTTTGCTTCTGACTAGCCCCTCTCCCAATCTGCCCTCTTGTCTATCTCCCCCACCTTCTCTTATCCCCTTCCTCTGCTACTTTCCTGTGGGGTAAAATAGATTTTGATGCCCAATTGAGTGTGTACGCTATTCCCTCTTTGATTCAATTCTGATGAGAATAAGATTAACTCATTCCCCCTCTTCCCTTCCACTGTAAAATCTTTTTCTTGCCTCTTTTATGTGAGATAATTCTACCTATCCCTTTCTCTTTCACCCAGTACATTCCTTTCTCACCCCTTAATTTTATTTTTAAATACAGTCCATTCATATTCAACATACAGCTATACCCTCTGTCTATATATACTCCTTCTAACTACCCTAATAATGAGAAAGGCCTTATGAGTTAAAAATATCATCTTCCCATATAGGAATTTAAACAGTTTAATATTATTAACTCCCTTATGATTTCCCTTTCCTATTTAATTTTCTATGCTTCTCTTGAATCTTGAGTTTGAAAGTCACATTTTCTATTCAGCTCTGGTCTTTTCATCAAGAATGCTTGAAATTCCTCTATCTAATTGAATATCTATTTTTCCCCTGAAGGACTGTACTCAGTTTTGCTGGGTAGGTGATTCTTGGATATAATCCTAGTTCCTTTGCACTCCAAAATATCATATTCCAAGCCCTCAGATACTTTAATGTAGAAGCCACTAAACCTTGTGTTATCCTGACTGAGGCTCCTCAGTTCCTTGAATTGTTTTTTTCTGGCTGCTTGCAATATTTTCTCTTTAGGCTAGGAGCTCTGGAATTTGGCTGTAATATCCTGGTCAGTTTCCATGTTAGGATCTCTTTCAGCAGGTGATTGGTGGATTCTTTCAAATTTTATTTTACCTCCTGATTCTAGAATGTCAGGACAGTTTTCCTTGATAATTTTTTTTGAAAGATAACATCTTGGCTCTTTTTTGATCATAGCTTTCAGATAGTCCAATAATTTTTAAATTATCTCTTCTAGATCTATTTTTCAGGTCAGTTGTTATCCCAATAAGATATTATACATTGTCTTCTATTTTTTCAGTCTTTTTTGTTTTATTGTTTCTTGATTTCTCATAAAGTCATTAGCTTCCATTTGCTCCATTCCAATGGCCAGTTCTGCTTTTTAAGGTATTCTTCTCCTCATTGGTTTTTTGGACCTGTATTATCATTTGGCCTAATCTGTTTTTAAGATGTTATTTTCTTCGGTATTTTTTTTTTTTTGGTGTCTCCTTTACCAAGCTGCTGACTCATTTTCATGATTTCTTGCATAATTCTCATTTCTCTTCCTAATTTTTCCTCTACTTCTCTTTCTTGATTTTGAAAATCCTTTTTGAACTCTTCAGTGGCCTGAGACCATTTAATATTTTTCTTAGAGGCTTTGGATATAGGAGCTTTGACTTTGCTGTCTTCTTCTGAATGTGTTTTGATCTTCCTTTGTTACCATAATAACCTTCAATGGTCAGAGGTTATTTTTCAGTTGTCTGTTCATTTCCTCAGCCTATTATTTGACTTTCAACTCTTTGTTAAATTAGGGCTCTGCTTCCATGGTTGAGGGGGCACTCACTGTCTCAAGCTTCAGGGGTTTTGTGCAGCTGTTTTCAGAAATACCTCTATTAACTTGTAAGCTTCCAGTTGTCTGATGTAAGGAGAGGTGTTTACTGCTCTCCTGGCCTGTGCTCTGGTCTGTGAGCAACCACAAACATTCTTTTCTGCCCTGGAACTTTAATGAGGGTCCTTACTACCTTGTGTCACAAATTTGGGTGTGCTATTGCTCCTCCTCATCCTGGGACTTCCACCCAGGACTGTGACCCAGAACTGAGTGTGGGCAAAGCAACAGAGTCTTGCCCAGTGCTCCCAGAAAGATCTTTGTAATCTCCTTCTAACCAGTGGTTCAGCTCCCTTAAATGCTGTGTGCTGAGAGCTATGGAAGCAACCACTGCCTCTGCAGTCACTCCCAAGAGCTGTTCCTGGTTTGCTGTGGAGGAAGCCTGGAGGGCTATGCTGACGCAACCTGCGCTGTTGGACTGTGCTCTACTCTCATGCAGGTATGACAGACCTTTCCTGCCAATTTTCTAAATTGTCTTTGGCTGGAAATTGTTTTTGTCAATTCCCTTGCTCTAGAATTTGTTTGAAGGGATTTTTAAAGGTATTTGGAGGAGAGCTCAGGCTAGTCCCTGCCTTTGCTCTGCCATCTTGGCTCCACCCCCAGGGATAGTTTTTAAAATGTAGAGTTAGCACACATTTAGGTTATCTTCTAAAAAAAAATATTCAATGTAGAACATGGATCGGACATAAAATGGATATTTATTTTCTTGACCACAGGGATTAAATGCATAAAATAAAGAAAAAAGATTCATGATATAGCAGGGATGAATATTTAAAACATGAAAAATCTCTCCATAATTCCCACTATGATCTCTTTAGAAGTTGATCCTCTAACATCACTTTGTGGGGCAGTTGACCAAGTTTATTAACTTTGCCTTAACCCTCTGAGCACCTCAGTATTCATATTTTCTGGTAAATGAAGGTATTCTTCATGTTTCTCTTGCTAATTGTGTGCTACTCTGAAAATGTTATAATAGCTGCAGGATGCAACTTCTAATCTGCCATGAGCACATTGACCTAGAATCTCTTGATCTCTTAAAGTCACAAGTTTTCTGCAGAGGATGGAAATGCCTGTTTCAGAGTCACTGATCAGTCAACTATGCTCATAGAAAGATATATAGGGGCAGCTAGGTGGTGCAGTGAGTAGAGCACTGGCCCTGGAATCAGAAGGACCCGAGTTCAAATCCGGCCTCAGACACTTGATACACTTACTAGCTGTGTGACCTTGGGCAAGCCACTTAACCCCAATTGCCCTGCCTTCTCTCTCCAAAAAAATAGGAAAGATATGCAAACCAGAAGAAGTAGCCAAAGACTTTCATAGTTGTTTGGTTGTTTTAGTCATGTCTGACTTTGCAGGAATTCATTTGAGATTTTCTTGGCAGAGATATTGGAGTAGTTTGCCATTTCCTTCTGCAGCTCACTTTATAGAAGAGGAAACTGAGACAAACAGGATTAAGTGACTTTTCCAGGGTCACCCAGCTAATAACTATCTAAGGCCAGATTTGAACTCAGATCTTGGTGACTTTAAGCCTGGCACTCTATCTACTGCATGCACCACCTAGCTGCCCTAACAAAAGAATAAACTGAAATAAATGTGCATTATGGATCTGTGCTATATATGTACATGTATGTACACATAAACAGACTATGTGTGCATATGTATGTATGTGTCTACACACACACTCACTGCTAGGTGTAAGTTGTTCGTTGCTGCTGGGATAGGATTACTGCTCACTATTTATAGAAAGTCTCAGGGAGAGGTCTCAAGTTCTGAGTGAAGTACCTAGAAGAGAGAAAGAACAGCAGTTGTTTCTTCCATTGAAGTCTATTGAATGGGCATCTCTTGATGCTCAGTGACCAGCCCTTCTCGGTACTATCAGACTGCCTTGATTTGTGGGTGCCAGAGAAGATACATGTAAGGACCAATCAGAAGCTTCTTGTTTCCCAAGTTCTTTGGTGAACCTCCTCCTCCACCCACACAGATGGGGCCAAAGCTTTTGTGCAGCTCATGTCTTCAGAAAGGGCCCAATCCAGCAGATTGAGGAATGAGAAAGCACCCTTTGACTATCCTCATTACATATGTATAGGGAACAGCTAACAGACCAGTTTGACTTAGAGTATTTGAAAGGAAGTAACAGAAGCCTGATTGTGAAGGGCTTTAAATGTCAGACTGAGGATTTTGCATTTCATCCCATTATGCAAACTAACAATAAGTATTTGAAAATGTGTTCAAGACCATAAATAATCAGAGAAATGCAAATTAATACAAATCTGAAGTTTTACCTTACTTCCACTGAATTGGCAACTGTAATAAAAGATGGAAATATAATGTTGAAGGTGCTGCAAGAAAAACAGGCACTAATTCCCTGTTGGTAAAGCTGTGAATGTTTCCAATCATTTTGGAAAATAATTTATAACTCCACAAGAAAATTTGCAAATTGTTATCTCTACTAGTTTATACTGCCCTTCCTGGACATTTTTAAATGTCTATATAGAAATCATTTTATCCAAACTTTTTATAATTGTAAAAAGTGGGGAGGAGGATTATGTGCTCAAAAGCTAAGGAATGATTGAAGAAACTTCACAATATAAATATGATGGAATATTATTACCCTATCATAAATGTCAGCTATGATGAATTCAAAGCATATGAAGACATGAAGTAATGCAGTGTAAAGTAAGTTGAACCCCAACAATAATTTGCTTCTCCCTACAAATGTGTCAAGGAAGATATTAGGTGGCAACTAGATTCAATTAAAAATCATTGACATAGTTGATATGAATTCGTTTGGATTAAAACCCACAGTCATCTTTTTTAAAAATGAAAAAGAAAACCATACATCTAATCATTCCTTTATGCTCTTTTTCTTAACTGTTTGGGGAAAACATAATTTTGTTTCTCTTTATATTTGTTTAGACAGCCTGCTATACCAAAATAAAATAAAGTGGTAAAAAAAAGAAAATGAAAATTCTGTGGGGGCAGGAACTATTTCATTTGGGTCTTATCATCAATATATAACATCATGCCTTAACATATTACAAATGTAATGATTTATTTTTTGTTAATTGAAAGGGTTTCACAAGAAGAGTTTAAAAAATAACAGATGGGGGGGGGCGGAGCCAAGATGGCGACTGGAAAGCAGTAACCGGCGTGAGCTCCCCTCCAAGTCCCTCCAAAAACCTATGAAAAAATGGCTCTGAACCAATTCTAGAACTACAGAACCCACAAAGGGGCAGAGGGAAGCAGGACTC
>CM053626.1:150181113-150201543 GCA_028646595.1 Phalanger gymnotis | reverse complement strand
TCCTAAGTCACCAATCCACACCCACACAGGTTTCACACCTGACAGGGCCCTGGGCCTGGGGCTTAGCACTTAACAGCTGAAAGTACTTCCACTCAAAAGAAACAAAAGCCATGCTAATGAGACAATTTTGCTTAACAACACAGTAGATTATAACTGAATTCCAGTGAGATCATTGACAAAATCACTCAAAATATCCTAATGCACAAGGTAAAGAGATAAGGTGAATTACAACAGAATTCCTTAGTTAATAGAGAAGACTATAATATTCCACTTCTTGAGAAACTTAATCTAAGTTAATTATTTTATACCAAACAAACTAGTAGGCTTTGCTTGACTGAATAAGAAAAATTTCACTTTGGTGGGGCTTTTTTTTTCTTTTGTTGTGTTATGCTAAATCTAGGGCAATCAGCCCTGGAGTATTTTAAGGTCTATCTCTTACTTGCTTCATATCCTTTTAAAAAATGTCTCAGAGACCTGTTATTGGTGTTGGACTTGGTATACTCTTCTTTATCCACTTCTCAGCAAAATGTTAACTTGATTTTCGAAGGTAAATTTCACAGAGACTGATGAACATGAAAACAGATCCACACAGGCACAATCTATATAAATCCAATCTTTAGAATATAAGTAAATCAAGTATTAACTTGTTTTAAGTTATTTATTTATTGCAACAATACAAAAAGTTGATACGGTATTACAGCAGTTGTTATATTAACTGAGCCCACTAGACATGCATCCACAATGCACATTTATTTCAGTTTATTCCTAAAATGAGTAATAGACCATTTATAAATATATAGCCATGCAACCTGAATATCTTGTCCTTGACAGCTAAAATATTCTCAAAAACATAAGGGAAGAAAATCCAAACTCTTTTGTAGTTTGCAACTTAACAAAAATACAATCCCACATTATGGGAAATAAATGAATATTCAAAAGTCAAGTCAAGTCAAGACACAGGTTGGAATATTCATCTATTATTAGGGATAATTAAAATTAGAATGCCAAAGCTCAAGACAGAAAGAGGCAGAAAGGCAGACATACCTTGAGGATTTCAGGGAAAAGTTGTTAAAGGCATTTCTGTACCTTTGGTAGCCCCTTGGAAGCTCCTTCCTTTGAAAGCATTAATTAAGTAAATTTGAAGACTTACTGTGTCCCAGGCTGAGTCTCATGGCTCTTCTGTCTATCTATTGCCCTCTGGTGGTTAAAGAGACCTCCTTTCATATCAGTAGCAGGCTTAGTTACCTGGGGTACTGTAATTGCCTCCCCATTTGGTCCACTGTCTCAAATATCTCCCCCTTTCAATCTACCCTTCATACAGCTTCCAAAATAATTTTCCCAAAGCATAAGTCTGACTATTTAACAATGATAATAAACTCCAGGAGTAGTCACAGTGAAGAGGAGTGCTGTGAAACTGACATAGGTTTTGCAATCAAAACTGATCTAGCTATCAAGTTTGTATGCCTACCAAAAGGAGTGAATGACAGGCTCATGATAATGAGATTGCCACTTGCAAGAAAGTGCCATGCCTCCATCATCAGTGTGTATGCTCCCACCATGATAACCCCTGATGTGTCAAAAAAAATTATGAAGACATGAAGACCCACATCATCAATGTACCAAAAAAAGAACAAGCTTATAATTCTGGATGACTTTAATGCAAGAGTAAGTACAGACTACCCCGGATTTCAGGGAGTCCTTGGGAGGAATGGAGTCAGAACCAGTAAGAGCAATGGTCACTTACTACTGAAGATTTCTTCATCTTGTAACCTTCTCATCACTAACACTGTCTTCCATTTATTTACATACAATAAGGCCTTGTGGATGCACTGTCATAGAAAACATTAACACTTAATAGACTGTGTCACTGTAAGGAGAAGAGACAGACAGGATATGAGAGTGACAAGGGCAATATGTGGTGCAGAATGCTGGACTGACCACAGACTTATCTTCTCCAAGCTAAATATTTGCATTCAACAAAAGCAGCAGCCCTAATGCAAGATGACTAGCAGAAGACTTGATGTCAACGAATTAGAATGAATCTCCAAGTGGGAACAGTTTGTTGCTGACTTGGAGGGAAAGCTGAGCCAATATACAGTTGGTAAGAGTGGAGGAAAAAAGGAGTGGGCAGCTCTCAGAGATTTGGTGTACAGCACTGCATTTACTCATCTGGGTCAGGACACTCACAAACATGTTACCCTGAAGGCTATTTATGGCCTACTGACCTATAGTATATTTCACCTACTCAGTGCTGATGGAACTACTTTGATTAGTGATAAGTACACAATCCAGAGAGATGGGCTGAACACTTCCATAGTGTTCTCAATAGAATGTCATCAATCAGTGCTGAAGCCACTGACTCTGTAATTCAGGTTGAAGTCAATCCCTTCATAGCTGAATTTCCAACTGAAGAAGAGGTTTTGAATGCCATTAGGCTCCTTTCATGTGGCAAAGCACCTGGTGCTGATTCCATTCCAGCTGAGATTTACAAGGCAGAAGGTCCACTGCTCATATAAAAAGCTTAGTGAAATCTTCTGGGTTATATGGCAAGAGGAGATTATCCCCTAGGAGTTCAAGGATACCTCTGTTGCCTATTTCTATAAAGGTAAAAGAAATAGAATGTCCTGTGACAATCACAGTGGGGTCTCCTTCTTAGTAATTGCTGGCATGATTCTTCCCAGAGTCCCCCTTAATAGTTCGATCCTTCTCATGGAAGATAGTCATCTACCCAAGAGCCAATGTGGCTTCAGAAAAGGCTGAGGAAAGGTCACTATGATGTTTCCTGCTAAACAACTCCAGGAGAAATGCAAGGAGCAGAACAGAGGTCTGTACACAACATCTTTTTTAATTTGACTAAGACCTTTGACACTATCAGTCATGAGAGATTGTGGAAAATTATATTAAAATTTGCTTGCCCAGAGAAGGCCATCAGTATTGTGTATCAGTTTCATGACCACATGCTTATGTGGGTTCTGGATAATGGACAATGTTCTCTCATTTTCTAAGTCAGCGATGGAGTGAAGTAAGGTTCTGTACTTCCTTCCATGTTTTTTAGCATGATGTTTTCAACAATGTTGTCCAATGCCTTCAATGAGGATCAAAATGGCATCAAGGTCAGCTACGGGGCTGACAGTAAATTATTCAACATGAAAAGGCTGCAAGCTAAAACTAATGTGGAGGGAGAGTTGGTGCATGATTTTTTTTTAAATTTATAGATGCACTCAATGCAGCCTCTGAGGCTGAGACACAACAATATATGTATTAATTCTCTGCTGCTTATGCTAATTTTGGTCTAACAACTAACACTAAGAAAACACAGATTCTCCACCAGGTACCACCACATCCTCCATGCATGGAATCCTTAGTTACTGCAAGTGGAGGAATTTTGAATGCTGTGGATAAGTACACTTACCTTGGCATTCTAATTTCTAGGCACAAATAGATAGATGATGAGGTCGACTCACTCATTGCCAGAGCTAGCCCAGTATTTGAGACGCTCCAAAAGAAACTGTGGGATAGAACAAGTATTAGATGGCCTACCAAACTAAAGGTCTACAGAGCCATTGTGTTGACCTCACTGTTGTATTCCTCTGAAATCTGGACAGTATATCAGTGCTATGTCAGGAAAGTGAATTGCTTCCATTTGAATTGTCTTAGGAAGATTCTGAAGATCACCTAGCAGGATAAGGAACTGGACACTGTGGTTCTTTCTTGAGGTAAACTGCCAAGCTTTCAAACTTTTCTACAGAGAGGACAACTACAAAAGGCTGACTATATTATTCAAATGCAAATATATGTTTGCCCAAAAGACTATTTTGTAAAGAACTCACACAAGGCAACCTCTCACATGGAGATAAGAAAAAGTAATACAAGGATATCCTCAAGATCTCTCTGAAGAACTTTGGAATCAATTGTGTGACAGGAGAGACACTGGCAAAGCACTGCCCAGCATGGCATGCACATATGAAAGGCATTGTGCTCTATGAGGAAAACGGAATTGCAGTACCTCAAAAGAAAGATGAGATGTACAAATTTAGAGACATCTCCACTCCAAATGCTCATGTGGACCATGGTCTGATCACTCATAGTTAGACACATTGTACCTTGACTGTCACTTTGGTCTTCTTCGAGAATGAAAGACAATAATCAACTAACCTAGTTTGTCTCTCTGACTCGAATCTCACTCGTATGCAATCCAACCTCTGAAGCTTAAGATTCCTAAAGCACAAGCACAGCCAAATAATTCTCCAATTCAGTAAAATTCAGTGGCCTCTGTTTATCTATAGGATCAAATATAAACTCCTCTGTATGGTACTTAAAGCCTTTTATTACCTGATTCTAGCCCACTTTGGATAATAGTTAAATAACACTAAGCAGGGGAAATAAGTTTTTGCCTTGATAGCCAAATACATTTTTTTTAAAATTAGAAGTCTTTGTATAGTAGGTTTATTCTTGTTTTCAGAATTTAATGGAGGTTCACATTACAAAAAAAAATAAGAATAAGTTGTAAAGTGTTGCTTCACTTTTAAGATTACTTGAAAAATGTAGTTTGTCTAGTAAAAATCTACTGTGAAAGAACATGAACAAATAGTATGTTTTAAAAATGCTAACAAAAGCACAGTAAAATTATATCTATTCTAAAAGGCATTTATTGATCTTCCCCAAATTATACCTATGACAATTTAAGACTAGAAATATGGAAACAGATAAAAACACTAGAAAATAGTGTTATAAATGCATAGCTATAATTTGAAGTGGCAAGATAGCATACTCAAAAATTGTTATAGTACTTTAATTTGTGAATTAAAAAAGATGTCTAAAAGGTTTTAGTAAATAAATCATGTCTCAGAAGTTTGTTTTTTATCAAAAAATATCAAGTAACGGAGAAGATTTTGAAGATAGAGTGACAATCTGAAAAAATCAATATTAAGTCAAGGTAATTTGTGATGACAGCATGGAAATAACACATTTATATTAACCATTTTGTCCACAGATGTTTTAGCAGTTGGACTCTCGAGCCTTGAACCAGGCTAACTTTGACATATTGGGTTGTGAAGTATTATGCTACTAAGCATAAACTCAAGCTTATGTGTTTCTATTGTTTTACAAACTGTCTACATCAGTGAAAAATTTTTAAAACTTATTTGACGGCATCTGCTTTCTTCTATACAAAATTTCACTCATAAAAGAAGTTGTTTGGGGAAATAAAAACAAGCTTACAGATATAAGTTCAAATGTTTTACCATACAATGTCATAAACTAGGTTTTATAAATTAAGGATTTTTTAAAACAATTATCATAGTGACATGGACACATGAAAATTCCTGAAAATCGGATGAAAGCTCCATTGGAAATATGTTGTTGGAAAGTCTTGAAGGACTTCCCAGAGCTAAGATGGTAGAATAAGCAGTAAAACACCCTCACTCTCCTTTACTGACCTCTAAAAACCCAGAAAACATTGCCCCAGAAAAAACCCCGGAACAGCAGAACTAGCAGAAAGATGAGGTACAGCAGGCTTTTAGCCCTGGAGGCTTGGGGGATTAACACTCACTTTGGTGGAAAGGGGAGTAATACAGGATGGGAGGCATCCCAGCAAGCCAGCAGCAAACCCCATTTCAGTAAACCAACAGGAGTTTCTGAGCCCCAGGGTGGTGAAGCAGGCAAGCACCAACACCAGGATACCTGAGTGCCTTGGAACAGCAGAGGAACCCATAGATTTCAGCTCAGAAAACCACTAAGTGTATCTTTGGGCAGGCACCCTCCAGAGCCAAAACTTCCAATGCATCAGCACAACTCCAGGAAACACAACTCCAGGCAGACAGGCCTCCTCCAGCAGCCAAACCTTTCCGCGCTTTAGGGCAGCCTAGGTGAGCAGGCATCCTACAAAGGCCAGATCCTCCTCCTACCGTGAGAGCTTCAGTGTAGCCCCTGGTTAACACAGAAAAGCCCCACATGGCCTCAGCACATGCCAGTCACCACCAGTAGGACCCCAGCTCAGTACCATGTTAGCTGCCAGACCACTACAGCCTCCAGCTGCCAGCACCTGAGGCAACAACACACAAAGCTAGTGACCAGGTCCCTGGCCCCCAGGACAAAGAGCTTGGGACAGTGCCCCCATGCTCCAGCAGGAGAGCTCAACTTTAAAAGCCAGAAAATAGGCAAACATTATGAGCAAAAATTAGAAACAGATAATAACCACATATTCTTTCAATGGGACAGGGAAGATCAAAATACAAATTCAGAAGAGGATAAAATCATCAGCATACCCACATCTGAAACCTCTAAGAGGAATACGATCTGGTATCAAGCCCCAAAAGCCTTCTTGGAAGAGCTCAAGAAGGATTTTAAAAGTCAAATATGAAAGATGGAAGAAAAATAGGAAAATAAATTAGAGGTATGCAAGAGAGAGTCAATAGTTTGGGAAAAGAAGGACAGAAAAAATGACTGAAGAAAACAAAAAATTAAAAAATACAATTAGCCAAATGGGAAAAATGTACACTGAAGAAAACAACTCCGTAAAAGTAGACTTGGCCAAATGCAAAAGGAGGAGCAAAAACTCACTGAAGAGAGGAACTCCTTCAAAAGAAAAATGGGCCAAATGGAAAAGGAGGTACAAAAGCCAAGTTAAAAAAGAAAAACAATTCATTAAAAATTCGAGTTGGGCAAGTGGAAGCTAATAATACCATAAGACATCAAGAATCAATCAAACAAGAGCCAAGATGGTGGCTGGAAAGCAGGGACTTGCATGAGCTCCCTGCCAGGTCCCTCCAAAACCTATAAAAATGGCTCTAAACAAATTCTAGAATTGTAGAACCCACAGAATAGCAGAGGGCAGCAGGGATCCAGCCCAGGACAGCCTGGATGGTCACTGGTGAGGTCTATCGTGCATGGAGCGGAGGGGAGCAGAGCCCAGCGCCAGCGGCGGCAGGAGCAACCAGACCAGGAGCCAGGCAGAACAAGCCCTAGCGCCCTGAATCAGTGAGCTGTGGCAGTTACCAGACTTTTCAACCCACAAACACCACAGACAGCAGAGAAGATTAGTGGGAAAAGCTGCTGGGGACAAAGTGAAAAGTGGCAAGGGGGGGAGGTGCAGCTACAGAACTACAGCTGCAGTTACTTCCGGCCCCAGGACCACCTGGTGGGAGGAATTAAGTGGCATATCAGAGCAGGAGTGCAAAGCCTGCTTAAGATTTTCATCAGGTCAGGGTTGGTGGTTCTTGAGGAAGGAGGAGTGCTGGTGTGGCAGAGCTGGCTGTATAGGAATTGCTCTGAAATCAACAGAGCATCCCCTCAAACTTAGAACGAAGTACTCTTTACACTACAAGCAGTCATACCCTGCAGAAAAACTCAAGTAAGTTTGCTGGGAATATAGCCAGGCAGCGAAAACGCACTCAGATTCAGTCTCAGACCATGGAATCTTTCTTTGGTGACAAAGAAGACCAAAACATACAGCAAGAAATCAATAAAGTCAAAGAGCCTACAACAAAATCCTCCAAGAAAAACATGAACTGGTCTCAGGCCATGGAAGAGCTCAAAAAGGAGTTGGAAAAGCAAGTTAGAGAAGTAGAGGAAAAACTGGGAAGAGAGATGAGAATGATGCGAGACAATCATGAAAAAAATATTGAAGAAAACAACACCTTAAAAATAGACTAACTCAAATGGCAAAAGAGCTCCAAAAAGCCAATGAAGAGAAGGATGCCCTGAAAGGCAGAATTACCCAGATGGAAAAGGAGGTCCAAAAGACCACTGAAGAAAATACTACCTTAAAAATTAGATTGGAGCAAGTGGAAGCTAGTGACTTGATGAGAAATCAAGATATTATCAAACAGAACCAAAGGAATGAAAAAGTGGAAGACAATTTGAAATATCTCATTGGAAAAACCACTGACTTGGAAAATAGATCCAGGAGAGAGAATTTAAAAATTATTGGACTACCTGAAAGCCATGACCAAAAAAAGAGCCTAGATATCACCTTTCAAGAAATTATCAAGGAGAACTGCCCTGATATTCTAGAGCCACAGGGCAAAATAGAAATTGAAAGAATCCACAGGTCGCCTCCTCAAATAGATCCCCAAAAGAAATCTCCTAGGAATATTGTCACCAAATTCCAGAGCTCTCAGGTCAAGAAGAAAATACTGCAAGCAGCCAGAAAGAAATGATTTGGGTATTGTAGAAACACAATCAGAATAACCCAAGATTTAGCAGCTTCTACATTAAGAGATCGAAGGACTATACTACACGAAATTCCAAAGGTCAGTGGAGCTAGGATTAAAACCAAGAATCACCTACCCAGCAAAACAGAGTATCATGCTCCAAAGCAAAATAGGTTTTTTCAATAAAATAGAGGACTTTCAATCTTTCTCAGTGAAAAGACCAGAGCTGGATAGAAAATTTGACTTTACAAAAAACACATTGAAGCAGAGGAATACACACAGAGTAAAGGTAAAAGGCAAGGGCAGAATATATTATGGTTCAGCTAAAGTAAAATAAAGCAAAGGTAGCAGTCCTGATCTCAGACAAAGCAGAAACGAAAACAGATCTAATTAAAAGAGTTAAGGAAAGAAACTACATCTTGCTAAAAACATACTGTAGACAATGAAGTTACAATATCGTTACTAAACATTTATGTACCAAGTGTTATGGCACCCAAATTCTTGGAGCTGGAGTTAAGAGAGTTACAGGAAGAAATAGACAACAAAACTGTACTAGTAGGGGGCATCAACTTCCCCTCTCAGAATTAAATAAATATAACCAACAAATGAACAAGAAAGAAGTTAAGGAAGTGAATAGAATTTTAGGAAAATTAGATATGGTAGACCTCTGGAAAAAAAAATGAATGAAGGTAGAAAAGAATATACCTTTATTTCAGTGGTTCATGGGCCCCACACATACACACACGAAAAAAAAAAACCTGACCATGTCCTAGGGCATAATATTATATAATTAATATAATTAAAATTAATGTAATAATATAAATGATAAAATAATAAATAAAAATATAATAAATAATAAATTAAATTTAATTTAAAAATTAAATTAAAAATTAAAATTAAAAAATTAAAAAATAAAAATTAAAAAATTAATTGGAAAGTAAATAATTTAATCCTAAAAAATGAGTGGGTCAAACAACAAATCATAAAAACAATCAATAACTTCATCTAAGAGAATGACAATAATGAGACAACATGCAAAAACTTACAGCACATACCTAAAGTGGTACTTACAGGAAGTTTTATGTGTCTCAATGCTTACATGAATAAAATAGAGAAAGAGGAGATTAATGAATTGAGCATGCAATTTAAAAAAGCTAGAAAAAGAATGAATTAAAAATTAAATATCAAAATAAAAACTCTGAAAACCAAAGGAGAGATTAATAAAATTGAAATTAAGAAAACCATTGAACTAATAAATTAAGAGCTTGTTTTATGAAAAAAACCATAATAAAATGGATAAACTTTTGGCTAATTTGACTAAAAAAAGAAAGAAGAAAACCAAATTGCCAGTATCAAAAATGAAAGGGGTAAATTAACCACCAGTGAAAAGGAAATTCAAACAATAATTTGGAACTATTTTGCTCAACTATTTGCCAATAAATTTGACAATCTTACTGAAATGGATGAATATTTTTGAAAGTATAGATTGCTCTCATTAACAGAAGAGGAAATAAAATACTTAAATGACCCCATTAGAGAAAAATAAATTTAACAAATCATCAATTAACTCCTTAAGAAAAAAATCTCCTGGGCCAAATAGATTTAGAAGTGAATTTTTTTTTGCAGGGGGAAAGGCAGGGCAATTGGGATTAAGTGACTTGCCCAAGGTCACAAAGCTAGTAAGTGTGTAAAGTGTCTGAGGCCAGATTTGAACTCAGGTCCACCTGACTCCAGGGCCAGTGCTCTACTTACTGTGGTGCCTAGCTGCCCCCTACAAGTGAATTCTATCAAACATTTAAAGAGCAATTAAATCCAATACTATATAAACTATTTGGGAAAATAGGAAAAGAAGAAGTCCTATGAAATTCTTTTTCTGATTCAAATATGGGGCTGATACCTAAACTGGGAAGAGCCAAAACAGAGAAAGAATATTATAAACTTATTTACCTAATGAATATAGATGCAAAATTTTTAAATAAAATATTAGCAAAGACATTACAGCAACTTATCACAAGAATAATACACTATGACCAGGAAGGATTTATACCAGGAATGCCAGGATGATACACTATTAGGAACACCATCAGCATAATTGACCATATCAACAACAAATCTAACAGAAATCATTTGATTATCTCAATAGATGCAGAGAAAAGCTTTTGTCAAAATACAACACCCACTCCTATTAAAAACATTAGAGAGCATAGGAATAAATGCAGTCTTACTTAAATTGATAATGAGCATCCATCTGAAGACATCAGCAAGCATTATATATAATAAGATGGGGGTGAAACAAGGATGTACATTATCACCACTATTATTTAATATTGTACAACAAATGTGAGCTTTAGCAATAAGAGAAGAAAAAGAAATGAACAATTAGAACAGACAAAAAAGAGACAAAGCTACCACTCTTTTCAGATGATATGATGGTATACTTAGAGAATCCTAGAGAATCAAATAAAAAACTATTTGAAATCATAAACAACTTTAACAAAGTGGCACGATGTAAAATAAATCCACATAAATCATTGGGATTTCTACATATTGCTAGCAAAGCCCAACAGCAAAATATAAAAAGAGAAATTCCATTTAAAGTTACTGTGGACATTATAAAATTCTGGGGAATCTATCTGCCAAGACAAACCCAGGGACTATATAAGCACAATTACAGAATTGCAAAAACTGCTGGGAAAACTGGAAAATAGTATAGCAGAAACTAGTCATAGACCTTACATAGATTTTACACCACATACCAAGATAAAATCAAAATATCTACACAATTTAGATATAAAGCTGATTCTATAAGGAAACTAGGAAAGTAAGAAGTAGTTTACTGTCAGATTTATGGAGAAGGGAAGAATTCATGACCAAATGAGATAGAGACCATTGTGGAATACAAAATGGATAATTTTGATTACATTAAATTGAAAAGTTTTTCCACAAACAAAGCCAATGCAAGGGAAGGAAAAAGTTGTGAAAAAAATTTTACAACCAGTATCTCTGATAAGGCCTCATTTCTAAAATATGTAGAGAACTAAGTCAAATTTATAAGAATACAAGTCATTCCCTAATTGATAAATGGTTAAGGCATATGTACAGGCAGCTTTCAGAGGAAGAAATTAAAGCTATCTGTAGGCATATGAAAAATGCTCTTAATCACTATTGATTACAGAAATGCAAATCAAAATAACTCTGAGGTACCACATCACACCTATCAGATTGGCTAATATGACAAAACACAAAAATGGCACATTGCTACATTGTTAGTGGAGTTGTGAACTGACCCAATTCAATATTATGGAAAGCAATTTAGAACTCTGCACAAAGGGCTATAAAACTCTCCATAACCTTTGACCCAGCAATACCACTTCTAGGGCTGTATCCTAACAAGCTCATGAAAATTGGAAAAAGACACACATGTACAAAAATATTTATACCAACTCTTCTGTGGTGGCCAAGAACTGGAAATTGAGGGGGTACGGAGAATGGTTAAAGAAGTTGTGTGATATGAATTTAATGGAATGCTATTGTGCTATAAGAAATGATGAGCAGGCAAACTTCAGAAAAACCTGGAAATACTTACATGAACTGATGCTGAGTGAAGTGAGCAGAACCAGGAGAACATTGTGCACAGATGCAGCCATATTATGTGATGACTGACTTTGTTAGACTTAACTCTTCCCAGCAATTCAAGGATCTAAGACAAATTCAAATGATTCATGATGAAAATGCTATCCACATACAGAAATAGAACTATGGAATCAGAATGCAGATTGAAACATACTATTTTTCTCTCTTTTTTGTTTGTTTCTTCTTTCTTGTGGTTCCCCCCATTGATTCCAATTCTTCTTTACAACATGACTAATGCAAAAATATATGTAATATGAATATTTATGTAGAGCCTATATCAGATTGCATGTCATCTTAGGGAAGGTAGAGAGGGAGAGAAAATTTAGAACTCAAAATCTTTTGGAAGTGAATGTTGAAAACTAAAAATAAATTAATTATAAAAAAGAAAGTCTTAAAGCCTTTTAGCTCTACACCAGAGAGGAAAAAAGAAGGAAAATGGGAAGGATCAGGGAAAGGGCCACAGGAATGCTAGGTGGTCCTCTTGCAGAAATTGGAGCAAGATTGCTGCATAAAGCAGCATTTTCTATAAAGAGTATTCTAACTCAAATTCCAAGTCAGAAGAAAAAAGGATATGATTGATTTGCAATAAAATATATTTAAAAAGTTATATTTCCTCCATTTTTCCCATTGGAGATAAGAAAGAAATCCTATATGTTTTGCCATTTGTCTCTCCCACTAATTTTAGGCTCATTAAGTTAAAAGAGCTCTTCCCTCATTTTCTTAGACCTGCTTAAAACTTCTCCTTTACTTTGAGGGCAAAATCACATCTTTTGCATTCAAAGTTCTATATCAGATTTGATGGTCATTTGAGAAGGATACAACACTTTTTATGATTCAAGTCAGTTTTGAATAATCAAGTAATTACAAGGTCCTGTTAACTATATTACAATCACACATCTAAACTGCCCTCATTTCTGAGACAGTCAAGGGGCAGGGACACACAAATCTCTCTCTCTCTCTCTCTCTCTCTCTCTCTCTCTCTCTCTCTCTCTCTCTCTCTCTCTCTCTCTCTCTCTCTCTCTCTGTCTCTCTCTCTCTCTCTCTCTGTATCTCTCTTTCACACACATACACACGCACATTATCACATATTATCAAAACTAGATGGTAATGAATTGGTAGTTGATAATTCCAATATTGCCAAGGATAGTTAAGCAAATAGGTTTCTAAAGGAGAATGCCTTTAAGATAATAGGTGGGAAAACACGAAGGTAATGAATAGATACCTCCTCAAGAAGGAAGTGTAGAAACCCAAAAGAGAGTCCACAGGGAAAAAAAATGAGTGTAGGTAAAATAAAATCTGACTAATAAAACATTTGGTCTACTTACTGAAACTGTTTTTTCCTCCCAACGTGTGATTTCATTGGTGTGAGGACCTTCTAGTATGAAAATTTATTTGACCTACCAACTGTAACTCATCTATATTTCAAAATCATTAAGGAGTTGCCTAGTGTACTGAGAGTATAAGTGACTTGTTCTGGGTCACACAGAACTTTAAGCCAGGCCTTCCTGACTCCCTTTCTACACCTATATCTGTTATAACAGAGTGCCCTTTTAATGAAACCGCACTGACTTAAAAATAAGATATTTTCCTGGCATTTATATCAGAAAAAGAACATTCACTTTATAAAACATATTTGCTACCCTTCTATGTGCAATTTCAAAGTTAATGTATATTCCAGACTTTGGTTCTGCAAGTTATAGATAAGAAAAGGATTGTATTTAACGAGAACAGAGCATATTTATGCATTTAATGATAAATGTTTGGCTATATCAGCCTTGTCTGTAATGGGTGCTGAAACACTGATGAGCCCTGGAAAAACTATGAGTAATATGACAGGGTAAAGTCCTTAAATTAACATGGTAGAGTAATGCTTCTCTTGCTTTTGTTTTGCAAATATAAATGCCATGTGATGAAACAATCAAGTCTGAGTGGAAACTGACACGTTAGCTATTAGTCCATAGCTGCTGTTACTGTTCTGCTCTCAGTACCCCCATTCATTTCACCTCCCTAGGAAACAGGGACTGATCACCATGGGGAACCAGATCTACACAAAAGAGAATTTATTTGCATGTAGCACAGTGTAGGAGAGCTATAACCCAATAAGTGATAAACTACCTATTATTTATTGAATGGTAACTTACATTGTTATTCAATTTTCAAGGTATAATTTCATTCCTTGACATTGTCCGTTTGTGCTTCCATGTGGCTTACATGAATATTCTTATGGCTAATTTGACCAAGAAACCCTCTTCCCATTTTCCCACAGTGAGCATTTCCCTCACCAGTTTTATTTTCCAAGTAGGAGGCAGCTATAGGAACTATATAACTGATTCTCTTCTTTCTCCATGAATCACACTGCAGTAAGAAATCCCCTTCTCTCTAAAAAGTCCAATCCCTAAACTCTCAATTATAGAATTCTCAAAGTTAGGCCATGTGCACTCACATACTTGCTTCTGTTGGCACGTTTCCGTAGGGACTCTAGGGGTACCACAATTATTGCCATTTTTTGCATTGGAAAATCCCATTGTAAGGAGGGCTAGTTTCTGAACTATGCACAGAAGCTATTAATAAGCACATATGTACATCCACTCTAAGCAGTTATTTCATTGGCTAGAGTAAAGAGATAGACTACTCTGCCCCCACCACAAATCTCATGACTAAGTTTCCTCCCCTGTGCAATAATCTGTCTTTTGTGGTTGAATAGGAAGTCCAAGAAAATGGGTGAACTGCTCTGTCAGGTTGCTTTTATAGACCATGGAAGTGGAGACTCCTCCAACAAAAGTCTGTCTCGCTGGTCACAGAGCCAATCACTAAGGAGTCTTCTCCGCAAGTCACAGGAGGCATGCCCTTCCTCTGGGGAGAAGTTGTTGCCTTTTAGATTCCAGCAAATAAATGTCCTGACTGAAATATCATCAGTTTAGAGAACACATCACATGGATCTTGGGCTCCCCTGATTAACTTCTTTACTTGTCTTCATCACATCAAAGTGCTAAATAATTTTCTATAGCTCTTCACAGAGAAGCAGTGCTAAGGGTGCAGAAATAATGACTAAAACTTTTCTTGGCAGATGGAGGAATCATGAAGTTTTTTATGTATAAGGAGCATTTGTGAATCTTAACTTACACTGGAATTAAGAGTAGGCACTAGGAAAAATTGGCCTCAAATAAGCGAATAAACTTACAGAGTTGTTCACTTGTTTCCACCTTGTCCAGCTCAATGTGACTCCATTTGGGTTTTTCGGGGTTTTTTTTGTTTGTTTGTTTTTTGCTTTTGTGCTGTTTTTTTGGCAAAGATACTGTAGTGGTTTGCCATTTCCTTCTTCAGCTCATTTTACTGATGAGGAAACAAACAGGCTTAAGTGACTTTCTCAGAGTTACCCAGCTAATAAGTGTCTGATCTTTCTGACTCCAGGCTGAGCTCTCTATCCTCTGAGTCACATAGCTGCCCTTTGCTTCCAGAGGCAGAATTCAAAAAAGAACCTAGGGATCCCAGTTCCCTCTTGTTTGATTCAACCCATAGCAAGCTTTTCTCATTAGAGAATCAATGCATTAAATGAGAGTTCTTTGGTTGTTTATTTGATCAGGACAGAATCCCAGAGCCTTGATGATAAGAAGATATTAAGAAATGCTTCAAGTATGACCAAGAGGAAATGAATGTGAGCATGAGCTCATTGGCAAATTAGACTATTTTGATAAGGAATGTTACAAGAGATTTTTTACAAACGAAGAATATTTGTTTTGTCACAGCTCTGCATTTAAAGAATAGTGAATATTGTGCCACTTGTGATCCTTGTATCCCTCTAACTTCCACGAAAACTTTGCTTTTCAACTATGATGTCGTAACAGGAAGGGTTAGAGCCGACCCCCACGTATCTCTGGACCCCCGTACCCTGAAGCACTTTGCCAAAGGCAAAGGTAGAACAAGATGGTGCTGGGAGGAAGGGTCCCACCCTGGTTGACAACGTGGCAGTTCCAGGTCTTTGTCTGGACTTGCCCGAATCAGTGGGGAGACCGGGCTAGTTGAGGGAGTGCCGGGAGGAGGAGATTGGGCGGACCGAGGGTGGACCCCTGCCACCTCATCACCTCTATATAATGCTCTTGCATATCCCCAACAGACGGAGTTGCCACCATCTTGCCTCCCGCCTCATTCGTTGTGCGTGAGATTCTTCCCTTCTGCTGGTCAGGAGCCGGAGGTGGGTGGTGGAGACCCCCAACATAATGTCATGTCTTAAATTTCAATTTTCTATTCTCAAGGATAGTAATTTGTCTCATTTCTAATATACTCCCCAATAGAGATTGAATTTGGCTCTGCTAAAACTATGCCAGTAGAATATAGCAAAGATTGAACAACCAGTAGTAAGACATGCTGTGGAGGGCCTTCTTTGTCATGCATGGGCTGGGCTAGATGACTTCTATGATCCTTCCCATTCTGAAGTTTTATAATTCAGGAAATTATATAACTGAATCACTATACCTGAATATGATGGTGGAAATGATGATTTTTAATTTTTAAAATTGATAAATAACATTTCATAGAATAAATAATGGACAATGTATTACATATGTTTTATCAAGATCTTAACCTTGTACCACTACTTATATTAGGAAATAAGATGGTGTCTAACCTTATGTTAAGATTAAGCTCAAAAGTTGGCAGTGACAAAAATAATACAAAAATGATATATAGTCAAAATTACCCTTGGATATTTCTTAAATTAATTGGCTTTTATTTCTTCTCATTAGAAAGCTATTCCTCCTCTTTTGTGGGAGGTTTGAGCACTGCATAAAGGAGAACACTTTCTTACATTGCCATCAATGGATATGCATTTATGATTTATGACTTTGTTTAGTGCTTTTACTACTGTTAATTAGCTAGAAATACTCATTTTTCTTTCTTATTCTGATGCATCCTAACTTAAGGGGAAGATTCCTCCTCTACAACTCAAAACCCATTTTGGAGAGGATAAAGAACAGAGCAAGGAGTTAAAGTATTAGAAAGATTCTTTCTCTGAAATGAAGATTCAAAATCAGTAATAGTTCCCTTTCACTTTCTTCCCTTTCACACTCTTTTCACTCATTGTTCCTTCCCAGGAAAGCAAAGTAGCAATAGGCAGTCGTTCAAGGGGGTTATCACTTCAGTCAAGTGAACATGGTTGAATTAAGCTAAGCTAAATATAGACCTGGGAGGCAGCTAAGTGGTTCAGTGGATACAGTGCTGGATCTGGAGTCAGGAAGACGTAAGTTCAAATCCAACTTCAGATGCTTACTAGCTGCAAGATCCTGGGCAATCATTTAACCTCTGTTTGACTTAAATACAGCGAAGAAGGAAATGACAAACCATCCCAGTATCTTTACCAAGAAAACCTCATGAACGGTATTGGTGTGCTATGGACTACAGGGTCACAAAGAGTAGGATTTGACTGAAGAAGTTCTATAATAGCCAAAAACTCAAGCGAATTCAAGTTGAAAAGTGGAGCAAGAGAGTTAGATGGCTGAATTCACTCTTTTGCTCCATCTTTTCAACTTCAAAACACCAGACTTCACTTGAGATGTAAGGACTATTACAATAACACAAAAACAATAACTCACAATTGTGAAGTATTTTATAGTTTTACACAATATTTTCACAACCATCTGGTTAGGTAGGTGTACTAGCATAATTTGAAATTGGTTCAATCAAAAATCTATCAATTTCAAAGCATTCTACCGTTTTAAAAATGTACAAAATGTAATCTTTAAATGGAAATTAAAATAAAAGCAATAAATTCTCTTCTACAATATCAAACTGTGTTTATCTATTTCCTAACCACAGAAAAATAATACACTGTTGTAATATCTCTTGTTAATGGCTCCCAACCTCCACTTGTACTTACAAGCTGGGTTCCCAGCAAGGCAATTGCAACTTCTCAGGGTTCCAAAGTTCAACCTTTTAGGGTTATATGTCTTCAACTAGGAGCTGACAAGCACCCACCAATATGCTTCTCTTTAATAATCAGCAAGTAGACAATTAGCCTTTAGCAATAGCATTTACTAATATAGTCTATGAATAGTTGGTACAGAACATTTTCACAAAAATCTTCATACTGACCCTTCCATACAAGGTTGGAAGTGGAAAGTGTTGGGTCAAATTTAGAGTTCAATGATCATAAAATACACATTTCAAAGGGATAACTCACAACTCCTAATACTTGAAGTCCTTTCTCACTTTTCAGAGTTCTCAAGCAGAAAGGAAGGAAGGAAGGAAGGAAGGAAGGAAGGAAGGAAGGAAGGAAGGAAGGAAGGAAGGAAGGAAGGAAGGAAGGAAGGAAGGAAGGGAGGGAGGGAGGGAAGGAGGGAGAGTGGGAAGGAGAGAAGGAGGGAAGAAAGAGTGTTGAAATGGAGATAACCATTTATTAGGCACCTACTACATGTCAGGAACTGTGCTAAGGACGTTACAAACATTATCTCATTTGACCCTCTTAAAACCACAGCATGTAGATGTTGTTATTGTCCCCAATTGACAGTTGAAGAAACTGAGGCTAACTGACTTAAGTGACTTGCCCATGGTCATACAGTTAGTAAGCATATGAAACTAGATTTGATAACAATTGCATTTAGATGTAATGCTCTACTAGGTGGGCCATAGGGTATGACACTCTGAAAGTCTCCTTTAATGAGTTTATTACTTGGCTCTTCTCTCCACCATGAGTGCTTACCCTTCCTGGATCTCTTGTCTTAGCAATGTGACTTTCTTTCTAAATCCAACTATTTTCATGCATCTTTCTGGTCCTGGCTGGATGAATTATTTCCTATTTGTTCAGTCTCTCTTATGTCATGATCTTTGAGTGCAGAGAGAAAGGGAGGAGAAAAAAAAGAGAAGGGTGGGAGAGAAGATGATTGTGATACTATTTTCCCTCTTGCTTTCTTTAGGTAGCAGTGCAAGAATCTTCCTCCTCAAATCCCAAACTCTGGATCCTCCATCAGTTTCCAAACTGGTTTCCAATTTGGCATAGGCCTGAGTGACATGACTGATACTCTTAGCTAGTTACATTATAGAGTAGAACTTACAACTAATAAAAGATCATTGTGTAATTGAGCCTTGTTTGCATATTATAACTTTTAAAGTAGGAAATTAATTCCAGCATTATGAAACAATGATGAAGATAGGAGTCTTATTTTGACTTATTGTTTTGTTTCTCTAGAAGAATTTCTGAGCTTTCTTTATTTAACAAAAACTGTTACTTGTCATGAGACAAGCATAGCATTTTTAGATTTCTCACTCCAAATTTATCCACCTAAACTGAAACCAATGGCACTCTATCAGTTTGGACTCACTGTCAAATCTGCTTCACTCCCCTATGTCCAGTAAACAATTTGCATTTGAATTATAAAATGCAAATAGAGTTTTAATGATTTCTGTAGTCCCTGGAAAAAAGGCGGATATAAGAAAGAAAAACTATTCAATAGTCTCTTCCTTTCTGCTGTTCTTTTGATAAAAATATTTTATCATAACTGGTATGAAGAAGTCAAAATTTTAAAAGACACAAGGCATAGAAAGAATTAGAAGTACACTCTAATCATGAAAGGTCATTTATAAAGGTATGCTAAATTGAACATTGACTACTCATTTTCTCAAATATTAAATTTATGCTTAAATGATTACTAGGGCACCATTAAATGTGTTGATTCACCATATAAAGGATATTTTGAAACCCATTTCTTATTCACAAAGGCACTAATAGATGAGATAGGAGACATATATTCACTCTTAAAACACACTCATATGGACAAACAGAAATAAAACCTAAGCCGTTCAGAGGAGTCATAAGTGTACAATAGAGAAAATGAATAAAAATTAAGTTAAATTTACATCTAATGGGGTTGCCCTCAAATTTTACATCCTATTTTGATAGGATATAATAAAATGAGCTATTTAAATTCATTCTTTGCTTAATATGTTTGTATATTATTATCACCATGTGAAAGTAAAAAGCATAAATAAAGCCAAGCAGTTCACAATTATGATGGTATCAAGTAGTATCCAGAACAATAAATTGGGGAAATTATATATATATATGTATATGTATATATATATATGTACACATATACATACATATATACATACATATATAAACATATATGTATATAGACTGTTTAGAGGTCATAAGCCTACAAGATAGAGAATAGTATATCAATGTTAATTCTATTTTAATATGTTGAAAATGTGTCTGTTTCACACTGTGGAACTAATGGTTTTGTCTCACATTGTTCATCTGTTCATCAACCATTCATTGTTCATCAATAGGCTAATTTGATGCCAATAGCAATCATAGTGATACTTCATAATATGTAATACTCTAAAGTTTAAAAAGCACTTTTCTCAAAACTAACCTATAAGGCTGGTAATACTATCATTGGTATCCAAATTAATAAAATATACCATATTTTATGATGCTATTTCAAAAATCCCTCACTAAAAATGTAGGGAAAAAATTATCATTCTGGTGTTTCTGTCAAGTGTACCAATTAATTCAAAAAATATTATATTTTTTTCCATTTCATCCTATCTCCATTTTGTTTGTCTTTTGGATTTAAAAATGCACTCTATGAATTCATACTCATATTCTGACATTTCATTAAAAATAACAATAATAGACATGGGGGGG
>CM053626.1:150159215-150180613 GCA_028646595.1 Phalanger gymnotis | reverse complement strand
AAAAAAATAAATTAGAAATACAACAGAAAAAAAAGATAAACAGGAAAGAGAATTCATAAAAAACTGAAAAGGGATAAAAATGTTTATATTAGTATAAGGGAAGATGATAGCTATGCTTCCTAAGAATTTTATCATTATTAGAGCAGTTACAAGAATTATACATTGACAGAGGGGAATAGGTGTGAGTTGACTATAGTGGAGTGATTTCGAAAAAATAAAATTAAGGGGTGAGAATGAAGGAGGCACTTAGAGAAGGGGAAGAGGAGAGGAAAAATGGGGGAAATTATCTCATATGAAAGAGGCATGAAAGAAAGATGAGAAAGAGAAGATGGGGTGGTAGACAATAGTCAAAACTTGCGCATTGGAATTGGCTTAAAGAAGGAATAACATACGTACTTGCTTGGGTATAAAAATTGATCTTATCCCAAGGGGAAGTAAAAAGGACTAAGAATGGTTATGGTCAGAAGAGAAACAGACTTTTGAGGAGTGACAGTGTAAAAAGAGAGAGAAAAAGATAAACAGGAGAAGATATAATGGAGGGAAATATATAGTTAATAATCATAACAGTGAATGTGAATGGGATGCACGTACCCAAAAAACAAAAGTGGATAGAAGAATGGATTAAAAACAAGAATGCAAAAATATGTTATATATAAGAAAAAACACTTGGAACAAAAAGGCACACATGGATTAAAAACAAGGGACTGGAACCATATCTATTATGCTTCAGCTGAAATAAAAAAAAGTAGGGTTAGTAATCTTGATCTAAAACAAAGCCAAAGCAAAAATATGGCTAATTAAAAGAGATAAGGAAGGAAATTACATCTTGCTCAATGATGTTAAGGATAAAAATCTAAACATATTTGCACGAAATGAAGTAGCATCCAATTTCTTAAAGCAGAAGTTAAGTGAATTACAGAAGGAAATAGTAAAATTATACTTAGTGGGGGACCTCAATTTCCCCTTCTCAGAACTAGATAAATCTAACCATAAAATAAACAAGAAAGAGATCGAATAGATGAATGAAATTTTAGAAAAGTTAGATATGATAGATGTCTGGATAAAATTAAATGGAAATAAAAGGGCATATACATTTTTCACAGCTCTACATGGCATCTTCACAAATACTCACCATTTTAAACTGACCACTATTAAGGAATAAAAAACTCACAATTAAATGCAAAAAAGCAGAAATAGTAAGTGTAGCCCTTTCAAACCATAACACAATAAAATATATTCAATAAAGGGCTGTGTAAACATATATTAAAAATTAATTGGAATGAAATAACCTAACCCTAAAGCATAAGTGGGTCAAAGAACAAATCACAGAAACAATCAATAATTTCCTGAAAGAGAATGACGAGAATGAGAAAACATACCAAAATTTGTGGGATGCAGTCAAAGCAAGACTTAGAGGAAAATTTATATCTCTAAAAGTTTACATTAATAAAATAAAAAGCTGGGTTCAGAGGCTGCCTTGCCCTCAGCCACAGAATTTTTTACCCCTGGATCAGTGAAAGGAGTTTGGCATCTGAGCCCAGGAAGATTGAGGGAATCTGCTGACAAGGAACATCAGACTCAACTGGACTGCAGAGAGCAGTGAGAAGGAACCAGAACACATCTGAGTACAGGAGCCATGAGGAGGACACCCCTGACTGTGGGCACTTACAGGAGGCTGAAAGTTTGGCTTTAGTTCCAGGATAGAGGGGAGAAATGAAGATTTGGGGCAAGAGGCACCATCACCCATACCCAAGGACTAGAGGTGATTATAAAAATTTCTATGCACAAGAAAAGGATAAAGAATCAAATTATAGAAAGTTACTGTAGGAATAGAGAAGACTGGGGTTCATCATCAGAGGAGGATATGGAAGCAAAGAAACCCTCTTCTACCTGCAAAAAGTAACATCAAATGATCATCTATCCAAAAAAGATTTATAGAAGAATTTTAAAAAGACTTTTACTTAGCCTAACCCCCCCCCACAAGGATCCCTCTGTATCCTCTCATTCTCATAAATCTAATCACCCTTCTGTACCCCAGTTTACCCTATTCCCTCACCCTCCTCTCTAGAAATCCCTCCTTTATCCTCTCCTCCTTCCCTATCCCCTTACCATTTTATTTCTTCTGAATTTAGAAGATTTTTATACTCTTCTAGATATACATGTGTTGCTCCCTCTTGAACACATTCCCAATGAGAGTAAGTTATCATAACTACCAGCCCTTCTCCCCATCTAATTCCTCTGTATTGGTTCTTCTTCTTACACCTCATTTATAGAAGATAATTACTCTTTTTAACTGTTCCTAGATTGTCTTACTTTTAAAGGAGGGAATTTATATATAGATATAGACATACACACATACGTATACATACACATACACGTACATACACTCACATGTACATACATTTCCCTAAGAAATTCTAGATTTGATCTTTGTTTTTATGTTTCAGCATATCTCTTGTTTCCTGTCCCTCCTGACTCTTCTTGTTTACTTCTACCCACTACCTTGCCTTCCCTTTACTTAGCTGGAAACTGCAGGAGGAGGGGTAGATTACAGCAGGTTTCTCTAATAAACAATAATTTCTCAAAATATAGAGAATTGAGTTACTTTTTTTCTTTTTAAACTATTTATTTAGTATTTTATTTTTCCCCAATTACCCGTACAATTTTTAACATTTGTTTTTAAAATTTTGATTTCAAAATTCTCTCCCTCCCTTTCCACTTCCCCTCACTGAAAACAAAGCAATTTGATAGAGGTTATATATGTGTAGTAATGCAAAACATATTTCCATATTAGGCATGCTTCAAAAGAAAACATAGACCAAGAAAAATTAAATTAAATTTAAAAAGAGTATGCTTCAATCTGTATTTGGACTCCATCAGTTTTTTCCACCCTCTGGAGATGAATAGCACTTTTTATCATAAGTCCTTCAGAGCTGTCTGGGATTATTGTATCGCTGAGAATTACCAAATCATTCACAGCTGATCATCTTATAGCACTGCTGTTACTGTAAATAATATTCTCTTGGTTCTACTCATTTCGCTTTGCATTAATTCACTAAGTCTTTCCAGGTTTTCCTGCAAGTATTATTTCCCATAATCCATCAGTATTCCACCACAATCATATACCACAACTTGTTCAGCCATTCCCCAATTGATAGGCATTCCCTCAATTTCCAATTCATTGCCACCAGAAAAGAGCTACTATATGTATTTTTGTACATATAGGCTTTTTTTTCAAAATTTATTTTGCAATACAAACCTAGTAGTGGCATTGCTAGGTCAGAGGATATGCATGGTTTTATAGTCTTTTGGCATAGTTCCAAACTGCTTTACATAATGATTGAATTATTTTACAACTCCACCAATTGTGTATTAATGTCTCAGTTTTCCCATATCCCCTCTAACATTTGTCATTTTCCTTTTCTGTCTTATTAGTCAATCTAATAGGTGTGAGGTAATACCTGAGCATTGTTTTAATTTATATTTCTCCAAACAATCAATAGTGAGTTGTTTTTTCATATAGCTATAAATAGCTTTGATTACTTTATCAGAAAACTGATCATATCTTTTGATCATTATCAATTAGGGAATGGCTCTTATTTTTATAAATTTGACTCTGTTTTCTATATGTTTGAGATACGAGGCCTTTATCAAAGAAACTTACTTTAAAACTGGATTTAAGTGATATAAGGCTGTGCAAAGTCATGATCCTTACTCTGTCCTCCAGAGTCATCAGAGTTCAGTGGCAAGACATAGGTCAAGGGAGCTGGCATTGCCCTCAGATACAGTGGGAAACCCTGGCCTTTTTAAGCCAAGGTTTTTCCCAGGCCTCAGTATGTCTAGATTCAATGATTAAAAGCTAGGTAAGAATTGTGGCAAAAAATGGCCTAGTTTGCCTTTCCAAAAGAATCAGTCTGGGAGAAGACGCTCAGAGTTTATGGCCAGAACAGAAAATGATTGCTATTGACACTCACTCTAAACAATCAAAACCCAAACAATTAGCCAGTGAGGCTTGGTCTGGGACCAGTGATGGGATTCAAATAAATTAACAACTTGTTCTCCAAGGAACCCAGCTGAAGCTGTGCCACTGCTGACATGGTGGGTGCAGCCCCCACCCCACCCCCAACAACTGGTTCACTGAACTCAACCTAAAATTAGGTACCAGCTCTGTTGAACCAGTAGGAACTGGCTAAAACCCACCATTGTTTGGGACCTATTATTGGCCAAACAGTGAGAGCCAGAGTGATTCGGGTTAAAAGGCATAATCAAGTAGCTCCATTTGATTCCCAATGTCCTTTATCAAAGCCTGGTTTACCAGGGCTACGCTTTAAGAAATTATGAACAAAAACTGCATGAGATAAAAGAGTTAATTGTCCCAGTTTTTCAGGGGGAAAATGATAGAATAAATAAACAAGTTTGGAAGAAAAAAATATAGTCCCCAAGTCCCAAAATATCTTGCAAAGTATAAGTGATCAAAAACATGTAAGGACAAGGAATTTAATCTTACTGAAATTCTGGCCCATTGTGTTCTACTCAGACTTTAGGGGTGGGGAGTGGGGGCGGTTAATAATAGCCTTCGTCTAGATTTCCCCAGGCTAGGGGTGATTTGGAAGTAAATGACAAAATGAAAGTCACTTCTCCTAGCTTTTGGTTAGAATATGGCCATCTCTCTTTCGAACTCTGCCAAAAGAGCTATAAAAACTATGCATACCCTTTTACCCAGCAATACCACCACTAGGCCTGTACTCCAATATGATCAAAGATAAAGGAAAAGGACATTTGTGTACAACACTACTTATAGCAGCTCTTTTCATGGTGACAAAGAATTGGAAAACGAAGGGGTGCCCATTAAATGGGGAATCGCTAAGCAAGTTGTGGCATAGGATTATGATGGAATACTATTGTGTTATAAGAAATGGTGAACAGCATGCTTTCAGAAAAACCTGGGAAAACTTACTTGAACTGATGCAGAGTAAAGTGCACAGAACCAGGAAAATATCATACACAGTGACAACAATATTGTGTGATGATTGTGAATAACTTAGCTATTCTCAGTAATACAATGATTCAGAAGAATTGTGAAGGACTTATGATACAAAACGCTATCCATTTTCACAGAAAAAATTGATGGCATATGAATACAGATTGAAGAATACTTTTTTCACTTTCTTTATTATTCTTGTTTCTTTTGTCTGTGTTTCTTTTGCAACATGGCTAATATGGAAATGTTTTGTATAACTATACATGTATAATCTATACCAAATTGTTTCCTTCATAAGAAGGAGGAAGGGAGAGGGATAGAGAATTTGGAACTCAAAATTTTTAAAAATGAATGTTAAAAATGTTTGATTACATGTAAATGAGGAAAAATAAAATAAAAAGTAAGTGACAAAAAATTAGCTGATGGAAGTAATGAAAAAATAGATTGAAGAGGAAGGGAAGTTTGTTGCTTGTAGAACATGCATTTCTGAGGGTACAGTAGAGCATTTGGGTGGAGTGTAGAAGAAACTTTCAGTGGGAAAGTTAAGGAAGACTGGAATTAGGAATTGTGTGGTAGGTGGTCTTGAGTGGGGTTTGGATGATGATATACTGGTGTTCAGAGTCACTAGAATATGAAGGGTATGACCAAGTGTGAGAATTTCATCACTGAGTGGAGGGTACCTCTTTTCTACCCTCAAAGGAGAAGCGCAGCAAGAGATGAGAGGCCTAAAGTAGAAGGGAGGGTTGATCTTCTTTGTACTAGAGGTTCTCCACATCCCATTTGGGAAATTGGACTGGCAGCAAGAAGTGGAAGATTCCTTCTGCTGGTATAGATGGAAGTGGTTGCTTTGGTGTTTAAGGAATATGCCCAATCTTTCCCCTAGTACACATTCCTCAGGGGCCATGCTCTGCCCAGATAAAATAGAAAGCATAAGGTGCTAATCTGTGCCATGTCTGAGGTCTTCTCATGTGAGAAGGCTGACTATGAGGTGGCAGCAGGAACTGGCAGACTTTCTGCACAAATGGAAGAACTCTGACCTGTCTCCCTGCAGCCCTTTTGTCGAGGAACAGGCTGTTCCCTCATCTACTCAACTAAGATGGGGGGGGGTCAACTTATTGAAAATTAGATCTATCAAAAATAGAATGGGATTCTTTGAGGGTAGAAATTTCTCAGCACCGTTCTTCAAGTTGGAATTAGATGACGATTTGATATAAAGGTGGAAATGAGAGGGGTTCATACTTTGTATTAAAGATAGATGCCTGAACTCTGAAATCTCTTTGAATTCTGCAATTTTATAATGATAATAACTCACACCAATATTGAATTTAGGAGACAGATAGGTAGCTCAGTGGAAAAGCACTGGAACTGGAGTCAGAAACACCTGAATTCAAATCCAGCCTCAAACACTTACTATGTATATGATCCTAGGCGAGTCACTTAACCTATATTTGCCCTAATCAACTGGAGAAGGAAATGGCAAACCATTCCAGTGTCTTTCTCAAGAAAACCCTATGGATAATATTTGTTTGATGCGCAGGGTTACAAAGAGCTTTTCAACAACAACAACATGCTGCAATTTAGAGTTTGAAAACTACTTTTTATTGTGTTGCCACAATTGAAGTTCATAACAACCCTATGTAGTAGGTGCTACAAGATGTTGTGATCCTTATTTTACAGATGAAGAAACTAAAGTTCAGAGAAATGGAGTGACTTTCCCATTGTCACAATAAGTACCAGTTCAGAACTGAGATCTTCCTTACTTGAATTCCAGGAATGGATTCATTACCCCACACTGCTTCTCTTTGCTTGCTTCTTAAGTCACACAGCTGATCATACGGAGGTAAGATTTTAACTCATTCATTTCTTGACTCTAGGTACACAACTACTCCACAACACTTTTTCTGTGCTTCTTTGTACCTCCTTTTGAGTTTTAACAAAGATGCTAAATGCTCCTTCCATAATTATTATGACAATAACAATACATTTCCTAAGGTGAATCATATTAATAATAATAATATATGCATAATACATTTCTATCTAAAAAGTGTCTTTGAACCACACACCAGCCAGGGGAGTAGCTATTGTAAACATCATTCCCATTTTACAGAAGGAAATTACTTTTTAGAGAGATGAAGTGACTTGACAAGGGTCTCAATTAAATACATTTCAGGACCAGTCCTCAAACACCATTGTTTTACTTCTAAGACCAGTGCTCTTGACTCATAATGATTATCAGAACTAATCTCCAAACCATACTCAACTAAAAGATATTGAAAAGATGACCAAGAAAGGGAAGAATAGTCCACTCGAAATGCAAAGAAATAAAAAATTAGAGGGAACTCTAGTATAAAAAGAATTCTTTTATGATATAACTATTCCAGATTGTAGACTTTAAGCTACAATATTAAACTCTGAAAGTCTCATCTTGCAATATTTTTACCATTATCAAGGAAAGAGGGAGATTTTTTTGTCTTCAAGGTATTTGTATTCAGGCTACAATATAAGAAAAATCACAGTTTAGGCTATAGCAATGATAGGAAAAGGTAACTTAATCATTCTCAAGAACTGCTCCAAATTGTCCTATACAATTTACAGACAGGAAATTTCCTGAGCAGTCTTCCCTTAGCTACAGAGGCATTGTTTGTAACAGGAGCTAAATCACTTCTTGGAGGGGTTAAACACATTTTAGTTCTGGTCTATAATTGCATACATGACTGCTCTTGAGTAATTGCTACCTAAGGGATAGCTCAAAGATTGGCTAATGCCATTTGGCAACATATAGGGAGACAATGCACTATGTGGATACATCGATCTCTCTATCAGTGGAGCAAAGAGTGTAGCTGAACAGCTGAATGACGTGCTATCAAACATAATAGGCTCCAAATTACCCTGCCTGTCACAGAGGTACCAAGGTTATGAGAGATATTTACTGTCACTCACTTGAACCATTTTCCATATGTGATTTTTAAGATCAATTAACCAAATATATATGTGTATATGTATACATATATAATGTATGTATATATATATATATGTACATGCATATGTGTGTATATGTACATACATACTGTGTATATATGCAGGCATATATATATATATATCAGCAATACATTTAATTAAAATTCATGCAGTGCCTGATTAACATAAATATTAGCCTAACACCAGAGTCAGCTTGCCTAAGCTGTTCTTCTTTCTCTCATCTTCTCTCTTCAGTTTCTGATAACTTGAGCAATATTTGCATCTTTTGGTAGGATACCCCTGCTTAGGCATATAGGGTGGTCTATTATTAGGATAGAATTAAAATCTCAGGTCTTGAAGGGTAAAGGGAGTTCTAATGATAGGGGGTTAAACAAAGATGATAAATCAGCAGTATACACAATCATCTAAGTTCTCACAATTTACAGAAAGCCTTGATCTGAAAGCTACCATTCCAAAAGAGAAGCTAGGATTATTTTATAAATAAGGTATATGCCCTGGTTAGCAAGGAAGCTGAAATTCAAAAGAAAACGGGCCAGAGAAAGAAGGATGCTGGATTAAAATACCTCCTTATTTGTGGGAGGTATCTGGCAGTGTGCCACATTTCCCAGGATAGCTTTAGATTTGAGTTAAGTTTGGAGGTATATAATGACCCTTTTCCCTAGTGGGCCGCACAATGAATAGCGAATAAAGTCATAGTGAATAAAGTTATCTCCTGAATGGCTTTCGAGAAAAAAGAGTTAACATAAAGAGAGGGTTACCATAAAGAAAGAGTTAAAGAACATAGCATAGAATGTTTTTATTACTCTGACCTGTTAGATTTCCTTTTTCACTTTGCCTGTGAAAATCATTGCCACATGAATAATTAACCTTTAACTGTGTGAGCTTTGGGAAGTGGTTTAAGCTTACATTTCTTCGATAAAATGAGAATTATAGGTCAGTGGAGTATTTTATAAACATTTATTTGCCATGGGGGCATTGCTGACCACTTGCTTGATTGTGTCCTATAATATAAGTGGGGAGGGGAAAATACATTTTTTATAGAGCCAACTATGTGGTAGGTAGGTCCTATTATTATTCCTAACTGAGGTAGACAGAGTTTAAGTGACTTTTCCAGGATCACAAAAATAGGAGTGTCTGAGTTTGAAGTCATGACTTCTTGATTCCAGGCCAAATTATCTATCCATTCTGCCACCAGCTGATAGTAGATGTAGGCACCAGCAAAAAAGTGGCCCCCAATGGCTTT
The DNA here is from genome assembly GCA_028646595.1 of Phalanger gymnotis. Taxonomy (NCBI): domain Eukaryota; kingdom Metazoa; phylum Chordata; class Mammalia; order Diprotodontia; family Phalangeridae; genus Phalanger; species Phalanger gymnotis. The sequence continues at coordinate 150,171,410 of CM053626.1, read as the reverse complement.
ATATTCCAACCATCATTAGAAGGCACTCTGGGGAAATGCCATTTTCTCAGAGAGCTGCTTTCTCTGTCCTTGTTCGTGCTTGTCTAAGTACTGGAATATGAAATGTGTATAACCTCTCATGGCTCATGCCTGTACCTGTTCAGAAACATATTCCACTTGCTTCTCTTCATGCTTCACTTCAAATGACTTTAAGCATAACATAATGGAATCAATCAAACAAGCATGGTTTCCCAGGCATGGGGAACCTGCAGCCTCGAGGCCACATGTGGGCTTCTGGGTCCTCAAGTGTGGCCCTTTGACTGAATCCAAACTTCATTGAATGAAGCATCTTAATAAAAGTATTTGTTCTATAAAACTTGGACTCAATCAAAAGGCCGTACCCAAGGACCTAGCAGGCCACATGCAGCCTAGAGGCTACAGCTTCCCCACCCCTGGAACTATATAAAGTCTTGATACTCATGATCAAAGAAGTAAAAAGAATAGACAAATAATAAACTAATTATCATATAAGCTCTATGACCTTGACAAAACTAGGTAACATTTTACCAAGCTCTCTATATATATACAAATCCAGGAGTTTCCAGACATTTAAACTCAGAAACTTTTGTGGGGAGCTATTAGCATTCCTCGTTTCTTCTTCTACTCGTGGACTACCAAAGAGTCAATATGCCATCAGAGAGGGGAATATGAGAGCTAGGGCAACATCCTAAATTCACTGATCAATATTTTATAGCTGGATAGGACCTTTTAACTGGCCTTTATTGCTTTCTTTAACAGCTGCACATTGTCCACACTTACAAAATTTTTACTAATTCTCTGGCTATTTTTTATGGCTACTAGTATGGCATGAATGAAGTCAAGAGTAGTCCCAAATACATAGGCAGGATTCTTTGGATGTGAGTCTTCCCTTTTCCATTGAAACATGACTCCTCAAAAGTTTGTCAGGCAGTACCATATTCACTTCTGCCTTAGCCCTTTGATTTTTTTTTATTTTATATCAGCACAAGCTCAGTTGGCATGACCTTCAGAAGCTTTCTAGGCAGGACTGGACAAGGAAGGGGAGCAAACAGTTTAACAATGTGAAACATAAATATAGTGCCTTTATGATTTCTCAGCAAAGGAGATATTTTGGTACCTGAAATTCGCCTTCCCTTCTTCAAAGTGGATCCAAAAATGTTCCCTCACATCTTTTTCTAATAATTTTCCTAACATTTCCTTTATTTCTGGGCTCCTTCTCCTCTGCTCAACTCCCCAAATCGTTTAGTAGATTATTGAATAGATAGTCTGGAGCCCAGAGTTGGTAGAAATATTTTTGTTCATTTTATGAACAAATGAGCACCTAAAGCTCTGGATCTTGACTGTCTTCCTCTAAGTACTTAAGCAGCAGTAGGAGATGAGGACAAAATATGGGTAGCACACTTCATAAATCACTACCAGCTACCATGACATATTGTTTAGTATTCCAGAAGGAACTTATCAGACCTTAAAGATTTATCTTGGTAAGCTATCCAGTATAGTTTAGTGGAAGGAGCATTGGCCTTAGAGTGAAAACACTGGAGGTCTAGGTCTGCCACTGACTCCTTATGGAATCTTCAACAAGGCAATTAAACTTTTTCAGTTATTGTTTCCCAAATGTGAAATGAGGGTGATGACACTTGCCCCACCTACCACATCAAGCTATTGGGAGGATCAAATGAGTTAACCTGTGTCACATGCTTCTTAAAGTATTATGTAAATATAAATCCTAACACCATAGGTTTAAATTTGGACTAGAGGCTATGGAGCCTAACTTCCCTCATTTTAAAGATGAGGAAACTGAAGCACAGAATGGGTTGTTTTAAGTCACATAAATGATAAATATAAATAAGTTAGCAATATTTAGAATAAGTTAATGGCACTTTACTTTGGTATACTAAAGAAATAAAAGTTGATCCAATTCCCTTATTTTAACTCCTGTGCTAAGAATTCTTTCCAGCTTTCTATAATGAAGATTTCATCAGTCTGAGTGGTTAGGTTAACAACTAACCTAAAACCAACTGCTCTATTTGTTCTGCACTATTTATTTTTCCACACATCTCCCCACAAATGAGTTTTCGTTTGAAAGACCTTCTGCTGGGTACTAGGTTTCATAGGAAGGGAGAGTAAACAAGAGATAATTAATTGCATCAACAAAAAACCTTATAACCTTTTCTGCTTAGTTATGATAAAGTTTGACAGCATTGATTTGCCCGATAACCTTGGACATGGAGTGAACTGTGAAAACATTTTCTGACTTTACTCCATTCAAATCATGATTCCATCTTCGATAATTTTCTTCTTTCTGCTATTTGTTATTCACATTAAACTTTCCAAAAACAAAATGTTCCTGGAAGTATTCAAAAAAGCATTTTCTATTGAAAGACTGCCTGATAATATGGCAGTCTTGGGAAGAATAACACTTCATGAATCTAGCTGCCTGTTGAGAAAAGCTCAGGCCAGAGTAAAAACAAAATTTAAGGAATAGAATATTTTAGTTAGCATGTTTGGACAAAGTTAAGGCATATTGCTTTTAGGGTTCATGTGTGTGTGTGTGTGTGTGTGTGTGTGTGTGTGTGTGTGTGTGTGTGTGTGTGTTAGCCAAAATCCTGATGTGGTATAATGTGAATATAAGAGATGTAGTTTTACTCCCAAGTCTATAGAAGGAGCTAGAGAAAGAGCAGATATTATGGAAAGCAAGTCGTCATAGAGAAAAGATTTCATAAAGAAAAGGATATGGCACATGAACTGTGTTTAGACTTAAGATGAAAGAATAAAAATGAGAATATCAGAACACATGTAAATTTTTATTCTCTGTCTCTCTGACTGTTTCTGCCTTTCTCTGTCTCTGTTTATTTGTCTGTGTCTATCTTTCTGTTTCTGTGTCTGTCTTTGTCTCTCTGTGCATGTATTTCTGTCTGCCTCTCTGTCTCTTTCTCTTTCTCTCTGTCTGTTCTTGCCTTTCTGTCTCTCTCCATCCTTCTCTCTTTTCTCCCCCACCATGGACTTAGAGCTTGGCATTGAATGTCTGTTTTCTAGGAACATATGAGCTATCCAAATATCATCTTACATATGTGCTTAACAGGGGCAGCTAGGTGGCACAGTGAGTACAGAACCGGCCCTGGAGTCAGGAGGACCTGAGTTCAAATATGACCTCAGACGCTTGACACACGTACTAGCTGTGTGACCTTGGGCAAGTCACTTAACCCCAATTGCCCTGCCAAAAAGCAAAAAAAAAAAAATATGTGCTTAACATATGAATGACTTTCAAGAATTTCCATATTAGAGCTAAAATTCCCCATTTATAAAACAGATTTTGCTAAATTGACTTTTTTGTGTTAAGGTAAGATTTTACCAAAATAGGATATTTTTAAGATTTGAGTCCTATGTATATTCATTAATATACCTCCTGTACTTTAAAAAAAATCTATGAAGAAAGTGCCATCTTCACTGGATTATAAAGTATGGAAAAATCTCAACAGGCTAAGTAATTGTAACAATAGTGCTACTTGTCAGTACTGTGGCTCTGTAAGGCCAATAACACAGGAGGGCTACTAGCCCAGGTCCTTTGATGTGGTTTTGTAAGGAAAGGAACTTTAAGGAGTTTACAATCTCAGTTTAATTAAACATACATTGTCATTTAAACATACAATATCATTCACTTAGTGGAGGGGGAAAAGTTATCACACCGAACTTCAGAGAAAACACAAACAGAAATTAAATGCAGAAATTATATAAACAGAGCAAATAAGCACAAATCAAGATACAGAGCTTCTAGCTGTGTGACCAAGACATTGCATACATACTTACCAGAGACAGAAGCTATAACATTTGGCTTTTTCAAGGCTGGGGAGGGGGGCTCCTTAGCAGCTACCCAGAGTCTTTACACCAACACTCTTCCAATGAGTGAGCCCCAAACAAAATGCTAATCTCAGAGTATATATACACTTCTTCAGCGTCAGAGTGCTTCACACCTCTCAAGGGTCTCACACCTCTTGATGTCTTCATACCTCTTGAGGCTTTCACACCTCTCATGACCTAACCAGCAAAAGGGTGTGGGACTTCCTACTAAGGTAAGACTCAATCAAAGGCACTTAATTGTCCCAATGCTGAGAAGCACTCCAAAACGAAAGATAACAAGAAGTCCCACTTTGCTTGCCCTCACAGTTATAAGGTGAGTAGAAACATACATTTAAGGAAATAGAAATGTGGGAAAGGCAAGGAATTAGCACAGGGAAGAATAAGATAAGCAAAACATTGCAATTTGCCTGCAGCATAGAGTACAAGAAAGGCTGAAGTATACAAATATTAAGGCCCTTGAATAGCTAGCCAAGGGCAGATGGGTAACTATTTATTCATTTGTTCATTTGTTTTGAGCAAGGGAATGACATGATGAGATCAGAACTGTATTAGAAAGATTATTGACAGTAATGTTGTGGTTAGATTGGTAAGAGGAGATATTGGAAGTGAGGAGATTGTAAAGCAAAAATACTTGGCAACTTCATGCTGAAGGAGAAGGTTTGAGGCTAATTAGGAAATTATTTCATCACTAAAAGAAATAGGCAAATTAGGAAGAAGAAACATGGCACACTGCCTAGCACATAGTAGTTACTTAATAAATGATGGATGGAGTGGTGAGATGTTGTTGTTGTTGTTCATCCTTCTTTATTAAAGAAGACCAATGACATCACAGGGTGATGTTTTGACTTGCCCATGTGAGGGAGAGTTGCACGAAGTCAAAGCCTCACTCTCTCTTCCAGAGTCATTGAAGTTCAATGGCAAGACAACTCAAGACCAAGATGATGGACCAGGATGCAGTGGATGACCCTGGTGCTTTTAATGTCTGAAAAAGCTCTAAGCACTCCTCAGCACCTGCTTTAGCTGCCTTTATGGCTATTGGAACAAATTGTACTTAGCCCATTCCATTGAGGGAAAGTGTTCACGTGTTTGGAGTTGACATCCCTTTAACTGACCAATGGATTAGAGACCTATTGGTTACCCCCAACCTAGTTTAATCCATCTGCCAAAATGCTTTTATAGGAGTATGGCGGCCATACATGCTACATCTTCTTGAAGGTGAGAGTTGGTGAGAGGAAGACACCAAAGATGGATGAGCAGCCCTTAAAAGGGGCTTGAAAACCTTTACACCAAAAGTGTTAGTCCTCCCTGAACACCCCATAGAGAGGCAGGTGGTATAAAGGAGATTCCAGATTTGGTATTCCCAGGACCTGAGCTAGAAACCTGACCTGGATACTTATTAGTGGTGTTTCGGAGAAAGATGGCTCATCTCTCTAGGAGTCTAGGTCTCAGTTTCATCAGTAAAATTAGAGGATTAGAATAAATGTTATCTGATTTTTCTCTGAGTTCAAATAATATGACATGATAAATTACTCTAGAGTCTCCCTAGGCCATTGGTATCTGGAATAATCATTTCAAGATTGTCTTTTGTTCCCTTTTCCAATGCATTCCCATTTTGGAAATTCAGAATAGAATTTAATGAAAAGAGGGAAAATTAAAATTTTGATATGTTATCTCACATTCTTCCTTATCACATATTCATTAATAATGATGGATGGCATTTACAGAGAGGTATACTCTAAAGTTTACAATGTTCTTTAGATACATTATCTCATTTGATACTCATAACAAATTCCTGACATTGTACTATAGATGTTATGCTCCCCATTTACCAATTAGAAAACAGCCTCAGATATGTGAAGTGACTTACTCATTGTCACAAAACAAGTTAATGTCAAATATGGGATTTGAACAAACTGACCTGATCCCAAGTCCAGGATTTTGTCCATCATCCTATATTTCTTCTCTAATGATCTTGAAAACTGGAACACTAACCACTTCTGAAACAGGCATAGTACACCCTCTGCAGCTTGTCTCCCAAATTTCAGCCATCTTAGAAGTCTGTGTCCGCAAAAGGCAGCTTATAGTCCTTTCAGTGTTCTAGGGGAAAGGTATCAAACCTACCACTTGCATGCCACATGCAGCCCAACATTGTAGAGTGTGCCCAGAACCAGATTAAAATGTAATTGGGAAATAGGTAACAAAGTAAATAAAGATACAATAAAACATAGATAACATTACATTTTAAAATTAAGTCAATATGCAACCTTGAGGGAAACTCAAGTATATATTGGTAACCCCCTTTTGATTTGGGTTTGATACCACTATTCTAAGTGATTCTGAGGGACTAGGAAATGTCTACAGCTCATAAGCTCCCACTGATATGCTTCCTCCCATGATTATTAAATGGTGTCCATTATTTGTGCAGATTTAATTAAGTTTTAGAAATCAGTATTTCCTAAAATAATATAAACAATATAGTTGGAACAAACATCAACCCAAACCAGGAGCGTATTCTTCAATCGACAAATTAAGAATCCAGAGAAAATTAAACAGAGTGTGTATGTGGGAAAGGGGATATTTTGAAGCTCTTATAAATTCATCTTCTCCCTTCTTGGAGTCTTCATGAAGTTCTCGTTAGTCATGACATATGTTTCTGCTGGTTTCTTTGTAGGGTCCCGAAGTTTCCTTTCCTTGGTGTGTCTAATTGTCCCTCAAATCCTGATGTAGATATTGCTTCCTGTCGTTGCCATTACCAGGAAGCCAATCAAACTTCAATTTAAAAATCTAAATCCTGTCGAGGCAGAGCCAAGATGGCAGCTGGAAAGTGGGGTCTCTCCCCACTTTCCCCCAAATCCCTCCAAACACCTATAAAAATGGCTATGAACAAATTCTAGAGCTGCAGAACCCATGAAATAGCAGAAAGAAGCAGATCTCCAGCCCATGACAGCATGGATGGTTGCTGAGAAGGATCTATCACACAGTGCTGGGAGCAAAGCTCAGCCCAGGATGGGCTGCACCAGGACCAACCAGACCAAGAGTAGGGAGAAAGAGGCCTTAGGGCCATGAATCACTGAGCTGTGGCAGTTACCAGACTTCTCAACCCACAAATGTCAAAGACAAGGGAGCAGGTTAGTGGGTAGACTGCTGGACTGAATGAGAGAAGGGCTCGATCTGGCCCCAACCCCCAGCAGAGATGGTGCAGTGGCAGCACCAGCTGAAAGCTCCTGCAGCTGCTTCCAGAGCTCCAGCATCAGCTGCTTCCAGAGTCCCTGGCCCACAGGGTAGGAGAAATCAAGGGGCAGATCAGAGCGGGAGTGCTGGGAGCACTCTGCTGGCACAGAGGCAGGGTTCTCCTGCTTTGCCCTGATTGGATCTGGGTTATGGTCCTAGTTGGTAGTTCTTTGGGGAGGAGTAGCACTGGTGTGGCAGAGCTTGTGGTGACTGTGGAATAGAAGTAGCTCTGAAAGCAGCAGCATAGACCCTAAAACTTGGGACAAAGCAGTCTCCACTCTGAAGGCAGTCACAACCTGAAGAAAAGCTCAAGGGTCAAGTAGCTGGCTGGGAACATGAGAAGCAGGCAGCATAAAAAGACTCAGACTCAGGCTCAGGCTCAGGCTTAGACTATAGAATCTTTTTTTTTTTTGGTGACAAAGAAGATCAAAACGTACAGCCAGAAGAAGTCAACAAAGTCAAAGAGTCTATAGCAAAAGCCTCCAATAAAAATGTGAATTGGACTCAGGCTGTGGAAGAGCTCAAAAAGGATTTGGAAAAGCAAGCGAAAGAAGTAGAGGAAAAATTGGGAAGAGAAATGAGAGCGATGTGAGAAAACCACAAAAAACAAGTCAATGACTTGCTAAAGGAGACCCCAAAAATACTGAAGAAAATAACACCTTAAAAATAGACTAATTCAAATGGCAAAAGAGTCCCAAAAAGCCAACGAGGAGAAGAATGCCTTGAAAGGCAGAATTAGCCAAATGGAAAAGGAGGTCCAAAAGACCACTGAAGAAAATATTACCTTAAAAATTAGATTGGAGCAAATGGAAGCTACTGACTTGATGAGAAATCAGAACCAAAGGAATGAAAAAATGGAAGACAATGTGAAATATCTCATTGGAAAAACCACTGACATGGAAAATAGATCCAAGAGTTTAAAAATTATTGGACTACCAGAAATCCATGACCAAAAAAAGAGCCTAGACATCATCTTTCAAGAAATTATCAAGGAAAATTGCCCTGATATTCTAGAGTCATAGGGTAAAATAGAAACTGAAAGAATCCACCAATCCCCTCCTGAAAAAGATCCCAAAAAGGATGTCTTGAAAGGCGGAATTAGTCAAATAGAAAAGGAGGTCCAAAAGACCACTGAAGAAAATACCACCTTAAAAATTAGATTGGAACAAGTGGAAGCTAGTGACTTTATGAGAAATCAAGAAATTATAAAACAGAACCAAAGGAATGAAAATTTGGAAGACAATGTGAAATACCTCATTGGAAAAACCGCTGACCTGGAAAGAGTAGATCCAGGAGAGATAATTTAATGTATAGAATGATTATATGTATATGTATATGTACATGTATATTATATATATATATATACATACACACACATATATATATATATATGTATATACATATTGTTTCTAATGGTAGCCATCTCTAGGGAAGGAGGGGGAAGAGAAGAAAAAAGATGGAAAAAAAAGTTACATGATAACTCTATTATATATTTAAAAGGAATAGCAAGTTGTATATAATAGATTTGCATGTTTATGTGCAATCATCTTTTTTTTTCTTTTTACCATGATTTGGAAATGATTTTTGTTATTTCTCAACTTCAGAATAAAATAAATATTTCTTTTAAAAAACTGATGAGTAGTGGAAATGCTTTTCTTTTTTTCCCCAGATGCAAATTCCTTCTCTACAGTGAGCTGAATAAGAAAAATAATGAAAATTTTTAAAAGGACATCTTTTGCATATAAAACTTGTAAGGTCTTAAAACTAAACAATACCCAAAGTCAGTTGAAAGATGTTTTTAATCTAAATTCCTCTTTTTCTATATATCCACACTAGATTGGCCTTTGCATGCTACAATTACTCACAGGACTTATCTGTAAATGAAATTCAAAACATGACATGAACATAATATGCTACCAGCTAAAGCAGTAACACAACTAATCCTGCTACTATCACACCTTGTGACAAAGTTCCTACTTATAAAATAAAATACAATATATCTTCAAGGAAACTGTATGATCAAAGGTTACTATCAACAACTAATTTTTCTCTTTATTTGATATATTATAATCTGATTTATGTAATATTTAAGTACATTATGAACATTTTTTAAACATGCCACAAGCAAGATATTTGGTCCTGTTTTCATTCTTTATATCTATTTCTTTATTTGAGTCATGATAGATACAAAAAATAGACCGCCATTTTATCCCCTATTTTACAGTCCATCTGGCTTAAAATCGATGGTATCTAGCTGTAAAAGAACTACTACAGAAGAAAAGTGTTCTGGTTCTGACTGATTTAAGGGAAAATTCTTTCAAAGTTTTAAAGAAGAATTATCATCAGTACTGCCTCTGCTAAAAGAAAAATGTTGTCCTAATACATGAAATGGGGAGGGACAAAGAAAAGGAAAACTATAGAGCAGCACAGTCCATGAATATTGATTTTAAAACTTTAAAAAATTGAATAAAATTATGTCGAATGGACTGTAGAAATTTATCTGAAAAATCATTCAATATAAATAAGTTCAATTTACACCAGGGAAGCAAAGATAGTTCAATATTAGGAAAATTTTCCACATTATTTATAATTTTAAAAACAAAGTAGTCAAAATCACAAACCACATCTTAACCACTGCAGAAAAAGTCTTTTGACAAATTACAAAACACTTTGATACGAAACTCTAAAAGTAGAGATAGATAGAGAGATATAGACATATAGATATGTAGATACTACATATGTGTATATATATATATATACATATATATATTTATATTTTACCCTATATAAACCTTTAAAAAGACAAAAAGACAAGCGTTATACCTGACAGGACTAAAAGCTTTTTCAGTAAATAGATGATTAAAGCAAAACTGCCCACTTTCATTTGATGCAGTTCTAAAAATTCTCACAAAAGGCAATATAACAAGAGGAGAAAAATAAAGATGTAATGATAGATGAAAAGGAGACATAACTATCTCTGTTTGGTGATAATATGATGGTTTGATTAAAGAATTTGAGAGGCTCTAACAAAGCATTAGTTGAGACAATAGCTTTAGAAAAGCTAAAATAAGCAACATTTCTACATAAAAGTAAAATCAAGAGATATCAGTAGGAAAATCTCATTTAAATTAACTACAAAATGTATAAAATATCTGAGAGTTGTCCTCACCAAGCATACTCAATACTTGTACAAATTCAATTACAAATGTTACTAAGAGAATTTTTTTTAAAGTTAGAGGAATATTCAATGATCATGATTGGCCTGTGCCACTATAAAAATATTACCAAGTAAATTTACAGTTTCAAACTCCCGAAGGATGGCATAGGTCTTAATAAAATAACACAATTCAGTTGGAAGGGCAAAATATCAAAAATATCAAGGAAAATAATGGAAAAAAGAATGACTGAAAATGAATAGCAATTCCAGACCTCAAACTGTTTTATAATGCTGCCATCATCAAAACCACTTAGGTTTGGTTACAAAATGGAAAAATTAAATGGGATAGGGTAGGTAGAAGAAGAATCTGAGGTGGTGAACATGGGAAACTAGAAGGATGGTGTTGCCAAGAGAAAAAGAAAAGAATGTGCAATAGGATTTAGAGGGCAAGATAATAAGTTATATTTTAAGTCCTTGTGGCAAGATGGAAAGATGTACAGTTAGGTGAAGCCATAATTTATTGATCTCACCCATAAAGTAGTCATTAATGAGGTGGTCCCAACTTGGTGGAATACATAGTAGAATGCCTTTATATGTCAAGCTTCATGCTAATTCAACACTTTTATCAGACTTGGATAAAGACACACATAACAATGTCAATTTTGTGAATGTCACAAAGCTGAAAAATAAGTAATATATCGGATGGTAGAATTAGGATTCAAAAAGAGCTAAACAGGATAAAACGATGAGGTAAATTCAACATGGAGATTCTGTGATTCCATAATACCTTTTCAGATCATTTTTTCTATCATTTAGTGTGTAACTCTATTTTCTATCTTTGTGCTATCCATCAAGTTAATAAGCATGGTGCCTATTTTATAATGTAAAATATTGGTCCAAATGTTGGCCTGAAAATAGTAAGAAGATATATAGTAAGAATAAATATAAATATATAAATAATATAATAAAATATACAAAATAAAAATAATGTTAAATTAACATAATATCTTTCATAGTCAACTGTAAAAGTTCAGGATGAGAAAAATGTTACTTGTCAACTAGGCATATGTAAAAGGCTTCTGACTTTTTTTTTGCTGTAGCAAACATGAAAGCTAATGCAATCTTAGGCTCTGTTAATAGACTCAAAATAAAGGAGATCATAGTTCTACTCTGCTCTGTCCCAATAAAGCCACCATTCAGTTATGTTTATCACATTTTCCTGAAATGGAAATTTATTGTTTTACATTGAATCCTTTCTTATGTTCTGCTGTGTATATGGAAATGTTTTCTTTTTCTTTTCTCACTTTATATTAAAGTTTAAAATGAATAAAACAAAGATTAAAAGTAAAAATACTGCATGTTTCTAAGTTTTGCTTATACTTTACTTTTAATGGAATTAAATGCTGCCTTCTTAGAGATGGATGAGTTATTCTACTGGTTAAACCTGTGGAGTTCTTGTTTTTTATTTAGCAGCTTCTGAATTTCCTCGTCATTTTCATCAAACCAATCTTGATGTTTGCGAATATTCTGATCCAGATGAACAAATGCAGTGCTATACACCAAATCTCTGAAAGCTACCCACTGCTTTTCTGCTCCACTGTTGCCAACTGTGTGTTGGCTCAACTTTTCCTCCAAGTTAGCAACAAACCGTTCTTGCTCAGAGAAGAGCTCTAATCTGTTGACCTTAATTCTTCTGGTTTTTGTTTTTACTTGACCCCTCCACTTTTGTTGAGTGCAAATATTTAGCTTGGAAAGGATAAGTCTATGATCAGCCTAGCACTCTATGCCACACATTGCCCTTGTGTAGTAGGAAGGCCGAATTTATGATCTCAAAAAGGATCATATATGTATCTGAATGGTTTGAAATCATTGGGTATATAGAATTCTCCAAGCAGAAGGCATCAAAAAATTTATTCAGGGCCCAGAGCAAC